>CM070662.1:18190662-18790662 GCA_036346575.1 Dendrocalamus sinicus | reverse complement strand
AGAGATTATCATGAAGCCTTTACAATACCTCACCCCATTGCTAGTCCATTGTTATGGAGAACCACCAGAGGTAGCCCCCACAAGTTAGTATGGGAAGTCATACCCTAACACTTAGCATAGCTGGACCATGGCTTTCCACAGCGCTGGTGAAACGGGTACACATCACCTTCACACGGTGTCCCATTCATGTCAGGTTTTTAGTCCATGCATGCACAACTTCACTCCCCACTAGTGGAAAGACTCCGAGGTCTAGTAAATCATTCAACCAAGTCTACGCTTTGCCAGCTTATGGTAGTACAGTTTTACATGATGAGGTTATCACAATATTAAGTCTTTAATTTGTCCTGTCGGTGCATACCACAACCATAATTTTTCGTGCGACATCGGCACCAACCTCTCTTATCATCCGCCTAGATAGGTGTAGCAAGTTTTTAGGGTTTTGAGAAACATAAACCAAGTTGTCACAAAATTACCAATCACCTACACCCTTGACTGTCCCAAAACCAATTTTCATGTTTAAAGTTTGATGATCAGGGTAGACTAGTGCTCTGGACATCGACAAGACCTTTGCATGGCATTTAACTTGACTTATAGCTATCAAGATTTATAGTATTACTTAGGATGACAAGGTTCATGGATATTTAGATATCAAAGATTGATAGCACTAGCGGTTCCGATCTTTCAATGAAAGTGGTAGATTCGATTGGGGAAGGACATGATGTTGACGACCCGACTACAACCATCCAAGGACGTTGCGCCTTAGTGATCGATACACCAACTACAGAGGTTGTTCATGACCTTGTCGGAGCACAATCAACCTAACCATGAGGGTACTTGTTCCTGCAAGCAATCGAAGAACAGGCAAGAACAAGATAAAAATAACTCAATTGCGAATAAACGATGTAGGTTTCAATCTGAAACAGAAAGACGGTGGGGTTCCGAAGACAAGTATTCGAACGGTCTTATCGACATGCGCTAGTACAAGGCGAAGTAGCAAAAGCTAACTTAGTCTATCAAAACCCAAACCCTAGAAAAGGGTGCGGCTGCCTATTTAAGAGACACGGGAGGTGGAGGGTCGGCCAAAACACATGGAAGCCAAACAGGACTTACAAGGCCCAAGGCCCACTTTGACTCAGACTGAAAAAGTGACATGACTTGTTTGGCAGGTTCTGATCGACTTGGATGGAGTTTGGAGATGAGACTAGATCTATTTGAAAGTAGACTCCAAGAGCTTTCCAGAGAGTACTCACGTGCCCCGAGAAACCTTCTGGATCAAAAGTTATGGCCGTTTGAAGTAGACGCTGTTACGAAGTCCGAATCTGAATCGAACTCGTGAACAAGACTTGGATTGCGCTTGACGGTTCCACTTCTACACTTGAGCTTGCGTGGTTCTTCCCCGTGGTTCCTAAGGACGATTAAATCATCACAAGAATTAAGTAGTATTCCATTCTTTGAAACATTTGTATGCTAAGTTGACGTGCTCGCGCTCGAGTCATTGGTCCTTGTATCATAGTTTCAGTTTGTTGAGCTTGTTTTGGAGTTAGCACGGTTGTATCCATGGAAAGGATGTACTCATCAAGGATGGTAGTAATATAATACTTAGATCGACAAGTATGGGTGTTTAGCTACCTTACGAGTAACATACATTTGCATAAAAAATAAAGCATGGAGTTTTGCTAATTTAAAATAAGCTATATTTCATGTGAAATATAGCTTCAAAATGATCAAAATGCTAACATGCCTGGATCGAAAGCTCAGGGGTCTTGATGGTCTTGCATTGCTTCAACCTGGGGCTTGTTCGCGTCCTCGAACTCTACTCAGAAAAACGTACTGGAAAACGAACCGCAAACAAGCAAAAGCAAATAAATACCAAATAAAATTCAAAAGAACTTTGATTTGATCAAAAACAACACCAATAGAAAGATCTCAATTTTAGAAAAAATTTAGGAACAAGTTTCATTAAATTTGGAGCTACGACGAGAGAGAACGAGCTCCTCAAAGTTTTATTCTCAGGAAAATTCCCCAAAATAAAAGAGGAGAGAGGAATGTCTCTCTGATAGTGGGCCCAGGAATTTAAAATAATTTCTAGATTATCTTATTATTTCTAGCCTCTGTGAATGACATGTGGGCCCACTAGTCATTGAGTAAATTAACCAGGCACTAAGTATGATAATTAAGGGCAAATTAATTAACACTTAGTTGGCTAATTACAAATGTACAGGGATGTGATACAATGCATCTTCCTTGTCAAAAGGGCGGCGAAGCCAGCGGGCGGCGAGGGCGACCGCGGTGGCAAAGAATTGAGGGGCAAAAGAGTGTGAATAGGAGATGCTCAGAAAGATATTTATATATTCAAAAATGTGGAATGGCTGAGAGACGGCTTGCCGGATTTATGGCTGGTGTAGTGGTGCACGATCATGATTGATAATGAGGTTTAAAGTGGTGAAAACCGACGGAGGAAGTGGAAACTACACAAGCAGTCTGCTTATAAAATTATGAGGTCCTTTAATTATGAGGTCCTTTTTGAGTGAAACCACTACCATTAGATTCAGAACTTAATTATCCATCTGCTTATAAAATTTCACACCGTTCCAGCAAGGAAATTGAGAGATATCGGCAATGAAACTTGACCCAAATTTCTAGTTTGAATCTGCAGCAATCAGCAGTTATGATTTTTGTGCGAGTTTTTTGGTCAATTTCTAGAAGTTGGCTACAAAAGAAAAATTGTAGGAAAAGTCATCAGGAAATAGAGAAAAAAGAATCATTGAAACAGAGGCAATTGACAAAAAGTTATGGCCGAAATACTGACATCCTGTCCAGTGGACAAAAATCTGCAATTCTCATATTTAGGTCAATACTTGTGCTTTTCACTCCAATTGCATTCAATTGAATTATCTTGTGTCTACCACTCCTATACATTGTTATACACTTGTTTTAGCTTTCTTCCATCCTTGGTCGATCAGCAACATAGGCTAAGTGCTAGTTATGAACTATAATTTAATTCTATGCAATTTCTAAAATTAATTGATTATTTTCCATTGCTACATATCTAGAGCCTTCTAAGCTACACCTACTACTAACCGTCACAAGTCATGACGTACCGGCAATCTCTATACTCATCACTTGAGTCATGTTGTGAGACCATGTTGAGGAGTTTTACAAAAGATTGCTTCTTGTCCACTGACTTTGTTGTCTATCGACTTTGTTGTCTATCTCGAGTTAGTCTGGCCAATGACTTTGTGGTCTACGAGTTCATCTATGCGAGTACTAGAGCTTTTGCTATTTACAACCACGTGGTCGGTTAGTCTGATCGGAAGAACGACCATAGGGTGGTCGAAAGCATCAGTGCCTGAACGACATTGTGTGATCGATAGTCATAGCTGTGATTGATGGTCGTAGCTTACTGCCTGGTCGTGATCGGCAGTTGTAACCTGTGATGTTGGTAGTCGTAAGATGTGGTGATCGATAGTCGTACCGATGTGAGCGATGGTCGTAGCGATCGGTTCTGACCTGTGTGATCGATAGTCACAGCGATCTGTACAGTATTCGTAACTTGTGTTCTCGATGGTCGTAGCGAACTGTGCGGTAGTCCTAGCTTGTGTTCTCGATGGTCATAGTGAGTTGTGTGGTGGTCGTAGCAGTCTGTGTGTGGTTGTAGGCTGCTGGTAGGACCACGTGGTCTATGAGTACATCATTTCTTGTGCATCTGAGTATTCGTAAGTTATATTAGACCAGTCGGTGTGCTGAGGTTGTTCTCTAGAAATTTTGGTGCTTTGGTCTATGGGTGTCCAGGATGTTTGTTGCTAGTGTGCACATGAGTTTATTGCTTGGTTTTAGGATTAGGATTAGTAATTTGGGTGCATACATTTTGATTGTGCAAATTGATGATCTTTATGTATCGTGCGGTGCTATGTGATGCTTTGCTTGTTGGTGTTGGTTGCAGTAGTTTGGAGCTAGGTCATGATGAGATGTAGGAGGACTGGGACTAGGCACAGGGAAGTGTTGAGGTCTAGAACGGTCAAGAAGACACTGAAGATGACTGAGGCTGGTGAGGTGGTTGCAAGCTCGGACGACGAGAAATCGAAGCCAGAGAGCTACTGGAGGTGGACATGACAAGCAACGGCAAGGTGGACCGGGACTAGGCTCAGGGAGGAGTCGAGGTCAAGACGGTCAAGGATGCTGGATGTAGTCATGTGCGAGGAGAAGCATGTGGTGTGCCAAATGACTTGGGTCATTTGCAAGCGAGGACAGTCGGTGGGATCTGGATGCGTGAGGGCTTGACAATAAGTCATTGGGGCCACATGTAAGCTACTTTGAAAAGTGTGCATGAGTAAAACCTGGTGTTAGGTGGGGTTAACGAGTTATCCCTGGTTTGAATTAATTGTAGGATCCATTAGGTCTAGGGTTCATTGGTGAGCCTATAAATAGGGGAGGGGAGGCAAGAGCTATGGTTGGAGTGAGAGAGACGGACGGCTAGGTCTTGTGGTGGCTAGCTCCTTCTCCCTCCCATGTGAGTTAGGTTAGAGAGTGGGTGTGGGCTCTAGGGTTAGAGCTTGGTCCTCCCAAGAGGAGTGGATGTGAAACCAATCATCAGAGCAATACACAAGTTTCCATCTACTGCTTGTGTGGTTTCCATCACTGCTTGTGTGGTTTTTGCCAAGAGGAGTGGCAAGAACTCGGGTTTGGTTCATCTGTTTCTCTGTTTCTTTTCTATTCTTTGGTTGTTTCTTTTCCTTCTTGATCTGAGAGAAAGTTCTTGCTTATCTTATCGATGATCTGACTTGCTGATTGTTAGGGAATCATACTCAAAGCCATCTTGGCTATTCTATTCCCACACGCATGATCTGATTGTCTTACGATCACACTGTTTCATTTTGTGTGCACTCAGTTAATTCACAAAAAGGTCTTAATTTGCTTGCTAAGTTTTCAATCAAAGATTATAGGAGCCTTTTGAGACCTTAACCTTGTTGTGTACAAAGTTTCATGGCCAGTTGATCTTCTAATCAAAGTTATGTGGAGTTTAGATCTGGCAGTCGTGTGCCGCTCTGTTCTTCCTCTGTTCTTCCAATTCTGCTATGACTACGTCTAGTTTTGACCACGGTCAAGATTCTGACCGCATCGCTTTACTTATCGACCACGTTCAAATTTCCAATCGCTGCATGTTCTTTTGTTTTCATTTTGATCTGAAATAATCATGTTGTTCACTGTCTGAAATCTCGATCGCCTTTACGATCACATTTGTTTCAACCACGGTCAAGTTTCAGATTGTATCGCACTATCTTCGATCGCATTTGGCCTTTCAATTGCTTCGCGTGTGTGTTTCTGACCACGTCGGTTGTTCGACCACCTATTGGTTTACGACCACGTAGGTTATGACCACGTTGATCTTTTGGTTGCAGTCTAGTTTCGACCATGTCAGTTGTACGACTACCTATTGGTTTATAACCACGTAGATTACGACCATTTTGATCTTTTGGTTACATTCTAGTTTCGGCCATGTTGGTTATTCGACCACCTCATTAGCTTATGACCACGTTGGTTATGAAGAGCTAAAGCTTTTGCCAAGAAGATTAACATTGAGGTGAACTCATTTCAATCTATTCTTACAAATGTTATTCATGAGAATGTAATACTACCTCATATCACTACTTTATGCATTCTCAGGTTTGATAAATGGAAGACATTGAAACGAAGAGGGAGGAGGGGAGGCCAGGGCCAAAGAAATGGAGAAGAACAAGGAAAAAGAAAGCCAATAAGAAACCCATGCAGTGGGAGAGTAAAAGGGGAGAGGTCCAAGAACTTAAAGCCCAAGTTTTGGATGAGTTTTCGAAGCCCAATTCGGAATTTCTTCAAACCCAACCAAAATCAACTCAAAACTCAATTCAGATTAGGTTCAGGACAGCCCGATAGGCCTGTAATAAAAATGCCATAACTTTCACAAACAGAGTTTGATTTGGATGTTCTTGGGCTTGTTTGAAAGCTTATTCTAAGGTCCATCCAATGCATAAGGCCCAACTTCAGATGCCTTCTGGTCATGCTGCAATATCCAAAATAATATGATGGTGGAAGTTAGGGTTTCCTTTTTGTGTGAATTTGAGTCAAATACAATGTATGGTTGGGTTGTACTCAGTTTGGGGACCTTGTGAACATCCTAAGGGGCTATGTAAGCCTTGTATTCATAGCCTTAAGGTTCAGTCTTGTTTAGACTGATTTTTGTTCAGAAAATATCAGCTGTGTACTTGTTTCGACTAGACCAACTATAGCAACTTCAGGCCTCTCTATTGTTCAATGAAACTTCATATTTTATTCGCAAATTTAGATCATGCTTATTTCTTTCTTGCTTGATTTTTGATTGCTCTCAGGAATTGAACCTTATGTTCAGGTCAACTGCGTTCTTAGCATGGTTGATAACGACAAGGGTATGGTGTAGCGATTGCAGGATGGACTTGGTCATTTTGGTCAAGTAGCCTCATCGTCAACATCATATCAATAATCGAGTTATCATTCTTATTAGAAGATTGGGCCAAATCCCCTCATCATGTGGTGTGACGAAGCAACTGAGAGCTTGGCGGGGTATTCATAGCTGTCTAGGTGACTGGACGACGTGGGCAGCACTACGATGGTAGGAAAGGTGGCACGGTGGTGTAAATTCATCAGCGTTAGCACGGGATGGCCATAGGAGCATGGAAGGGATGGTGCGTGTGAGCGACGAGGTGGGTGAATGAGCTTGGCAGTGCGATGGATGGGTCAGCTCTTGCAGTTGGTCTTCGGCGCAGTGGTCGCCATGATGATATAGCAATGCAAGGTGCGGTGGAGGGCATCGACATGCAATTAAATGCAACAATTATGCAGATTAATAGGGTTTGAACACTAGCAAGGAGGGCGAAGCTTCGGTCAAATGTTGCAGTGGGATTTGGCACACATGGCCAGTACGAGTGCTTGCATGGTGCAATGCACGGGGAGGATGGGAGCGGCTCGGGCATGCATGGCAATGGGTTGGCAATAGTGATGGCTCATGTACACGCTAGCTAGGCTCGAGCATGGCTGGGCAGCGAGAAACTCTGAGCGGTAACACGACTGGTGCAACGCGGGCGTGGCTGATGCGTGAGTTTAGCATGTCATGCATGCTCTAGCTTAGCTGGACCAAGCTAGGGGCAAGGGGAAGAAGAAATGGGCCATGGGCCGATGCCAATTTGGCCAAATGGGCCAAGCCCAACCTATTTTCTTTATTTTATGATTTTTCTCTTGAATGTTCAAATTTAAATTTAGGTTTTAAATTTAGATTCTAAATTAAACATGGTAAATTTTTGCAGCCATAATTCAATTTGTTCATGATTCTATTTTACATTATAAATTTCAATTCTTCAATGTACCATTTACAACTTCCAATGGCATTTGAATTGGGAGTTTTCAATCTTTTAAATGGAGTTGAATTTTGAAGCCTTTTAATAATTGGCATTTGTATAATTGAGTTTGTGATTTTTATTCCTTGAATTAAATTCCATTATTTTAGGATTAAGCTCATGATTTAATTAAGTAATTTGCAGCTTGCCTTTGAATTTCCAACTTCACACCTGGCTTTTGTTTGGGAAGATTTTTACTGCAAATTCTTTTGCCTTATTTTCTGGATCATATTTTCATATTCAAATTTTAATTTGATTTAGTTTTATTAATCACTTTTCTCCTAAATTTTATTTCTACAGATTTTATTTCTTAGGAACCTCAATCAAAAGCCAGAAAAACTAAATGCCAACAAGTTGCAAATCAAAAGGTTTAATTTTTTCACATTTTCAAGTCTCTAGAATTTGGGGATGTTACATCGGTCTGATAATTTGAATCCCACTTATATTTGACATTCTCTCTTGCATCATATAAATGAGAAGCGCATGATGAAGCTCCATAAAGATGGTTTTCTAAATTCATTTGATTTTGAATCATTTGAAACATGTGAGTCTTCTTTACTTAGCAAAATGACTAAAGCTCCTTTCATAGGTTTAGGTGAGAGGGCAAATGACCTTTTGGCCCTTAAACATACAGATGTATGTGGACCCATGAAATCATCGGCCAGAGGTGGTTTTCAATACTTGGCAAGACAATTAAAGCCCTACGATCCGAGCAATGAGTTTGGTGACCATATAAAACAATGTGGAATTTTTCTATAGCTAACTCCACAGGGAACACCTCAGTGGAATGGGATCTTTAAATGATGGAACCAAACTTTGTTCGACATAGTTTGGTCCATAATGAGCCAATCTGATCTGTCATTGTCTTTTTGGAGGTATGCTTTAGAAATAGCTACATTCACATTAAATAGGGTTCCATCAAAAGCCGTACAAAATACACCATATGAGATATGGACTGGAAAACATCTCGGGCTGTCTTTTCCCAAAATATGGGGAAGTGAGGCATATGTAAAATATTTAACATCTGATAAGCTCACACCCAAATCAGATATATGCTTCTTTGTAGGGTAGCCTAATGAAGCTAGCTAAAAG
Source organism: Dendrocalamus sinicus (assembly GCA_036346575.1). Taxonomy (NCBI): domain Eukaryota; kingdom Viridiplantae; phylum Streptophyta; class Magnoliopsida; order Poales; family Poaceae; genus Dendrocalamus; species Dendrocalamus sinicus. The sequence goes on along the minus strand of CM070662.1, from coordinate 18,782,167 downwards.
ATATTACTTTTGAAGGGATGAGAACAAAGTGTTTATTACTCAAAATGGTGTATTTTTGGAGAAATAGTTTCTATCAAAAGGAATTAGTGGGAGCACGGTACAACTCAAAGAAATTTAGGAACCATTAGAAAATGATTCAGATCTTACTGAACCTCTATAGAATATACAAGATGCTGTATAACCTGTGGAAGAGGCACTAGGCCCACAAAGGTCTAAAAGACCATGTCAATTGCTGATAAGGTACCGAAATGACATTTTATGTTAGAAAATAATGGGTCTAAGACTTATGAGCAAGTGATGATAGGCCCATACTATGAGAAATGGTTGGAGCCATGAGATCCGAAATACAATCCATGCATGATAATCAAATTGGAACTTGGTTGATCTGCCTGGTGGTGTAAAAATCAATGAGTGCAAGTGGATTTTAAGAAAAAGATAAACATGGATGAAAATATTTATATCCATAAGGCATGATTGGTAGCAAAGGGTTTCAAATAAGTTCAAGGTGTTTACTATTATGAAACATTTTTGCCCATCATTGTTCTTAAGTCTATCCAGATCATTCTAGCTATTGCTGCATATTTCGATTATGAGATATAGTATATGGATGTTAAAACAACTTTCCTAAATGGAAACATAAGTGAGGATATGTACATGATACAACCTGTGGGTTTTATCGATCCACAAAATGATAGAAAAATATACAAGCTTAAGAAATTTGTCTATGGATTGAAGCACGCATCTCAGAGTTGGAACATTCATTTTGATAAGTTAGTCAAAAAGTTTGGCTTTATGAAGAATGAAGAAGAGGCTTATGTTTACAAAAGGGCTAGTGGGAGCACACTTATTTTTCTAGTCTTATATATGGATGACACATTTCTGATCAGAAATGATATTCCTATGCTTGATTCTATCAAGTCTTTATTAAGAAATTGTTTATCTATGGAAGACTTAGGAGAGGCAGCATATATTTTGGGCATAAAGATCTATAGAGATAGAACTAAAAGGCTAATTGGATTAAACCAAAATATGTACATGAACAAGGTGTTGAAGCAGTTCAACATGCAAGATTCCAAGGGTTTCTTACCTATGTCACATAGCATTAGTCTTAGTAAAACTTAGTGTTCTTCGGCACCTAATGAGCGAGATCGGATGAGTAAGATTTCATATGCTTTGACCATTGGGTCATGCCATGCTTTGTACCTGACTAGATGTGTAGTGTTACGAGCAGATGTCGGTCTGATCTAGTGAAGGTCACTAGATAGCTATAAAGAATACACTAAAATACTTGAGAAGAATTAGAAATGTGTTCCTCATTCATGGCGGTGAGGAAGAACTGGTCATAAATGGTTACACCAATGCTAGCTGCCAAACCGATAAAAATGACTTTCAATCGTTGTCTGGGTTTTTGTTTTGTCCTAATGGAGGGTAGTGAACTAGAAAAGTTCCAAGTAAGAGATGGTCACTGATTCTATGTAACATCCCAAAAAAAATTAGTTTTTATTTTATTTGAGTTATTTGGAATTATTTGGATTTACTTTTCCTTTTCTTTTTTATATAAACCCAGAGCTAGGAAAAGGGACTCCATGAATTTATTTGCAGCCCAATAGTAATTATTTTTTCTTGTGTTTCCCTTGTTTCATAGTATTGTTGAGAATTTTCTTGGAATTTTTGGTTCACATTTGCTATTTCCAACCTTATTCTAATTTCTCAGCCTTTATTTAATTGGAAACCCACTACCCACCGCTAGAGCTTCGGCGAGCCTTCGAATACCTTGTGACATCGTACCGACGTGCCATGTCACTGGCCATGCCAGTGCCACGTGGTCACCACGTCCACCTCCCAAGCCCAGTCAATGCCCGCGTGGCTCGCCAAGTCATCTTGCACACCCGGTCCACATGAATTGAATTCCTGTGCCGTGGACCCGGTCTATAGACCTAGGCCCAATTGTCAGTGGCACACACCATTTTTCTTTATAAAATAATTCGACTAAAATTCAAAATCCATGTTGACGCCATAATTACCTTTTCCTTTAGGAAAAATAATTCTAGAAATTCTACTTATTATTTCTTTCTCATTTTCTTAGAATTAAAACTTCTGAGAGCCCATTCACCTTCGTCCTAGCTGCATTTGAACCCTTTTAAATTTATAATTTCATCTAAAATCACACCCATTTCTATCATTATTAAAAATTGTTGGAGTTTATTTAAATTTATTTGAATTTTATTTTGAATTTGGCTTGTTTGGTTATTTGCACGTGTAGACTGCGACATATCTGAGGAGTACTATTTTCACGATTCTCACCAATCCACAGAGCAAGCCAAGTTACACATGTTGACCATGTTGATCCTAGTTTTCAAGTAAAATTATGTTGTTTTAAATTATTCTACATGCATGTCAGACCTCGGATCTAGCACCCGAAATCCTGTGTGATTTCCACCGCACTATTCCCTTGATCCGTAGATAATGCTCACAGATACCTTGCTGTATACCAAAAACATATTATGCGGAAACGTATTTAATATAGTAACACTTACTCATGGGCCGATCAAGCCGAAAATAACAAAATGCAGCAGCGGAAACTTCACTCAAGTGGGACCCTCAGGACTTGCCCACAAGCAGCCAACTGGGGTTCGTAACCTAGTTCTTGGCCTCTTCATCTTCCAGCTCTTTCAATCACCTTAAGACACCGTAGGGCTTGATCTTCTTTTCCTTATTGACTGAATGATGGTAATTGCGCAACAGTGAGTACAACGGTACTTAGCATTTATTTGCTAAAAGCGACATTTACAATAATCATAATTAAAATTCCTATGACTTAACATTTTACAAATATGCTTTATGGGGTTTGAAATTGTGCAGTAATTATAGCGGTGTAGGTTCCATCCACCAATTACATGGTTCCATCCACCTATGCTAGCTTTTGATCAATAGATTACTTCCACCTTATTGTCAACACTGGAGTACATCCCTCCAGGAAAATTACCAAAGTCATGTTACATCCACCTGACAGCTTTCTTCCCATCCTCAAAAGTTTTAAAATAGAACTAACTCGAGGAAGATTTTCGTGTCCGCCCTTGACCGTGGGCACGGCTATTCGAATAGTTTGTACTCTGCAGAGACTGTACATCTTTACCCACAAGAGACAATCAGCTCGATGGGCCCACATGATTCCTTGGACATGTAGATCGAGAAGTTGTCAAGAGGCCTTTACAATACCTCGCCCTCTAGCATCTCACTCCTATGGGGTTGCTTCCATAGGTTGTGCGGGATGTCTACCACAGGTTAGCATAGTCGGACTCCACTCTCCACATACGCTAGCCTTGGCAATGTCACCAACATCCGGTGTCCCATTCCACGTGGAGCTTTTATTACCCACCTACACACGTCCTCCGTGAGATGACTAGAAAGTCTAGTAAATTATTTAGCCAAGCCTACATTTTGCCAGCTTGTGGTTGCACTATTGTACACGGAGGTGTCATCACAGGATTAAGTCCTTAATTTGTCCAGGTGGTTCATTCCACAAACCACAGACCTTGTGTTACATCCACACCCACCACTCTTACCATCCGCCCAGACCGGTATAGCAAATTTTTTTGGGGTTTTGAGAAGCATAAATTAAGTTGTCACAACTATCAGCCACGTACATCCCGTGACTGCCCAAAGCCATTTTTCATACTTAAAGATTGATAATAAGGGCCACTAGTGCCCTGGACTTGACAAGACTAGCATGGCATTAATATGACCTATAGCTAATACATTATTATTAACACCTAGGGTGACAATGGTCAGGTGATTCAAGTGTCAAGGAAAGGCATAATAGTATTTAAAACATCAAATAGGCATGTAACTACCTTAAGCTTTGACATACATTTGCATAATAAAGTAAGCATGCAATTTGATAACTTAAAGGAACATAATTTTGCATAAAATGTAGGATCAATATGATCAAAGTGATGACTTGCCTTGCTCGATTTACCATGGCCTTGATTTCATTCAAAGCCTTCTCAGTCGATTATTTGGATTATTGATCTTCGTCTCTTTCCATGTCTTGATCCTGCTTGAACTTGTTGTCTCTTCGTGGCTCCAGTGACTAATTGCACGACTAACGACTAACAAATTCAACAAATCCAGCAAAAGTCCAAATAAGTTTAATTGAGTTTTACTTATAGTTTGCTAATGATTAAGGGTATGTAGTGAGTTGCAGGATAGAGACGGAGTCGAACGAATTTTTGGGTGGAAGCGAAGTGGCGGAGTAATTTCACCGGGAAAGGATATAAAGGAAGGATCGGCGTCGAAGGAATATTCACAAGGACATTCCGCTTTAGATAGGAGTATGGCTAGACAAGGCATACGATGGATGGGAGAGATTGATCGGGATACTGACAAAAGATTACTGATGTTCCAATTATTTTGAGAATGTTTTAAATAAATATGAGGCGACCCTTGATTTAAACCTTGGCATCTTACAGGTAAATGTGCGAGTATTTTCCAACAATTATTGTAAGTACTATTTATAGAAAGGTCTCATGATTTTAAAGATGAGCAATTTATATTTATGGTTTTATGTGTTACAAACTTGCTAAATTAATTTACTCATACATGATGATTAACCCAATATTAAACCTTAAATAAATTTATTAGCTTTCAGGGATTATTTTCAAATTTTTCCTCAGTTTTAATCTTTGAAATGGACCAAAAGAACAGAGAACAAAAAGAAAAGAAGGGAAAGAAAATGCGCAGTAGGGAATCGAACTCGCAACCTGCGGCTGAGTCTTAACGCGCGCTCGGCTAGCCAAGTGGGCGGAGTCCCTGGGCTGATGAAAAGGCACATAGAAATCAAAAGAGCTGGGCCAGATGGGGTCAGAACAGAGGAGGCACGATGCCGCACGGGCTGGGCGGCGTCGCCGACGGGGAGCGGCCGAGGGCGCGGCGGAGACCGGCAAAATGGGACCCCTAAGAGGAGAGGGAGCCCCTGGGGGCGGTGGCTCAGGCCAGGAGGCGCTGCGACGGGCTGACGGTGGCTCTAGGCGGCCGGCGGTGATGGGGAAAAGGAGCACCGGTGGCCGGAGGGGAGAGGGACGGGGGTGGGGCGTGCACGAGCACAAGGGGGTCATGAGGGACTCACTGGAAGTGTTAGCCGGGCCGAAGAGGGACTGAGGCAGGCTGGCATTGGAAGCCGGCGGCAGCACGGGCAGCGGCATGGTGGAGGGGGTTGCTCGGGTGGCGAGAGGCCCGGGCGGCGGTTGGAGAAGCTTCACAGCCACGAGATGACGCTCCAAGCCCGAGGAATCGAGTTGGTACCGACCGAGGAGGAGACGGCTGCAGAAACAGTGGTTTCAGCCGGCGGCGAGGAGGAATGGTCGCGCGGCGAGTTGGGGGCACCGAACTCCGATTCTTCGAGGGAGGAGGGAGGAGGCTGCTTGGGGCGCGCCATGATGCGGTTGGACCGGCGGGGGCGCCACCGGAGCGGCAGGACGGTGTGGAGGTGCGGCGGCTGGTGTGGGCACAGCGGGGCTCAGCATTGCTCAGGCCTCTTATAGGCGATGGGCTAGCACTGTGGCAACGCTGCTGGGGAAGACCGGGGCACAGGGCGATGGGACGGCGAGATGATTGAGGGCAATGGGAGCTGGGCGCTGGTGCAGGCGCAAGACAACGAGGCCGGCGAGATTTGCGCTGCAGGATTTGCTGGGGTCAACTCCTCGGGCGAGTGCGAGTTCTTGGCGCGACGCGGTAGCAAGGGCGGTGACGGTGGCAGGTGCGGCTAACGTGAAGAGGACGGAGGTAGGAGCGGGGCCGGTTGAGCAGGCGTGCTGAGGAGGAAGATGACGCGGGCGCACGTGGAAGAGGACGCGTGCTAGGGCCGAAGGCCATGAGAGCAGAAGAGGCCAGAAGAAAAGGAGTGGGCCGGGCGAGGGAGAAAGATGGGCTGCGGCCCAAGAAGTTGATTTCTTTTTTTTAGATTTTGACAAATTGGATAAATTAATTAGATGGAGAAAATTTTTAATCGTTGCTTTAAATTTCCCACTTTTGATCATAAGCTTTCTAGTGTTAATTTAATTTTAATTATTATATGGATATATCTTCTTCCCAGACTTTGGGCTTACAAAGGAAATTTGAGATTTTCCTTGATTCGATTTTCGGTCTTGGCTATTGATCAAGATTTACATTTTATTAATTTGGGCTTTAAGCAAGGGACCCAAAACAAGAAATTCGAATAAACACCAAAAATTTTTAAAATGACCCTGGAAAAATAAAAGATTTTAAAATTTCCCTCATTACAATAAGTCTCTTTTTGGGATGTTAAAGAACCTACCCCCTTAAAAGGAATCTCGCCCCTGAGATTCGGGTAGAGTAGAATGAAGGAGGAGGGGCAAGCTAGCTAGCAACAGGTTCCAGGGTTTTACTTGACACTTCGCCCTTTCCTTGGAGTCGTCCGGGGAGAGGACATCCAAACAAGAGTGGGTCAACGCCACACAGGAGGAACCTTGTTCTTCTAGGTTGATTGCGGCTGGCTTCATTTCATCGATTAACATTTTCTGGGGCTTGCTGTTCTTCAACGCTGGTTGCTGACTTTCCTTTATGTTGGAGTGGTAGTAGTTGCCCATCATCCTGGTGCTTTGATACTCGTGGCTGATTTTGGCTACCCCCCTTAAAATGACGGGTGACCGGTACTAATTGTCTTTGTCTGCTCTCGACATGACGAGTCTGATAGCAGCTTGGAGACTCAGCCGTTGTATCTCGGCTGCTTTGGTCAGTAACAAGTTCATGGAACAATCCTTGGGGTATTGATCTTATCCTTCACAGAGAAAACTTGTGACTTTGCTCATTGGGTATTCTCCATGTTGATGGTCTTCCTCACAATTAGGGCAGTTTGCAATGCATTGATTTTCTTGGTGTCCTTTCTCTCCACAGTGTGTACATGCCACTAGGTACTTGAGGCAATCTCCTGGTAGATGGTGTTCGTGGTAGTATGAACAGTAATGAACTGGGTAATTATAGCTATAGTGTCTCACTTGTCCACAGGCAAAACATGTAACCTGTCGTAGTGGAGGGCATGATTGGGCATCATGTCATGTCTTTCCACATTCAGCGCATGCAATAGTTGTCGGAGCTTCTGGACCTAGTGATCGAACTTTGACACGGGCAATTCACTCCTTGATGGGGCTTTTGAAGCCGTTGAGCTCTTCTGTGCTGAAGTTGAGGTTGGTGGTGACGGCACTCTTTTCTTGTTTGTCTGATTTCCGTTGGGGGCATTTCCTCACATAGTGTCCTGGGTCACCACATTTGTTGGCCTCTTTGTTTTGCTTCCTCTAAGGGCATTGATTGGCGTAATGTCCGATATCTTTGCAACAAAAGCAAGCAATATCCTTTTGAGGTTTGATTGGCACCATGCCACTATTGTTCCCATTGTGATGACTGCTTCTTAGTAATCTTTGCGGAGTGGATCTGAGTGAATACTTGTACGGGTGATAGGGACCAATGCGAGTAGGAACTACTAGTTCCTTCTTCTTGCCTTTAGTCTTGTTTTTGGCCATTGACAATGTATTGATCAGTGAGTTCACAGTGACAGGGGGACTTGAGTCTTGATTGTCTTGACGGGGCTATTTGTCACGCCTTGCTTGTAGATCTGACGAGGTTTTCAGCAATAAGGTGAGGGGGAAATAGCACAAGATATGGGGTAGATCGCGGGGATGAGATACTCTAACCCACCCCAAAAAGAGCACACCCAGGAAACTGGGGTGGCACACAGGCCTCACAGATAAATCAAGGTTTTGAAACAAGCTTTTCCTGTGACTGCAAAATACAGTGCCCAAGAGCAAGAAGGCAATGCACAGGGCCAAATAAAATCTTTTGACCAAGCAACACCTATGCGCGAAGACACACGCAAGAGGGCATAGAGTTCTGAACACCTAGGCTTGCTGAAGCGAGGCCACCAAATCTTCATGAGCATCCTTGACGTCCTCGAGCTTAAATCTTGAAGTAAGGGGAAGGAAAGGGAAATCAAATTTCCTTTTAGTAGACAGATTTAGGGGAAGGAAAACATCAAGAAGTGCTTTGGCGGTGAAGCCCATGCTCCTCATTATTATTTGAAAACAGTTTTTTTATGCTCTTTTTTTTAAATACCAGGGTTGAAAATATTTGAGTATCCCCAATAGTTTGCAAAGCAGGTAGATTCCTAAGTTTTGGTTTTGAAAGCAAGTTCTTAGGAATTAAGTTTTTTTTGGGTTTTCAAATTCCAGGGCAAAGTTTGTAAAGAAACATTGAAATCAAGCCGCTTTGCAATGAAGATACACTATATATATTTGATATAGAATTTTTATAGCAAGACTGATTTTCCAAAAGTGGTTTTGAAATGCTTGAATTTTGAAATACCCTCTTTTTTTGGCAAAGGTATTCTAACATCTTCTAATATCACATTCAACCGATGAACCAAATTATTCCCATATTCTCCTAGTCGTAAGCTTACAATCCTTGGCCTTGTAAATTTTCTTTTTGACCAAATTGAGGCTATCTTGCTTAATCATAGCATTACTATTACCTAAATATCCAAGCAGCGGGTGTTATCATTTATCTGATCCACCGATTATTAACCTTTGTTGTACTATTTGTAGTCTTATTAATCAAGGTTACCTACTTTTCACATGAATATCAATTTTCACCATAAATTCATAAATTCAATCCTGGATTTATTTTTGGGCGATATTCCGTCATCTTTACTTATAAATCCACTAGTACCATTTGTATTATGGTTTCTTAATAATCCAATCTTTTCCATCTTTGATGCATACTCATAATCCATTTATCAAGTAAGCACCCTACTATCTACAACTCGCTCCAAACAACTTTTATTGGCATAGATGTCCACCGAGAACAATGTCAACTCTATAATTCAATGGTTATTATCACTTCTCCTAATGTCTCAGAAATTCCAATAATCCACCCGGTAGTCAACTATATTCTATTATCCCACCATTGTAACATTCTCCTGGGTTCATGCTATTTATTAAAGCTGCAGACCAACTATTGTTATTACACTCCATATTTCTCTAAAGATTCCATTGGTCCACTTATTCAATCGTCTAAATTGGCCCGTTTATTTAGCCAATCCAATTGTTTAGCCAATCCAATCATTTTAAATCGGCCACACATTTAGCCAACCCAACCATTCAAACTGGTCCGCTTACTTTTCACCTAGAAATTCATACCATTGATTCTCTCTCATGATTGACATAAATCCACCAAGATTTATACATATATCTGAGTAACCAAAGCGATTTTTTGGAATAATTTGGTTGGAAGTTAAATCTTAGACAAGTTTCCTCAGAAGATTAGGTTTGCTAAAATGGGTCTGAAAATAAACTTCATAAATAATTTGATAATTGAACTTCCAAGGATAAAACAACTTTTCAAAAATAAATTTCAAATTCAATCTTCGTGATTTGGTCCAAAGTAGATTCTCGAAAAGAGTTTATAAGAGGAGCTCTGGACTCTTATCATGTAAATCTGGGATAAGAGAGCATTTACACTGAGAATGGCTAAGGCAGCATTTAGATGAGAGGGAATCATCTAAGAGAAGTGAGAATGCGCAATGTTACTTATATTTCTAGAAATAGATTTTGAAGAAATAATTCTAGTCATGCTAACTAAGGTCACGACCTACAATCGATATGCTCTGATACCAGCTCTGTCAGACCCTGGATTTAGCACACGGAATCCTCTGTGATTTCCACCAAACTATTCCCTGGATCAGTAGATAGTGCTCACAGATACCTTGCTGTATACCAAAAACATATTATGCGGAAACGTATTTAATATAGTAACACTTACTCATGGGCCGATCAGGCCGAAAACAACAAAATACAGCAGTGGAAACTTCACTCAAGTGGGACCCTCAGGACTTGCCCACAAGCAGCCAACTGGATTTCACGACCTAGTTCTTGGCCTCTTCATCTTCCAGCTCTTTCAATCACCTTAAGACACCGTAGGGCTTGATCTTCTTTTCCTTATTGACTGAATGATGGTAATTGAGCAACAGTGAGTACAATGGTACTCAGCAAACCACCACACAGAATGCAAATAATAATAGATGCAAGGCTGTTAAGTGAGGCTTAAGGTTCATTTATTTGCTAAAAGTGACATTTGCAATAATTATAATTAAAATTCCTATGACTTAGCATTTTACAAATATGCTTTATGGGGTTTGAAATTGTGCAGTAATTATAGCGGTGTAGGTTTCATCCACTAATTACATGGTTCCATCCACCTATGCTAGCTTTTGATCAATAGGTTACTTCCACCTTATTGTCAACACTGGAGTACACCCCTCTAGGAAAATTACCAAACCTTAAATAAATTTATTAGCTTTCAGGCATTATTTTCAAATTTTTCCTCAGTTTTAATCTTTGAAATGGACCAAAATAATAGAGAACAAAAAGAAAACAAGGGAAAGAAAATGCGAAGCAGGGAATCGAACTCGCGACCTACGGTTGAGTCTTAACGCGCGCTCGGCTAGCCAAGTGGGCGGAGTCCCTGGGTTGACGAAAAGGCGCTTAGAAATAAAAAGAGCTGGGCCGGATGGGGTCAGATTAGAGGAGGCACGGCGCCGCACCGGCTGGGCGGAGTCGCCGGCGGGGAGCAACCGGGGCGCGGCGGAATTGAACAGCAATTTTATCTTTCAAAAAACATGTATCAAGCAAAGCACACATGTACAAACTCATAAATAAATTAAATTGAAAATAGATATTCACGTTTAGTAGCTGATATTGTTTCTTATGCAACATGATCAAAAATAAAATATATAAGACATCTAGGATCTAAGAACATCTTTGTAGACAATATTTTTGGTAAATGTACTAGCAAAATTAAAGCATTGACCATCTTACTGTAGCTGCAACCGTGGCTTCGACCATGGCATCGACTTGGCCTTCGACCACAACCAATGCACACGTCTGCTATAGTGACCGCTGACTGCTACAGTGATAGGCCGCACACATCTGCTATAGCACACCACTCCTTCGACTACGGCTTCGACTGCTCCTTCGACCACAGCTTTAACTGTGCCTTGTCGACCACATCACCGACCAAGGCTTATCGACCACAACACCTCGATTACAGCTTCGACCACACAAGTCTTCCAGCACCGACTGTCAACTGTAGCTACGACCATTAACACTGTAGCTATGACTATCGATCATCGAACACTGTAGCTACGACTATCAACCATCGACCACTGTAGATATGACTATCGACCAGCAACCACTACACAGTTTGACTAATGACTGTGACAGTAATCCTCCGAATACCAACTAAGTCACTGTGGCTTTGACCACTCCTTTGACCATGGCATTGACTACGACTTCAACCATGGCATCGACTATAGCTTGTCGACCACGCCTTCAACCATGGCATCGACCACGGCTTGTTGAAAATACCTTCAATTGGTCCGGAGTCTCCGACCGCTCTCCGACTCCAGGTCTTTAACTCCTATAAATACTCGGACACACCGATTATGCAATACTCGAACACACTGAGTCTCGACTACGACACGCAGTATTCGAACACATGGAGTACTCGACTATGACCATGCAGTACTCGAACACACCGAATACATTTAGCTACGGCCACTGTGGCTACGACCACGTCGTATTTGAACACACCGAGTACTCAACTACGACCATGTAGTACTCGAACCCACCGAGAGTATGTAGTACTCAAACACACCGAGTACTCGACTACGACCACACAGTACTCGAACACATGGAGTACTCGACTACGACCATGCAGACTCGAACACACCGAGTACTCGACTACTACCATGTAATACTCGAACTCACCAAGAACTCAATACCAACCACACAATACTTGAACACACGAGTACTCGACACATGCTACTTAGTACTCAAACACACGAGTACTCGATACACGACCACACTCAACAACAAGATTATGTCAAACACACACTAGCTAGGCAACGAACGTGCATACATTGTGGATTTGTGTTTATACATGGAAAAATTCTATTTCAATAATTTCAGTTTCAAACCTAGGAAAGATTCTGTTATGTTACTAGAAGAGCGACGATAGCGTCTGCTTACAGAAGATGTGCTAGAATAGATCTGTATATCCTTGGGGAGGAAGGCCTTCAATAAATGAATTACCTGCCAAGGAACTAGGCCTCCTCGAGGGCACAATAGAGATTGGAATCCTGGTGGTTGAGGTCGGTGCATGAATACAAATGTGGGCTAGAATATATGTACCATCCTGGGTGACAAGCGGGTAGTCAGAGGCCAAGAGGTTGATGAACCAGTCCCACTCGGCGCCACGTCTGCCACCTTCGCCCCATAGGAACGTGGCCACGGCGTGCATCGTGGTGGTCACCACCCACATGTTGTGCGCCGTGGTGAGGACAGGATGCACCGCGACGAAGGAGGCGAGCTCTTTCTGGTCAGAGTCAGGCACCTACGCGTCTAGGTAGAGGATATAGCGGTTCCTAGGGTGGTAGAGCGTGAGGAGGCAGCGGCGTAGCATGGTGGCGGCACTGGTGTCACCAGAGATGAGGCAGGCGAAGCGCAGGGGTGACGCAGCACACGGGCATGGCGGGGGCAGGCGGACGCGTAGGGAGGAGGAGGCAGGGGAGGGGAATGGGAACGGGGTGATGGCAAGGAGGAGGAGCAAGGCGAAGAGGCCCCGGGCAGCGACTGAGAGCAGCAAACACAGGTCAATGGCATTGTGCGCAGGGAGGGGCCGATAGGCTCCATGGAGGTGAGTTAGGGGCGGGAGTGGTGGAGAGGAGAGGAGGCAGGGTGGCGAATGGTGTGTGGCGGCTCGGGTGGGGAAGGTGTGAAGAGAAGGGAACGTGCGGTCTACAGTTGGGGTGGGGAAAGCGATTCTGTTTTTTTATTTGAAGGAAAGATGTAGCTATATACAGTGGTTTGCTGCCTGCATAGGAAGAGGAGGACGGATAAAAGTACCGCTCGTGCTATGCACGTGTACAGGAGTTAGGAGGGGAGAGGAGAGGAGGTGATGGACAAACATCTTTTTTATATTAATAGAGATTTAGGCCCGTTTGAGAGAGGAGGTGTTGACTAAATTAAAGGATTTAAATATCTTTATTTAATATATAATATAAATGAAATGATTTAAATGCACTTAACATGCAGCAACTCTAGATCCAGAGAAATATCTTTTCGCAGAGCTTTTCGCAGAGCCGTGCTTAAGACGTTCGGTATTTTAACCTCCCAAGCGGGCGCGCCACTTTGGGCCCCACCTGTCAGCAGGCCCAATCTTAAATACCCGTGAAACCCAAGAGCTCACGGGTCATCCCCTCCTAAACCCCAAACACCCCCAAAACCCTAATCCCCTCCTCCCCGCCGCCACCTCCGCCTCCATGGGCTCTACCGCCGTCGCCTCCGCCTCAGCCCTCCCGGCCTCCGCCGGCGCGGGAGAGAACCTTGTCCTCATCCTCGACTTCGGTTCGCAGTACACTCACCTGATCACCCGCCGCGTCCGGCAGCTGGGCGTCCTGTCCCTCTGCGTCTCCGGCACGGCCCCGCTCTCCTCTGTCGCCGGCCTCCGCCCCCGCGCAGTCGTACTCTCCGGCGGGCCCCACTCCGTCCACGCCCCGGGCGCGCCTTCCTTCCCCGAGGGGTTCCTCGACTTCGCCGCCTCCGCGGGCGCCCACGTCCTTGGCGTCTGCTACGGGATGCAACTCCTCGTGCAGTCCCTTGGCGGCGCCGTGGAGGCCGGCGAGCGGCAGGAGTACGGCAAGATGGAGGTGGAGGTTACGGCGCAGTCTGCCGCGCTGTACGGGGAGGGGGAGGTGGGGAAGCGCCAGTCGGTTTGGATGAGCCACGGTGATGAGGTGGTTAGGCTGCCCGAGGGGTTCGAGGTGGTGGCGCGCAGCGTGCAGGGCGCCGTCGCCGCCTTCGAGAACCGGGAGAGGCGGTTTTATGGACTCCAGTACCACCCCGAGGTAGCCATCTTTTCGATTCTTCTGAACAGAGCAACATTTTTGGATAGATGGATATGGGTTCTAAGTTAAGCTACAAATGGTTCTTGGAAATTTATCATCCTTGATGTGCTGGGGGCTTCTGTGGGAAGCTGTATGGAAATTGTTGGTTGATTATTTAAATTGTTTAGATAGTTGGTCTTTTTCTTTAGCAAAATAGATGGGCACGCTTTCAAACTTAAGCTACATATTGGATAGGATGCATTCTTGGGATCGAACAACCTTTTTGGGGGGAACGTTTGCTTCTACATGTGATATTTTGAGGTGAAGTTGGAGGGAGTTTTATTTTAAGGGAAGAGGGGATATTCGAGGGAAGGCTGCGCTATATGGATATTATTGTTCATTTGTTTGAGTCTCAGTTGGAATTGGTGGCGAAATTTCCTTTCTTGTTTTGTGGAATGCATGAAGATTGTTTCATTATGCTGGTAGTTAAAGAGTTAGAGATGGGAATGAAAGGATGATGTTGATAAAAGGAACGATCCTTCTGGACAATATATGAATTTGCTTGCCGGCTCCTTGCTTTTATATTCTTAAAAAACATGGGAATTGTCTCGAATATTGGAATTGTTGTATAATATTGAAACATAGATGCGACTTGCCTATTAATTTTGGTGTGTGTGGGTTTCTGGATTTTGTGCCAATTATGGGGGCATTCTAAGCTGTGCAGTTACTTCTTCACCACCTACGTTTAAATTGTCTGTATTTGGTACTATATGAAGCAAAGGATGAGTAGGGTGCTGAACTGCTGATGTTCTTGTAGAAAGTAAAAAAACTTGGTATTAGCATATTGCTAATGGTATATTTACTGGATTGTGTTTATTCTTATTATATTATCTCATTTGGTTGCTTTTGTGGCTAGCATGCATGGCAAACATGGTTCTTTGTAAAACTGTTTTTACTTTAGCATGAGTGAACTTTTCGATCTCTTGATTATACAAGGTTACACATTCACCCCAAGGAATGGAAACACTGCGTCGCTTTCTTTTTGATGTTTGCGGGATAAAAGCCGATTGGAAGATGCAAGATGTGCTGGATGAAGAAATTAAGACCATCAAAAGCATTGTTGGACCTGATGAACATGTGATTTGTGCGTTATCTGGTGGAGTTGATTCAACAGTTGCTGCCACTCTCGTTCACAAGGCAATAGGGGATAGGCTTCATTGTGTTTTTGTTGACAATGGACTATTAAGGTAGTTGTTATTTCAGCAAGTTATTTGAAGAGAACTTACACTGGTTCAGAGTCAATGTGCAACGAAACTGACATAAGACCTCATCTGCAGATACAAGGAGAGGGAACGAGTAATGTCAACCTTTGAAAGTGACTTGCACCTTCCAGTCACATGTGTTGACGCCTCTGAGGAATTTCTTAGCAAGTTAAAAGGTGTCAAAGACCCAGAGATGAAAAGAAAGATTATTGGCAGGGAATTCATAGCTGTCTTTGATGATTTTGCACACAAGTTAGGACAGAAGATAGGAAAAAAACCAGAATATTTAGTTCAAGGAACACTGTACCCTGATGTGATCGAATCATGCCCACCTCCTGGGAGTGGAAGGACACATTCCCACACCATCAAAAGCCATCACAATGTTGGTGGTCTTCCGAAAGATATGCGGTTGAAGCTCATTGAACCACTCAAGCTCCTATTTAAGGATGAGGTCTCAATCTACGTCTATTTACATACTTCATATATTTCTTGATACTTTTCTTTGCATGATCTAATTTGATATGATGAAAGACTCCATTAAAATTGCTTACCAAATTTTGAAGAAAAAGGTTCTTATTTTTTATGAATTTATTATGTATAATGTTATGTCCTCCAAAAGGTGCGGAAGTTGGGGAGTATTTTGAATGTCCCAGAGTCATTCTTAAAGCGGCACCCATTTCCTGGGCCTGGTCTTGCTGTACGTGTCCTAGGTGATGTTACAGAAGGCAATGCTTTGGAGGTTCTTCGTCAGGTTTGAGCTTTTCAAATTGTTATTTTTTTCTAAATCATCTTTGGAATACGATGTTAATTGGAAACTTGTGTGTTTATTTCTTTCAGGTGGATGAGATATTTGTTCAAGCCATTAAAGATGCAGGCCTCTATGATACTATTTGGCAAGCTTTTGCTGTGTTTTTGCCTGTACAAACAGTTGGGGTTCAGGGTGACCAGAGAACTCACTCCCACGCGGTTGCTTTAAGGGCAATTACCAGTGAGGATGGCATGACTGCAGATTGGTATGTAGAATTAAAGTTTTGAGTTCTATTATCCTCTTTTTGCAACTTTATGATACAGTCATACTCTAGTGGTTATATCAGGCCCTTCGCACTAAAAGTGTTTTGCTGCAGTTGTACAGATAGGTTTGTATGCAGCAATTACTCTTCCATTTGCTTATCAGTCTTGTTTATTAACAAAAAATTGGGCTTAGCTCATTGATTGCTCGGTGCATGCTATAATACGTTGTAAATACTAGTAGTTCGAGTGAGATACTTCAGTATTCACCTTTATTCCATTGGATGTATGCCTTTTCTTTTCCTCACCCCAACCCAAAATCCATAAGGTCCTCCCTAGTATTCAGTAGGGTTGACAAATTTGTTGTCTTGTTTCAAGCCTTCTAATTTATGTGCTAACTGCAAAGTGAAGTTGATGATCTCTTATATAGTGCATCTTGGTTATCTTGGACAGATTGTTAATTATTGGATTAATATGTATTAGGGTATTTATTCATGTAATAGTTGCCTCTGTGATGCTCTTAGTGTATGTATAGTCTTGGTCTAAGCCGTATAGGATTTCTTATATTATCTTGAATTAGTTTTCTGTTGCGTTCGGTTAAAAATTATCAATTAGCAATTGTTTTGATAAGCAATAAACTCAAGGCAGTATTTTTAAACAGTTTATTGTTAAGATCTTGCATATTTTCTCAGCTGGTGCCATTTTCTTTTATAACTCTGTTTTAGGTATTATTTTGAGCGCGAGTTCCTGGTGGACGTGGTCAATAAGATCTGCAATAACGTGCGAGGCATTAACCGTGTTTGCCAGGACATAACATCAAAACCACCTGCTACTGTGGAGTGGGAATAGGAACTTAATGCTCCGATGCTGCGACAGTGGAGTGGGAATGGCAGCTTATGCTCCGATGCTGCAGCAATGGAGTGGAAAAGGCAACTTATGCTTTGATGCTGGGATCATATAATACACAACGCTGGTTTACTAGATTGTTGTTTACGCCTTAGACAAACCCCTCTGTCAACCCCGTGATAGATGATAAACTGCGAAGCTTGTGAAATGCACTTATAACTGTGCTTTCTATCCATTAATAGATTATTCACCTTTCGAGATCATCGAGTCTTTTTCGTATTGGAGTTAATAACTGAGATTGGAGTTTTCGCTTAACGGGATTTTGATGAGTCGACCGACGGTACATCTTTAATGGCAAAGGATTGGAAATAGATCTTCATTTTGTTGATGTCCATAACAGAATGTTTTCCACGGAACCTTGTTTTACAAATTTTCTTGAACTGTAGAAATTAGCACTTCAACCAAGGTTTTTCCCCAAGCAGGGAATGCTTTTTGTGATATTTTGGAGGATTCCCTTGGGTACTTGCGGTACGATATTACACAGAATCCACTATCTTTTTTAGTTCTTCCGCGCTGATTTGTTGGAAATATATTAGGGATGACACTCGATTTATCCGTGGGTACACGCTTTTATGGGGAATGAGATAGACACAGGAAGAAAATACAAATAACACTTGTTTGGTGAGACCAAACTCAGCTAAGTGTCTTTTTTTTTATTCTATTCAACTCGCTCATTAACAGACTAATTACAAGGATATAAATAGACACTATAATTCGGTTCTACTGGCCACGGCCACGACCACGACTTACGCACATCGCACACTACGCAAAAGACTCGCCCAACTTATTGGCTCAGCCGTTACTCGAACGCCCAACCTCAACCACGTCTTCTCGAATCTCGACTACGATGCTTTGATCACGACACTTTCGAGTATTCTTCCGAGCACGATCGCTCACAGACTCTGACGATCGCTCTGATGACTGCATGACGATTGCTCTGATACTCGGCCCTACAATAGTTCTCGACTTACAACTATCGACTTCCGACTACGACTATGACTATCAACAACGACTACTCACAATTCCTATGGCCACTCACAAATTGATTCCTACTACCACTCACAAAATATCAAGATTAGTTCTAACATTCTTCTCCTTAATCTTGATACTTTAACTTACAAGATGAAGTATGATCTCTTGACGCGTCTCCAAAGAGTCTTGCCTTCTTATTGACCATGCTGCCGGTGACACAACTTGCCGGTGTCTTTCACATCTTCACCGTCGGTGACACACCTCGCTAATGACTTCGACCTCTTCCTCAACTCCAATTGTCTTTTACCGGTGACACATCTTAACAACGACAAAGACTCACATCAGAGCTTACTCACATGAGAAATTAGATACAACTACAGGAACTCATACACGCATGCATCATGCACTGAGTCACCTACTGATGTGCACTAGCCCGGGAGAGCCAATGCACCGATTTGCCCGATCTCACAGCATAGGATCAAGAACGGTACTTTGGGGGAATTTGCAACCCAATGACGAGGAAGCCAACCGTAGCCTGCTATCTGAGACAATCGTTAGTCCACAAACCTGAATACTAACTCACACAGCTACACTCGATGGCGTAGAAGCACGAGCTAGATGCAATTCGCGGGGAATCACAAGAACTCGGTAAACAAGAACACTCTCATTGTTCTTAATAAAATCAATCTCCAAAAGAAAATCTGGTCTCTACAGATAGGAGTAGAGGGGTATATATACTAGGAACAACCCTCCTAGCTGGGTATGAACATAAGTCACCACGTTGGAAGGTGGAAGGCCAACTGGTTGAAGCATTCAAGGAGTCTTCTCAAATTCTCGCACGTCTGCTTAACTTCTACGCAGTCTTTAGTAAAACAGCAATAACTCTCTCTCTCCTCGGAAGTCCAAAAGATGATCCGTTTGTTGGAGGTGAAAATAGACTTGATTATCTTTCCATCCATATAGGATATGCACAGTAAAACATGACAGGTTCGTGCGCAAGCCTTCAAAGAGTCTTCAGTTTTCGCACAGCATTTATCAGCATGTGCAGCTGTTACTAAAATGACCATAACTTTCTTTACACAACTCCAATGATGCACCGTTTGAACGTAGGAAAATAGATTGTACAAGCCATCCATTGGTCTGGTGTATGCTGGTTGGAAACATTATAATTCATGCAGATAATGATTGCAAAACTCGTTGGTTTTCTGGACTTCCCTGTTCCTCTCCAATGCACCTGAGTTCAATCAAAGAAGAAGATATGGGGGGTACGACCAAGTCACAAGAATCCGAAATGTAGCTTAGGTTAGCATTCACCTGATCATTTATTTGCTTAGCACGTCTTCTCGTGATTGGTCCTTGATATTGTTGGTCCTTAAGAATATCTTGGTCGCGGAGATGATCATCTTCAGTGTGGTTATTGAAGGTTGGGATGTCCTCATCATCCTCCCCTCTTGAAAAGGAGTCGTCCTCGACTTGTTTGGTCCATAGTATGGAGAGAGGTCAGAGATATTGAAGGTCTCACTAACGCCATACTTACTGGGGAGATCAATCTTGTAGGCATTGTCATCCGGCAGGTAGAAACTCGCTAATCCTAGAAAGCTCCTCACTTGGCTTATATTGTGTGTAGGCGGCCAGTCATGAATAGCCTTAATTTTTTCCTCATCGACCTTCACACCTTTACCTAAAACAACAAAGCCAAGAAACACAACCTTATCTGTGCAAAAGGTGCGCTTTTTAAGGTTAGCATATATACTTTCTTCTCTCAAAACAGCAAGCACGCACCTTATATATTCAGTGAAAGTTTTGTTGTAAATAAGAATATCATCAAAGTGTACAACAACAAACTTTCCGATGAATGATCTATGCACATGATTCATTAATCTCATGAAAGTACTAGGTACATTTGTTAATACAAAGGACATGACTAACCATTCATATAAACCAAATTTAGTCTTAAATACAGTTTTCCATTCATCGCCCTCTTTCATTCTTATTTGATGGTACCCACTTTGAAGATCGATATTAGTAAATATTGTAGAGCCACTAAGTTCATCTAGCATGTCATCAAGTCTAGGTATCGGATGTCTATACCTAACAGTGATATTATTTATCGCTCTGCAATTAACGCATATTCTCCAAGTACCATCTTTCTTCGGAACCAAAATAACCGGAACAGCACAAGGAGATAGACTTTCATGTATGTAACCTTTGTCAAGAAGCTCTTGAACTTGACGCTAAATTTCTCTAGTCTCCTCTGGATTTGTGCGGTATGGCGCCCGGTTTGGCAATGGAGCTCCTGGTACCAAATCAATTTGATGCTCAATCCCGCGCTTAGGTGGCAGCCCGGGTGGTACCTCATCGGAAAACACGTCCTCATATGCCTGCAAGAGATCAAGACAAACACTAGGCAAACTAGAGGATAAGTCGTCAGTCGATAAAAAGGCTTCTTTGTATAGGAGTACAAAGAACATAGTATTAGGTTCACTCAATTCTTTTAAGTCCCTTTTCCTAGCCATCATTACTAATCCCTGTTTTCCCGTTGGCTTGGTCATATTTGGCTTTGGAGCTTTTGGCTGTGGATGCACTCCCTTACTATTATTGTGGCTCGCACTAATCTACTACTGAAATTAGGGATAAATTAATCCTACCTTGGTAGATGCACCAATGCCATCTGGTCCTTACGCGTGTCGGTATCGCCGGGCTTGATGACATCCCATACGCCTTGGGCCTTCATGTACACCTTCATCTTCATCGTCCATGTCGTGTGGTTGCTCATGTGAGCACGGGGTAGTGAAGTGACACCACGGAACTCTCCTTCGCCGATGCGCTCACTGATGCTGATGCTGCCAGATCGACGATCTACAACTTCTCAGCATGATTTTAGGCATTCATCAAGCTTGATACCAATTGTTAGAAATATACACAGAGATCACACACTCGATTTACCCGTGGACACACGCTTTTACAGGGAACAAGATGGAAATAGGAAGAAAATACAAATAACACTTGTTTGGTGAGACCGAACTCAGCTGAGCCTCTTTTTCTTCTATTCAGTTCGCTCATTAACAGAATGATTATAAGGATATAAATAGACATTCTGTGATCCAGTTCTACCGCCACGACTCCATGACTTGCGCACATCGCGCACTATGTGAAAGACTTGTTCAACTTATTGGCTCAGGCGTTACTCAGACACCCACGTCTTCTCAACTATGCTGCTTCGACCATAGCACTTCCGAGTACTCTTCCAAGCACGATTGCTATAGTACCCTCTACGACTACTAGAGTAACTTTAAGACTGCTATAATAACTCCAAGATTGCTATGGTACTTGGAGCTACAGTAGTTCATGACTTATGACTTCCACTTACGACTACAACTATCGATTATGACTATCGACTACGACTACCCACAACTTGTATGACCCTCACAACTCCTGCGACCACTCACAAAATATCATGATTAGTTCTAACATGATTCATGCTTGAAACATATGGAATGTAACGGTAAGACCCAAGTTCATTTTGTATGTGGACTAAATAATTTGATTTTCATCACATGTAAATACTAAATAGAGCTTAAATTGACAACAATCTGAGTTACAAGTTACAACACAAGCTGGTTGTAGATCAACAGATGTGCCACAAGTTAGCTTTCAAATTTTACGAGTTAGCTACAAGTTACACTTGTGTAGGGCTCAGTAATCAACGGGATAAGACGAAGCACAACCCTATCTATAATCCGTGGCACAACCCATGTCCAGCCCGACCTAGAATCGACATAGCTTAGTCAATCATATCACACCCAGCTATTGGGTCAGGCCTGGGCCTAGGGTGCCCGCTGCAACACTTTCTAAAGTGGCTGAGGCCCTGTTCTTTTCAGTTTCTAAAATCTACTTTTCGGCTTTTCTACAGTAACTAGCTTTTAAACGGAGTATCTTTTCAAAATAGGGTCTACCAGTTAATTGTAGTATATACTGTACCGACTTCATTTATATCTGCAAAAACCACACGTGAGTTTCTGTTACTCTTAATCTCTCGCACAAATAGCCCAAAAACCACAAGCCGCAGTCAAAAGTCATAAGCCGCAGCCAAAAAGAACAGGCCCTGAGTCATGTCAGGCCTATCTCTAACATCCTGGCCCACTAGCAAGTTGCAAGCAGAACCTGTAGTCATGTGCTCCTATACTGCATGTAAGGGAAGTGGTCATGTGCTCCTGTACTGCATGTAAGGGAAGTCGTAGCCTATGGTAACACATGTATTCTATTTTTTTTTGCTACGGCTGATGGTTTATATTTATGATTGATAATTTTTACTTATAAAGTGAGTATTTGTATAAATGAACTGTATACCGATAAATTGTTTTAAAAATATTGTCTCGATAAACCGCTTCGGAAAGGTGATAGTAAAATTGTCCCATTTATCATTTGGAAGAAGTCATAAACCAAAAAAAAAACAATGCTAATATCTTCACCTGAACTTCACTAGCCATTGTAGCCTTGTAGGAGACTCATTTTTTTTTTAAAAACAATTGCTCCCTTGTTAGTAGCTCAGTACGGTGTTGAAACGTTCCTTCGGTGATCTGGTTTATTTTTCGCAGTCAAAACTAGCTAAATTTAGACCCATGAAACTTTGCATTCACACACACACACAGAGAGAGAGAGAGAGAGAGAGAGAGAGAGAGAGAGAGAGAGAGAGAGAGAGAGAGAGATCCTTCGCAAAGCTTACTTATACCTGCAATGCAGATCAGTCTCACACACCATTGGGCGAGACCACGACTGAAGACAAGATGGCGAGCAGGAGCCTGTTTCTCGTCGTCGCCGTCCTCCTGTGTGTGGCTCAGTGCCACCTAGTCCAAGCAGTGAAGAAGGCAAGCAAATGAGCGATGCAAAAAGATTTTTATCTTCTTGTTTTTATATGCACCGTTTATAACACAGATATCTGATAGGAAACTTCCATCAGGTCGTGGCGACTTACCTCTTCTTAGTTACAAAACTCCTGTAGAACTTAGCCCAGAATTTATGCATTTTGATAATAACTAGTTAGCATTCACGCAAAATCCTTGTCGCCATAAATTAATTATTTCATTTCCTGGTCTGATCTACAGTCCTATATCGTGTATCTCGGAGCACATACATACGGCCGCGATGCGTCGGTGGAGGAGCACGCGCGTGCAACGGAGTCTCACCATGATCTCCTGGGATCGGTTCTTGGGAGGTAATTTAGTTATTAAGCATCATTCAACTATTGTTGTTAATTCTTTCCTCCTATCAAGCAATTACTGTATTTTGATTTCTGAAAAAAAAAACACACATGGGAATGAACAGCAAGCAAATGGCACAAAACGCGATATTCTACTCCTACACGAAGAACATCAATGGCTTCGCGGCGCACCTGGAGGCGGAAGTAGCAAAACAAATTGCAAGTAAGAAAAGAAAAACATGAAATTTTCCTCATAGAAACTCGCAATTGATCCCTCTGTGTGATTTGCTTTTTACATGGGAAAAAAGGAGAGAAATATTTACTGTTTTCCCTTCATCGATCTACCAGGGCACCCTCACGTCGTGTCGGTGATTGAGAGCAAGGTGCTGAAGCTGCACACCACGAGGTCATGGGATTTCATGAACCTGGAGAGAGACGGGCAGATCCTCCCCGACTCCATCTGGAAGCACACCAAATACGGTCAAGACGCGATTATCGCTAACCTCGACAGCGGTAAATATACATTATGCCATCGCAATCACTCATTTATGTACGAAACACGAGTGATTGGCATGTGTTTGGTTTACGACCTTTATTAATGTGCGTCAACAATGGTGGTGTGGTGTGAAGGTGTGTGGCCAGAGTCGAACAGCTTCGCCGACGACGGCATGGGCGAGGTGCCCAAGCGGTGGAAGGGGTCCTGCCCGGACAGCGCCAAGTATGGAGTCCCTTGCAACAAGTGAGCGTTACTTTTTTCCTCTCTCCAAGCTTTTCCTTTCCTGGCTCTGTTTGGGACGCCGGGTTTTATAGGATTTTGTGGAATAGAAATTGCATAAATCGAAATTCCCGTGAAATCTTCCCGTTTCAACAACATTCTTAGAGTTATGTGTTGTACTCATTAATTGTCATAACGAAATCAATTACATCGGATGTTGATGGCCTCGATCGTCTCGGTGCAGGAAGCTGATCGGCGCCAAGTACTTCAACAACGACATGCTGCTGATGAACCCGGCCGCGGTGGACGGCAACTGGACGCGGGACACGGAGGGCCACGGCACGCACACGCTCTCCACCGCCGGTGGCCGTTTCGTGCCGCGCGCAAGCCTCTTCGGCTATGCCAACGGCACCGCCAAGGGCGGCGCGCTCCGCGCACGCGTCGCCGCCTACAAGGTGTGCTGGTCGGGTGAGTGCGCCACCGTCGACGTCCTCGCGGGCTTTGAGGCTGCCATCCATGACGGCGCCGACGTCATCTCCGTCTCCTTCGGTCAGGACGCGCCTTAGGTTTCTCCCAGCACTACTACAGAAAAGGTCATCACAGACGGTTCGAAAACGTCATCACAGACGGTTTTGTGAACCGTCTGTATTTATGGGTCGATGATAATCGAAGGTCATCACGAGCGGTTTCGGACCGTCAGTGATTATCGCTACCACGATGGTTTTGAGTAAAACCCGTCGTGATAGCTGATAATCGCGAGCGGTTTTGAGTTAAAACCGTGCAGCGATACTTATTATCCGCAGCGGTTTTGCTTCAAAACCGTGCGTGATAGCTGATCATCACAGATGGTTTTAGTTAAAACCGTCGCGATATCGATAATCGCGACGGTTTTGACTCAAAAACCGCTCGTGATGATCGCTATCACGATGGGTTTTACTCAAAAACCGTCGTGATATTCCCTTCAACCCCTAAATATATTTCTGTTTATTGGCTAGCCTCAGGAAATGCTAGCCATGCCCTCTGAAACAAGCAGATAATCACAGACATACAACATATGCAATTCACACATCTCATTTCATTTCAGATACATTTCACATCTCAATTCATTTCACAGACATAAAATATCCAATTGACAAGGCACTTCATTTCACAAACATAAATCATCCATTTCGCAAATCAATTCATTGAATTGAAATAAAATATCCATTAACAAATACACAATTGTAAAAGATCTACATTGCATTTGCACTTAGAATTACAATAAAAATCTTACGGGCGTGGAACTCTCCATCGATCTTACGACTTTACTCCACAAAACCAAATGAACTCTCCTCGAATTTTTGCAAAATCCGGCTATTTCAATGCAGATGTAGAGATGGGCGCGACTGTCGATAGGAATATCAACGCACACATATAAAACTTGACATGTATGAAATAAATGTGGAAAGATTGACAAACCTTAGAAGTGGAGATCTTCTTTGGAATCGAGGAGTAGTCTCATATGGTGGCACACGTAGTATCCACACGTGTTGCTTGGAGCTTCTTTGGTGGCACCGCAAAAATAGAATGTGTTAAATCAAGTGGCATTACTACTAAGTGTTGTATATGATTAATTAATGTGTAGCTAGCCAATACCCGAAAATTGCAATCATGTTTCAAGGCTTGGCAGCTATCGTCGAGCCACTTGTTTGTTGAACGTATGTGGCGAACGACCTTCGTTATTATAAAAAGTTAGATTAGTCATTCGGAAGGAAAGAAAGAGTACATTGTACAATGTACTTACCTATCGAGTATTTCGGCGATAGCTGTGTACTTGGATTTGTTCTTACTTAGAGAATCAAGGTATATAGCCTTGTTCCATTTTGGTATAATTACAATTAAAATCCAATGGAAGTTCTCATTGTATGGTATAAGAACAAATTCCTTATCTTGGTGAGCAGCGATGCTTTTGTAATATAGTCCTCGGCGAAGGATGCATTCTCGTTGATGGTATCAATGGCGACCAAGCGTGGGTCCAGAAACCAATTGGTGATTTCGATGATCTAGCCCGATCGGCATGAATATATATATATACACGAAAAAGCAACAAATTGTGACATATATCGGTATTACGTGAGCGAGATGTGATTGTACAGACTTACAGCGTCCAGCATCGAGCGAGTGAGGCGTCGAGGCGTTGAGCATGAAAACAAAGAATATATCGTCAAAGGTAACAGGAAGACACATTCACGAACCGTGCAAGAAATGTTCGGCTTGAATTTGACCATGATACTGAGCGTCGTTACGCGCTTTGGTCTATTGGACTGTTCCATATACCAAATGTGGAATCTTTGGCAACCAAGTCCTAGCTTTGCGAGGTGCTCTTCGGGACTATCATCGGCTCGCCTAGCACGAATTTGTGGGCCAATGGCGGTACGAGATATCGTCATCATCCTTCGTCTTTGATTTGCCATGGCCATCGCCTCATTGCAGTCGACTTCATGGTAGTCGACTGTAATGGTACAGACGGTGCAAGTTGCTTTGGCGAGAATAGCACCCGTGGAGATAGCACCGGTACAGGTAGCTCTACTTCGCACTGCCCGTGTGGATGTGGCACCAGTGCATGTTGCTGTGGTTCGCTCTGCACTTCTGGTCCTGCCACCGGTGAAGAAGCCTCCAGGGTGATGTCGCTTTTGGGCAACTGGATGAATGTTCCAATGGCCTGTCCTAGAGTCACGATCTCGTCGTTGGGGGGCTTCGGTAGCGGGACCACCTCAAAATTGACATCCACACCATCCCCATTAACTTTTGCGAAGCCTGGCGCTAAAGCTTGACCGTGCACCATGGCCCCGATACCAGACGAATATGCCTGGCCCCAAGCAGCGTACAAGGGAATGGAGTCATATCTCACTTGGAGCCTGCACTTCATAGGCTCCTACATAACGATACAAAATTAGCTACTCGAATAGGCCTATCAATGGAGCAAGCATTCGAGAGATAATAATTATTACCAGGATGTCGTCCACAGGAAATTTGGCCTGGGTTTGCGTCGGATTGGACGCGCAGCTACTCGGATGGTTGTGCGGGCTAGCTAGCACAGGAGCGGCAGTAGCGGCCTGCTGATTTTCTGTCTGTTTCCGCACCTCATCTCTGATTACATCAGCCATCTGAGCTAATAGCTCCTCTCTAAGAGATTTCTTGATCTCTTCTCATAGCTGTGCGTCACGCTCGGCTTTGTTTCTCTTCCTACGCCGATACATCCCGGAGTCATCTTGGAAAGCATGTTTCCAAGGAACGTAAAGCCCAAGGCCTCTCGTACGACCCGGGTGCTCCTTGTTTCCCAGGGCCACGGAGAGCATATCATTCTCCCTTGTCCCCTGGAATGATCCCAGGGTAGATTCAAAACTCAGCTCTTCCTGCAAGAGCACAAAATGTCATTTCAATTCGTATGAAGTTGTGGAGTAATTACAAGCTACGTAGTTCTATCGATATCTTACCAGGTGCTGGGACACTTGCTGGTCTACAGGGTTTCGAAAGGAGACGTCCCCTGATGTCGTTGTAGATGACCTTGCTCTAATCCAATTTCGAGCGCGGTCATCCGGGATATTGGGAAACGGCGGGGCGATGTCCTGTGCAGCTGCCAGGTCATCCTCCTTCCTCCACTGCGGGATTTTACCCGCATACCCAGATGTGTCAAGTCTGTGGGGGTGTGTGTTTTTTGCCTGGAGGGCCTTGTGCGCCACACTTGTACTTTTGAAATCTTCGGACGTCTTCATCGCCTTGAACTCTTCCCATTGTGGTTCCAGGAATGGGTATTTATGAACAGGCATTTCATCCATCTCCATGTATTTCTTGACAAGCGTGCCCTTGAAGTTCTTCCATGCTTTGCACGCCGCTTGGTAGGTTTGTCGTTGCACAGCGTGTAGGTGTTCTTCTGGGAACTCGAACAATGCCAAAATTTCGGTCCACAGCTCACGTTTCCGAGTGTCAGGCACGTTCTTCCATGAATTGTATGTGATCTCAATTCGTTCTTGTGCAACTATTCTGACCATGGTTCGGAATGCGTTTACCGCTTTTTGAGGAAGGATAGGGACCCCAGATGCGTTTACCGCTGTGATGGTCTGTCGGCCCTCAGGCTTCTTCGATAGCCCTCTTCCTTGGCGTCTTGATGTTGGAGCGGACGCCTCTGGCGATGATGTTGAAGAATGCGCGGGTGACATGTTGCTCATTTTGTGGGTCTATTAAGATAAGATGAGAAAGTGATCATATTGAATTGGAAGAGAGGAGAGGAGTAGAGGGGGTGATGTGCCTATCTTAGCACCTACTTTAGTTGCTAATACTATAAACCAAATAACAAAGTCCCTAAACTAGTGTATCCGGTTCATTGAACGGGAACACTAGAGTATGTCACTTGCTTCATTTGCTGTTTTTTGGCTAGATACATGGAGCATTTGGGTGGAAAGATGAACTATTTCGTCAGGCGCATGACTGCCAATTCGAAGCATAGCATAGCATCCGAGGCACATCCGAGGTCTGCTGCTGTGTCTTGAGGAATGCCAAGAGCTGGTCTTTAGATGTGGCATTCCTCAAGACACAGCAGTATGCCTCGGATGTGCATCGGATGCTATGCTCCATCTGAAGACCAGCTCTTGGCATTCCTTAAGACACAGAATCATCGCTACTGGCGTACGTGATCCAGAGACCAGAGATGAAGAAAAGGAGTGGGAAGAAGCAGATGGATAGTCGCTCACCGAAAAAGTCGGCTATGTCGGCTGCTCACGAAGAATCTGGGAATGTCTTTTTTTCCACTTTTGTAATAAAATTGCCTTGCATTTAAGAAGGAAAAAGATGGATTGTGGGAGTGGACATCACATCTCGGCAGTAGTCGGCATATACTATTACTACAAGGTCTCTAAACAAAGTTCTATGAAGCAAATGACACAAACTAGTGTATCCGGTTCATTGAGCAGGAACACTCAGTGTGTCATTTACTTCATGCCCCTTGAAGGTCTATGTGGCATATACACTAGAGTGGTCCTTGATTGGTTAATTTGTGCTCTCAAATTGTAGGGTTGCACAAGATTAATCTTGGCCGTCCGCTACTAAATGAGGAAGCAAGAAAAGTGAAACATGATAAGATGAGGAAGCAAGAAAAGTGAAACATGATGCTCAATGTTAGGAAGCGAGGAGAGGAGTAGAGGAAGGGGAGAAGGGAGGGGTGATGTGGATAGAGAGAGGGTTATGTGCCTATACTATATACTAACACAACAAGCAATGTAATATGTACCAATGTAAACTAAGCAAGCTGCAGTAAACAATGTACCAATGTACTATGTACCAAATAGCAAATTAAACTAAGCTACTGCAGTAAACAATGTACCAATGTAATATGTACCAAATAGCAAACTAATTAAGCTACTGCAGTAAACAATGTACCAATGTAGTATGTACCAAATAGCAAACTAATTAAGCTACTACAGAAAAACAATGTACCAAATAGCAAACTAATTAAGCTACTGCATAAACAATGTACCAATGTAATATGTACCAAATAGCAAACTAATTAAGCTACTGCGATAAACAATGCTCACAATGCTCAAAACCATAGTCCATCACGAAACTGCTCACAATACTCAAAACCCTAGTCCATCACGAAAGTGCTCACAATGCGACGATGTCGAGGGAGGTGGCGGCGAGGGCTCGGGAGGCGGCCGGCGAGGGGCTCGGCGAGGGCTCGGGAGCCGACCGGCGACGGGCTCGACGAGGGCTCGGGAGGCGGCCGGCGGCGGGTCGGGGAGGCGGCGGCGGCGGGCTCGGCGGAGGCGGCGGCGGCGGGCTCGGGAGGTGGCCGACGAGGTTCGGGAGGCGGAGGCGACGACGGGCTCGGAATTTAATTAGATCTAGATCGAATGATCACGCGGACACAGGAAAACCCTAGCGGAGGGTATGTATAGGGAGGTTATCACAGATGGTTCTAAACTTAGAACCGTCTGTGATAAATATCACAGACGGTTCTAAGTTCAGAACCGTCTGTGATAAGCCTTTGCGATTGTAGTTATTAAGACAACACCAATAACCACAGCTGCATTCATATCCACCACCAAACAGTTGCATTCATATACAACACCAACCAGCTGCATTCATATCAACCATCACATGTACATCACATATACATAAATGCCAATACACATATACATTTTCACATATACATTTTGTCACACATTTTCACATATACATCTCAAAATTGACTACATCACACATTTTCACATATACATCTCAAAATTGTCACACATTTTCACATATACATTCTTATTGTACTTGCTTAATTATTTCCTTTAAAAATTAGCCCTTCATCATGATCAATGCGTGCGTAACTAGTTTAAATCACGTTGTTCATCGTCGACCATTATGCCATTTCCAAAGGAGGTAACTCGTCAAATTGATTGTATTCCTCCTCGTCCACTACATTCTCCACTCCGACAATTCTCCTTTTTCCATGAAGAACTACATGACGTTTCTTATTTGCCGGGTCGGTTACATAGAAAACTTGAACAACTTGATTGACGAGTACGAATGGTCCACGGTCGTGACACCGTACTTGTCAACCTTCACCTGTGGGAGATGCACCCAACGACAGCGAAATAAGAGAATCTTGAAAACCACATAGTCGAGCTCCCAAATCTCTTCTATGAAGCCATAGTACGAGTTTCTCGACCCATCGATGCAGAATGCATCTATCACGGACACCATCGCTCGTTAGTGCTCTTGACATCCCGAGGCTGCGTATAGAATGTGTACCCATTTATGTCATATCCTTGCCATGTCACAACTGTAAATGTCAGCCCTTTTGCCAACCATGTCGGCGTCTCACTCGGCGAGCTCCTAGCGATTTGCTCCTTCAACCATTGGTTGAACCAACGGTTGTGTTGTCTCATGATCCAAACATCCGCCGCTCTGGATTACATTGCGAAGCACATCCTTGTGCTGGTCCACATAAGGCGCCACTTCGGTCATGTGTTGCAACACCGTGAAATGGGCTTGAGTGTGCGTGTCCATATCCGGTGATTGCTTTCCTTCCGATAGTTCCGAGACCCTTCACCTCCCTCATGATGAGATTGAGGACACCTATCGGTTGAATCGAGCCATATAATCGACACAAAACTCAATGACCTCTTCGCTTGCATAACCTTCGACGATGCTACCCTCCGGTCGAGAGAATTCCCATGAACCTCTCAAATGGGTACATGCTACGTAGGAATACGGGCCCACACATTTTTATCTTCCACACAACGTGAACAATGAGATGGACCATGATATCGAAAAACAAAGGAGGGAAATACATTTCAAGGTGACATAGAGTCATCACCACCTCGTCCTGTAGAGCATCTAGTCCTTCGGGATCGATGACCTTCTGAGCAATTGTGTTAAAGAAATAACATAGCCTCATGATTGTCTCTCAGACTTTGATCGGCAAAATATTTCTAATTGCAATAGGAAGCATCTGTGTCATCAGCACATGACAATCATGAGACTTCATGCCATTTAACTTCAAATCTTGCATCGAAACAAGTTTCTTCACGTTGCGGAGTAACGGACGGAACTTTGACACCATGCAAGCACCGCACGATTCTGTTTTCTCAGCCTTGGACAGAGTGTAACACGCGGGGAAGGTACGTTCGTCCATTATCGGTGCTTGTCGGTGCTAACTCGGGCCCGATGTCCATGTCGACCAAGTCAAGCGTGCGTTGACACCGCCCTTTGTTTTATCACGGATGTTCGGTAAGAGACCAATCAAGTATCGCACACATTCTTTTCTACGTATGGCGTCGATGCGATGCGAACATCTAGGTACTCCCAATAAGGTAAGTCCCAAAATATTGATCTCTTCTTCCGGTGTTCTTCTCATGAGCCCTCAATTTACGTCCCTTTCCGAGGACAACATCTAAATCCTTAACCATATCATAAACCTCGTGTCCCCTTAAATGCCTTGGAGCTGAACCGTCTTCCTTCTCTCCGTCAAATTGTTTCTTCATCTTGCGGTATGGGTGAGCCCTCCGAAGGAACCGGCGGTGGCGCATGTAGACGGTTTTGCGTGAGTGTCTCAGCCACACACTCTCGGTACCATCTAAGCAGTGAGTACAAGCTTTGGCACCTTTTGTACCATGGCCCGATAGGTTACCAAGGGCGGGATAATCATTTATGGTGCGAGAACAATAAGGAGTGCAGAGTGAAGTTCTCTCATTTGTATGCATCCCATACCTGTACCCCTTCGTTCCACAGTACTTTTAGATCTTCCACCAACGGTGCTAGGAACACATCAATATCATTCCCAGGTTGTTTTGGCCCTTGGATAAGTATCGACAGCAAAATGTAATTTCGCTTCATACACAACCAAGGAGGAAGGTTATAGATGCAGAGAGTTATGGGCCATGTGCTATGTCGGCTGCTCATGCTACTGAAAGGATTCATCCCATCTGTACTCAGTCCAAACCTTATATTCCTTGGTTCTGCACCAAACTCTGCAAAACTCCTATCGATGTTTCTCCACTGCGTAGAATCAGCAAGGTGTCTTATCATTCCATCCTTCTTGCGCTCCTCCGAGTGCCAACGCAGCAGTTTTGCCTCCTTTGGATTTGCAAAAACCTTTTCAAGCGGGAATTATAGGAAAATACCATACCACTTTAGCAGAGGTCCTTTCTTCGCCTCTGTTCCTCGCCATCATCGATTGTTTATTACGTTTGTATCGGGATGCGTTACACACCGGACATACATGCATGTTTGCATACTCTTTACGGTAGAGGATACGATCGTTCGGGCTTGCATGTATTCTTTCTACTTCCATTCCCAACGGACAAAGAACCTTCTTGGCTTTATCGTGGTTTTAGGCAACTCATTTCCCTCCGGAAGCATGTCCGCTAAAAGACCTAGCAGCGCCGTGAAACTCTTGTCGGACCAACCGTTGCTTGCCTTCATTTCAACAGTTCAAGCACGGCCGACAACCTCGTGTACTTGCAGCCCGTGTACAAAGGTTTCTCTGAGTCCTCCATCAAGCCACGGAATTTAACATACTCTCTCTCATCATAATTCTCTTCTACATCGCGAAGCATCTGATCCAAATTATCATCGTGCAACCTATCCGAATCCGAGCCACAATCGACATCAGCCGGCGGCATGTCATTCACTTCACCGGCGATGTCATCCGGGGGCATATCATTCACTTCACCGGCAATGTCATCCGGCGGCATATGATCATTCACTTCGCCATGACTGGTCCAACACGTATAATCCTTTTTGAAACCCCTCCGAATCAAGTGCGCTTCAATTTGCCCTCGGTTCTTAAACATCTTCAAATTCTCGCAGTCAGTGCATGGACAGCACATATATTCCACCCCCTTATGCAACATATCCTCCTCGGTGGCTCTTATAAAAGCAGAAACGCCATTAATGTACTCTTCACTCACACGGCTCGCGGCATACATCCAGCTTCGGTCCTACGTTACGTACATATATAACAATTTAGTATTAAAATCTAGATTAACTAATTATAACTACATATATACCGGCCACATTTATTATATTGAGAATTAATTTGCTAGCTCAATTCATATTGCAAACACAACAGCTATTATATAACCAACAATTTTGCAAATTAACCATATCTTCAATAACCACTCATGGATTACTTAGACCTAAATTATAATGCAATTAAAGAAAAAATAAATTTCATTACTAACCATATCTACAGCAACCTGGAAAGTCTGAATCTTAATTCAAAGCTCAATCTCTGCCTCTTCCCACCAAATTAATCGGCACAAATCGCCTAGCTTCCTCCCGAGTGAAAAAGTGCGCAGCGATGGCTAGATCTGGATCGAAATGAAGACGAGATGCGATGCGAGCAGCGCAATAAATGCCTTAGTCATTATCACGCAGCGGTTTTAACTAAAACCGTCATGAATATCACAGACGGTTTTTAACTAAAAACCGTTTGTGATAACCAGCTTATCACAGACAGTTTTTTATAAAACACCGTTTGTGATAATAAAACCGTCTGTGATAAATATTATCACAAACAGTGTTTTATAAAAAACCGTCTGTGATAAGCTTCATACCAGAACGCTTCGCGCGTGTTTCCATTGCCAGAACGCTTCGTGTTTCGATCGTCTAATTAACGTCTCTCGATCGTTATACGAAGCGTCTATATCATTAATGCTTCGCGTATGTTTCCATTGCCAAAACGCTTCGTGTTTCGATTGCCAGAACGCTTCGTGTTTCGATCGTGTAATTAACGTACGTCCCTCGATCGTTATACGAAGTGTCTATATCATTAATGTTTGGGTATACGATGCTAAAGGTCTCTTCTACGTACGTACAATATGGATTCTACTATTCTTGTGATCATCTCCTTCCTCTCATCTGTTCATCACGAATTGTTCGGCCGGAACCTTACACAGGCGGCCAGCAATTTGCATCTGGAGCAGCTTCTCCGCACACGCCCTGCTCTCCTTCCCAGACTTTCTTGCATCCGTCAGCTCGACCTCATCATCCGCCGTCGATGGAGGCGTCTCGCTGCCGCTCAAGAAAGGGAAACATCCCTCACCCTGGTTCTTTTCCACAATGTGCGCAAAGCGGAAGAAGCTCTACACGCATTGGAGAGACTGATGGATAGCCTTGCCGATCAAGCAAATACGGCAGATTCTGAGGAATCTTTTCATGCTATCCTCTACGACATTATGGATCTTTGCTGATCATTTGCCCAGTGGAGGAGGAAGTGCTTGAGGACAAGGGCAATCTTAACGGCGTTCGAGAATTTAGCGGTGATCCTCCAAGTACCCAAGTCGAAGAAGAAGCGTCTGAAGCCCAAAAGAATACAATCTGGGAAACTCTTTACAATGCGACTTTTGTAATAAATTTGCCTCTAATTGAAATTAATAAATTTGCCTTTAATTTGTGATCTCTTGTCTCGATAGTTACGTAGTTAAGTTATTAGAAGCAATGTGTACTTATATATTAACCTCGATCTAGAATATGACAGACAAAGGAACATCACAGAGCGGTTCTTGTTAAAAGCGTCGTGAACATTCCTGCACGGTTCTTAACAACAACCGCCTGCGTGATAGTCAACACAACACGAGGCGGTTTTTAATAAAACCGTGCGTGATATTCGATATCACGCACGGTTCAGCGGTAAGAACCATCGTGATACTCCTTTTCCCGCCACAAATACCACAGACGGCCTTCAAATTAAAACCGTGCGTAATAGTTTACATTACTGAGCGGTTTCACAAAATCGTCGTGATTTGGCGTCTACTATTAGCCTTTACGTAGTAGTGCGGTATCAATACGCACAAGCAAGCAGCGCAGATGTGTATTTTCGAAGAGTACTATATTTGGTGGGAGATGAAGACGGCAAGAAGAACACTCGACGATGGGGCAATTTTACGTATCTTTCTCAATGGACACAAAGGGAATACAATGCTTGGAACTAAGACTCAGTTAAACAAAGCAGCAGACTACAGGGAATTTAAAACCTTGCAAAAACTAACTAATTCCTAACTACTCTCCTAGCTTCCTGCCATAACTAGCTTGATCCAATTGAATCGGAGACGCAGATCTCGGCTGACTTTTTTAGCCTGCCTGTGTGCGCCCGGAAACTTCAGATGAGCACCAACGGCTCCAAAACTTCAGGCGCCAGACTCATTCTTATTGGACTCGGTCTTCCGACAAAATTCAGCTGTCCAGCAAATGATTATTACCAACAAACTCCCCCCTAATCAAGACTTTGCTATGCCAAATCTTTCACTCCAATTACATGTAACTCACGACTGATGACCCGACCATCCTGGCTACTCGCCATCAGTAATTATTTTCTGCACCTATTATCTAGGATCAAACCGCAGGTTCAAGTGGCTCCCCGCTACTCCGGACTCTCCGGTTCTCCTGCACCTAGAATAACTCCGTGCGATACTACTTGGTACAATCTTAGGCACACCACCTGTTGCACCATACACTCATGCAAATATACTAAAGCAGAAACTAAGTCTAGACTCAATTATTCGCTAACATTCCTTCTACTCTAGACTCAACTAAAGTAAAGCTGGTTCATCTTCCTGTGCATATATGAGGTTCACCTGATCCCCACGGTCACGCTTTGGCTTGCGGCACTCGGATGCATAGTGCCCGTAGTCACTGCAATTGAAACACTTGATGTGGCTCTTGTCGCGCTTCGTCTTGGAATCGCGACCACCGCCTTGCTCTGATGATCGAGCTTCCCACTGGGCTTTCGTGAGAAGGAGATGCTCCTCATCCCCGTTGCTGCAATGACGGTGCTGGGTTCACTCCTCATACACCTTGAGGGAGCCAATGACCTCCTCAAGAGCTATGTTGTTGACGTCGCCAAAATACTTGATCGTCGTCGCAATATGGATGAACTTGTCGGAGACGGCTCACAGAAACCTCTTGACGACATTCTTCTCTTCTATCTTCTCTCCAAGTGCCTGCATCTGGCTAACAAGCAATGTTACCTTCGTTGCGAAATCGTCCACCGATTCCGTATTGCCCATGCTGAGATTTTCAAATTCCCAGCGTAGCGTCTGGATCTTCGCTTCCTTGACTCGATCAGCCCCCATGTGCATGGTGCGGAGAGCTGTCCACACCTCCAAGGTAGTGTTCTTGGCTGCAACCTGCATGAGCGTCAATCGCTCAATGCCTGGGA
The DNA here is from genome assembly GCA_036346575.1 of Dendrocalamus sinicus. Lineage (NCBI taxonomy): Eukaryota > Viridiplantae > Streptophyta > Magnoliopsida > Poales > Poaceae > Dendrocalamus > Dendrocalamus sinicus. Next base: position 18,745,459 of record CM070662.1, on the reverse strand, counting down.
GATGGTAGCCATGGCCTTTTCTTCTTTCTTCACATCAACAGCAACATTCCCTGTGGGCTCAATTGCTTCCCACACGCCTTGCGCCTTCATGAGAATTTCATCCTCGTTGCCCAAGCCGTGTAGTTCGTCTTGTTCAACACCGGCATCGGAGAGACATTCCTCCCTCCTTGCTTGCCGCGGCGCGTCTCAACGATCGACATCTTCTCAAGCGCGGTACTTGAGCATACACCGCTCAAGAACTCAACCTCGCTCGATACCAAATGTTAGGTTTCTCCTGGTATCAATACGCACAAGCAAACAGCAGGATGTGTATTTTCGGAAGGAGTACTATATTTGGTGGGAGATGAAGACGGCAAGAAGAACACTCGAGATGATGGGGCAATTTTACGTATCTTTCTCAATGGACACAAAGGAATACAATGCTTGGGCGAGACTCGATTAAACAAAGCGGCAGACTACGTGGAATTTAAAACCTTACGAAAACTAACTAATTCCTAACTACTCTCTAGCTTCCTGCCATAACTAGCTTGATCCAATTGAATCGGAGACACGGATCTCGGTGACTTTTTCAGCCCGCTGTGTGCGCCGGAAACTTCGAGATGAGCACCAACGGCTCCAAAACTTTAGGCGCGGACTCATTCTTATTGGACTCGATCTTGAGACAAAATTCAGCTGTCCGACTCCTTCTTCCACGAGCCCGTCACGCTCGGCTCCTCCACGCCGTCATGCACGGCGTCTCGTCGTCTGCTCCACCGCAACGCGGCCCCTTCGAGGACACCATCGTCAACACCGCGCAGGTCACCACCGTCGCCGCCGGCACCGCCGACGAGGACTTCCCAACCGTCACCTCGGCAACAAAGATGCGCATGAAGGTGACCGTTTAGCCATGCATACTAATACACTAGTACGGTACACTTTGACATGGCTGATGTCGGGACCCCGGATTTCCGAACCCAGACCCTCTGTGTATTACTGCACTAGTCCCAGATCAAAGCTAGTGCACACAGTTAAACAGAAATGAATACATAACCAGCAACGCTTTATTACAATATTAAAGAGTACAGACCGAAAGGTCTCATTATTACAATTGAGGTTTCAAGACCTCGCACACACGAAACACAACGGAAGCAAAAGATAAACTCGGTGAAGACCCATCAATATGCCACAGGCAATTGACTGGGGAAGCGCGACCTAGGACTCCGGGAAAAAGCCATCACAGCCGCAAGCGAAGCAGTAGTCGTAGTCACCTTCTTGAGCTTCAACTTCCTCTGAGATTTATTTTTGAGTGTAGCATGTGAGTACATAAAGTACTCCGCAAGTCTTGGGAAAAATGCATAGATGCAAGGCTTGACAAAGGAAGGCTATATGGTTCTTTTGCACAAAGCAATATTTTATAATTTCAATTACTACTAATTATTTTCGAAGCATCAGTTTAATAAAGTAAATGATTTTAACAGAACTAACAATTATTCTCTAGTGAAGGCTCTATCCACCAACACTAGCTTAATCACTTCCAACTGAACAAGTTAATATTGCGGGTTACATCCACCCTCTCTGCCTCCAACCGCCAGGATTCCCTTCCGAGAGTTCCCTCCACTCTCGGAATACAAAAACTTTGATTTTAAAACCAAAACCAGAAATCTACCATGTGAATGCATTCCTTGCCCGCTCTTGACCGTGGGCACGGCTATTCGAATAGTTTTACACTCTGCAGAGGTTGTACAACTTTACCCACAAGAGATAAATTATCCTAAAAGTCAACACGCTTCCTTTGGCATGAGACCCAGATAAAATATCACAAAGCCTTTACCTTACTCTAATCTAGCTAGATACCACCACCGAGGTTTCACCGCAGTAGGCTAACCGCTCGAACCAAGCCCCTCTTGCACCATATGAGTACATAAATCCTGTCCCTCACTTTGTGAATAACCACCCATCCACGGCACCCACTTTCCACTGGTGGCACCTAAACTAGACTATCATAAGTTAGTCAGCTAGGTCGTACCCATATAGACTTGTGGTTGTACGGTTAATGCTCAGTTTGGACAAACACAAGCGTCGGTTCTTAATTGACTAGGGTGGAACATACACTTAACAAGATCTCGTGCTTACTGCACCAACCCAAACCAACCATCCACCCTAATCTGAACCAACTTTCACATTTTATTTTATTTTATTTTAAAATCACAGTGACAACTCCAATTGCCACTTCATTTACAAACACAAGGGTGCAATAATAAATCTTAATTTCCCATTTTCAAGAGTTTCTAAAGATATTAGGTAGCATGACTAAGCATTATCCTACCATTCTAATATTCACAAAGATTAATATTAATCTCATTATTGAGACAAAGGAAGTTCTAGGGTGACAAGGTACATGGCAATCAATGTCAAATGAGGGCATAACAAAGTTGGAATAACTAATTCCTAAAGTTTGAACTAGTGATTTTATGTAAATAGTAATGCACATAATTTAAAATATTTAAAACATTTCAAAAGAATAGGTTCAAGATGATCAAAGGAGACTTGCCTTCTTGCAGGGTTTCTGGGTCTTCTTGCTGCTGGGAGGAAGGATCGTCGACAACGCTGGAATCTACGCGAGAAAAGACGAAGCAAACAAAGCAAATAAATACAAATAAAATCAAATAAACTCAAATAGAGGCCATAGTTGAATAGATCGTGATTTTAGAAGAATTTAGGAGAAAGATTCAGCGGAATTGGGGTTCACATGAGGGAGAACGAATATCTGGAAGATTGGTTGGGAAACGAAATTACTGAGACAATATTTGGACCAAGAAAGATAGAATGGATTTTATGGAGATTTGGCAAGATTTGAATTTGAATTTTGAAAGTGCACAGGAAATTTGGAATGGAACTGAGGCTTTGAAATTAAACTAGGTATTGGAATTTGAAATTTAAATATTTTAAATATCAAATAAATTTCAAATATTTGAAAGGATGGAAGAAATGGATAGTTTGGAATTTGTGATGAATTTAGAAATTTGAATGGGCTCAAACGGAGTTAAAACGAGGGAGAACAGGCTCCGGGAAGTTTAAATTCAGAGAAAAAGGAAAAATGAGAATTTCTGGAATTATTTTTCTAAAGGAAAAGAATTTATGGCGTCAGCATTACGTCAGCCAGGGAATTTCTTTTCGGCTGAATTATTTTCCAACGGGAAAATCGGTTTACTACGCCACGCTGACGTCAGCCCTGAGGGGGTTTGACTAACCGGTGGACCCCGGGCTGATTGCAGACGTCTGCGTCGTCCCTGGCGGCATATGGCCCGGCCTTCCGATCGCCTTAGGGCGGCCACCCGGCCTCAGTGACCAGGTCCAGCACGCCGTCGCCGCTCACACCGAGATTCTTCATTGCGACTCCGTGACCGAGGTCCTTGACGAAGCGCAGCCTGCCGTGGAGGCCGTGGCGCGGCGGTGACCTCGCCACTGTGGAGGTTACTTCGGAGAAGACCTCGCCGGGGCCTCGCTGATGAGCGCTGCCTGCTTCGGAGACGTCGCCGGGAACTTCGCTGGAGCGGAGCATGACGTGGAGGCATGGGCTGCTTCGGAGACGTCGCCGGGACCTTGCCGAGGAGTGTGGAGAGCGCCGAGGATGACGCTTGGTGAAGATGACGCTCGCCAGCGCCAGATCATCGCCGATGGCCACCGCTCACTGACCTCACAGGCGCGGAGACGGTGGCGCAGACCTCGCAGGCGCGGAGCCGGTGGCGGAGACTCGCGGCGTGGGCCGGCGACGAGACTCGCAGCGCGGAGCGGGCGCGCAGCGACCTCGCGGCGCGGCCGGTGGCGAGACCTCGCGGGCGCGGAGCCGGTGGCAGAGACCTCGCAGGCGCGGAGCTGGTGGCGAAGACGTCCCAGGCGCGAAGCTGATGGCGAAGACCTCGCAGGCACGGAGCCGGCGATGCAGACCGCGCGGAGGCCGCAGCGCAGACCTCGCAGGGCGACGCCGTATAATCACCTGATGACGGTGGCTGGACGCATACATACGTGCATGCACGCGTGGAGCGCCCGGAAGGCCTGGACACCCCTGCCTCTGAGTATGGTCAACGATGAGCTCGCCGATGATTACTTTGAAGAAGCAGTGCACCCGGTGTGACGCGCGCGGAGACTTGCAGCTCGAGGGCCATATAGAATGGAGACGTCCCATAACAAGCTCACGTGCATGGGCCATGCAGGTCCTCATTTGACGCCGCCACCGGCAGCCCCTCGCGCATCCACCAGCGGCAGGTAGGCCGCACCGACACGGATCTTGGCAGAGCCGACCAGCTTCTGCAGTGGGGACTCCAGCGCGCTCGTCGTCTTCCCGGGGTAACACAGCTGAATGCCCTTGAGCCGGGCGAGCATGGCTCAGAGAAGACACTGACGTCGTGGAGGCTATGGCGTGAGGACGACCCCGCCGTCGCAGATGCCGGGTGAGCCTTGACTGCAACGTGGGCGCGGAGTTCTAGGCAGACTTGCTATCCGCGCGGAGGCAGTCCGAGGCACAGACTTGCTATCCGCGCGGAGGCCACCTCACACTAAAGACCCTCGGCGCGGATGAGCGGAGATGAGGCAAAGTCGCCCAGCGGACGAGCGGAGCATCTTCTTGCGGAGAAGCCCAGCGACGAGCTGCCGGGGTCACGCCGCCAAGTTGCCATGCGCGAACGCCGCGAGCCATGCGAAATCATCATCACGTGAGTGAATTCTTCCCTGCGTGCGGATGTGTTGCTACACTAACGGATGCAGCTATTGCTTACCTGCAAGGCTAGTACATGTAATTATGACATGCAATCATGAGGTGCATGCAATACTAAGGGAATGCATGGGGTATGGGTTGCGCCTTAACGGTCTGCATAGGATACGCGAGGCTCATGCAGGATGGGTACTCCGCGCAGGGCATCGCAGATGCGATGGCGCGAGACGGGCCAACGCGGAGACACTGTACGAGGTAGACTTCGCCGAGGACGCGCGAAGACCCGCCTTCGGCGACGCGGGCGAAGACGGAGGTGCGAAGACGGGCGCGGAGTGCTAAATCCCGTGTACTCCTTCCCTACGGCTGGCTGTTGTCGTGGCGTCGCGACACTGGGACTGCCGCACCCTCGTCCGGCGGCGTCGCCGCCGGAGCGGCAGCCGTGGGCTCGTGCTCAGGCGGGATACACCATCGAGTTCCTCCCAGTCATAGCATCGACGTAGCACTTCCCTGTAAGAACGCCCCTAGCAGAGCAGCGACAACAATGCAGAGAGAAGTGATTCGATTAGATCTATTTAGCGTTGCACTTGGGCGATTTACCTAGATCTATCCCCTGCAGCATATACAAAATAGATCAAAGTACAGAGACAAAGCCCAGATGCCCGTGCAGTCAAGATTGCTAAACTCTCAGCGAACAGGCTACTTATCTGTCATCGATGACCCACGAAATGTTGCGAATCCCACGGATCCAGGGGACGCTTCCAAGAACAGCTTCCGACTCCTTAAGCAACTTTTTATCCTCTCCCCACGGACGGCGCCATCTGTTGTAGCTACAGGCTAAACAGGAATGAAGGGGACTAGTGGAAGGAGAGGAGGAGAGCTAGAGCTGTGGGAGTGTCGGTGAGAATGAGAGGATGTCCCCCCCCTTCTGCCCCTCTTGGGGGTTTATACATATGAGTGGGGCAGAATGGGAAATCCCCATTCTACCCCTTAGTACTTACAAAGGATGAGGATACATTGGTATATTTACACTGGTATATTCCTCTACACTATTGAGCCTATTACATGTTGGACTAGTTGCACGGCCCAGACACGAGGGGTTGGGCCACCCCTACAACAACCACCAATGTAATAATGCTCTAAATTACACTCCGATGAGAATGTGGTTCCTCTTTAACCCTCCTGGAAAAGCAACAATTGAAGTGCAAAATATTGAGGAGTTCACATGGTCAAATGCGAGCTCTTCATGCAGTCTTTGAAACAACTTGGATCTCAATCCATGCTTGATTATTACTTCAAGACACCTCGTGCAAACTCAGATTCAAATTTGAAGTACAGAAACCCAAAATATCTTTCAATCCTTAATCATTTGTGTCGTAGCTACGGGCTAAACAGGGAAAGAGGGGACTGGTAGGAGAGGAAGAGGAGAGCCAGATCTGTGGAGAGGTGGTGAGAATGAGAGGAGGATGTCCCCCTTTGCCCCTCCTGGGGGCTTATATATATGTGAGTGGGGTAGAATGGGAAATCCCCATTCTACCCCTTAGTATTTACAAAGGATGGGGGTACACTGGTATATTTACACTGTTATAATCTTCTACACTATTGGGCCTATTACATGTTGGACTAATTGCACGTCCCAGTCACGGGGGGTTGGGCCACCCCTACAACAGTACTCCCTCGACAGCAAGCGCTGAGGTCCCGATGGGCGAGCTAACGCGATCAACCACCCCAGCCCCCCGTTCCCTGACAGCAAGCACGAGGGCGCCGATGCAACTGATAGCTCGCAGACCCTAGAGGCAATGCTTATGAAGGAACCGGTGAAGCGCCGGAGGCGTCGTCGGCGCCGAAGCGTGCCGTCCCGCCGGCGATGCCTACAAGGCGGGCGGCGGAGTCGAGGCCGGCGCGTCGTCAGCGCCAAGACGTGCCGTCCGCCGAGTGATGCCTACGAGGCGGGCGGCGGAGTCGAGCGCCAAGACGTGTCGTCGAACGCCGAAGACGTCTTGCCCCGCCGAGGCGATGCCTACAAGCGGGCGACGAGTCGAGCGCCGAAGACGTGCCGTCCCACCGAGGCGATGCCTACAAGGCGGACGGCGGAGTCGAGCCGGCGTGTCGTCGAGCGCCGCGTGCCGTCCCGCCGAGGCGATACCTACAAGCGGACGGCGGAGACGAGCGCCGAAGATGTGCCGTCCCACCAGGCGATGCCTACGAGGCGGGCGGCGGTCGAGGCCGGCGTGTCGTCGAGCGCCGAAGACGCGTGCGCGTCCCGCCGAGGCGATACCTACGAGCGGACGGCGGTCGAGCGCGAAGACGTGTCGTCGAGCGCCAAGACGCGCCGTCGAAGCAAGACGTGCCGTCCCGCCGGCGATGCCTACGAGCGAGACGGCGGAGTCGAAGCGCCAAGACGTGTCGTCGGCGCCGAAGACGTGCCGCCCCGCCGAGGCGATGCCTACAAGGCGGGCGGCGAGTCGAGAGCGAAGACGCGCCGTCCCCACCGGCGATGCCTATGCGAGGCGACGGCGGAGTCGAGCCGGCGTGTCATCGAGCGCCGAAGACGTGCCGTCCCGCCAAGCAATGCCTACGAGGCGGGGCGGTCGAGCGCCAAGACGTGTCATCGAAGCGCCAAGACGCGCCGTCGGCGCCAAGACGTGCCGTCCCGCCGAGACGATGCCTACGAGGCGACGGCGGAGTCGAGCGCCAAGACGTGTCGTCCGAGCGCCGAAGACGTGCCGCCCCGCGGGCGATGCCTACAAGGCGGGGCGGTCGAAGCGCCAAGACGTGCCGACCCACCGAGGCGATGCCTATGAGGCGGACGGCGAAGTCGAGGCCGAAGGCATGTCGTCGAGCGCCGAAGACGTGCCATCCCACCGAGGCGATGCCTACGAGGCGGACGGCGGAGCGCGAAGACGCGCCGAGCGCCAAGACGTGCCGCCCGCCGAGGCGATGCCGAGGGACGGCGGAGTCGAGCGCCGAAGACGTGTCGTCGAGCGCCCAAGACGTGCCGTCCCGCCGAGGAGATGCCTACAAGGCCTACACTGTTGTTCTCCTACCTTCGAAAAGAGTGCCCGCGGAGGGCGGCGCTTGGAGCGTAGGCCAAAGGCACTACGAACGCCGAGGTAGGGAGGCGAGGCCGCCGTTCCCCTACCTTCAAAAAGGAGTGCCCGCGGAGAGCGGGCGCTTGGAGTGTAGGCCGAAGGCACTACGCACGCCGAGGTAGGGAGGCGGGACCGCCGTTCCCCTACCTTCTAAAAGGAGTGCCCGTGGGAAGCGGGCGCTTGGAGCGTAGGCTGAAGGCACTACGCACGCCGAGGTAGGGAGGCGCGACCGCCGTTCCCCTACCTTCAAAAAGGAGTGCCCGCGGAGAGCGGGCGCTTGGAGCGTAGGCCGAAGGCACTACGCACGCCGAGGTAAGGAGGCGAGACCACCGTTCCCCTACCGTCAAAAAGGAGTGCCCGAGGGGAGCAGGCGTTTGGAGCGTAGGCCGAAGGCACTACGAACGCCGAGGTAGGGAGGCGAGACCGCCGTTCCCCTACCCTCAAAGGATCGCCGCGAGAGCGGGCGCTGGAGCGTAGGCGAAGGCACTCACGCCGCCGGGTAGGAGGCGAGACCGCCGTTCCCCTACCTTCAAAAAGGAGTGCCCGCGGAGAGTGGGCGCTTGGAGCTTAGGTCGAAGGCACTACGCACGCCGCGGTAGGGAGGCGGGACCGCCGTTCCCCTACCTTCAAAAGGGGTGCCCGCGGGGAGCGTGTGCTTGGAGCGTAGGCGGAGGCACTACGCACGCCGAGGTAGGGAGGCGCGACCGCAGTTCCCCTACCTTCAAAAAGGCGTGCCCGCGGCGTGCGGGCGCTTGGAGAGTAGGCCGATGGCACTACGCACGCCGAGGTAGGGAGGCGAGACCGCCGCTCCCCTACCTTCAAAAAGGAGTGCCGCGAGCGGCCGCTGGGCGTGGGCGAAGGCACTCACGCACGCCGAGGTAGGGAGGCGAGTCCGCCGCCCCTACCTTCAAAAGGAGTGCCCACGGGAGCGAAGCGCTGGAGCGTGGGCGAAGGCACTCACGCACGCCGAGGTAGGGAGACGAGACCGCCGTTCCCCTACCTTCAAAAGGGTGCCGCGGGAGCGGCGCTTGAGCGTAGGCGAAGGCTCTCACGCACGCCGGGTAGAGGCGAGACCGCTGTTCCCTACCTTCAAAAAGGAGTGCCCGCGAGAGTGGGCGCTTGAGCGTAGGCGAAGGCACTCGCCTTGCCGCGTAGGGAGGCGGGACCGCCGTTCCCTACCTTCAAAAGGGTGCCAGCGAGGCGTGTGCTTGGAGCGTAGGCGAAGGCACTCGCACGCCGAGGTAGGGAGGCGCGACCGCGGTTCCCTACCTTCAAAGGCGTGCCAGCGGCGTGCGGGCGCTGGAGAGTAGGCCGAAGGCACTCGCACGCCGAGGTAGGGAGGCGAGACCGCCGCTCCCTACCTTCAAAAGGAGTGCCGCGGGAGCGCCGCTGGAGCGTGGGCCAAAGGCACTCGCACGCCGAGGTAGGGAGGCGAGTCCGCGTTCCCCTACCTTCAAAAAGGAGTGCCCGCGAGCGGGCGCTGGGCGTGGGCGAAGGCACTCGCACGCCGAGGTAGGAGGCGAGACCGCCGTTCCCCTACCTTCAAAAGGGTGCCGCGGGAGCAGCGCTTGGAGCATAGACCGAAGGCACTCACGCGCGCCGAGGTAGGGAGGCGAGACCGCGTTCCCCTACCTTCAAAGGCGTGCCGCGGGAGCGGGCGCTGAGCGTAGGCGAAGGCACTCGCACGCCAAGGTAGGGAGGCGGCACCGCCGTTCCCTAACTTCAAAAAGTAGTGCCGCGGGAGCGGCGCTGGAGCGTAGGCGAAGGCACTCGCACGCCGAGGTAGGGAAGCGCGACCGCCGTTCCCCTACCATCAAAAAGGGTGCCCGCGAGAGCGGGCGCTTGGAGTGTAGGCCGAAGGCACTACGCACGCCGAGGTAGGGAGGCGAGACCGCCGTTCCCCTACCTTCAAAAGGGTGCCCGTGGGGAGCGGGCGCTTGAGCGTAGGCGAAGGCACCACGCACGCCGAGGAAGGAGGCGAGATCGCGTTCCCTACCTTCAAAAAGCGTGCCGCGAGGAGCGGCGCTTAGAGCGTGGGCGAAGGCACTCGCACGCCGAGGTAGGGAGGCGGGATCGCGTTCCCCTACCTTCAAAGGCGTGCCGCGGAGCGGGCGCTTGGAGCGTAGGCGAAGGCACTCGCGCACGCCGAGGTAGGGGAGGCGAGACCGCCGTTCCCTACCTTCAAAAAGGAGTGCACGCGGGCGGGCGCTGGGCGTAGGCGAAGGCACTCGCACGCCGAGGTAGGGAGGCGGGACCGCTGTTCCCTACCTTCAAAGGAGTGCCGCGGGAGCGGGCTTGGGCGTAGGCCAAGGCACTCACGCACGCCGAGGTAGGGAGGCGCGACCGCCGTTCCCTACCTTCAAAAGGAGTGCTCGCGGGAGCGGGCGCTTGGAGCGTAGGCGAAGGCACTCGCGCCGCCGAGGTAGGGAGGCGAGACAGCCGTTCCCCTACCTTCAAAGGGGTGCCGCGGGAGCGGGCGCTTGGAGCGTAGGCCGAAGGCAACACGCACGCCGAGGTAGGAGGCGAGACCGCGATCCCTACCTTCAAAAAGGCGTGCCCACAGGGAGCGGGCGCTTGGAGCGTAGGCTGAAGGCACTACGCACGCCGAGGTAGGGAGGCGTGACCGCCGCTCCCTACCTTCAAAGGGGTGCCGCGGGGCGGCGCGAGAGCGGCGCTTGGGCGTAGGGCGAAGGCACTCGCACGCCGAGGTAGGGAGGCGGGACCGCCGTTCCCTACCTTCAAAGGAGTGCCGCGAGCGGGCGCTGAGCGTAGGCGAAGGCACTCGCACGCCGAGGTAGGGAGGCGAGACCGCTGTTCCCCTACCTTCAAAAAGAGCGATACACTCCACGGTGTAACGCGCTCGAAGGTGCGACATCAGTGCCGCATCACTATGGCGAGGCACTCCCTAGTGTCTCGCCATCGCGCAATTTTATACTCCGTAGAGTGCGTGAGGGTAATCGTGCGTGCGGAGGCGGACCTCGGCGCCGCGACTTGTTTATAGTCCGCGGACTCGCGTCGCGGAGGCGCACCTCGGCGCCGCGACTTAATTTATAGTCTGCAGATCGTGCGTGCGGAGGCGGACCTCAGCGCCGCGACTTGATTTATAGTCCGTGGACTCGCGCGCGGAGGCGCACCTTAGCGCCGCGACTTAATTTATAGTCCGCGAGATCGAGTGCGTGCGGGGCGGACCTCAGCGCCGCGACTTGATTTATAGTCCGCGAACTCGCGTGCGAGGCGCACCTCGATGCACGACTTAATTTATAGTCCTTGGACTCGCGTGCGAGGCGGACCTCGGCGCGCGACTTAATTTATAGTCCGCGGACTCGGGCGTGCGGAGGCGCACCTCGGCGCACAACTTAATTTATAGTCCTTGGACTCTCGCGTGCGAAGGCAGACCTCGGCGCACGACTTAATTTGTAGTCCGCGGACTCTCGCGTGCGGTGGCAGACCTCGGCGCACGACTTAATTTATAGACCGCAGACTCGCGTGCGGAGGCAGACCTCGGCGCACGACTTAATTTGTAGTCCGCGGACTCGCGCGTCGCGAGGCGGACCTCGGCGCACGACTTAATTTATAGTCCGCAGAACTCGCGTGCGGCGCACCTCGGCGCCGCGACTTAATTTGTAGTCCGCGGACTCTCGCGCGGAGGCGGACCTCGGCGCACGACTTAATTTATAGTCCGCAGACTGTGTGCGTGCGGAGGCGGACCTCAGCGCCCGACTTGTTTAGAGTCCGTAGACTTGCGCAGGGACAACACCTGCGTCTTATTTATGCTCCGTAGAGAGCGTGGGATCAGCATCCCCGTCTTGTTTATACTCCATAGAGTCGCACGTGCGGAAGCTGAGCTCAACGCTACGTCTTATTTAAAGTCCATAGACTGGTGCGTGCGGAAGCTGAGCTCAACGCTACGTCTTATTTATAGTCTGTAGACTGTCGCGTGCGGAGCGAGGCTCAACGCTACGTCTTATTTAAAGTCCGTAGACTGGTGCGTGCGGAGCTAGGCTCAACGCTACGTCTTATTTATACTCCGTAGAGTGCGCGCGGAGGCGTCCCCGTTGCGTCTTATTTAAAGTCCGTGGATCGTGCGTGCGAGCTAGGCTCAACGCTACGTCTTATTTAAAGTCCGTAGGCCGCGTGCGTGCGAGCTAGGCTCAACGCTACGTCTTATTTATAGTCCGTAGACTGGTGCGTGCGGAGCTAGGCTCAACGCTCGTCTTATTTATAGTCCGTAGACTGGTGCGTGCGGAGTTAGACTCAACGCTACGTCTTATTTATAGTCCGTAGACTGGTGCGTGCGGAGCTAGGCTCAACGCTACGTCTTATTTATAGTCCGTAGACTGGTGCGTGCGGAGCTAGGCTCAACGCTACGTCTTATTTATAGTTCGTAGACTCGCGCGTGCGGAGGCGGACCTCGACGCTATGTCTTATTTAAAGTCCGTAGACTACGCCGAGGCGCCAGGCCGTCGTGCGATTTAAATAAAAAATAAGGACCAAAGCAAAGGCATCAAAGAAATGGCCGAAGACTTGCGACAACAAAATGCTCCAGAATGCGGTACTGGAAAAGCCTACGGCAGCCCAAAACAGGCCAAAACCGTAGAAGCAAAAACGGCCAAATCGAGCGACAATATGCTGCGTAATCGTTTCCTTAAAGCCATATGCAGTGCGTACATCGAGCGGGACGGCTGTACGCTAGTGGAGGCCGAGGCGAGGGCTCCGAGGCGCCTTTGCGGCTCGGCGGACCGGTGATGCATGTGCTCGGCCATTCATGCGATGCTTGCAACAAAGCACAGGTGCCTTCACGTGATGAATGCATGTGCTATGCACACATGTGGCTGGACTCGGAAGCTCGGCGAAGACGTCGGTGGGTTTGGCGAAGACCACTCCGGTCACGCCGAGTCTTGAAGACATTGCGGGGACCTCGGGGCCGAGTCTTCAAAGCCGCGAAGTGGCATTAGCGGGCGCTCGGCTCGCGTCGCGGCCCATGCGTGGACCTCCGCCCGCCAGCGGCGTGGTCGCGACTCGTCGCTGGCCGTGCCGACCCCGCTTGTCTTCGCTCGTGGTTCGCCGGAGACGAGGAGCCACACATAGGCCGTGCGGAGCGCGCTCGTAGTCTTAGCGCGGCGTGGAGACGAGCGAGTGGAGGTCCTCCGGGAAGCCGGTACTTCATGAGGCGAAGGCGAAGACGTTTAGCGAGGCGGCGCGATGGAGGGTGCTGGGGGCACCCCCGCACGCACTAAGTGCTGTGCCCCCAGCTTCCCGGGACACGTATAAAAAGTGTTTTTTTTCATAAGTACTTAAATTTTTTTGATTTATACTTTTCATTAAAAAGTATTTTATTTAAGTACTTAAAAATACTTTTTAATAAAAGTACTTTTACAAAAAGTAATTTTTACAAATTTTCGGATTTTGTAAGTATAAAAAGTATTTTTTTTCATAAGTACTTAAATTTTTTTGATTTATACTTTTCATTAAAAAGTATTTTATTTAAGTACTTAAAAATACTTTTTAATAAAAGTACTTTTACAAAAAGTAATTTTTACAAATTTTCGGATTTTGTAAGTATTTTTTTTGAATTTTTTGGAATTTTTTTGGATATTGCGGGACACGTGGCGGGTGCTGGGGGCACCCCCGCACGCACTAAGTGCTGTGCCCCCAGCACCTGAGCCGCTCCCGTTGAATAGATGACGTGAATGGTCTTGTTTTTTTGTTTTTGTTTTTTTTTGGTGCACGCATGGACGGAGCAGCAGCGCAGACTTCGACTGTACGCGAAGTCGGAGCACTTCGTCGCGAGACCGAGGATCATGTCGCGGAGGCCGGCGGAGTGCCTGTAGGGCTCGGAGGCGCTCGAGAGCGACATACGGAGCGACGCCACCTGGAGCCGGTTGCCTGTGGACTCCCGCGCCAAGTACACGATCGTCGCTGCGGAGTACCTGGGCGAAGACGCCATCGCCAGGCTGCAGCGGCTGTAGCTCATGCATGCAAAGCTATTGCGGACGGGTGCATGTAACGTGGAGAGAAAAAGAAGCTTTATGCCCGCATGGGTGGCTAACTCGCGTACGCAAGCATGTGTCGAGATTTTATGTACGTATGCTTGAGTAAATACTTGGCTGGATCAATGATCATGCATGTATATGTAAAGGATACGAGACGACCTCGCACTGAAGATCCTCCACACGCGACGAGGTCCGGAGCTGAGCCGCGCGCGCGGAGGCGGGGTCTGGAGCGGAGCCAAGCACGCGAAGGCGGAGGCCGAGAGTACGGAGACTCAACGTGAGGCTGGCTTCGCTGGCGGGACACCAGGCTCCATGGCGACCTCGAGCGTCCACAGGCTATGGAGGTCCGTCACGAAGACACCATGAATGCTCTACCGAGGCACCTGTCTTTACCTGCATGAGAACGAGAGAGAACATAGAACTCTTTGCATGCTCCGCGGAGGTTGCTCGGAAGCGACGCTCAGCGCGAGTCCACTGGCGAAGCTAGCTGGGGCATCCAACTTCGCGAATCCAGGGCGAAGTGGCGCGCGGAGTCCAGAGCGGAGTCCCGGCTCAGGGACCTCGACGTCGCCAAGGCTCCGTAGACGCTCGACGACGCGGAGACTTCCGGACGGCGAAGCGCTCGTGGACTTCGGAGGCGAGGCGCGCGAAGGCGCTTGGGGTCCCGCCTTGCGCATGCAAAGTCCGAGCGGAGGCCAAGGCCATGCGCGCGGTCCGGCGCGGTGAAGACCTCGACTCGCGGAGGCTCCGTAGACACGGAGATGTGCTAGGCGAGATGTCCCCTGCGCGGAGTCCAGCACAGACGAGCCGAAGGCGCATGGGCTAATCTGCACGGACACCGAGGCATCATTTTCCTGGGCGAAGACGCCATCGCCGAGCTCATGCCTGTTGCGGGCGCATGCCTGGAACAAGGAGAAATAGAGAAAGCCACTCCCTGAAGGATAAACTTTGCTGGGCGCATGCCCGAACTTGGGCGAATGGGAGCGCCTGCACGGACAAATGCGTGACGGCGCAGTCGCCGACGACGCGGAGGCCACCACCCGGGCAGACGCCGCCGGCGCTCGGCGCAGACTTTGAGGGCAGATGTTATAGTACGCACGATGGGATAAAGCAAGACGACGCTTCAAACAAATTGACCGGAAAGATCCAAATCTTTAGCAACCTGTTACCTTTTCTTACCCTTTTGTTGAACACTGAAGAAATCCCTTCCCTACGCAACTTCTTGTTGTCCCCACGGACGGCGCCATCTGTCGTAGCTACAGGCTAAACAGGGAAAGAGGGGACTGGTAGAAGAGGAAGAGGAGAGCCAGATCTGTGGAGAGGTGGTGAGAATGAGAGGAGGATGTCCCCCTTTGCCCCTCCTGGGGGCTTATATATATGTGAGTGGGGTAGAATGGGAAATCCCCATTCTACCCCTTAGTATTTACAAAGGATGGGGGTACACTGGTATATTTACACTGTTATAATCTTCTACACTATTGGGCCTATTACATGTTGGACTAGTTGCACGGCCCAGTCACGGGGGGTTGGGCCACCCTTACAACAGTTTGCGATTTTACTTGCCTGATATTTATCTAAAGCTCAACAAGATAGTCTTTCTCGATGATGATGTAGTAGTAAAATAGGACCTAACTGGCCAGTGGTCAATCGATATGAAGGGGAAGGTAAATGGTGCTGTAGAGACTTGTTGTAACATCCTAAAATTTTAGATTTGAAGAGTGTGAAGTTTTTGAATTATTGTTTTTGCAAAATGTTTTATTTGAATTTGGAGTTTATGATATTTTTCTGAAAATTTGGTTGAAGTTCCAAAGAGTTAAAAGGTTCAAGAAGGAAACAAACATGTTTAAATAATACAAAATCAAGATTTAAAATGCGAATCTGAAAAGATGATCCCTAAAAAGGGAAGGAGGAAAATTTTGGTTTAAACATAAGACCCCACTTCTGAAAAATAATGGCAAGAATAATAAGGAAGCAAATAATTAAAATGCGAATATATATATATATATATATATATATATATATATATATATATATATATATATATATATATATATATATATGTGTGTGTGTGTGTGTGTGTGTGTGTGTGTGTGTGTGTGTGTGTGTATACATATATATAAATATGTACATACTAAAATGTGGCACCTACAATTTAATGTCAAAAATTAGTAAAGGGAAGGAACAAAACAAAAATATTGCACACACAAATGCATAAGCCAAAAACAAAAGAAAAGGAAAAAGAAAATAAAAAGGAAAAAATGAGAGAGCCAGGCCGGCCACCAACCCGGCCTAGCCCCCTCTCTCCCGCTCCTCCCTCGCTAGGGCCTAGCGGCCCAGCAGCTCCAGCGTGCCACCAGCCCACTCCCTCACCCTGCCTCTGTCACGCGGGCCCCCTTCACCTCGCACCCGTCCCTCTGACCAACTGGCCCGTCTCCACCCCGCGCCCCCGCCGCACTTCTCCTCCCCACTCACTGCCGCGCGGGCCATGCCTTCACCCGCGCCTCTCTCTCTCTCTCTTTGCCCATTGGGCCCAGCCCCGCGCCTCCCCTCCCTTTCTACCCTTTCTTCCTCCGTGCGCCTGGGGCCCCTCCTCCTCGCCGCTTCGACAAAGCCGACCGACACAGCCACCGTGAGGCGCGGCGCCAGCTCCCTCCTACCATTCCGCGCACGGCGCCATCATCACGCCCGGATTTCTGCGATCTGCTGCCCCCTCCGCTGCCTGACATCGCCGCCTGTCTCGCCGCCTGCTCCCGACAAGACCGCACGGGTCGTCGCCTGTTGCCAGCCCTTCGCCTTGCCAATAAGAACCCCGAGGTCCCACAGATCTTCCCACGCATCGCACACTCTCCCACAGCGAGCAATCGAGTCCCAACTTCCCCAATTTCGCCGGCGCACCGTTCTTCCCCGCGGCCGGCCACCAAGCTTCCCTGTCGATCCACACTGAGAGAGCTCGATTCCCCGCGCCAGAACCATCTTCGAAACCCCGCGAAACCATCCCCAATCTCGCCCGAGCCTCTCATCGGCCGTACTTTGCCGGCGCCGAGCACCTTCCCGAGCTCGCCGCCGCCGCACGCCGCCGGCCCACTCCGAGGCTCCTCGGGCCCCGCCAACACTTCCACCAGCTTCCCCTGCCCACGAGCAACGTGTTTTCGCTGTCACCCACTTCCCTCCGGCCACCCCTCGCTGGCGACGCCACCGGCCGCACCGCCCCCGAGCTTCCTCTGTTCCCGCGTTTGCTTCCTCGGCCCAATTGGGATTTCTGCCTCCAATCCATCAGTTAACACCGAGAGTCCGTGTGGCTAGCTGAGCGTGCGTTCGCTGAGCCGACCCGGGTTCGATTCGACTGTGCGCAATATTTAGAGATTATGTCTAAACCCCTTTTTGCTAACGCGCATACAGTGGCGGAAGAAGGCCAGTAAAAAAATGATTAGGAGATAATCGAGCTTATAAATGTTCAGACATGGATTAATGGATGCTAATGACACTTAATGAATGGTTAATGACTATCATGAATGCTGATGTTAGATTATACATAAAACTTCTGACATGTGGGCCATACCACTCAATAGGTACAGAACTGACCCCACATGTCACTAGCATAGAACAAAATGAGAATAAAAATAAAACAGAAACTCAAAAATAGAAAGTGGGACTCACCTGTCAGAGATTTAATATTTTCTGGATTTAATTAAACGGAGAACTTTAAATGAGCATAACTTATTCATTTTAACTCCAAATTGAATGAGACAAATTTGTAAATTCATCTAAATTCAAGATCTATCTAATGGAACTGAAACCAAGATTTTTGAAGCTTATTTGAATTTTTGGTTAACCCATTTCAGTTAATAAAAACAAAATCAACTAGGATGTAAATGAGACTACTTAATATTTATAATTGGATTAGCTCAGGTATGCATAATTAATATGGTTGAGCCATCACCTAAGAGGCTACTATTAATTTAAAGTAATAGTGAAGAAATATGACTAAGGTTAGATACTCAAACTTAATAAAGACTACACTTAATCATAATGTATGCCCTGAATATTAGCGCTTGACAAAATAATGCTCCGCTAATCTTGCACACTAATTCGTAGGTCTAACCTAACCAATGGAACTTCCTTGATAAATACAAAAATACTAAAAGAGGTTAGAATAAAAAAAATCGAGACATCGAATTCTACCATCGGCCTTGGCTCAAATCACCCGAATCATCCATTAACTCATAATAACACTAAATTGAGTTTATTTGGATTTATCGGGACTTTTGAGTTATTGTATTTATTTGGATTCAGCGGTTTTAGCGTGTAGTTAGAAATTGGAGTCCTGAAGATTCTATGGATCAAGCAAAGACCAAGGTTGATGAAGACCAAGAATTAAAGATCATCGCATAAGGCAACCTTGTATGAGCTCAAGACCGCGGTAAACCGCGCCAGGCGAGTCAATACTTTGATCATGTTGAACCTACATTTTCTGCAAATTACCTTGGTTTAAACTATCAAATTGCATGCTGTTATTATATATGTAAATACATGTCTAATTTAAGATTCTAGTTATATGCCCATTGTTTGCCTTGAATAATATTACACCTCCTTTGGAATATTTGAATGTGTGAACCTTGACGCCCTAGCAAAATTATAATAATAACTATTCGAAAATAAGTCCCTAATTATACGCTATGCTTAGTACTGCATAGATACTCAGGGGCGTTGAAATGCCCCAAGCATCATTATCATTTTTAATCACGAGAAACTGGTTTGGGAAGTCATGGTGGCAATGACTGGTATATGTTGGTATGATTATTTTATGTTCCCAAAAACCCCAACTTGCTTAAATATCTGGGCGGATGGTTCGAGTGTGTGTATGTATGTGGTGCAGTGGAAGCACAAAGTAGGTAGTGATAGATCCGCTCAGATACCACTAAGGACTGAATCTTGTCATGACCTCCTGTGTAAAATAAGTACAACCACAAGTCTGTAAAGTACAACTTGCCTTAGTAAATTTACCGGACCCTGGAAGTCATCATCATGGCAGTAGTGCAAGTGGCGGCCTGGGTGGCAGGCTTGAATAGGACTCCCGCAAGTGGCGGCCTGGATGGCAGGCTTGAGGGAGAAGTTCTCTTGCGACGTACTAGCAGTGTGGGTAGCCAGCTGCTAGGAGCATAGGAGGGAAACATCCCGCACAATGAAGGGGTCCCACCTTAAATGGGAGCAACCCATAAGGTGAGATGATGGAAGGGGCGAGGTACTTTGAACGGTTACTGTGATGGTTTGCTCAACCGCATGGCTAAGGAATCATGTGGGGCAACGAGTAAACTGTCTCTTGTGGGTAAAGTGTACAAACTCTGCAGAGTCAAGACTATTCGAATAGCCGTGCCCACGGTCAAGGGCGGACATGGGAACTTAACCAGATATAGTTCTATTTCAAAAACTTTGTGGGGTGGAATTGGAAAAGTGAAGGGTTGCAGATGGCCCTGGTTTGAATTGTCCTAGGTGTCGTCCCAGTGGTAAGTTAAGCGGCTATAACGCTGAAAGATGCTATATGGTGCAGATGCCATGTAATGGTGGATGGAATCTGGATCGCTATTATTATTGCATCCTCTACACATTATGTTTTTGTTCAAACTGCTAGGTCTCAGGAAATTTGTTTATATATCATATTTCAAGAATAAAATATTTTCCCTTCTTACAAAATGAAAAGAAAATATAGGATGGAATATATAAAGTCATGAGTAGAGGAGATGGATATTTGTGGTAAAAAAACATAAAGATATTGGTGGGCTCATGTCGATCATAAAAAGAAAATGATAGTATAGATACTGGGAGAAATAAATTGGTGGAGTCTAAATAAGTATGCAGGTTAGATATATGATTTAATGATTTTTGGAGAATTAGAGAGTGAAAATAATTGTTGGATTACAACACTGATAACTAATATAAATTCCTAGAAGATGATGGCAATAATGGGATTAATAGAATTGGATCAAATACTAGATGGATGAATTGAATTTCTGGAAATATTGGAGGAATGATAACAATTGTTGGACTATAATATTGATCAATAATATTATTGGTGGATGTATACTAATGAGTTGTAGACTTGATCATTGATATTGTCAGACCAGATTTTTCAATCCGAATCTTACTGTGTTTCACTGCACTAATCCCTGGATCAGTAGTTAGTGCACACAGGTACATTGCTGAATCATTTCATACATCGCGTAATCATCCATTATATTACATAAACTGTAATGCACCACGTCGGGTGATAGTTTACAAAAGGGGCCGACTAGGCCAAATGTCATGATTACAAATACGCACAGCGGAAATACAGCAAAAGCAAACCCAAATCCACAGGCAAGCGGCCAGTAGGGTAATGTGTACAATATATGCCACCAGGGTCCCGGCAACATAAAGGTACACACGCCTAGGGTCTACTTGTCTATGCCTAACCACCGAGGCCTACGCCTTAATTAGCGCCTTTGCTTCCGTTGATGTTGGCGGGGGCCTCCTCGTAGGCGTAGTGTTCTTGAACTCCTGTTTCTGAATTGTATCGCAAGAGCGAGAATGAGCACTCCGACCCCGTGCTCAGCAAGCCAACACACAGAATGCGATAATGTTACATGCATGGCTATCAAAGGATGGCTGGGGCTCATTTTATTTTGCGGAGAGTGCTTTTGAATACAATTATAGGAAAATTCCTGAGACCTAGCAATTTTGAACTCAAATCTTTTGTTTATAAGGTAAGTTGATCTCATAGTTGACACAGATTCCATCCACCATTACATGGCATCTGCGCCATATGGCATCTTTCAGCGTTATAGCCGCTTAACGTACTAATCGGGCGACACCGGGACAATTCCAAACCAGCGGTCCTTCGCCCTTCAAGTTTCCATTCCCAATTTCCAATTATTTTTAAATAGAACTATATCCGTTAAGTTCCCATGTTCGCCCATGACCGTGGGCACGGCTATTCGAATAGTTTTGACTCTGCGAGTTTGTACACTTTCACCACAAGAGACAATCAACTCGTTGCCCCACGATTCCTTGGGCGTGTGGTCGAGCGAACCATCACGGTGACTTTTCAAAGTATCTAGTCCTTTCTCCCATCTCACATTATGGGTGACCGCCCATTTGCGATGGGTCCCATCTGTCTTGCGGGATGTTTTCCCAGACTCTAACGCAGCTCGGGCTCCTACTTCCCGCAGCGTTAGGAAAGCGGAAAACTTCACCCCCACCGGTGTCCCTTCGCCCCCTTGCCATAGCATAACCCCATCAATCCACTACCGGTGAGATGAGTCCGGGATTTTGATAAGTCTACTTAGCCAAGTTGTATTTACAGACTTGTGGTTGTCTTTATTTTACACGGTGACATGACAAGATTCAGTCCTTAATGTTACCGGATGGTTCTACCATATTTCACATTCTGTGCATCCACTGCACCACATACCAGCCACCAAACCATTCCATCCAGGTATTTAAGCAGTTTGGGATTTTCCAGAGGTAGTAAATAATATGTCCACCTACTACAGTCATCCCACCCATGACTGTTCCCCAAACAATATCACATTTTTTTTTGTAAGTGT
The DNA here is from genome assembly GCA_036346575.1 of Dendrocalamus sinicus. Lineage (NCBI taxonomy): Eukaryota > Viridiplantae > Streptophyta > Magnoliopsida > Poales > Poaceae > Dendrocalamus > Dendrocalamus sinicus. Next base: position 18,724,104 of record CM070662.1, on the reverse strand, counting down.
TGCTTTTGGGGCAGCAAGGTACCCCCGTTCTTATCTAGCAATACTAAGCCGCGGAATAATTATTTGGACTTACTGTAAAGCATATGATAATATGAATTTTTCTAGGGCGACAAGGTTCACATGTCCAAGCATGGCAATGGATCTTTATTAACAAGCATTAAAATAGGTATCTAACTACCACTTTCTTAAAATGAACATATTTCATCACATAAAATAACAGCATGCATGTCCATAATTTAAAAGAAATTAACTTTGCAAATCATAGGTTCAGAAATGATCAAGGTGTTAACTCGCCTTGGTCACAGGGGTCGGTTTCTTGGTGATCTGGTGCTTCTTGTGCTGCTGCCTCGATATCTTCCTCTTGAGCCTCGTAGGCTATTTAATCGTACGGAATACCCCATTAAAAGAAAAACAACCAATCAATAAAATATCACCAGAAATTCAAATGAACTCAAAAAAAATATGGTTCTGGTTCCATTAGATAGATCTTGAATTTAAACGAATTTAGAAATTTGTTTCATTCAATTCGAGCTAAAATGAAAAGTTATAAGCGGTCAAAGTTTTGGTTCGATCAAATCCAAAAATATTACAACTCTGACATGTGGGGCCCATTGTCAGCCTCTATTCATTTTAATTTTTCCAATTTATTTTCTTTTTCATTCTTTGTTTCTCTGACATGTGGGGTCCGATTCTCGCTTCATGGGGTCCACATGTCGATGCAGTCCCGTGCTTGGATGCATCATCGGCCGGTGGGGCCAGCGGTCGTGGTGACTCGGAGGATGCGATGGGCGGCAGTGGGGCCCACCTGTCGGATCGAGATAAAACGGAGAAAACTCAACCCGCGCACTGCGGAGCGGAGGCTCGAGCAGCGCCGGGAGCCGGGAGGGGAAGAGAGCGCGATAGCCAAGTGAGCGGGAGGCTTTGCCTACCTTATAAGGATGAGAATCCTTTTGAAGGATGCCGACGAGGGGCGGGTAGAGGAGTCGGGGGCGACGGTGGCGGCGAGAGGAGTGTCGGGAGGTCGGTGGAGGGGCCAAGGGGATCCCGGTGCTGCGGAGTCCGGTGGCGCGATCGGCGAGGACGAGGATGACCGGAGGTAGGTCGGCGTCGGCGGCGGTGACTCGAAGGAGCTCGGTGACGGCGAAATGCGGACGTCGGGAGCTCGAGTGAAGGTCGGGAGGCTTCGCAATGCTCGGAGATGGTCCTAGCGCCGGAATTGGGCTCGGGACGAGAAACCGCGGGAGTTAGTTCGCGGAGTTGGGGAGAAATGAGCTCGCCGGCGGCTACGGTGGACCAGGTCCCATTACTGCTGGAAGACAACGAGTGCGGCGTGGGAGCTCAACGGAGGGCTTATCGCCTTATATAGGCGTTCGGTGGAGCCGCAGCGGCGGGCTGTTTTGTCACCGGGCAGCCATGGCGGCGGCGGGCGGCGGGAATCGGGCCGCGTGGCGCCGGCGAGACGCGGAGGGGTTTGGAGTGTGACCCTCCATCGCAGCTTTGCGCGCGCGCGCGCGGTGCGATGGCTTGCGCCACGCGGCCGAGCGGCGTGACCGGGCGGAGGAAAGCTGCAGGCGGCGGCTCGTTCCAGAGGCGGGGGCGGCGAAGCCAGGAGCGGTGACGGCCTTGCAGACGCTCCCACCGGGTGACGGGACGGCACGGGCTGAGCTGGCTGAGGCATGGACGCCACGGGGAGGAAAGCGTCTGAGTGAGGCGCACGCGCGGTCGCGCGGGGAGAAGGAGGAAGACGACACGCGAGACGGGGCCAGCGGCAGCGAGAGAACGGGCACGGGCCCGCGTGCCAGGGGGAGAGAGCGGTCGAGCGGGAGGGTCCGCTGACCAGAGGGACACGGGCGCAGGGTCCGCCCGCCAGTGGCGCCTGCGCTCGCACGCGGGAATTGGGCCGCGCGGGTGGGAAAGGCAGCACACAGGAGGCGGGCCGGGTGATGGCCGACACAGCTCGGTTTTCCCCATTTTGGTGCCTCTTTTATTTTCATTTTATTTTTTCTTCTATATATATAGATATATTTTGGGTTTATTTCATTGCACAATTTCATAAATAATTTCAGATTTATTTAAATCCCTTTCTCCTAATTTCTGGATCATCTTTTCAGATTCTAAATTAAAATTTAAATTTACCTCCTCATGTGTATATTCCCTTTTTATTTCAACTTTAGGGAACCTCAACCAAAAATTCTTGAAGAAACACCATGAAATCCAAATCAAATTAGGGTTTATTGCAAAATATTGCAGGGCTCCATAATTTTACAATTTCTAATTTTTCGGGATGTTACAGATATTCATGGTGGATGTATACTAGTGAGTCGTAGACTTGATCATCGAAATTCTTGGTGGATATGTACTAGTGAATTAGAAAGTAAGATTGATTATTGGAAGAGCAAATTATGGAAGTGGATCAATAACAAAAGGATTGGATTGTTAGGATTGAGAATACAAAATATATTAGTGGTTAGTTAAATGATGTTAGATAAATGATGTGTAGGATCGATTCACACTAAGATAGGCAATCAGAGGGGGGTGAAAGATTGCGGAAGCTAAAAATAAATTTTAATACTCCCCTTTTAACACAAAACCTATTTCTCTTGCCCCTTTTAAGATTGCGGATCGCTTGCCTGACCGATGGCCGAACAATGTCGTGCGCTTTGTGATCAAAGAGATGCCATGCCAAAGAAAACATTCGGTCACCCTAAAAGCCGTATATATATTTTTCTTCCACGGCTGCTCGGTACCAACTCTTGCCATGCCGTCGCATGCATATATATACACACACACAGCCCAACTCCAACTAGGCCTTAAAATTCTAATCCAACTCCAATAAGGCCTTAAAATCCTAATCCAACTCCAACAAGGCCTTAAAATCCTAATACAACTCCAAGTAGGCCTTAAAATCCTAATCCAACTCCAACAAGACCTTAAAATCATAATCCAACTCCAACCAGACTTGGGCCTTTTTTACCTCAACTAGACTTTTGGCCCACTAATTTTCAAGCGACCCGAAACCCTTCCTAACACAGGTTTTTCACACTCACGACTTTTCTAACACGTCACGCGTCGAAGCCTCCAGGACCGCACCTCCCGTAGCTTCTCCACGTATCATCCACCTTTGATCTCCATACGCCCCAAGCATGAGCCCGATCATCTCGTGACCTCCTTGACCGTCTAAACCTCATATCTCCCCATCCTAGTTCCGGTCCACCTCGTCACCGACCATGATCGCCTCCATGCTCAACCTGCACATGCAAAGACCAAAGAACATTCTTCCGGCACAAGTTCGTCTCAACTTGACCAACATCAGTCCGCACACACGCAACACAACTCGCATAACACCGCTTAAACAAAATCACGAATTATTCATCATAACAAATTAACCATTGTCAATTATTCATCACCAAAACATTCTAAACCTAGCCACATGGTCTAACATAATGTCACTAGCTGTTTAGAGTTTTAGGCAGCAATTGATTGATGGACTGTATAATTGATGTTATCCGCTGTTTGGAGTTTTAGACAGCACTAAATATAGAAAGTGTGAGTTCGGTGGATTAATTAAATGATGTCACTCGCTGTTTGGAGTCTTAGACAGCAATCAATTTGGAAAAAGTATATTTGGTGGACTAAGTCAATTATAGTAATCGCTAGGTGGAGTTTAGACAACAACAATAATACTATGATTAAATAATAGTAATGCTCCTAAAAAGCAACTTTTGGCAAATAAAATAACCCGAGCCTCTCCTTTGATAAGCCATGCATACTATTTATTTGCATTCTGTGTATTGGCTCACGGAGCACGGTGTTTAGTGTGCTCACACTCGCTCTCATAACAAATCTAAAAGCAGGAATCAGATCACTATGCTTCGGCAATACTTTTGGTTATGATGGAGGAGATGATGAAGTCGTCAAGGGCTAGGTCGCGAACCTCCAGTTGGCTGCCTGTGGGCATGTCCTGAAGGTCCCACCTGTGTGTTTCGTTCTTCCGCTGCTGCAATTTAATGATTTCGACTAAATCGGCCCATGAGTAAGTCTACTATTATATTTACGCTTCCACATGATATGTACTTTGATATTCAGAACTGTAACATGTGAGCACTATCTACTGATCCAGGGAATAGTACGGTGGAATCACAGAGGAATCCGGATTGTAAAATCTGGGTGCCTGACACTTGTGGAGAGAACTTGCGTCATTTCGATCGTTCCCTGAATTTCTCAAATCCTGTCATTGTGAATAATTTTGACCCCCATGCTTGTTGTTGGGCTTTTGGATGTATTTGATCTGGTAACCCAAACCTATCACTCCTGGCAGAAGCTTGTAAGATTCACACTCTTTAATTTCTTACACGTTGAATTACTTACTAGAGAATTTTTTTTGTCCATATATCTATTTAAATCAAGTTATAACTTCTGTTACAACTTACATGCAAGGAATGGTGTGTTGTCCGTACTGGAACTGTCAGTAGTGAACTAGAACTAGCTTTGAGAGTGTGATAATGTTTTGAACGAAGTGTTGAGTTCACATTACCAACGCCCCACCCATATTTAGTTTTCAGCTTTACCCTGGGCATCAAGACTCTGAGAAATATGTCACCTAATGGCTTTTGTGTCCCATCTGCATAATCGTAGAATAGTTGTAGATGATTTTAGAGACATGCTTCAGAGTAGGAAAATTTTTATACAGTGTAATGCTCTTATGCGATGCCGTCTTTTTTCTACCGGAAAGTTGTTTGCTGCAGACTTTGTAAATGGAGAGTTGGAAATATACTCCAGTCCAAGATTTGTTCAACTGGATGACACACCATATCACCCATCAGACTTCCCGGTTTCTTGCGAGGAAATGGCATGCCAAACATTAATGCTATATTTTCATCGGGTTTTGTTAAACGTCATCCAGATTTAAAATCATTGGATTAGAGAAACAATGGCCATGAATTCTCCCTCTCCCCTTGAATTCTACCCCCTCCCCCGTGAAAAAAATCTCCCCCCTTTAAAAACAAGGGGCATCTTGATCTCTAATCCAAAGGTCACAAATTTGGATAATAATTAGAAAGAAAACATCCGAGTGATTCCTATACAACTGTATCAGATTGATATAAAAGTGATCTCAGGTTTGTCATCACGTACTTGTGTATTTTATACATATTATGTAAGAGTTATAGAGCTATTTTAGCAAGGACAAGTTTCCAGCAAGGCCCCTGCCATCCCGCGGTCTGACTGATGGTTTATGTTAGACCATATGGCTAGGTCTAGGATTTTTATGATGATGAATAATTGACAACATTGTTTAGTATTGTTATTTGAGGCGTCTGTGTGTGTGCGAGGATTAATATTGATCAAGTTGGTGAGAACTTGTGCTGGAAGAATTTTCTTTGGTCTTTGCATGCGCAGGTTGGGCATGGAGGCGATCATGGTCGGTGACGAGGTGGACCGGGACTAGGATGGGGAGATCCGAGGTTCGAACGGTCAAGGATGTCACGAGTTGGTCGGGCTCATACTGGAGCACATGGAGATCAAAGGTGGATGGTGCGTGGAGAAACTATGGGAGGTGCGATTCTGGATGCTTCGATACACGATGAGTTGAAAAGTCGGAAGTGTGAAAACCCGTGTTAGGAAGGGTTTTGGGTCCTTTATAATTAGTGGGCCAAAAGCCTGGATGAGATAAAAAGGCCTAGGCCTAGTTGGACGAGTTGGATTAGGGTTTTAATTAGAGATTGAATAAGTAAGAGTTTGGGGTATAAAATCGAATACATGCGTGTGCGGCGGCTGTGCGTTGCGTGAGTAGGAAAAACAAAAATTCACATACATGCATGTACATGTTGATGGTTGATGAGTATACATCTCGCGTGCATGCATGTTCTCTGAGTGTGCTGATGGATAGAGATGCTCACGTGTTGAGTTGATGGAAAAAGCGTGCGCCTCGTATTGAAAGATCAGAGAAGAAGCGCAAGCGGTGACGTCTTAGCGTTCTCGGTTTCTCGCGCGCGGAATATCGATCTGTGATTGAGTAAAGAAGTGAAGCATTGAGCGTCGGCCGTGTCGTTGTCGGCAAAGAAAAAAAAAACGAGTGGCGGCTGTTTTGATCGGAAAATGTGTTGGCTTGAGTGCAAGCATGATCGTATGGTCTGCATGCATACGAGCAGATTGAAATCAGGTTCATTAGCCGAGTAGTGCTTAGATCGGTAATTAGGTAAGGTAATTTAGATTTTATTCATCTTCTGTTTTTTCTTGGCATTAAGTTTTTTTTCAGCTTGTGATTCATGCATGTATAAAATAAATAAATAAATATAGTTAGGCAATCAAGTTTGTGATCTGGAAAGTTTGGTTGATTAATTCCTTACGGATTTTGCTTAGTTGCATAATTAGGGCTTAATTTTTTTCGTCACTTTCTGCATCAGCAAACTTGTTTATTTTATATCTCAAGTTCTAGATCTCTGATTGACGTAATTCCAGTTGGGTTAGTTCAATAACTTTCTCTTGTTTATTCTGACAAAGTTTGAGGTTAATCGGAGTTACGGATTTTTATCGAGATCAGTTTTAGTGAGAGTACATTTTTCTGTCCAGAATTTTTAAACGAGGCTTAAATAGGTTTTGTGTTTAAAGGAGAGTCTTAAAACTTATTTTTAGCTTCTGCAATCATTCACCCTCTCTGATTGCCTATCTTAGTGTGAATCGATCCAACAGTTTAACATCCGGGGTCCACATGGTTGATCATGCATGGCAACCGTGGTGGCGGATTGCCGGTGACGGTGCGATGGTGCATTTTTGCGGTGGTGGCGGCGCTGCCGCGGAAGGCATATAGGTGGTGGGTCAACACGTTACTTTCCACAACATCCTCACCATAGATTAGGGTTTTACAAACCGGAGCCGGCCCTAAAATCGCAAGCGCAGGTTCTATTTTTTTTGGCAAAAACCTGCTGGAAACTAATAAAAAAATGCTTGGCTTTGGCCTTTTTAAAAAAAATAATGAAATATCGTTTTTTTTTTCAGATTTTAGACAAAAGTGGAACACCCCTGCTTTCTATTGAAAGCACCAAGTTCAGATACAAGTAAAAGGACTAAGTATAAGTTCTGGAGCTGGACTCCACCTCTATAACATCAGAGCGAGTTCTACAAGGTTCACAGTGTTGGTTCTATTTCGTGCCTGGGGAATCTAGATCTGAGAGGAAAGGGAGAGAGGGAGAGGGTACCGACCGTCCGATTGCGTGGAGGAGGAGGTAGCCATCGCGGGTTCGGCGGTGAAGTCTGCGCACGGGCAGCGACGGTCGGAGAAGATGACGGTGGCGGCGGCGGCGGCGTAGATCGGGTGACAGGGACGGCGATGGAGCTTCCCGCCGCTGACTGCACCCCCTCTAGATCGGTTAGGGTTTTGTCGGGTGGGGATTGCGGCTCAGGAGAACCTCGTAATTCGAGCCGCCGGCCCCCACCCTCTATTTATTGTGCAGCGCGATGGGGGCCCACCAGCCAAGAGATGGGCTGGGCGCCCCCGATCAGGGCGCGGATCAAGGCCCGATTAGCTGTTGGGCTAATCGGTTGAGATCAATCTAACATTCTCCCCCTTGATCTCAATCTATGCTTTAACTTTAATTATTTTTGACTTTACTCATTCCATCACAGATTAGTGCACAGAACATGTCTCATCGTCACGGTCAATCGCCGATAGATTTAACAGCTACAATACACCTCTCTGTTCTAAAATAGTTACTTTAATTTTTTGGGCCATCTTTTAGTCCAGGAATCATAGGTTTTCCCTTAAACCCATGCCGGCTACATGTTCTCTGAACACGTTGGGTGGTAAGCTTTTAGTAAGCGGATCCGCTAACATCTTTGCGGTACTTATATGCTCAAGACTTATAATTTGATCCCGAACTTTATCTTTCACAATATAGTACTTTATGTCAATGTGTTTGGCAGCACCACTTGACTTATTGTTGTGGGCATACATTACTGCGGGTTCATTATCGCAGTACAACTTAAGTGGTCTATTGATGTCGTCAACCACTTTTAAACCGGGTATGAACTTCTTTAGCCAGTTCACCTGCCCCGTAGCCTCATAACATGCTACAAACTCGGCAAACATTGTGGACGATGTAGTGACGATTTGCTTTGAGCTTTTCCACGATATAGCTCCTCCAGCGAGAGTGAACACATATCTGGATGTCGACTTTCTATCATCTCCAGCATAATCAGAATCTGTATACCCCACTATATGGAATGAATCTAATCTTCTGTATGTCATCATGAGGTCTTTTGTTCCTTGCAAATAACGCAAGACTTTCTTTATCAATTTCCAATGTTCTATTCAAGGATTACTCTGGAATATGCCAAGTAACCCGGTAACAAACGCTAAGTCAGGGCGCGTACACACTTGAGCATACTGCAAGCTTCCGACAGCTGAAGCATATGGAACCGATTTCATTTGATCGAGCTCGTATTGGTTCCTGGGGCATTGAAAATCCCCATATCTGTCGCCCTTGACTATAGGTGCAGGTGAAGGACTACTTTTATGCATACCAAATTTATTTAAGACTTTCTCTATGTATGCCTTTTGTGACAGTCCCAATATCTCTTTGTTTCTATCCCGGTGAATTTCGATCCCTAGAACGAACGAAGCTTCACCAAGATCTTTCATATCAAAGTTTGAGGACAAAAACTTCTTTGTCTCCAATGTGATCGACATCACTACTAGCCAGTAGGATATCATCCACATACAGGATTAGGAAGATAAACTTCCCATCTTTAAACTTTGTATAAACACAGTTGTCCTCTACATTCTCTTTAAACCCAAATTTTCTTATTGTACTGTCAAACTTCAAGTACCACTGTCTTGAAGCTTGCTTTAACCCATAAATCGATTTCTTTAGGCGGCATCCCATTCTTTCATTTCCTTCCACGACAAAACCTTTCGGTTGTGACATGTAAACATTTTCCTCCAAATCCCCATTAAGAAATGCCGTCTTTACATCCATCTGATGTAACTCTAAATCATAATGTGCTACTAATGCCATTATGATTCTGAAGGAATCTTTACATGAGACTGGAGAAAAGGTCTCATTGTAATCAATCCCTTCTCTTTGCGTAAAGCCTTTTGCCACAAGTCGCGCTTTGTATCTTTCTATATTCCCTTGGGAGTCAAGCTTTGTCTTGTAGACCCATTTACTGCCTACTGTTTTGGCTCCTTTAGGAATAATTTCCAAGTCCCAGACTTTATTAGCCTTCATGGACCTCATTTCCTCTTCCATGGCCTCAAGCCATTTTGAGGAATTTTCGCTTCTCATGGCTTCTTCAAATGAGGTGGGATCATCCTCCATTTGAAATTCCTCTGTATGATAAATCTGATAATCGTCAGAAATAGCTGATCTTCTTACTCTTTGAGACCTCCTCGGGGCCTCCTCATTTGGTACATTTTCTGTTTGAGGCTGTTGTTGCTCCCCCTCATCTGTGGCAATGGGTTCTATGGGATCCTGAAGAACAGGTTCCTCATTCTCATTCATTGTTGCCACGGAGGAACAATAACAGTCCGACACCACGATGTCTTGCACCAACGATGCAGTAGTGTGAAGAATGGCTCTTGAATCATCGGAGTGGGCGCATACACCCGCTTCTCTTCAAGGTCAATATCTCGAGCTACCATGCTTCCCCTCATCATTTCATCCTCTAAGAAGACAGCCTGTCTCGTTTCTACAAACTTTGTATATCCATGCGACGGTGAAACGAAAACCTTTTGACTTTTTAGGGTAGCCAATGAAATGACAACTTACTGTTTTGGGATCAAGCTTCCCAAGGTTTGGGTTAAATACTTTAGCCTCAGCAAGACTCCCCCACACACGTAAGTGGTTTAGTGAGGGAACTCTTCCTGTCCACAACTCGTACGGTGTTTTGGGCACCGATTTACTAGGCACTCTGTTGAGAATATGAATGACGGTTTTCAACGCCTCCATCCATAAACTCAATGGCGGTGTGGAATAGCTCATCATGCTTCGCACCATATCCATCGAGTGCAGTTGCGTCTTTCAGCTACTCCATTTTGCCGAGGTTCGCCTGTAGAATCTCGGGCCACTATGCCATTTTCCTGTAAAACCTTGCAAAGGTCCAGAACTTGTCCATATGGGGTATGTCGACCGTAGTACTCCCCCCACGGTCAGATCGGACTATCTTAATCTTTAAATCGTGTTGGTTTTCAACTTCAGCCTTAAATATCTTGAATTTATCCAAGGCTTCATTTCTTTCTTTGATTGGATAAATATATCCATAACGGGAGTAATCATCCGTGAATGTTATGAACGAGTCATATCCATGCACACTTTTCACAGAAAAAGGACCACAAATATCTGTGTGAATAATTTGTAGAACTCCTGTGCTTCTTTTGGCGTCTTTCTTAATTTTCTTTACATATTTTCCTTTAATGCATTCTCTGCATTGTTCTAGGTCTGAGAACTCTAATAGAGGAAGAATTTCATTCTTAACTAGTCTTTCTATTCTCCCCCTCGAAATATGGCCTAAACGACAGTGCCATAATTTCGACGATGCATTATGAGTTCTCTTTCGTTTTCTGTTCGCATTCACAGGCGAGGATATACGCTCATTCACATCACATACGGAATTCACATTTTCACGAAGTGACAATAAATAAAGCTCGTCTTGTTTGATGGCAAGACCAATGTATTTATCATTAAACATTATTTCACATTTGCCATTTCCAAAATGACAATCATAACCATCATTGTCCAAATTTGAAACACTAATCAAATTCCTCTGTAAAGAGGGTACATAAAGAACATCTCTAAGTAAAAGAGTGAAGCCATCAGCTAGCTCTAATGAAAGATCGCCAACGGCTTCAACTTCAGCTTGGACTCCATTTGCGACTTTAACGCATCTTTCTTTTCTTTGCGTAGTCCTCGTCGAACGGAATCCCTGCAAATTATTGGCACATGAACAGTTGCACCTGAATCAATCCACCAAGTAGATTTTGAATATTGTACATACAGCGACTCATTTATAAAGGTAATAATGTTCTCACCTTTCTTTGCCATTATCATCTTTAAGTAATCGGGACAGTTCTTCTTGTAGTGTCCCGTCTTCTTGCAGTGAAGACACTGATCTTTCTCTACTGCAAAATTATTCTGTTGAGGCTGATGGACAGAGGCTTTTCCCTTGTTCTTTGAGGAGAAGTTACTGTTGAAGTTCTTTTTCTTGTTGTCCTTCATATAGTTGATAGAACCACCATGTGAGGATTTAATTCTTTCCTCCTCTTGCACACACATAGCTATGCACTTTTCTAAGTCCCATTTCTCGGGCTGCATGTTGTAGTTGACAACAAAGGTGTCAAACTCTTTTGGCAAGGAAGCAAAAACCAAATGAATAGGCAACTCATCCTTGAGAGCCAAATCCATTGGTTTAAGCTTGGATGCCAAGTTGCTCATCCTCAGTATGTGCTCTCTTATGCCACTGCCACCACCAGAGTACCTTTCTCACACAAGTCGCTTAATCAGCTGTGTAGCATAAGTCTTTGAAGAGCCAGTAAACTGACTCTTTATTCTCTCAAGGTACTCTGTGACAGTGTCACACTCTACGATTGAGCCCACAATTGCAGGCTCAATCGTGTTCTTTATCATAGCCAAACATTTCTTGTTGGTAGTGACCCACTTTTTATGATCAAGATCATATGACATTTTTATGGGAGCATAGTCGCTCATGCAGTCCGCCAGCAAGATCGACCCTCATTTTCGTCCCTCACCGGTGCCACAGGCTACGGGACACGGTGTGGTGACTACCAGTCCACCTCACCAAGATGAAGGCCAGTCAATCTTTTCTTCCATTCACCGTAGTTGTCTCCTTTGAGAATCGGGATATCCCTGATGTAGCCCATCAAGGAGTATCCTCCTGAAAACACAATTCATATACAGTGAGAACATTTAAATATAATAACAGCAAAATTATATGCCTTATTTCCAACGTTGGTCAAAATACGACATACAATTTTATTTATACATTAAATCTACATCACCGTTGGGTAGAAATAGAAATAATGCATAAAATCATCAATTAAAAAATTATAATACTGTTATTATCAACGTTGGTCAGAAAATAACAATATCATAATTATCTGGAAAATATATCTATTTTTCCAAAATTAAATTCTCCCGTTGGTTTGAATTTAATAATGAAAAATTAATCAACATTAACTTTTGCAGCTGAAACATGTAATTATTAACTCTTTCTCAGAAGCATTAATACTGTACTCATCTAATCTCTGGAAAAAGTAACACGTTGGTGCAAAAATTTTACAGAGATTTGATTCAATTTTCATTCAAATTCAATCAAAATGCTTCTGAAAAAAATAAAACTCCATTTATGGAATTACTGTTCAAACGGCCATTTTGGCCCAAAACTCCCGCATGGGGCCTGGCCCGTGGCCGCCAGCTGCCCATCAGCCCATCAGCGCCCACCGAAAAACATCTGAGCCGCCCGATCAAAATCAACGGTTGAGTGTGCGCACGGAGGGGATAACACCCCCAAAACCTAACCCTAGCCCTCATTTCGGCTCCTCTCCACCCGAAAAAAGCGGCGCGCACGGGAGGGAAAAGAGTGGCGGCGGTGCACGCGGCACCCGGAGCAGCGGCGACTCCGCAGCGAGCGGCAACGCGCCTGCGGCGCACTGCGGGGGACGGCGGGCGGCACCAGCCCTAGCGGCAGCGCGACGGCCCCGAGGCAGCGCGGCGATGGCGGCGCGCGACGGCAGCGGCCGCGGGCGGCTACGGCAAGCGGCGGCCCCATGGGGAGGCGCGCGGCGGCGCCCGAGCGCGGCGTGGCGCCGGCGGCGGCGGCCGAGCGCGGCGTGGCGCGGGCGGCGGCGGCGGCGGCGCAAACGGAGCGGCGCGAGGTCGGCGGTGGCCGGGCGGCGCAACCGGTAAGGCTCTGATACCATTGTTGGTTCTATTTCGCGCCTGGGGAATCTAGATCTGAGAGGGAAGGGAGAGAGGGAGAGGGTACCAACCGTCCGATTGCGTGGAGGAGGAGCTAGCCATCGCGGGTTCGGCGGTGAAGTCTGCGCACGGGCAGCGACGGTCGGAGAAGATGACGGTGGCGGCGGCGGCGTAGATCCGGTGATGGGGACGGCGATGGAGCTTCCCGCCGCTGACTGCGCCCCCTCTAGATCGGTTAGGGTTTTGTCGGGTGGGGATTGCGGCTCAGGCGAACCTCGTAATTCGAGCCGCCGGCCCCCACCCTCTATTTATTTCGCAGCGCGACGGGGGCCCACCAGCCAAGAGATGGGCTGGGCGCCCCCGATCAGGGCGCGGATCAAGGCCCGATTAGCCGTTGGGCTAATCGGCTGAGATCAATCTAACACACAGATCGCAAATAACTCCAAACTGGATGAGGCGCTTGTCTCTTCAGAAGTCCTGCTTTTCTTCGGATGGCTTCAGAGTTCAGACGCACGTTCCACCATAATTCCCTCCTCCAGTAAAATACGCCTCCGCTGCACAAAGCCAATGATTTTATGCAAAACGTCAGCATGATGTTTCATAATCTCACCCTCTATGACTGATTTGTTCCTAACCCTCCATAGAGACCAACTTACAGCTCCTAGCCCAAAAAGCATCAGACCATCCAAGACACAATGAAGTCCTCAAGAGACACAGGGGAACCCCCTCCACTGGAAAATCTCTCATGCTAGCCCAGACAAACTGAGCTACCAGACATCTGAAGAAGATATGATTAACATCATCCCTTTTCCTTCAGAGACCACACAAACTCCTCCCCTTGCCAATTTCATTTTCTGAGCTGAACCGCAGCTTGCAACTTATCCTGGATACTTTGAGACGAGAAATATTTTTATCTTCAAAGGTAACTTACATTTCCACAATTCCACCATTCTTGCATTAACCACCCCTCCACAGGTCATAAACCGATATAAAGATTTAGTAGTAAACATACCATGTTTTTCTAATCCCAAGCAAACTACACCATTTTCCTCAGGCCTCAAGATAATCTCTTCCAAGTTATCCATTAGACCATACCTCAAATTCACTTGCCCCCAGACTCCTCCTAAAGTCCAATATCCACTTCCTTTTTTGAAACATTATTTAACTCTTACCCCAGGGTCAGTACAAAATAACAAACAAAGAGGGATATTAGCAATCTCCTCTTTTTCCTTCTGGGACACTCCCAAGACATAACCCACTGGTTTTCGCCGGTTTTTTGAACCCACCTGACAACGACAACTTCCCTGAGTTATCAATTTTACTGACACCACCAGGTTGTGAAGAATTATATATGTGATAGTTCATAAAACGCTGGTCGTTACACGAGAAACCACAAGTTCTCAACCAAGGCATTTCTCTAATGTAACAACATCAAGCATTCACAAGTTCACTTATTAAGCAACTAGATGCCATCAATTGGCTGCTCACTTATACCACAAAAATCTGCTAAGCAACAAGAAAAAATCAAGCCAAAAAATCGTCTGATAAACATGAAAAAAGAAGAATCAAAGCTCACATCACCACACATATTGGCTATGTTACCCAGATACCCCGATACGGATACGGATACGGATACGCGATACCGCGATTCGCCATTTTCCTAAAAATACCGATACGGCGATACGTGTGTGTGTGTGTGTGTATATATATATAATAAAAATAAAAATAAAAAACTAATGAATTCTTATAAGGAATTGAGAAACCGAGAATACCTTAATATTGATGTAGGCATGTAGCAATTTGCTTGGTACTTCAGTTCTCCTTCCTGGCCTCCTAATTGTTAGACTAATATAATGAACCATCTGCGAAGAATAACAGAATAGATAAGCACATGTACACAAATAATTAAATAAATAGCAGAATCACAAATCATGAATCATGATTGATAGTTAGATAGTAAAGAAAGTATTCGACAGACCACTTAGTAAATAAACTTAGTACATAATCTGATATGTCCAAAAGACCACAACCAGTCCAAGTGTTCAAGTTCAACAGATCATAAGTCCATAAGACCATAACTATTACATAATAAGATAGCTAGATAAAAGACATAACAGAAGGCAAATGTGGTCTAATTGTTGCTTTCATCATGTGGAGTTGTCTCTGATTGGACCAAAGGTCCAACATCTGATGGAGACAAGTCCAACGCCCCAAGATCTTCTAGTATTCTCTCAAGCTCTGGTTCATCTAGTGAGAGGTCAGCGGCTTCTTTTCATTGTCATTTGGAGGTACCACACGAGCAACATTTAGGATGCTCCTAGCCGAGGCAGCTCCACTAGATGAGCCAGGACACGCACTAGTACTAATGCTACACAACGCACTCAAGCCTCCAAATCCACCACCAGATGCCATGACAACAAATAATCTGATCACTGCCCCTATTGAGTCATCCAATACATTCAGACATTCAATCAACAAATAGCAACTAAATAGCAGTATAGCACTAGCAGTACGCAGTAGCAGCAGAGCACCATACTGGAGCAGTTGAGCCCACGGGAGGTGGCGACGGCCGAGGTGCCAGGCGGAGGCAGCAGGTTGAGGCGACAGTCGGAGGCTGCAAGCCGAGGCGACGGTCGGAGGCGACGGCCGGCGGGTGTTGAGGCGACGGATGGAGTCGACGGGCGGAGGTGGCTGGCGAGTGTTGAGGCGATGGATGGAGTCGACGGTCGGAGGCGACGGCTGGATGCGACAGGCGAAGGCGATGGGCGAGGGACGGGCGACGCGCAGGCGAGCGGAGGAGACGGGCTAGCCGGGCGAGCGGAGGCGGCGTCGAGTCTTCGGCTTTTGTGTGCAGGCGGCGGGATGGGGGAGGAATAGATCTGGGTGGGCTGTGGGGGTGGGGAATATTAGGTTAAAAGTATCGGGAAAGTATCGGAGCAGTATCGAGAATTATTTTCTTTTTTTTAATAATCAATAAATCAGGATATGTGCAGGATACGTATCGGCGCCAGATCGGGCAATATCGATCCCGATGCGATGGCGATACCGATGCGTGACTTTATGAAGTATCCGCGCAATGTAGCATATTGGAGCTAGCTTGCTAGTACGTAGTCGTAGCTAGTTGCACCAGAGTGGGTGCCCGGCCGCCCACAAATCATCTCACCAATCCTATCGCACGCTCTGGCCGGCTGGAGATAGACCATCGGGAGTCACGCACGCTCGTCGTCGGCCAATCGCTGGTTAGGGGCACGACTTTGGGTTCTGGAACCCCATGTACTTTGCCTTGATGTTCTCGCACTTGGCCAACGTGCCTCCCTGCCCTTTGTACCGTAGGTTCACGTCCTGCAGCATCACTAAGGGTAAAATGGTAACGGATAATCTATTTTATCCGATATATATATATATATATATATATATATATATATATATATATATATATATATATATATATATATATATATATATATATATATATAAACATAAATATGATAAATAAAATCTATTTTTGAAAATGTTTATATTCAACAATATTTATATTCATATTTGAGAATATTCGTATTCGCATTCGTGTTTGTACTCGAGACTATTCGAGCCGTTTCCTATGCCGGCCGAGATTCGTATTCGATTATGTTACATAAATTTGATCTATCAAGATTTGTTACAGAAGTTGTAGGAGGATATTCATATTCGACCGAATTAAGTACATATTCGATTCGAATTCGTATTCGTTATGACATTCGATTTGTATTCGTATTCGAGAATATTCAAATTCATATTCGTATTCATTTTAAAAATATGAATTTGTATTTGTATTTAAGACTATTCGATCGTATCCGATCCGTTTCCATCCCTAAGCACCACGCCCTGGCACGGCACGACGCACCAAAGCAACACTGGGATTTTTTTAAAATAATCTATTTTTTATTCCAAATTATAGTAATATACTTCTGTTTTTTATTTTATACTAATAATCTTCTGTCGCTCCACCGTTGAGCGACTTGGGCTAGTCGCCCAACAATTGTGCGCCAAGTGTCCAAATTGTCTACGGATTGAGCGAGTAATCCCTTCGGCTACTAGTCAACAAACATTGCATGAAGCCGAACCTCCGTACCATGGTACTCCCACGATGATTCATACTCGTCATACACAACAAGACCCTTAACGTCCACCCTATTCTATCCTTGTAAGATGGCACCTTCGTCCTCATCGAAAGAGTCATCACCATCCTCTTTTAAAGCTTTGTTTTCGACCCAGGCCATCAAATCATTGATCTCTATCTGTCACACTATGCTGTCAACATACTCCCCTACATCTTCCTGTCTAGTGGGCTCAGCGTGTGGTGTGCGATCTTCCTGTTCTGCCTTAGTAACATCTGCATCGTCCTATCCAGTCGGCTCAGCATGAGGTGTGCGATCTTCCTGTTCCGCCTCAATAACAATTGCATCTGCCTGCCCATTGGGCTTAGCGTGCAATGTGCGATATTCTCGTTCTGCCTCCATAACATCGGCCATCACATCTTCTTCATGAACCACACATTGCGCGCTTGAGCTGCTCCCACCAACCAGACGATAGCCGTTGGTAGGGCCTTGTGTGACTCCCTTCGGACATGTTTGCACAAGTAGCACGCACTCGTATGCATGTCACCGACAACTTTTTACAAAGCCCTTCCATGCAACTGTGCGCATCAGTCTGCTCAACTCCCACTTAATGTGTGTGTTAAACTAACTCCAAAGCCCATGTAGAACGACACTGCACTCCAGTCTAAGGAGAAGCTACATGTGAGCCAGCGCAGGACATCTCCAATTAGAGTATTCTCCGCGTCCAGATATACCAAACCGACTTGCGGGAAACCACTCAAGTCAACATCGTATGGACCTTTACGAATTGTACCAACACTATAATACACTTTTAATCTTGTAGGCTCAAACATGACTAATTTTTCACTAACATTTTACCATTAGTCAACATACATTCACTAAATACATTCTAAATCAATAAGTATCGACACATTGCCAATATTTGGATGAGAACAAGAACGGATGAGACTATTACCTTCACGTGAAGACATTCTCTCCTTATCAATAAACTTTCTTCATCTTTCTCTCTTATCTCATGAGCTCCTCTCTTCTCCTTCTCTTCCTCTGCAACACCCCGCCCACCCTCTGGACCGAAATGTTACCACCACTACATACTCCAATACGAACTAAAAAGGAAATATCTAAACTACTACCACCGGATTCTCTCTTAATTTGCGATCTTACTAAAAGGATTTCGTGGTTGTCATCTTATCCATTGTGTGGGGCTTCGATATAGCTTTCCAACGAGTCTAAGAACGTTTTAATATCGGTCTTACCAGCTGTCCCAATCCGAGTCCGAATCGGTTTCAAATCTTTATATGTTTTGTTTTCTTGTTCAAGGGGCTTCCAAATCTGTTTGTAACCTGAAAAGGAGTCCTTCTCAACCTTTAGAAAGCCATGGTGTGGTCGGATTTTACCCTTACTTGCATTGCAATACTCGAACTCTTTATGTTTGGCAAGTCTCGCGCGTACAAAGCAAAGGGTGAGTCCACCAACTCAGCAAGTACAAAGCAAAACAGCAAATAACAGGTTCTCAAATCAGTCCATGATCATCCAGTTTCATTAACCACTTTCCCATTTATCCACTTTAAGTTCCGATGAACTATTCATCTTGCATATGCCCATGGAATTCTCTCTTATCTCGTTAGCCTATACCGATATAGCAGAGCGAGCACCCGTCGATGCTCACCCAGGCCCGCCTGGTTTTCAAGCGGGGATCTCAAGTCCCACCTTTTTCATACTAGGACCACAGTAGCCCGTCATTCACATACGGGGACCTCAATCTCCACTCCCGTGGAGCGTCCACACAAAGTGGACCGATACTTGCTCTTTTCATGACATACATGCAATGCAAGTTCTCCATCTATGCATATCAACATGTCATGTCTCCACATTCATCATTTCTCAATATGCATTCCAAAAAAATATTTAACTTACCCCAACATGGTAAGCCATACATCATCATTCATTTAATAGAAATCACTACCCGAATTCACCACTTTACCATGCACTTGCCTGATTAGCCTCAGGGACGATGCGTGGACGGCTCCGACCCAGGACCTCCACCTATACAGATGTTAACTCGTCTTAACGCCATATCAAAAAACCAGAGTTTAAACGGGTATGACAACTATACGCGCCTGACCCGACTCGGGCAAAATACCCGAGATTAAGGACCCGTCGTGCAGGTACCAACCCCATTTTTTTCTTTTCTTTTCTTTTCTTTTCATTTCTCTTCTTCTCCTTTCTCTCTTTCTTCTTTTTTTCTCTTCCCCTCTATTTCCTTTTCCTTTTCTTTCTTTTCCCTTCTTCCTTACCCGCTCTCTCTCCCTCTTCTTCATCTTTCAGCTGAACAACCTTATCCCCTTCATTCTACTCGACCGAATGGCCTTTCTCTCCACCCCTCCCATTCCAACCGGGGCGGCACGACAGCGCGTAGCCGGCTCGGCGACACCGGCGACCCCTCCGCCGCCCTCCTTTCTCCCCTTCCTTTAGCGTGCCCAGTCGCACCTGCGGGTGCTCCTCCGACGACGCGCGGGCGGCTCGGCTCGCCGGCCTCGGGCTCACCGTCGCCGGCCTCCCCCCGCTCACCCCCTTCTTCCTCACCTCGGATCCGGCCGGCCTAGACCGGATCCGCCGCCTCCCCTTGCGCGCCACGGCGGTGGCGGCTGGCGCCACCGCCCGTCGGCGCGGCCGGCCGCCGTCCTCGGCTCCGGCCTTGGCCCCCTGCGCCTCCGCCCTCAGTCACCTGCGCCACCCTGGCTCTCCTCGGACTTACCGGCCGCGGCTCATAGCCGACTGGGGCCATGCCTCCCTTCGACCATCGGGCTCGCCGTCCAGGTTTGCAGTTCCGGCTAACCATGGCCATGACCATGGCCACCGAGCACCGCTACGACTCTCTCTCTCTCTCTCTATGTCTTTGTCCCCTTTCTCCCTCTTTCTACCATGACTTGCTGTGAATGTGCTTTACCGAGGTTGTGAGCTACGGGTAAGGTAAGGGGACCTACTGGCGTACCGGCTAGAAAAGGAAGTGGTTGTTGACGAAGGTCGGGGTTCCCGGCGGTCGTGGACTCCCTCGGGTTGTTGTCGACGGCGTCGTCTTACTGTCGCCGCCCTTGCTCCTGCCTTCCTCTTGTGGCCTGGCTCCTCTCCTCCGGATCCCTCTCTGTGTTGCTCTTGGTGTTGGAAGGAAATGGGGAAGAGTGGGTGCCTGGCTTACCTTGCCTACTCTCCATTGTGAAGCAAACCGAATGGTGACTGGGAAGGCTATGCTGGCTTATATGGGGGCCTTGGTCTTTTGAAGTGTCAAAACTGCCCCTCCTCCCCCTCATTCTTCACTCATGTGGCTGTTTGCCTTAGGGGCTCTTCGGTCCTAGGTGCTCTTCATTATGCTTTTGGAGTTTCTACTGCAGCAGGTAAGTCGGAAAAGGTAAGAATAGAATTCTTGCCAAATGACGAAAACCCATAACGCGAGATGGTGCCGACTGTCCCTGGGTGGTCTGGGAACCTCTGAAAGCGCTATTTTTTTTATCCGGCTCTCTAGATGGTGCTGACTATCCCTGGGCGGTCTAGGAACCTCTGCAAGCGTTACTTACTTGGCATTTTAAAAGCCGATGGGTCTGACGGTAAAAACCCTTCTTTATCTCTATTGTTCCCTATTTACATTTTTGGTGGTATTATATTCTACCCCCCTTAACAGAATTCGATCCCGAATTCTGGCATTCAACAACCCGCACGAAGGAACAAAATATAATAACTGCACATAACATAACATTAACTCATACCCGTGGAGAACAAGTCCGGGTACTTCTCGCGCATGCAGACTCCAACTCCCATGTCGCTTCCCACTTAGACCGATGTGCCTAAAGCACTTTAACATACTTTATCGTTTTATGCCTCAACACCTTCTCTGATTCATCCAGAATCCGAACTGGATGGGACTCGAAGGTGAGGTCTTGTTTTATGGACACCGGTTCTAACACAATCTCATGCTCTGGATCTCGCAAATACTTTCTCAACATCGACACATGAAACACATCATGTACTCCTCGCATGGAGTCAGGGAGATCCAAGTGATATGCCAACTTTCTAATCCGTGCCAGAATTGGAAATGGCCCAATGTACCTCGGGCTAAGCTTCCCTTTGGTACCAAATCATACTATGCCTTTAGTGGGAGATACTCTCAGGAGCACCTGATCCCCCACTTTGAACTTTAGTTCTCGCCTTCTGACATCTGCATAGCTCTTCTGCCTCCTCTAGGCAGCTAGCAGATTCTGTCTAATTTCTGCCACTCGCTCTACTGTTTGCTGGACCCAATCTGCTCCCAACACAGCTTTCTCGCCCACTGCATCCCAACACAGTGGCGATCTATACTTTCGCCCATACAAAACCTCGAATGGAGCTGCTCGAACACTGGAGTGGTAGCTGTTATTATAGGCAAACCTCGAAAGTAGTACTGAACTAGAGTTTCGTGCCTAGAGCACCCTGCAAGCTCTCTCAAAACTTGGAGACAAACTTGGCATCTCTGCCCGAAACTATGGTCTTAGGCACACCATGCAACCTTACTATTTCTCGCACATAGATGGGTGCCAACTCACTCGCTGTGTTCGTGATGCGAATGGGGATGAAGTGCACGGACTTACTGAATCGGTCCACCACTACCCAAATTGCATCCTTACCTCACTGGGTACGAGGTAAACCGACTACGAAATCCATGGTGATATCATCCCATGGCCATTGGGGAACCTCCAAGGGCTGCAATAGCCCAGCGGGGCACTTGTGCTCAGCTTTCACTTGCTAGCAAACCCCACAAGATGCCATATACTTGGCAATATCCACTTTCATCCTTTTCCACCAGAAGATCTTTTTAAGATCACGGTACATCTTAGTCTCACCAGGATGCACCGTGTACGGGGTACAATGAACTTCTCTCAAAATATCATCCTTGACTTGAGCTCTTTGCGGTACGCAAAGGCGGCCTTTAAACCGCAATGCGCCTGATTCGTCAAGGCTGAAATCCCCCATTTTTCCTTCATCAAGCCGCTTTCTCACTTGCTGTAACAATCGATCATGTTGTTGTGCCTCCTTTACTCGCCCTGGGATTTCTGATTCCAGCAACAGCTGCATCTCAGCTTGTGCTGTACTAGCGAAACAATAGGAAATTCCCATCTGCTCAAAGTCAGCAACAAGACAACCTAGAGTGGAGGGTGTCATCTTGCAACTAAGGGCATCGGCAACCACATTTGCCTTGCCCGGATAGTACTGAAGAGTAAGATCGTAGTCTTCAATCAGCTCCAACCACGTCCGCTGCCTCAAATTTAGCTCCTTCTGAGTGAAAATGTATTTGAGGCTTTTGTGGTCTGTGAAAAATATCACAAGTCTCTCCATACAAGTAATACCTCCAAATTTTTACAGCAAAAACCACCTTGGCAAGCTCTAAATCATGGGTAGGGTAATTCTGCTCATGCTTCTTCAATTGTCGCGAGGCATACACGATCACTTTGTTGTCTTGCATGAGCACACAACCCAGATCCACTTGAGACGCATCCGAGCAAATCGTGAAACGCTTCCCTGGCTCAGGAAGTGTGAGAACAGGAGCAGTTACCAGCTTCTCCTTCAGAGTATTAAAACTACTCTCACATTCATCAATCCACTGGAATTTCACGCCCTTCCGTGTGAGTTGAGACATTGGCTTGGCAATGAGGGAGAAGTCTTTCACGAAGCGCCGGTAATAACCAACTAGGCCAAGAAAGCTTCTCACTTCCTTAACACTAGATGGCCTCTTCCAATCCACAACGGTGGAAATCTTGCTTGGATCAACTGAAATGCCTTCCTGGTTAATTACATGACCTAGGAAGCTCACTTCAGAAATCCAAAACTCGCACTTCTTCAGTTTGGCAAAGAATTGATTCTACCTCAGAGTCTCAAGCATGAGCCTCAGATGCTGCTCATGCTCTTCCTCCGTCTTGGAATAAATCAAGATATCGTTGATGAACACCACTACAAAGTCATCCAGATACTTGTGTACCATACTGTTCATCGTCTCCATGAAGATAGCAGGGGCATTCGTCAGTCCAAAGGACATAACTGTAAACTCATAGTACCCATATCTTGTGGAGAAAGCTGTCTTTTCAATATCTTGCTCGCGCACTCGGATTTGATTATACCCAGACGGTAAATCAATTTTGGAGAACACCTTGGCTCCTTTCAATTGATCAAACAAGTTCTTGATGCGAGGCAATGGGTATTTATTCTTCATGGTCACCTGATTGAGAGCACAGTAGTCTATACACATGCGCCAACTCCCATCCTTTTTCTCAGTGAATAGGACAGGGGCTCCCCAAGGTGCACACTACGACGAATTAAGCCTTTGGACAACAACTCATCCAACTGCTTTTTCAGCTCCTCTTGCAAGGGTCGTGCCAAACGGTAGGGGGACATGGAGATAGGTCTTGTGCCAAGAACAAGATCAATTCTGAATTCCACATCTTGCTTGGACGGCATACCCGAAAGCTCTTCAGGAAACACATCGGGATACTCACGCACCACAGGAATATCCTCAATGTGCAACGACGCACTTGTCTTTTCCGTAAGGGCTAGAAGTAACCCAAACTTCATTGTATGTCGGCCAGGGAACAGGCTGGCAAACACAAGGAGGGAACACATGGGGTGCATTCCCCTGAAAGATTATTTCCTTCCCCAAAGGAGCTTGCAAGGTGACTGTCCTCCAGAAGCAGAAAATCACGGCTTGGTAGCGATGCAACCAATCCATGCCAAGGATAACATCAAAAGGCTCTAACTGGAAAACCATGAGGTTGGCAACAAATTCCTCCCCATCTATTGCAACCACACAGTCAGGGCATACTGTGGAGCTAGCAATGATACCTCTTGGTGTACTAACCACAACCGATTGGGAAATCTGTTGGACACTCAACTTGGCCTTCCTAACAAACTCCCGGGACACAAAAGAATAGGTAGCACCGGAGTAAAAAAGAACAAGGGCTTCACATGAGTCCACTAACAGGGTACCTGTCATGACGTCAGGTCGACCCGCAGACTCAGCAGCAGGCAGTGAGTAGACTCCGGGTGGTGTCGGGGCGGCGAGAGCCTCGACGCTCTGTTGTGGCGGCAACGGGACTAGAGGCGATGTAGCATGCTGGAATGGAGGAGTCGGTGCAGGATGCCAGCAATACCCGGTGGGTGGAGCCTAGGATAGAGGAGGCTGCAGCACAGGGGCAGCCGCCATCATCTGGACTGACCCCGGAGGTGTAGAATTTGATGAAGATGAAGATACTGGCTCCCACTTGATGATGCTAGCGGGATTCTGATGACAAACCAACATTTTGTGGCCCGCTTGGCCACAATGCCGACAGTTCCCCGTCCAAGAACACTTAGCGGCACGATGTCCCTCCCCGCACTTGAAACAGATCATGCCTTGCCCTGGAACAGGACGCAAGGCTGGGGTCACCGATGAAGAACGAGGCACTGAAGAAGTCGACCTCGGAGTCTTGGACTTGGATGATTGTGGGGGACGCTGGCCCCACTTGGACTTCTTAGGAGCGGGCCGCCGAGACGACCCACCCCCTTCAGTGTAGCTCCTCTTCTGGTCACCACCAGAAGCACTCAGACCACCAGAGGGTTGCAGCCCTTTAGTGAGCCGCATCTCCAACTCCATCCCTCTGGCCTGCTCCACCACGGACCTAAAGTCGCGCGATGCAGTAGCTCCCATGACATGCTGGAACTCAGAGTTGAGCCCTCGGCGGAACCTTTTGGCCTTCTCAAGGTCGTTATTCACAACCGATGGCACGAAACGGATCAAGTTGTTGAATCCTGCCGTGTACTCAGCTATGGTCATCTTCCCCTGCACGAAGGTCGATAAGGTGACCTCCATGCTCTCCATAAAAGAATCCAGGTAATACTTTACCTTGAACTGCTCGACAAAGATTTCCCACTAGATGTCCGCCTGACCCTTCAACTGAAAAGCCACATAGCGAGCTTTCAACTGAGAGCTCATCTCTAGGGCTTCGAACTGCCTCTCCATATAGTGCAACCAATCCGCAGCTTGGACTGGTGTACCCGAACCATCAAAGGTGTCTAGGCGCAAGGGCAACCACTCATGAAGGCCCATCCTTACCTCCGGTACAACCGGAACAGCAACAGGGACAGCAGCGGGTACAGCCGTAGCAGCAGCTGCCGGCGCTTGACGATGAAGCGCACGGACCTCCTCTATGAACTCCTGCAGCAAGGCCAAAGACCTTGCCGGATCTCTAGCTACGGAATGTTCAGCAGAAGCAACCTCTACGCCAGGTGCCTCCTGCTGAACCTCAAGCGGTGGCTTCGCTTGGGCATGGCCACGGCCACGTCCACGTCCTCTACCTCTCGGCATATCTGTTCATGACAGATAGCCAATCACACAACTAGCCCACAAACATTCATTTCAACAGCACAAATCAACATCAAAGCTAGCGAAAGCGTAATTACAATGCAAGACCCATTCCCCATCCTATGGTGCACCAGTGTGTCAAATTTTTAATTTCATTATTAGGTCTAAGTCAAATTTTAGTTGAATAATCAACCTAAGTTGTCAAATTTCTTTACCACGGACCTAATGCCCGCTCTAATACCAACTGTAACACCCCGCCTACCCTCTAGGCTAGAATGTTACTACCACTGCATACTCTTACCATTTCATCATCACCACTAGAAGAATTTAAACCAACCGTAAGTTTATTCATAATGCTGCGTTCCGATACATCATAGAGTTTTTAGTAACTACTCTAGCCTAGTAAAGGCTAAAATACACTGACAAAAGGTGGTACAAATAGTACTGCTGGTTCGTGCCATTATTCATGTGCTACTCCTGCCCGTGCATGACGTCCTCAATGGTCACCTAAAAACAACAACGAAGCAAGGGTGAGTCCACCGACTCAGCAAGTACAAAGCAAAACAACAAATAACAGGTTCTCAAATCAGTCCATGATCATCCAGTTTCATTAACCACTTTTCCATTTATCCACTTTAAGTTCCAATGAACTATTCATCATGCATATGCCCATGCACTTCTCTCTTATCTCTTTAGCCTATACCGGTATAGCAGAGCGAGCACCCGTCGATGCTCACTCAGGCCCGCCTGGTTTTCAAGCGGGGATCTCAAGTCCGTCCATTTTCATACCGGGACCACAATAGCCCATCATTCACATACGGGGACCTCAATCTCCACTCCCGTGGAGCGTCCACACCAAGTGGACCGATACTTGCTCTTTTTATGACATACATGCAATGCAAGTTCTCCATCTATGCATATCAACATATCATGTCTCCACATTCATCATTTCTCAATATGCATTCCAAAAAAATATTTAACTTACCCCAACATGGTAAGCCATGCATCATCATTCATTTAACAGAAATCACTACCCGAATTCACCGCTTTACCATGCACTTGCCTGATTAGCCTCAGGGACGATGCGTGGACGGCTCCGACCCGGGACCTCCACCTATACAGACGTTAACTCATCTTAACGCCATATCAAAAAACCAGAGTTTAAACGGGTATCGATGACTATACGCGCCTGACCCGACTCGGGCAAAATACCTGGGGTTAAGGACCCGTCGCGTAGGTACCAACCCCATTTTTTCTTTTCTTATTCTCCTCTTTTCTTTTCCCTTCTTCTCCTTTCTCTCTCTCTTCTTTTTTCTCTTCCCCTCTCTTTCCTTTTCTTTCTTTTCCCTTCTTCCTTACCCGCTCTCTCTCTCTCCTCTTCTTCATCTTTCAACCGAACGGCCTTATCCCCTTCATTCTAATCGGTCGAATGGCCTTTCTCTCCTCCACTACCATTCCGACCGGGGCGGCGCGGCGGCGCGCGGCCTGCTCAGCGTCGCCGGTGGCCCCTCTGCCGCCCCCTTTCTCCCCTTCCTTTCCCATGCCCAGCAGCACCTGCGGGTGCTCCTCCGATGGTGCGCGGGCGGCTCGGCTCGCCGGCCTCGGGCTCACCGCCACCGCCCTCCCCCCGCTCACCCCCTTCTTCCTCACCTCGGATCCGGCCGGCCTGGCCGGATCCGCCGCCTCCCTTGCGCGCGCGGTGGTGGCGCTGGCGCCGCCGCCCGTTCGGCGCGGCCAGCGGCCGCCGTCCTCGGCTCCGGCCTTGGCTCCCTACGACTCCGCCCTCGGTCACCTGCGCCACCCTGGCTCCCCTCGGACTTACCGGCCGCGGCTCATAGCCGGCGGGTGCCATGCCTCCCTTCGACCATCGGGCTCGCTGTCCAGATTTGAAGTTCCAGCTGACCATGGCCATGACCATGGCCGCCGAGCGCCGCTTCGACTCTCTCTCTCTCTCTATGTGTGTTTGTCCCTTTCTCCCTCTTTCTACCATGACTTGCTGTGAATGTGCTTTGCCGAGGTTGTGAGCTACGGGTAAGGTAAGGGGACCTACTGGCGTACCGGCTAGAAAAGGAAGTGGTTGTTGATGAAGGTCGGGGTTCCCAGCGGTCGTGGACTCCCTCGGGTTGTTGTCGACGGCGTCGTCTTACTGTCGCCGCCCTTGCTCCTACCTTCCTCTTGTGGCCTGGCTCCTCTCCTCCGGATCCCTCTCTGTGTTGCTCTTGGTGTTGGAAGGAAATGGGGAAGAGTGGGTGCCTGGCTTACCTTGCCTACTCTCGGTTGTGAAGCAAACTGAATGGTGACTGGGAAGGCTATGCTGGCTTATATGGGGGCCTTGGTCTTGTGAAGTGTCAAATCTGCCCCTCCTCCCCTCATTCTTCACTCATGTGGCTGTTTGCCTTAGGGGCACTTCGGTCCTAGGTGCTCTGCATTATGCTTTTGGAGTTTCTACTGCAGCAGGTAAGTCGAAAAAGGTAAGAATAGAATTCCTGCCGAATGACGAAAACCATATGACCATAAAACCTGGTGTTACGTGCCACATGCCATAAACGTGGGGTTTTCTGCAACTACGACCACAAAACCTGGGGATTTCTGAATTTACTCTTAAGAAATCAATCATACTTCTAGGATACTCGAGCCATTTCTACATGACGGTTTTTGCAACTACGACCACAAAACCTGGGGATTTCTGAATTTACTCTTAAGAAATCAATCATACTTTCTAGGATACTTACTCGAGCCATTTCTACATGTCATGGTTACATTACTCTTACAAGCTAATCTGCTTATTTGACAGATACATATGATATGCTATTCCCTTGAATATATATGATCTTCACAATTGTTTATGATATATAGCTTTAAAAGTTTAGCAGTACTTGTTATCAAATTGGCTTAATTGTGATTTATTGGATGTATCTGTAGGTCCTTTGGGAAGCGAGCCGCTAAGGCAATTGGATTCATTGAGAAGATGATAGAGTATTCTTATGTTAATGCACCATTGCGTAAGGAACTGCATGTGGCGAGTTAAAATTGGTTTCTTTCTCTATGATTCACGGTCTCCTCCTTGTTTTATTTGAAAGGAGATGCAACTTTCGCTCTGAAGGTTATCTAACAAAACATTTGGATCTTGAATGGATGAAGTGGGAACACAAGAAGATTCTGGCGTCTCCATTGGCTTCGGCTATCACTGGCTCAACTGTTTATGTCGACAATGGACTTAACTGTTAGATTAATTGGGCTTGGTCCATTATTAATTTAGCAATTAATCAAATGAAATTCCTAGGCCCACATGGAAAAACTGTTTAGTCCCATATGGAGAGTTGAATGGGAGTTATACCACTTTAAAAGGTGGAACGTGGTAACCCCCTTGTGGAATTGGAGAGAGCCAATACACACGCGTGCGCTCGCTCGCTCGCCTCGCCACGCCGTGCCGTGCCGTGCATGTGCGTCTGTGTGTGCGCGCATGCGCGTGTCGAGTGCGGGCGCGTTTTTCTTTATCTATTCGAAAATCGAAATGCACTGACTCGCAGTAAATAGTATTAATGAATGGCTGCAGTTACTGGTCTCTTCGTTTTTGCTGTTACAAAAGAAGGCTCTCCTCTCCATACCAAAGGGATACGAAAGAACAGTACTCTGTCTCTGTTTTTGTTGCTGCTCTCTGCAATCTCCGGTCCAGAACCTTGCGCGCACAAGTTTCTGGGCAAGTAGGCCTCCGGAACTTCGTCCGTTTGTGTACCTGCACGGGTAGGCGGGCGATCAAGTTTTTGGGGAGCGCATCGGCGCGACTACTCAATCTGCGACGTCTACTTCCTGGTGGTGAACCGTTCGCGGGACTGCACTGCGAACATCTTCCTGCATCAAACTTCGTCCTACATCACGCCTTGATCGACTACATCGAATAGGCCATCATGTCGACTGATGGTAACGGCGCCTCCGGTCTCTCCGGCACTGGCCCCGCCCGAGGGTATAAATTGAAAACTTTTCTGGTGTATTTGTTTCTGTGCGCTATGAATATGTTAATAGATGTTTCTGTTAGCTTGTTCGTTAGCGAATATGAATACATCGTTGATAGATCACTCATGCATGTTTATGTCATGTTTTATATGCTGAATTTCTGGATTAAAATATGCCAAAATTGACTAGATTTCCAACAATCCAAAAACTTGATAGTTCTCTTTCGGTAGTTGGCTTTGCTGCGTCGCTTAAGCCACACCCTCCGTTTGATGGTTCAAATTTTAAGAGATGGCGTGCACGCGCAATCCTGTGGTTTACTGCCATGGAATGTTTTCATGTTGCACAAGGCAAGCCCGCTGAGCCTCTGTCTGATGAGGATAAACGCAAGTTCAATGCAGCGGATAACTTGTTTCGTTGTGCACTTGTCAACATACTGGCGGACAACATTGTGGATGTGTACATGCATTTGCCTACGGGCAAAGAGATGTGGAATGCACTTGAGGCCAAGCTCGGAGTTTCCGATGCTGGTAGTGAGCTGTATGTTATGTAGCAGTTCTATGACTACAAGATGGTCGATGACCGTTCTGTAGTAGAGCAAGCTCATGAGATTCAGGCGCTGGCAAAGGAGCTTGAGAACAATAAGTGCGAGTTACCGGACAAGTTTGTGGCTGGCGGTATTATTGCCAAGTTACCACCTTCTTGGTCGGATTTTGCTACCTCTCTAAAGCACAAGAGGCAGGAGTTCAGTGTTACTGATCTCATTGGCACTCTTGGTGTTGAAGAGAAGGCGAGGGCAAAAGATACTCGTGGCAAGAAAGTTGTCACGAGGAGGTTCTAGCGCCAATTTGGTGCAGAAGAAGAATCCTCAGGCTTTCCACAATAAGAAGAAAAATAAGCCTTTTGTCAAGCCCAAGGCTACTACTGAGTTTAAGAAGAAAGGCAAAGGAAAGGGCGGCTGCTTTGTGTGCGGTGATTCTGGCCATTGGGCTAAGGATTGTCCGGACCGCAAGGATAAGCGTAAGAAGTCCGCCAACATGGTTATTAGTGATGCTTTGGAGGAACATCGGGTGCGGTAATTATTTACCTACGCTTCTTTCGTTTGTCAATCACACGAGTGGTGGGTTGACACTGGTGCTAATATTCATGTGTGTGCTGATATTTCCTTGTTTTCATCTTATCAGTGTCCATCGAGGTTCCTCCTTGTTGATGGGAAGCGGATCGCATGCAGCTGTTCATGGTGTTGGTACAATCGATCTGAAGTTTACTTGGGAAAGACCGTGCAGTGAAGAATGTGTAGCATGTCCCTCCATAAAGAAGAATCTCGTCGCGGATCTCTCTGTGTAGAGATGGTTTTAGGCTTGCATTTGAGTCCAATAAATGTGTCGTGTCTAAGTATGGAACATTTGTTGGTAAAGGCTATGAGAGCGGAGGCTTGTTCCGCTTTTCTTTGATGGATTCCTATAATAAATTTGTGAACCATGTGTGTAACGATGATGATGAATCTAATGTTTGGCATTCACGACTTTGTCATGTTAATTTTGGGTGTATGGCGCTTAGCTAATATGAGTTTAATCCCGAAATTCACTTTGGTCAAAGGTTCTAAGTGCCATGCGTGTGTTCAATCGAAACAACCTCGCAAGCCTCAAAAGGCAGCAAAGAGGCGAGAATTTGGCATCGTTAGAACCCATTCATTCCGATTTGTGCGAGATGAATGGCGTGTTGACTAAAGGTGGGAAGAAATATTTCATGACGCTTATAGATGATTGCACTAGATTTTGCTATGTGTACTTATTGAAAACAAAAGATGAAGCGTTGAATTACTTTAAGATCTATAAAGTGAGGTAGAAAACCAACTTGAGAGGAAAATCAAGCGGGTAAGGTCGATCGTGGGGAGAGTATTTTTCAAATGAGTTTACTTTATTCTGCGAGGAACATGGAATTATTCATGAGAGGACGCCTCCCTATTCTCCCGAATCTAACGGGGTTGCGAAAGAAAGAACCGCACTCTAACTGATTTGGTTAACGCCATGTTAGACACTGCGGGACTTTCTAAGGAATGGTGGGGTGAGGCTATATTGACCGCGTGTCATGTCCTGAATAGAGTTCCTACAAAGAACAAAGAAGTAACACCATTCGAGGAATGGGAAAAGAAGAAGTTGACTCTCTTATACTTGCGCACCTGGGGATGTTTGGCCAAAGTTAACGTGCCAATTGTCAAGAAGCGCAAACTTGGACCAAAAACTGTAGATTGTGTATTTCTTGGTTATGCTATGCATAGCATAGGTTATAGGTTCTTAATTATAAAAACTGGAGTACCTGACATGCGTGTTGGTACAATCATAGAGTCCAGAGATGCTACATTTTTTTAGAATGAATTTCCTATGAAATATGATGTACCTAGCTCATCTAGTCAAGAACCTATAATTTCCCTTGATTCTTTTCTGCCGATAGAACATGTTGAGCAAACGCCTATGGAAAATCCTGAGGAGGATAACAATGAAGTTACTCCAAAGAGTAAGAGACAAATGATTGCAAAATCTTTTGGTGATGATTTCATTGTATACCTCGTGGATGACACTCCTAGAACCATTGAAGAGGCATATTCTTCTCCTGACGCTGACTATTGGAAGGAAGCAGTACGGAGTGAGATGGATTCTATTATGTCTAATGGAACTTGGGAGGTCGTTGACTGTCCTTATGGGTGTAAACCTGTAGGATGTAAATGGGTTTTCAAGAAAAAGCTTAGGCCTGATGGTACAATTGAAAAGTACAAGGCAAGGCTTGTGGCCAAGGGTTATACCGAGAAGAAGGCGAGGACTTCTTTGATACTTATTCACTGTTGCCCGATTGACCACAATTCGAGTACTACTTGCCCTGGCTGCCTCTCATGGTCCGCTTTCGTTCATCAAATGGACGTTAAGACAGCTTTCCTAAATGGAGAGTTGGAGGAGGAGATTTATATGGATCAGCCAGACGGGTTTGTGGTAGAAGGTCAAGAAGGAAAGGTGTGCAAGTTGTTAAAGTCTTTGTATGGCCTAAAGCAAGCACCTAAGCAATGGCATGAAAAGTTCGACAGAACTTTGACATCTACTTGCTTTGTTGTGAATGAAGCCGACAGATGTGTGTACTATCGCTATGGTGGGGGAGAAGGAGTGATCTTGTGCTTGTATGTTGATGACATACTGATTTTTGGGACAAACCTCAATATGATTGAGGAGGTCAAGGATTTTCTGTCCAAGAGCTTTGAAATGAAAGATTTGGGAGTGGCTGATGTGATTCTTAACATTAAGCTACCGAGAGGAGGTGATGGTGGGGTTACACTGTGCAATCCCACTATGTGGAGAAGGTCTTGAGTCGCTTTGGTTATAGTGATTGCAAGCCCGCTTCTACTCCTTATGATCCTAGTGTGTTGTTGAGGAAAAATCGAAGAATAACTAAGGATCAATTGAGATACTCCCGCATCATTGGCTCATTGATGTATTTAGCTAGTGCTATGAGACTGACATCTCGTTTCTTTGTGAGCAAGCTAAGCGGTTTGTTTCAAATCAGGAGATGATCATTGGCGTGCTCTTGAGAGAGTAATGCGCTATCTAAAGGCAACCGTGAGCTATGGAATTCACTATGCTGGGTACCCAAAGGTACTGGAGGGCTACAGTGATTCAAACTGGATCTTTGATGCTGATGAGATAAAAGCCACGAGTGGATATGTGTTCACACTTGGAGGTGGTGCTGTTTCCTGGAAGTCTTGCAAGCAGACCATCTTAACGAGGTCAATAATGGAAGCAGAACTCACAGCATTATATACCGCTACTGTTGAGGCTGAGTGGCTTCGTGAACTCCTTATGGATTTGCCGGTGGTTGAAAAACCAATACCGGCTATCCTGATGAACTGTGATAATCAGACTGTAATTATCAAGGTGAACAGTTCTAAGGACAACATGAAGTCATCTAGGCATGTTAAGAGGCGGTTGAAGTCGGTCAGAAAGCTGAAAAACTCCGGAGTGATAGCGCTGGACTCTGTCCAGACAGCTAATAATCTGGCCGACCAATTTACAAAGGGTTTATCACGTAATGTGATAGATAGTGCATCGAGTGAGATGTGCCTGAGACCCACTTGAGTCATACCACAGTGGTAACCTGTTCTACGTGATCGGAGATCCCGTGAAGTAGGATGGTGAAACAAGCTGTTGGTTGACTGGGAGGAGAGACCCTTACAGGGCTCATTTCTTCAATGATGCACTTCTCTCCTATTCTGTATGGCAGGTTGGTTTTTACCTTAATGTGATCCGAGTGGCTTATTTAGAGCAGAGATGTCGGCCTACAGGACATCTTGTAAGGAACACACCTATATGAGTTCGACTGCTGGTCACAGTCTATGAGATTTGGGTGATCTCTAGATACTTATGAATAGGCATGGAGTATGACTTATACGCTTCAACCAGAGGGGATGCTTTAGGCAGCCTAGTACTAGTAAAGGAATTGGGTGAAGCTTGTTCGCACAAAACTGTCAATTCAAGGCATAGTCCATTGTTCAGTTGTGGATGAGTATAACTCCTTTCCTAGGTGGATGTTCAACTTAACAGTCTCCATCGAAACACTGGTATACCAAACAACAGCAGAACTGAGAGCATTTCTTGTGTGCCTTGAAATTTGGTGGGGATTGTTAGATTAATTGGGCTTGGTCTATTATTAATTTAGCAATTAATCAAATGAAATTCCTAGGCCCACATGGAAAAACTGTTTAGTCCCATATGGAGAGTTGAATGGGAGTTATACCACTTTAAAAGGTGGAACGTGGTAACCCCCTTGTGGAATTGGAGAGAGCCAATACACGCGCGCGCGCTCGCTTGCCTCGCCATGCCACGCCACGCCGAGCCGAGCCGTGCTATGCCGTGCATGTGCGTGTGCGTGTGTGCGCGCGCGCAGGCGTGTCGGGTGCGGGCGCGTTTTTCTTTATCTATTCGAAAATCGAAATGCATTGACTCGCAGTAAATAGTATTAACGAATGGCTGGCAGTAACAGTGCAGTTACTAGTGGATTATGGCTGCTGTTCTCTTCGTTTTTGTTGTTACAAAAGAAGGCTCTCCTCTCCATACCAAAGGGATACGAAAGAACAGTACTCTGTCTCTGTTTTTGTTGCTGCTCTCTGCAATCTCCGGTCCAGAACCTTGCGCGCACAAGTTTCTGGGCGAGTAGGCCTCCGGAACTTCATCCGTTTGTGTACCTGCACGGGTAGGCGGGCGATCAAGTTTTTGGGGAGCGCATCGGCGCGACTACTCAATCTGCGACGTCTACTTCCTGGTGGTGAACCGTTCGCGGGACTGCACTGCGAACATCTTCCTGCATCAAACTTCGTCCTGCATCACGCCTTGATCGACTACATCGAATAGGCCATCATGTCGACTGATGGTAACGGCGCCTCCGATGTCTCCGGCACTGGCCCCGCCCGAGGGTATAAATTGAAAACTTTTCTGGTGTATTTGTTTCTGTGTGCTATGAATATGTTAATAGATGTTTCTGTTAGCTTGTTCGTTAGCGAATATGAATACATCGTTGATAGATCACTCATGCATGTTTATGTCATGTTTTATATGCTGAATTTCTGGATTAAAATATGCCGAAAATTGACTAGATTTCCAACATTAACACGATGGGGCTCGCAGTTGACAGCCCCACAATATCATCATAGACATGGTTCTGGTGGTTAGATGGATTTTCCTGCTTCGATGCGGCTTGATTCTTGAATAAAGAGCTTAGTTAGTATAAGAGCTAAGGGCAGGAAAGAAAAGGAACTGGTTCTGTGAGCCTTCTCCGTTGAAGATCGTCTTATCCATATGGTTCTTAACATTGGAGCAATTTCTACACTGGGCACTTGATTAATGCTAGTAGGTTCTTCGAAATGATTTCAAGCGGTCCAGTAACCCCTTTGGTTCATTTCTAATGTTGTATCTTGAGTTTTCATGGTTGGTACTCTGTTTGATGTGTCCGAGTAGTTCCTTGATGAACTGTGCTATACATCAAAAATCATGTGCAAGAAATAAGAATCGACAATGTTTGGTGGTCCCTACATTATATTGCACCGATGCTCATCAAGTTAGAGAAGTGGCACGGTTCGTTGCTATCTTATGCGAAATGTCAGGATGGTGTAAAGTTGTGCTGATGCACTTTTTTTTAAATAAAATAAAATATGTGATGTGGGAAACGGTAACAGATAATCCGTTTTATCTGATATTTGTATCCAAAAAAAATATGAATGTGGTAAGTAAAATTTGTATTAAAAAAATTTGTATTCAACAATAGTCGTATTCGTATTTGTATTCAAGACTATTTGATTCGTATTCGATTTGTTTTTATACCTATCGGCCGGTTGGCCTAGCGGCCCAAGCGTAGCGTCTTGACGACTCAATTCTCAGACTTGACTGCCCTAGTGGCGCTGGTGCATTGCGGCACTGGTATTGCCACACTCGTGCTGTGGCGCAAATGGCACATGTAAAGGAGGGGAGATCTCAACCCCATATTCAGGATATTCGGATATTCCCTTTATTGCTCTGCACTTGATCTCAAGTTCTCAATCCCACATTACGACATTGCCATTTACCTAGCCTATTCCATCGTTTGCAACTAGCCAAGACAGAGAGGCAGACAGCAAGTACTCAACTAGTACTCGCTTCGTCGCTCCTCACTCGACTGCCCTAAGGCCATTTGGCCCATTTCCATGTGCGGCGACCGGCGGCTGTTGCTGCTGCCATTTTAACGCAACACAGAAGTGGCGAAGGTGTCAAAGTAGCTGCTAGAGCCCAGAGGCGAGGCGCCGAGGCCAGAGGGCGGCGGAGGAAGGGGTGGCGGGCGGGTGCTCTGGAAGGGAGTTTAGGTGATTGGAGGCACCGCGGCGCACACCTGGGCGAGCTCGGTGCGGCGTTGTCAGTAAGGGCCTTGGAGGAGTTGGAGCTGGGGCTGTGAGATTTCATATTTGCATCCTACGTTGCGCCATTGCCCCTTTGTAAGATGAAGATCTCAGTTGGAGAAGTTAGAGTCGGAGCTGTAAGTTGGAGCCAGCCGCTAGAGACCAGATCTGTAATGGTTTCTAAATCGTCAAGCAAAGCTAAGAAAAAATAGGTAAGAATGTAAGATACATGAATTGTATGATACTAGTTATATTTCTAGGTCTACAAATTCACTTTAGGACATGAGCCCTTTTTCCATTAAATTAGATCGTGCAAGTTCAGAGTTCACTAGTTCAGAAATCACCAAATCAGGATGAGCAAAAACACAACCTGAATTTGTTTTTCTTGTAGATTACAATGCCATCTACAACTGGAAGCGATGCCAATGCGAATGCCAGTGCTTGTGGCAGTGCTTCTATGCTTGGGAAGGTTCAAAGTATTGTTAGTGAGAATATTGTAGCAGAGACAGAGGGTGGTGCTGGTACTGGTAGTGGTAGAACAGTACAAGGTGTGGCCGAGAAAATCAAGGAATGAAAGGAAAAGAAGTTCACATCAAAAATTGGAACCACTTCATGCAGAGTTTTGTTGACATGAGGGAGGAGGACAAGGTTGTCAAGAGAAAGATGGCAGAATGCCACTACTGCAAGATTGTTCTTTCTTCTGACGTAGTAAAGGTACGACACGTCGATGGAATCATTACAATGCAAAACATAGTGACCAAGCACAACTTAATGTGAGAAAATTAGGAGGGATGTCAATTTAGATGCTTAGAAGTATAACGAGGAACTTAGTGTATACAAATATCATCTTGTTATTGTCATGCATGAGTATTCATTCAACTTCTTTGAGCATGAATACACAAATGACTTCATCAAATCATTGTGCCCTACATTTCCTATAAAATGCCGCAAGGCTACTAAGACAAGGATAATGATATTTTTTTTGAAAAAGAGGATCAAAACATTTTTCATCATTTTTCCTCTCTTACCTGCCGATTTAGCTGCACAATGGATATGTGGATTTCAAATCAAACAAAGGGGTACCTGTGTGTCACTTGTCATTGGATTGATGATGGTTGGAAAATCCAGAAACAAATTATGAACTTCACGCATCTTGAGGGAAAAACATTCGGGGGCAAATTTGAGCACTGCATTTATGGCAAAAATGGCGGGATGGAACATTGAGCATAAGTTATTTGCTTTGACCTTGGATAATGCGTCTTCAAATGATGTTTGTATGGAGACTATCATCTCTACCCTTGAAAATCATGATTCTCTATTGTGCCATGGCAAGTTCTTACATGTGCGTTTAGCTGCTCATATTATTAATTTCATTGCGAGGGATGGTGTGAACACAATTTTGAGTGTTATAAATAACATTCGCTCATCATTTCTAGTTTCCAAGAGCTTTACTATGCAATGGGAGATATTTCTAAAGCAAGCAGACGATTGGGATTATATACAAAAAAGGGTCTTGCTGTAGATGTGTCTACTAGGTGGAATTCAACCTACTTAATGTTAGTAGATGCCCTTCACTATAAAAAAGTTTTTCAAAGGCATGTATTGTCGTATCCAGAGAAGTATAGTCGTCATGCTCCCTCTAGAGAAGATTGGGAAAAGGCGAGTGTGTTGTGCATGTGCTTAAAGATCTTTCCTAATTTACTAAGCTTCTCTTAGGCTCTTATTGTCCAACTGCAAACTTGTTCATTGTTGAATTTAGTAAAATTAATATCCAACTTATTGAGTTGACTAAAGGCAGTGATGGATTAATAGCAAAAGCTATGCAGGATAACTTTAATAAGTACTGGGAGATGAGCAATGTTGCTCTAGCAGTTGCATGCTTTTTAGATCCCCGATACAAGATGAAGGTGGTTGAATTTTACTATGAATTGATGTGTGACAACTCTGGAATTAAGGAGATAGATGAATTTAGGAAGGTTGCTAAGGATCTGTTTGATTCTTATGCATCCCTTTACACTAATCCTACAATGAGCATTATGCATCCTCTTGGTAGAGCTCACCACCATATGGATCCTAATGATGAACCGAAAAGGAGAAACTAGATGCTTTTCTAAATGATATTTGTGAAGTACACTAAGAGCAGTCTGACATGGATAAATATTGCAGCGAGCCATTGTTGAGATGGCCTAAAGGTGAATACTTTAACATTTTGTTGTGGTGGAAGACCCATGGTATGAAGTATCCTATCCTTCCTCATCTTGCAAGGGATGTTTTGGCTATTTTTGCCTCTACAGTTGTATCTGAATCTGCCTTTAGTACTGGAGGAAGAGTTATTAACAAATACTGTAGTCGTTTGGACCTTGAAGTTGTTGAGGGCCTAATTTGCACCAAGTATTGGATAAGAGCATCTAGGAAAGGTAAACAAATAAAAATATGCAAAGGACGTACTTCTAGTCTTGTATATTTTGTATTATGCGTTTGGCTGAATTAGTATTAGTTTACCTTTGTCCATTTATTTGAGATCAAAGTGACGTAGCGTCAATTCTTGAAGATTTAAATATTTTAGAAATAAACGACAAAGTTGAACAAGATGAAGGTATGCATCATATATATGTATAGAATTACGGATAGAATCATAAAAGTGTTTGCCTTGTTAGATGCTTAACTATTGTTTATTAATTTATTATGTTGTAGGTGGCTGTAGTAGCACTACATGGGGTGGCCATGTCATGGATATGGAAGAAAATTATAGCTTATTCCGATTGTCGTGATGCTTCAAAATATGTTTGATTTTGTGAGCTGAAGTAATTCAATTGACCATTAAAATCAATCAGTTCATGACAAATTAGTAATGCACATTGAACAATCATATACATTCAAACTACACTAATGTGGCCAATAGTGTGAATACTACATTGATTTGTGCTTCACCCATGCAATCTAAAGTTACAAGGCCTAGTAGCTCTGAATTGCGTAAGGAGAAAGAAGCAATCAGTTATGGGAGAAGGAAGAATATCCTAGTTCGTGCGGATGCTTATGTGATTCCTCCTTTGCGTAATGCAAACAAACCAATAATGCATAGAATTAAAGGTGTGGATGGTAAAGAAATAAACCTAGTTTGGGTTAAGAGGAAGACACAAGATCAATCAAGTTCTCGTGATTGTAGTTCTATCCACAATATTCATGAAGATTGCAACGCCAATCTGATGTTTCTAATGCACACAAAATACATATTTGGAAAGCTAATGAAGTCTACTTTCCAACGAATCAAACGGCGCATGTTGGAGCTTCCTACACAAAGTTATGGCAACTTCATTGATTGCTGCACGGGCTGTCCGGAGAGACTCGCGAGACTTACCAAACATAGAGAGTCCGAGTATTGCAATATAAGTAAAGGTAAAATCCGACCATACCATGGCTTCCAAAGGATGAGAAGGACTTCTTTTCAGGTACCAAACGGATTTGGAAGCCCCTTGAACAAGAAAAGGAAACTTATAAAGATTTGAATTCAATTCAGATTCGGTTTGGGTCAGACAGGAAGTTCAACATTAAAACGCCCATAACTTTCACAAACGGAGTCCGATTTGGGCATTCTTGGACTCGTTGGAAAGCTATTTCGAAGCCCCATACAATGGATGAGGTTCTAGCCACAGAATCCTCATGGTCACATCGCAAATTGAGAGAGAATCCAGAGGTAGCAATTTAGGTATTTCCTTTTTAGTTCGTATTGAGTTTGTTTCGGCCTTAGGCCAGGTTGTGCATGAGTTTTAGTCAAGGCCGTGCATTGTGCACCAATATATGGCCAGGGCCTTTGCCCCATTATAACATAGGCTATGATATGATAAGTTTTTTATGCTTGTGAAATAAAGGAGAAAATCGCCATGATGGTTGTTGGCGGCCAGATTGCGTGATTGCAAGGTTTTCTCGTTTGGAGTTTGTTGAGTTGGTGCAAGGCAAGAATAGGAGATTCTTGAGATTGCCCATCGAATCTACAAGTTTGATGGATTGTTTTTATTGTGCACCTTGCTTACTAGTACAAATTGCTCTTTTCAAGATTGTTGGCTGCGTCAAGATAAGGAGAAGGAATCTCGCTGAACGTACTGGGAAAGATCGAGCCATCCCTACGCATCAACTAATCCTTAGTTGGTCCGTATCATACACTTTCCCAGAAACCAACAACCATCCAATCCTCTGCACTTTACTAAGCCATAAGTTTAGCACTTCATTCATACTCATTGATTCATTTAATCTACCGATATTGAGCTAATGCCTCATAATAAGAGACCATTATCCCTTATTACTTCATAGATCAAGTTAATTCCCTAATATCATTCCTCCACAATTAATTGTGAACAATCCATCCAATGCTTCCAACTGTAGAGCTCAAATTACTCCTATAAATCCAGTGCATGGATTCATTTAATCTAAATGGTATGTCCTCTGAAACTTAATAAATCTAATAAATATAACATCTTATCTAATTCTAATGATTTGTTTAATCCATCATGACTCCGCATCTTGGGCTAATGCTAATAATCATCTGGTGTCACCATTCCACCTTTAATAATTATTTACTATGCAGATCTCCTATGGCACTATCTTTACACACACTGATAAGGGCATCCCTAACACTTATACATCTTCTCTTATTGGTGGTCATGCACATACTGATGAGGACATCCCATTACATATACATCTTCCACTCCAAGCATGCATAAGAATAACCAAGAACCAGAGGGCCCAATGACGAGGGCAAGAGCCAAGTGTTTAAATAAACATGTGCTTTTATTTCTTAAGGAGTTTCCTTTAATTGATGATGAACTTGGAATGCTACCTCATGCTAGTATTTTATGTATTCTTAGGTATGACTCATGTGAAGACTTGGGAGAGCAAAAGGGAGAAGACCAAGGACTTAAACTACAAGTTTTGGATAAGATTTTCAAGTCAAATTCGGACTTCCCACGCGCTCAACCCAATTCAACTCAGGATTCAATTCGGATTCGGTTCGGGACAGCCTGACAGGCAGTTATTAAAAAGGCCATAACTTTCACAAACGGAGTCCGATTCAGGAGTTCTTGTACTTGCTGGAAAGATAATTTCAAGGGCTACGAAAAGGATCTAGTCCCACCTTCAAATTAATCACAAATAAAAAGTTACGACCAAAACAATATGACAGGTGAAAAATATAGTTTCCTTTTTGTGAGAGTTCGTATCCAAAACCATATAGGGTTGAGTTGTACTTGGTTTAGGGACCATATGGACGCCCCAAGGGGCTATATAAGCCTTGTATTGGCAGCCTTTAGGGGGAGACCAATTTTATGCATAAGATTGAAACATAGCTATTGCTTGTTCTTTCAACACCAGAGATCGTGCGAGGACTTTGAGAGAGAACTAGGCGATCCATTGTTCGTTCTCGACGCAATTCAAGGTCAAGTGTTCAACTAGCGACATCGTTCCATTGGGAATTGGGGACTTTCTCATTTTGGCGTTACTCATTTATCCATCACTCAAACCATTTGTGGTCTCGCGACGAACAATTATCATTTTCTTGGTTGTCTTGGTTTGACTGCCACTCTTTGACAATTGATGGTGCCACTCTTTGACATTTTTGTTGGTTGTCTTGGCTTGACTATCCATTGTTTCGGAATATGCATAGGTGAAATCATGAAATTATGTTTTTGTAAAGAGTAGGGAAAAATGGTTTTTCTGGAACCAATCTTTGCGAGGATTTTCTTTTCGGAAGGAGGTTTTGAAATCAAACCATAAAAAGAATTCTTATATGCACATATGTACAGGCACACGCACATGCACACACATCCATGCATGCATGAGCATGCACGCGCACACGCACTCACACACACATATATAAGTTCTTTGAAATAAGTTACGAAAATAGGCTTTTGGGAAAGTATTTCAAAGGAAACTGGCACAATACTTTTTGGTATCATTTTGTGAATGCTTTAAAATAGTTTTCAAAACCAGATATGAAAAATGTATATTTATACAAACATTTGAAATAGTTAAGCCTTTTGAAATAAATTTTCAAAACAAGTTTGTAAAATTTGCCAATGCATATATTTTTCAATGACTATTACTTCTGGGGAGAAGACGAGCATTTTGGAAATGTGGTTTTGAAAATATTTTTTAGAAGGTAGATTTGGAAAATAATTTTGAAACACAAGGTTGGAACTTAAACACGAAATTTTTAGTCCTGCAAAAATAAGTTTCGAGAACAATTGTTTTTAAAAGATTGATTTCGGAAAACAAGTTTGCAACACTAAATGTTTGGTCTAAAAATTCATCTTGTTATAAATAAGTTGTCAAAAGTAAATTTCAAAAGCAAGTTGTAAGCAATAGCTCTCATAGTAGATTTTGGAAATAAGCCTTTCAAAAAGTGGTTTGAAAATAAGGTTTGTGATATATATATATATATATATATATATATATATATATATATATATATATATATATATATATATATATATATATATATATATATATATATATATATATATATATATATATATATATATATATATATATATATATATATATATATATATATACACCTAGGTGTCCAGACACCTAGGCTCCGTGCTAGAGCAATGGTATGTATAGATTGCTTTTAGATACGTGCTAGAGCAATGGTATGTATGGTATGTAATATATTAGGCATGCTAAATCAATTATGGAAGGAAAGTCTTAATCATGGATGGAAAGTCTCAATCACACTAGCACGCATCTAAAAGCAATCCAAAGGTAAGGAGACTAGGTGTCCCTTGATATATTTATGACACCTAGGTTTGCCTTTTGAGTTCAATGCGACTCTGATGATTATTTATATACATAATGCACTATTCGGTGCTAATATGTGAACTCCGTTTGTGGACCATCGGATGTACCTTAAACGGCTTGGATCTTTGAAGGTGGAAGTATCCAATCCACTTATACGTTTTTGCAAAAACACCCTTACCGGTTCGCACCTTTTTTCCCGGCCCCCGCCTCCCCGTTTGCCTCGCGCAACGCCTCACCTCCTCGTCGCCTGATCTGCTGTCTGCCGCTCACGCCCTCCTTGCGCGACGGCGCCTCTCCCCCTCGCGCGCAGATCCCCCGCGCCGTCCCGCGCGAGCTACCTGATCGCAATCAAGATCTAGCGATTTGTCTGTGTGCATGCATGTTCCGTGGAGATACATCCGATTCAGGTACAGCACTAGTAGTTCTAGCGATTTGTCTTCTTCCGATTTAGATGAGACTAGTAGAGTTTTAACTCCACTTAAGCCAATCATGGTTTGACCTCTTTAGCGTTGAATTGTGGATGAATAACTAATCAATAGTTTGCAGTTTGCACAGGGCGACTATTTCCCCATGCGGTGGTGGAGGGACGGGCGGCGGCGGCGCATGGTGAGGAGGGGCTCCCCCGTGGGGCCGAGGAGCGCGAGCTCGCCGGCGGAGGCGGCGTCCCCGCCGTGGCCTGTTTCGTTTGTAAAACAATGGGCAATGACCTTAACCATATAGCCCGCATGTTTGGATTCTGGTCACGCCATTGTAATCAGCGGCGCTTCCCTTTCAGTGCTAAAGATGTTCAGATAAGTGTCAAGGAAAACATGTCATTGAATTGTCAGCTGCATGTTTCGTTCTCATTGCTCAACATTTCTATCTGTTGGAAGGTTCAAAGAACTACAGGATGCAAAATGGACAGTCTTCTCCAAAGACAAGAAGAGCGCAGATGATGGCTACAATCCTTTGTTTCCCCTTCTCAACTACTCTACATAACAAACCTGAATGAAGTATTCCAAACAAACGCAACAAGATTTGACATGTCTGAAATTGGACACCTTCTGCTTCTTCCAAGTAGTGTGCAACTACTGGAGTGGATAGGCATCACCTACTGGCCTCATCTTCCTTTTCACTTCGTTTTTTCTTCGTTTATGCTACCCCTTTTACATTCTGGCACCAATTTTGAATTAATTTTTTTTTGGAGAGGACAAGTAATCAAACTAGCAATACTGATGTTTCACTCTGTGTTACTCATGACGAAAAGCATTTTCCAAAGAGAAAAAAATCAAAATTATAATGTATCTGTCACATAAAATTGAAAATACAGACACAATCTCGCAACAAAGCAATACAAATCATTCATGCAATTCACTCTGAAATCTAATACAATATAATGTTGTGTCAACAGGAAGGAAGACAGATAATCATACATAACAGCTATAACAAAGACAAATTGAAGAGGGAAGTTGATGAGACAGGACCTGCAGGATAATCTAGGAACTGCAATTGGTTACCTTCACTTACTGAATATAGCAAACACCTATATCATAGCATGCTTGATAAACTATGGTCGAAATGGATGAGTTGATTCATGATTTAGATGTAAACTATGTAGAGAGAGCCAAGGAAACTATGAGTTCATTATGT
The DNA here is from genome assembly GCA_036346575.1 of Dendrocalamus sinicus. NCBI lineage: Eukaryota > Viridiplantae > Streptophyta > Magnoliopsida > Poales > Poaceae > Dendrocalamus > Dendrocalamus sinicus. The sequence continues at coordinate 18,679,431 of CM070662.1, read as the reverse complement.
GAATGATCTAAATGTATATCATGAATCATATTCAAAGTTTCAAACAGAAAGCTAGTACAGATTCAACTAGCAACAAATGGGTCCTAACTGGAAAAAGTTTACAGGTTACCAACCGTAACAGAAGAACACTACCATTCCATTAAGATCTTACAAGGGGAGTAATTAAAATACAGCCCCATTGAATTTGAATTTCCAGTGTATCATCACAATATTCACATCGTATTCCAATCAATCCAAAATAGTCTTCATCTTCACTGGCACCATAGAAATCCCAGTCGACAACAAAGAGGCAAAACTGTGGTAGTTTCTTTAACTTGAGGCTTTCAAACCACTCAGTTTAGCGCTGCATAAGTTCTTCCTACTCATCAACATCCCAAATCAGCTCCTCATCTTCTTCCACAGAATTCAGCCGTTTTCGGAGATCCTCCACTTTGCCAGGAGGGGTTGACCGTGGACTTGCTCCTTTCTTCTCATCTTGATCGCCAACATCCTCAATTTCCTCCCAGCTAAGTGGCCACGGCGGGGGCGCCGCCTCTGCCGGCGAGCTCGCGCTCCTCGGCCCCACGGGGGAGCCCCTCCTCACCATGCTCCGCCGCCGCCCGTCCCTCCACCACAGCTGGGAGGGCTTCCTCGGTGCGCGCGCCGACGGCCAGAAGCCCCTCTTCTCCGCCCGTAGGTCCTCCATCCTCGGCGGCGCCGCGGCCGGCGCCGTCGTCGAGCTCCTCCCCTCCTTACCGGTCTTCGTGGGCACGGCCGCCGAGCTCCGCGTTGACGGCTCCTTCCCGCGGCGCCGCTGATTGCGATCAGGTAGCTCGCGCGGGACGGCGCGGGGAGATTCCAAACGGCGCGGGGGATCTGCGCGCGAGGGGGAGAGGCGCCGTCGCGCGAGGAGGGCGTGAGTGGCAGACGGCAGATCAGGCGACGAGGATGTGAGGCGTCGCGCGAGGCAGACGGGGAGGCGGGGACCGGAAAAAAGGTGCGAACCGGTCGGGGTTTTTTTGCAAAAACGTATAAGTGCATTGGGTGCTTCCACCTTCAAAGATCCAGGCCGTTTAAGGTACATCCGATGATCAACAAACAGAGTTCACATATTAGCACCGAATAGTGCATTAGCACTGGATACGTTGCCTATATTATATATATATATAGGAAGCCTCTTTTCTACTCCCGGGTGTAATTACACCCTATGTCATATCTCACAATGTATGGAGTATCTCGCGTAACGGAGGGTATGTACATGTAGTATATGAGTATTTAAGACCATATAGGTGGTATGAACAATTTTTCAGAGGTGGTATGTACATTTTTTTGACATACTCCTTTTTATGTGCGTATATGAAGGTATTTATAAAATACGCTAAAAACTATGGACTCCCTTGCAATTTTTTCGTATGGTTTACATTGGAGTATCTTATTATTAGTATATGAATATATCTAAAGTGATAAAGGAGTGTTTTAAGTTTATTTAGGTGGTATATTAGAGGTGGGTGTAATTACACCCGGGAGTAAAAAGTATTTTTCATATATATATATATATATATATATATATATATATATATATATATATATATATATATATATATATATATATATATATATATATATATATATATATATATGCACCAAGCCTCCCTGCCTTTGAATTACTTTTAGATGCGTGCAAGTGCAATGATGTATAATATATCAGGCAAAGCAGTTAACATTCATTAATTTGAAAAGGTATCGATTTGGAAAGGAAGTCATTGATTTAGTATGCTGAATCAATCATGGATGGAAAGTCTCAACCCATGGAGCCTAGGTATGCCTAGGCTCCATGATTGAGACTTTCCATCCATGATTGATACTAGTTAGTAAACTAGTTAAATTCCAAAATTTTTATGCATGTGATACATAGGGAAAATACCTATTTTAGATCATTATGTCCTAGTTAATATACATACATACATATGTATATGTACGTATGCATTAATTTATATATATATATATATATATATATATATATATATTTATATATATATATATATATATATATATATATATATATATGTATTAATTTATGTATGTACGTACGTATGCATGTGTGTGTTAGTACCTTCCTCTTTTATTTGTCCATGTTTTTCTTTTGTGTATAGTGTAGCTATAAATTTTTACTCCCTCCATTTTTTTATAGCATATTTATCCGGATCCCCCTGTATCTGATTCCTAGCTCCGCCCGTTCCAAACAACTTTTGCCTTCTAGTTTTCAAAAACGAAAAGCTATTTGGAACGCATTGGCTTTTTAGCATAGTTTTTTCTTCTTTTTTCTTGCATTGTCTGTGAAGATACGACGGTGTTTTTATTTTTTCCTTATTTTTATTTAATAAAATACCTTAGAAAAAAGTAATAGGCACCGCCATACCATTTTAGTCAAAAAAAACCATCGGGAAAAGATATATTGAACCAGGTTACGTTGTACTTGGCATGCTGTTATACCTGTACCTAGTATGATGTTGTACCTGATGTGACGTAGGAACCGACGTTTATTTCCATGTAAGCGCCTAGTGATCTTGGGTATAGTCGAACACAGATGAGCCAAACCTATGATAATAGAACTACCCAACAATCGACTTCTATCGCCTTTGCATGCTCGCAGCTTTGTGGGCATCAACAGTGATACTCAGTGCGGGAGAGAGATTGAGTTATCATTTGATTAGCAATCTAGCATCAGCTTATCTGATAGGACAACTACAAGTGGACCAAAATAAACTTGAGAGGCATCTTCTTCTGCTTCTTTTTCTTTCCTTCTTTCATTGATAGGGAGACGATTTGAAGTCGACTTTATCGGTGTAAAGGTGTTCCAAATGTGCAGTCTCTTTTTTCTTTTCATTCTCTCCACCAAAGAAAATATATCAAACACTAGGGGTGGAAATGGATCAGATACGATCGAATAGTCTCAAATACGAATACAAATCCATATTTTAAAATGAATATGAATGCAAATTCAAACATTCTTGAATACAAATTGAATGTCGTAACGAATACGAATTCGAATCAGATATGTGCTTAATTCGGTCGAATACAAATATCCTCCTACGAATGTCGTAACCGTCCAAATTTTCCGATTACCAGTTTCAAATTCAAATTTCGACACTTGAAATTTGGCCCATTTTCTCCCAGTTTTTCTACCGGTGATAACGATGCCAGCCCCCGCGCGATTTAGGCGATCGATATAACCTCCAATATAGGGGGCCAACCAAAAGTCCAAAACTCAAGAGCACTACTAGAGAAAGTAACATTTGAATGTATTCTGATTTCACAGTTGGTTTTCTCACCTGATGGTTGGCAGGAAGGAAGAGTTGGTCAAATTGAGCAGTCAATTTGTAACATTGTGAGTGGTTTGGTGCTCACCATCTTCAGAGTAGAGGAAGAGCAATCCTAGTGGACTTAAGGTTTTTAGGCTCAATTCGTGAAGCCGATCCAATCCATTTGGGCTTATCTCAACGTGGACTGGTGAAGACCTGTAAGTCTTTGATATCACGAGAAAACATTGCATGTCTCTATTGTGGTTTATTCCTTTATCTCTACCTTCTGTATTTACATTTCTAGCGCTTATAATTGAATTGAATTGTGTAGCTAGAAGTGTATCTAGTATAGACATTGCTTGTGATGTCTTAGTGAAACCTAGAACATTTAGGCCTTAATTGTGTAAAAGGTTTTTTTATTAAGTTTTTTTCTAAAATTGTGATTTAGCCAAAAAAAATATTTTAAAACCTCCTATTCACCCCCTCTAGTCGGTTATCCTTGATCCCAGAAGTGGTATTAGAGCACGGTCTCTCGTTATTAGAGCACGATCTCTCATTTTTTTTCTCGGTTCTGGACGCTAGGATCAAAGACAAGCTACTAATTAGGTAGTTCTCAATTTTTCTCGGTTCTGGACGCTAGGATCAAAGACAAGCTACTAATTAGGTAGTTTTCAATTTTTCTTGGTTCTAGACGCTAGGATCAAAAACAAGCTACTAATTAGGTAGTTCTCAACGAAAGAGATTATGCTAATTAGGTAATGAACATGAACTAATCTACTACTGAAATTAGGGATAAATTAATCCTACCTTGGTAGATGGCACCAATGCCATCTGGTCCTTGCGCGTGTCGGTATCGCCAGGCTTGATGACATCCCATACGCCTTGGGCCTTCATGTACACCTTCATCTTCATCGCCCATGTCGTGTGGTTGCTCATGTGAGCACGGGGTAGTGAAGTGACACCACGGAACTCTCCTTCGCCAATGCGCTCACTGATGCTGACACTGCCAGATCGACGATCTACAACTTCTCAGCATGATTTTAGGCATTCATCAAGCTTGATACCAATTGTTAGAAATATACACAGAGATCACACACTCGATTTACCCGTGGACACACGCTTTTACAGGGAACAAGATGGAAATAGGAAGAAAATACAAATAACACTTGTTTGGTGAGACCGAACTCAGCTAAGCCTCTTTTTCTTCTATTCAGTTCGCTCATTAACAGAATGATTATAAGGATATAAATAGACATTCTGTGATCCAGTTCTACCGCCACAACTCCATGACTTGCGCACATCGCGCACTATGTGAAAGACTTGTTCAACTTATTGGCTCAGGTGTTACTCAGAAACCCACGTCTTCTCAACTATGCTGCTTCGACCATAGCACTTCCGAGTACTCTTCCAAGCACGATTGCTATAGTACCCTCTACGACTGCTAGAGTAACTTTAAGACTGCTATAATAACTCTAAGACTGCTATAGTACTCGGAGCTACAGTAGTTCATGACTTATGACTTCCACTTACGACTACGACTATCGATTATGACTATCGACTACGACTACCCACAACTTGTATGACCCTCACAACTCCTGCGACCACTCACGAAATATCAGGATTAGTTCTAACATGATTCATGCTTGAAACATATGGAATGTAACGGTAAGACCCAAGTTCATTTTGTATGTGGACTGAATAATTTGATTTTCATCACATGTAAATACTAAATAGAGCTTAAATTGACAACAATCTGAGTTACAAGTTACAACACAAGCTGGTTGTAGATCAACAGATGTGCCACAAGTTAGCTTTCAAATTTTACGAGTTAGCTACAAGTTACACTTGTGTAGGGCTCAGTAACCAACGGGATAAGACGAAGCGCAACCCTATCTATAATCCGTGCCACAACCCATGTCCAGCCCGACCTAGAATCGACATAGCTTAGTCAATCATATCACACCCAGCTATTGGGTCAGGCCTGGGCCTAGGGTGCCCGCCGCAACACTTTCTAAAGTGGCTGAGGCCCTGTTCTTTTCAGTTTCTAAAATCTACTTTTCGGCTTTTCTACAGTAACTAGCTTTTAAACGGAATATCTTTTCAAAATAGGGTCTACCAGTTAATTGTAGTATATACTATACCGACTTCATTTATATCTGCAAAAACCACACGTGAGTTTCTGTTACTCTTAATCTCTCGCACGAATAGCCCAAAAACCACAAGCCGCAGTCAAAAGTCATAAGCCGCAGCCAAAAAGAACAGGCCCTGAGTCATGTCAGGCCTATCTCTAACATCCTGGCCCACTAGAAAGTTGCAAGCAGAACCTGTAGTCATGTGCTCCTATACTGCATGTAAGGGAAGTGGTCATGTGCTCCTGTACTGCATGTAAGGGAAGTCGTAGCCTATGGTAACGCATGTATAAACGAACTGTATACCGATAAATTGTTTTAAAAATATTATCTCGATAAAACCGCTTCGGAAAGGTGATAGTAAAATTGTCCCATTTATCATTTGGAAGAAGTCATAAACCAAAAAAAAACAATGCTAATATCTTCACCTGAACTTCACTGGCCATTGTAGCCTTGTATGAGACTCATTTTTTTTTTAAAAAAAAAATTACTCCCTTGTTAGTAGCTCAGTACGGTGTTGAAACGTTCCTTCGGTGATCTGGTTTATTTTTCGCAGTCAAAACTAGCTAAATTTAGACCCCATGAAACTCTGCATTCAGAGAGAGAGAGAGAGAGAGAGAGAGAGAGAGAGAGAGAGAGAGAGATCCTTCGCAAAGCTTACTTATACCTGCAATGCAGATCAGTCGCACACACCATTGGGCGAGACCACGACTGAAGACAAGATGGCGAGCAGGAGCCTGTTTCTCGTCGTCGCCGTCCTCCTGTGCGTGGCTCAGTGCCACCTAGTCCAAGCAGTGAAGAAGGCAAGCAAATGAGCGATGCAAAAAGATTTTATCTTCTTGTTTTTATATGCACCGTTTATAACACAGATATCTGATAGGAAACTTCCATCAGGTCGTGGCGACTTACCTCTTCTTACTTACAAAACTCCTGTAGAACTTAGCCCAGAATTTATGCATTTTGATAATAACTAGTTAGCATTCACGCAAAATCCTTGTCGCCACAAATTAATTATTTCATTTCCTGGTCTGATCTACAGTCTTATATCGTGTATCTCGGAGCACATACATACGGCCGCGATGCGTCGGTGGAGGAGCACGCGCGTGCAACGGAGTCTCACCATGATCTCCTGGGATCGGTTCTTGGGAGGTAATTTAGTTATTAAGCATCATTCAACTATTGTTGTTAATTCTTTCCTCCTATCAAGCAATTACTGTATTTTGATTTCTGAAAAAAAAAACACATGGGAATGAACAGCAAGCAAATGGCGCAAAACGCGATATTCTACTCCTACACGAAGAACATCAATGGCTTCGCGGCGCACCTGGAGGAGGAAGTAGCAAAACAAATTGCAAGTAAGAAAAGAAAAACATGAAGTTTTCCCCATAGAAACTCGCAATTGATCCCTCTGTGTGATTTGCTTTTTACATGGGAAAAAAAGGAGAGAAATATTTACAGTTTTCCCTTCATCGATCTACCAGGGCACCCTCACGTCGTGTCGGTGATTGAGAGCAAGGTGCTGAAGCTGCACACCACGAGGTCATGGGATTTCATGAACCTGGAGAGGGACGGGCAGATCCTCCCCGACTCCATCTGGAAGCACGCCAAATACGGTCAAGACGCGATTATCGCTAACCTCGACAGCGGTAAATATACATTATGCCATCGCAATCACTCATTTATGTACGAAACACGAGTGATTGGCATGTGTTTGGTTTACGACCTTTATTAATGTGCGTCAACAATGGTGGTGTGGTGTGAAGGTGTGTGGCCAGAGTCGAACAGCTTCGCCGACGACGGCATGGGCGAGGTGCCCAAGCGGTGGAAGGGGTCCTGCCCGGACAGCGCCAAGTATGGAGTCCCTTGCAACAAGTGAGCGTTACTTTTTTCCTCTCTCCAAGCTTTTCCTTTCCTGGCTCTGTTTGGGACGCCGGGTTTTAATAGGATTTTTGTGGAATAGAAATTGCATAAATCGAAATTCCCGTGAAATCTTCCCGTTTCAACAACATTCTTAGAGTTATGTGTTGTACTCATTAATTGTCATAACGAAATCAATTACATCGGATGTTGATGGCCTCGATCGTCTCGGTACAGGAAGCTGATCGGCGCCAAGTACTTCAACAACGACATGCTGCTGATGAACCCGGCCGCGGTGGACGGCAACTGGACGCGGGACACGGAGGGCCACGGCACGCACACGCTCTCCACCGCCGGTGGCCGCTTCGTGCCGCGCGCAAGCCTCTTCGGCTACGCCAACGGCACCGCCAAGGGCGGCGCGCCCCGCGCACGCGTCGCCGCCTACAAGGTGTGCTGGTCGGGCGAGTGCGCCACCGCCGACGTCCTCGCGGGCTTCGAGGCCGCCATCCACGACGGCGCCGACGTCATCTCCGTCTCCTTCGGTCAGGACGCGCCCCTCGCCGACTCCGACTCCTTCTTCCACGAGCCCGTCACGCTCGGCTCCCTCCACGCCGTCATGCACGGCGTCTCCGTCGTCTGCTCCGCCGGTAACGCGGGCCCCTTCGAGGACACCGTCGTCAACACCGCGCCCTGGGTCACCACCGTCGCCGCCAGCACCGTCGACAGGGACTTCCCCAACTTCGTCACCCTCGGCAACAGCATGCGCATGAAGGTGACCGTTTAGCCATGCGTACTAATACACTAGTACGGTACACTTTGACATGGCTGATAAGTTTCTTCAAATGAATGAATCGCAGGGAATGAGCTTGGAGACATCGGCCTTGCACTCGAACAAGCTCTACCCGGTGGTCAACGCCAGTGGGGCCGCGCTCGCAAACTGTACCCCTATCATCGCGTATGTGGTGATCTTTACACCGATTGAAAACCGTACAGAATTCCAAAGACTAAATTTCGGGATGTGTGCGGTTGCAGGTCCACTTGTGGAATGGGCACACTTGACCCGGCCAAGGTGAAGGGCAAGATCGTCGTGTGCGTCCGTGGTGGGGATATTCCACGCGTGATGAAGGGGATGGCCGTCCTCAACGCCGGCGCCGCCGGGATGATCCTTGCCAACGGCGAGATGGATGGTGATGACATCGTCGCCGACCCGCACGTGCTCCCGGCCACCATGATCACCTACAACGAGGCCGTCTCGCTCTACGAGTACATGCAGTCGTCAAAGAACCCCGTGGTCAACCTCTCGCCGTCCAAGACGGAGCTCGGCGTCAAGAACTCCCCGTCCATGGCGGCCTTCTCCTCCCGCGGGCCCAGCGGGACGCTGCCTTATGTCCTGAAGCCGGACATCGCCGCGCCCGGGGTCGACATCCTGGCCGCGTTCACCGAGTACGTCAGCCCGACCGAGGTCGCCGAAGACAACCGCCGGTCGGAGTACGCGATCCTGTCCGGCACGTCCATGGCGTGCCCGCACGTCTCCGGCGTGATCGGGCTCCTCAAGTCGGCGCGCCCGAAGTGGAGCCCCGCGGCGATGCGGTCCGCGATCATGACCACGGCGCGCACCCAGGACAACACCGGCCGGCCGATGCGCGACCACGACGGCACGGAGGCGACCGCGTTCGCCTACGGCGCCGGCAACGTGCACCCGAACCGCGCTGTCGACCCGGGCCTCGTCTACGACGCCACCGTGAACGACTACTTCACCTTCCTCTGCTCCATGGGCTTCACCACGAGGGACCTGAGCCGGCTCAGCGCCGGAAAGTTCGCCTGTCCGGCCAAGGCGCCGCCGATGGAGGACCTCAACTACCCATCCATCGTGGTGCCGGCGCTGCGCGGCACGCAGACTGTGACGAGGAGGCTCAAGAACGTCGGCCGCCCCGCCACGTACCGCGCGTCGTGGCGCTCGCCGTTCGGGATCAACATGACCGTGGAGCCGGCGGTGCTGCCGTTCAAGAAGGCCGGCGAGGAGAAGGAGTTCAAGGTGACGGTGGCGTCGCAGAAGGACAAGCTCGGGAGGGGCTACGTGTTCGGGAGTCTCGTCTGGTCGGACGGGACCCACCATGTCAGGAGCCCCGTGGTGGTCAACGCCCTGGAGTGAGGCGTTGCGATTTGTGCGGCGAGTGATCGAAGGGAAGGGAGAGATCAGAGTTTAGGATGGGTTTTTTTTTGGGTGAGAATGAGATAGGTTTTAGATCTCCTGGTTGTTAATAAATGCTGAGAATTTTTTTGTTTTTGACTCTCGAATGTAAATAAAGTTACAAAGCCTTGTTTTTCTCTTGCAGATTTTCCCTGTCTAGGCGAACTATTAGATGAAATGAACATTACCCCCTCCATTTTATTCCACATTTGAACTCTAATTCATTTAAAAAGAACTTAGATCGGCTAGCTATTCTCTAGTGATGTTACGTCACTAGATTTATTCTTATTGTGCTCACATGTAGTAATTATTAAATCAATCAATGGTCAATTCTCGAACACCATAAGAGCAAGTACAATGGTGATGACTAGGTTGCCTCTAGTGAAATCCACATCAGCACAATCCTAAGTGGAAGAGAGAGAAAAAAAGAGAGAGAAGCAAGCTGCCCCTCATGCAAGAGGTGACCTCTAGCACATTATACGAGGAGAGAGAGATAAACTACCCCTCATGCAAGAGGTGACCCCTGATATATTTATGTAAGTATTAAATGTTTGAGTGCTTTAGTAGAGGTAACCTCTACTCTACTCATTATATTAGCTACCTCCACATGAGCCACATGTAGTCTTTTTGCTTATATAGCTAGTCCTAGAGGTGGCAGCCACCTCTTCTATTGTACTTGCCCTAAGAAAAATAACATCATAAATACATTAATACAAGAGCAAAGGAAGCCTAATCTTGTTCCCAGCAGTGTTGGACCAAGCCGTGCTCATTCGGCCTTAGTTGGGTGGGCTATTATCTTCTGTTGTGATCATCATTGAAGATTGTTTATATTTGCCTCGTTATCGTAAGTATAATAGGAGTTGAGTGGCTCCGAATGGTTCTATTCCTCCCATCTTAGAGTGCCTTTGGTTGGGCTTTTGGAAGCTGCTTTTGCTTCTAAAAAGCCAAAAGTCAACCAAAGGGTGGAAACTAGTTTGCTTTTAAGTCGCTACTTTTAGGTAATCTGATTTGAAAGCACCTTGGACCCTGCTTTTGGCTTTTGGCTTTCGAAATGGTGAAAATAGAGAGTCATTTCACAGTTGTTTCAAGGAAAATAGAGATAGGAGGTATGTTTTATACTTGTTTGAACCAAGCGACTTCTGACTTTCCACACCCAAAACCTCAAAGACTTTTCCACATTGACTCACACAAGACTTTTTGAAGCCACAGCTCAACCAAATACACCCTTAAGCAACCAAGAAAAAAAATTCAAGATACCTTCCCAACATAGCTACAATTAGGTAAGTGTAAGACAGAATAGTTTGCTTTCTTTAGTGATAGAGAAAACTCAGGTGTGATCAAATCCCTTGCATAGGATAAAAAGAAGAGGTCGAGAGAGAAAGAATGAGAAAAAAAATAACATGTCATTTGTACATAAAAGGGGTGTTCTTTTGGGCTTTTAAAAGTGGCTTTTGGCTTCTGCTACAGTACCTAACTTTTAAACGGAGTATTTTCTCAAGACGGGGTCTACAAGTTAAACGATCTACACGTTAAAAGCCCAACATCTGTACCAGCCAAAATCGCAAGTGAGTATCTGTCTCTCCGTAATCTGTACCGTAAACAGCCAAAATTCAAAAATTTCAGCCAAAAGCCATAAGCCGCAGCCGAAAAGAACAGGCCTAAAGAAGAATCATTTGTGAGGGGTAATTGCATTTTTAGCTCTGCAAAGCTAATTATTTCAATTTCATCTATAAAACATAAACAATAATGTGCCCTATCAAATTATAATTGATCAAAATAACATTTTGGTAATTTTTAACCCTTTTACATTATCTAAGATCAAAGCATCCTCACTACTGCTGTGCTTGACAATGCACATGCGCATAACACAGTTGACACATGATAAGATAAGAAACTTTGAAAATCTAAAGAGAAGTGGTTGAAGCTCATAAGAAGATTTATGTCAAAGGAGCCTTAATCGCCAATCGACAACACAAGAAACCCAACCAAGGTCATATTTGGAACATAGGAATTTCAAAGAAAATTCATAGAAACCTGAAAATTTCCGTGTGCTCCAAATGAGGCCTAAGCAATTTTCGATGGAAGCTTATTTTTTTCCTTATTTTTTAGGGCTTACAATGTTTGTGTACAACCAAGGCCTATCACAGAAACCTGAAAAATCCACAAGAATTTCTTGTGAACTTTACATGAAACAATATGGATTATATAATATTCCTATAATCGTAACGGCCCATCACTAGCCCACCAGTTCCTTGGGATTTAAGACTTAAGATTCCTACTTAGGCTATATGAAATGTCATTATTAAACGTCCAATCCAATTTAAATTTGCAACATTCAAGATTTCCCAACAATGCAGGCCATCAGATTCCCATAGACCTGCCGACCGCCGTTGTACTTTCAGAAGACCTTATCCACTGGGACGCCCGACGGGCATTAGCGTCGCTGTCATCCCAGCCGCACATGCTCAACTCAAGCAAAGCTAACCGACCCATTCTTTTCAATAACAAAAACATATCTAAATAGGGGAGCACTTGCCACTTCTGATCACAGCAAGCTAATCTTAAACCAGATCTGATGTGCCAAATTTTATATTTCTGGGCCACACAAGTTGGGTGGTGACAAAAAAAATGCTTAAGGGTTGAGGCTCCACCCATTGAATGTCCTTGCCGTCTCTGTCTGGTATCCCACTGTTGCTATGTAATACCTAGGCCAGATGAAGCCCAGCTCGGCCCATGGCCAGATGAAGCCCAGCTCGGCCCATCTCGTAGCCCTATAAGAGAGAGAGAGAGCCAGGTGAAGGGAGAGGCAAAAGCCATTTTGGCTTCCCCCCGTGCTCACCTGGGTGCTGCTGCTCCCCTCGCACTGCTGTCGCCGCTCGCCCACTCGTCGGCGCTGTCGCTCGCCAGCCCCGGCGCCGTCGCTCGTCGCCCTCCGGCAGCCACCGCTGTCTTCCCCCAAGCACGCGCCGCCGTCGACCAATCGCCGGTGCCGCTGCTCCTCACTACCCCTACCGTTGACGGCGTTGCTCCGTCGTAAAGCCGCCGACGCTACAGCTCCCCCGGCCACGCTTTGCCATTGCCCAGTGCCGTCGGCGCTACCACTCCTCCGGCCGCGCCTCATCACCTCCTGGTGTGCCTCCCCGCTCTCGCTGCCGAACACCACCCCAGCTCGTGCACTACTGCCCTCGCCCGCGCCTCGCCTCCCCGCAATTGCTGTCACCGCTGCTCCACAGGAGTGGAGGGCCGGTCAGCCAAGAGGAGGACAGGGAGGGTCGCCGCCCAGGTGAAGAAGAAAAGGAGAGGGCGTCGGCCGTGAGGGAGAGAAGAAGGAAATCGCCAGCCGACGGGAGAAAGAAGAAAGGAAGTGGGCACCGGCGGAGTGAAGAAAAGAAAGGAAGAAGGAAGCGCCGGCGGAGGAAAAAAGGAAGAGGAAGAAAAGAAAAAAAAAGAAGGAGAGAGAGAGCCGGCCGTGGAAAAAAAGAGAGGAAGGAAAAAAAGAGAAGAAAAGAGGGAAGGAAGAAAAAGAAAAAAATCTGACCCGCTGCCAGACCTGTCAGATCCGGCCAAGAAGCAACAGGAAGTGTCCCGCTCCAGTCGTTTGGGGCCAGGGTAATGCCTCAAAAACCCCTCTCCATATTTATTTTACCGAGTCGGACATAAGTTAATATGCCGATAATTAGAATTGAGGCATATGGCCATTTAGATAATGTTTATTAATACGAATGCCTGAACAATGAAATCGGTATTGCCATTGTTGATCTAGTTGATCCGTGGCAGGGAAGGGAGGAGGAGAGAATAAATTGAGGTTAAACAGTGTGATCGATTAAAATGAAATTAAGCGTGTAGAATTCGATTGGTGAGTATAAATAATGAAATCGCTAAGTTTACAGACTGTTAATGAGAGGTTGCCCGGTGGGACAAGGTTTGATCATGTCGGGTTGAACGTTAGAGCGATGTTGTTTGCTTGTATATGAATGTATTCCATTAGCAATGAATTGAAATGATTAATGCTTGTTTAGGTGGCGGTTCGAGTCTGATGTCATCTACGCACCGTCCACCATATTAACAGGCAAGTGCATGGTAGAACAGTAAACTATGGTGAATGTTTGTTATTCGTGTTTCCATGCCATGACTTACAGTATTTATGAGATGATGCATGTGATTATGTGCTAATCATGTCTTGATGAGTATCATTTATGATTAGACATCCACATTTGGAGCATATTGCATCATGCAAAATGCATAAGAGCTAGGTCGGTGAGAAAGTCTTATGACTAGTCCGGAGTGCTCTTGAATAAGACCTACAGAGGTAGGCATCTCCACGGGATGGAGAGAGGGGTGACATCGACGGGTGTACCCTCCGCTATACCGGTATAAGCTACAGTTACATATGCATTAAAGTTGCATTACAGATGCATTGCATGGTACTGCATTGCATGAAAGTGACAGAGAAAATGATATAGTTACAGATTTGATTTACAATTTACAGTTACATATTTGATTTATAGTTTACAGACATAGACGTGATTTACAGTTTACAGTTACAGATTTGAATTACAGTTCACAGTCGTAGAATTGATTTACAGTTTACCAACATATGATGGATTTGCAGTTTATCATTACGGACTAAATTTATAGTTTACAGTCATAGAGTTGGTTTACAGCTTACAGTTCGTGAAGTTGATTGAATTTGCTAAAAGTGATGTTACTGTTTTATCGTATGTTTGCTGAGTCTCCAGACTCACCCTTACTTTGTCATTGTTTTTAGGTGAATGATGGCGACATGCATGGAATGGGAATAGTTCTCTTGGCACTGCATATATGAAATAACAGTTTAGCCTTACACTGAGGTTTTATGTTTAATCTATTGTTAAGTGTTTTGTAGCTTGCCGTTTGGTTTAGTTTGCTTGCGAGCTGTGATGGTGGGTCTCTATGGTCGTGGAGCCCAAAATCTGTTGGTTTGTGAAATATAAAATTGGTTGGCTTTGCGATTATCCTATAATTATCTGTTGTTTGCTCCCTGTGGGTAATTAGAAAGAAAAAATAGTGCAGGTGCTGCTAAAAGTTAGATTAGCAACACTTTTGAAAATGGTAAATATGTGATGGTAACATTTTGGACCCTACGGAGAACTGGGGTGTTACATGCCATCCCTGGCTAGCTGGCTTTGCTCAGGGATCAGCAAAGCCGTAAGCTGTTCAACTGGTAAGAGGAAGGTGGTAAAAATCGAATTGGAAAGGGTGCCACTTTTGCGTGATGTCTGATGTGTAGAGATGGCAATGGGTACCCGAAACCCGAGTACCCGATGGGTTTTACCCGATAAGGAGGCGGGTATGGAAAGATATCTTCACCGCGGGTATGCTAATGGGCAAAAATCTCTACCCATCGGGTATGCGGGTCTTAGTGCGGGTGTATACTACCGTACCGCATACCATGAGTAAAATATACGGCAGTGTATATTAGATATAACAACAGTACATATACACGTGGCGTATATATATATTGAAAGCGAAGCGATGGAAATACCGCACTCGTATATACACATGCCCGTATATACCCTTATCAATTCGGGTATGGGTTACCGTCGGGTATAAATACCGCGCGAATGCGGGTATGGGTAAGTTTCTATACCGGTAATGCGAATGCGGGTATTATAGCGGGTGCGGGTGCGGGTATCGGGTACGGGTATGGTTTGGCTATACCTGACGGGTATTTACCCGTTGCCATCTCTACTGATGTGCCAAATATCTGCTCGTTTATCCTTTGTGAATGTCTGTGTTTCTGTGGGCATTAATTTTAGACACGGGGGTAAGGCGTGGCAAGTACAACATGTGTTTTTCTTCTTCCATGTTGAACCGTGTGACAATTTAGCAGCTAATAATACTCATGTTTATGTGAAATATTGTAGGTATGTTTGTTTTGTTATTGGTTTTCATTTAGGAAGCTTGTCTTTTTTGCGGTAGTTTTCAATATAAAAATCTAAATGACACCTAAAACATTGCGGCATTGTTTTGATGAAAATATTAAATTTAATGGCTGTTAAAAGGTGGTTCCAAGACAAGTACAAAATTTTCAGTTTGAAATTGTTGTTATGTTAGCAAACATATATAATCTCGAAAAAGGAAAGAAAGAAAGAGCTTATAATGAACTGTACTTGTTACAAAACTTTTTATTTTAACCTTCTCTGGATCTTTAAAAGAAGAAGTTGACCATTTAGTAAAAACTCTATTAGTTTTTTTAGAATTGGGAAACTCAAATTTGTTATTTTATTTTAAATATATGCTTTACGCAATATTTTGAAGTTGACAAGCAAATTTAATTTACAATAAATTTCCCTTTTCCTTTTGACGAGGCTCCGGCTTAACCACCAATGTAATAATGCTCTAAATTACACTCCAATGAGAATGTGGTTCCTCTCTAACCCTCCTGGAAAAGCAACAATTGAAGTGCAAAATATTGAGGAGTTCACATGGTCAAATGCGAGCTACTGTCTGGTGCTGAAACAACTTGGATCTCAATCCATGATTGATTATTACTTCAGGACACCTCGTGCAAACTCAGATTCAAATTTGAAGTACAGAAACCCAAAATATCTTTCAATCCTTAATCATTTGCGATTTTACTTGCCTGATATTTATCCAAAGCTCAACAAGATAGTCTTTCTCGATGACGATGTAGTAGTAAAGTAGGACCTAACTGGCCTGTGGTCAATCGATATGAAGGGGAAGGTAAATGGTGCTGTAGAGACTTGTTGTAACATCCTGAAAATTTAGATTTGAAGAGTGTGAAGTTTTTGAATTATTTTTTTGCAAAATATTTTATTTGAATTTGGAGTTTATGATATTTTTTCTGAAAATTTGGTTGAAGTTCCAAAGAGTTAAAAGGTTCAAGAAGGAAACAAACATGTTTAAATAATAGAAAATCAAGATTTAAAATGCGAATCTGAAAAGATGATCCCTAAAAAGGGAAGGAAGAAAATTTTGGTTTAAACATAAGACCCCACTTCTGAAAAATAATGGCAAGAATAATAAGGAAGCAAATAATTAAAATGCCAACTTATATGAATATATATATATATATGTATACAAATATATAAATATGTACAAAATAAAATGTGGCACCTACAATTTAATGTCAAAAATTAGTACAAGGGAAGGAACAAAACAAAAATATTGCACACACAAATGCATAAGCCAAAAACAAAAGAAAAGGAAAAAGAAAATAAAAAGGAAAAAAATGAGAGAGCCAGGCCGGCCACCAACCCGGCCCAGCCCCCTCTCTCCCGCTCCTCCCTCGCTGGGGCCTAGCGGCCCAGCAGCTCCAGCGTGCCGCCAGCCCACTCCCTCGCCCCGCCTCTGTCACGCGGGCCCCCTTCACCTCGCACCCGTCCCTTTGACCAGCGGGCCCGTCTCCACCCGCGCCCCGCGCGCTTCTCTCCCGCTCCACCGCCGCGCGCGGGCCACGCCTTCACCGCGCCTCTCTCCCCCACCGGCCCGACCCGCGC
Source organism: Dendrocalamus sinicus (assembly GCA_036346575.1). Lineage (NCBI taxonomy): Eukaryota > Viridiplantae > Streptophyta > Magnoliopsida > Poales > Poaceae > Dendrocalamus > Dendrocalamus sinicus. The sequence goes on along the minus strand of CM070662.1, from coordinate 18,662,471 downwards.
CTCCTCCCTTTCTTCCCTTTCTTCCTCCGTGCGCCCGGGCCCCTCCTCCTGCCGCCGACAAAGCCGGCCGACCACGACCAGCGTGAGGCGCGGCGCGACTCCCTCCTACCATTCGCGCCGCGGCGCCATCATCACGCCGGTTTCTGCGATCTGCGCCCCTCGCGGCCCGACATCGCCGCGCGACATCGCCGCTGTCTCGCCGCTTTGCTCCCGACAAGACCGCCGCGGTCGTCACTGTTACCGACCCTTCGCCTTGCCAATAAGAACCCGAGGTCCCACGGATCTTCCCGCGCCGCACACTCTCCCACGAGCAATCGAGTCCCAACTTCCCAATTTCGCGGCGCACCGTTCTTCCCCGCGGCTGGCCACCAAGCTTTCCTGTCGATCCACACTGAGAGAGCTCGATTCCCCGCGCCAGAACCATCTTCGGAACCCCGTGAAACCATCCCCAATCTCGCCCGAGCCTCTCATCAACCGTACTTCGCCGGCGCCGAGCACCTTCCCGAGCTCGCCGCCGCCGCACGCAGCCGGCCCGCTCCGAGGCTCCTCGGGCCCCGCCAACACTTCCACCAGCTTCCCCTGCCCACGAGCAACGTGTTTTCACCGTCACCCACTTCCCTCCGGCCACCCCTCGCTGGCGGCGCCACCGGCCGCACCGCCCCCGAGCTTCCTCTGTTCCGCGTTTGCTTCCTCGGCTCAATTGGGATTTACGCCTCCAATCCATCGATTAACACCAAAGTCGTGTGGCTAGTGAGCGTGCGTTATTGAGCCGAGCAGGTTCGATCGCTTTGTGCGCAATATTTAGAATTAGGTCTAAACCCCTTTTTGCTACTTGCGCATACGATGGGGAAGAAGGCGATAAAAAATGATTAGGAGATAATCGAGCTTATAAATGTTCAGACATGGATTAATGGATGCTAATGACACTTAATGAATGGTTAATGACTATCATGAATGCTGATGTTAGATTATACATAAAACTTCTGACATGTGGGCCATACCACACAATAAGTACAGAACTGACCTCACATGTCACTGGCATAGAACAAAATGAGAATAAAAATAAAACAGAAACTCAAAAATAGAAAGTGGGACCCACCTGTCAGAGATTTAATATTTTCTGGATTTAATTAAACTGAGAACTTTAAATGAGCATAACTTATTCATTTTAACTCTAAATTGAATGAGACAAATTTGTAAATTCATCTAAATTCAAGATCTATCTAATGGAACTAAAACCAAGATTTTTGAAGCTTATTTGAATTTTTGGTTAACCCATTTCAGTTAATAAAAACAAAATCAACTAGGATGTAAATGAGACTACTTAATATTTATAATTGGATTAGCTCAGGTATGCATAATTAATATGGTTGAGCCATCACCTAAGAGGCTACTATTAATTTAAAGTAATAGTGAAGAAATATGACTAAGGTTAGATACTCAAACTTAATAAAGACTACACTTAATCATAATGTATGCCCTGAATATTAGCGCTTGACAAAATAATGCTCCGCTAATCTTGCACACTAATTCGTAGGTCTAACCTAACTCATGGAACTTCCTTGATAAATACAAAAATACTAAAAGAGGTTAGAATAAAAAAAATCGAGACATCGAATTCTACCACCGGCCTTGGCTCAAATCACCCGAATCATCCATTAACTCATAATAACACTAAATTGAGTTTATTTGGATTTATCGGGACTTTTGAGTTATTGTATTTATTTGGATTGATGGTTTTAGCGTGTAGTTAGAAATTGGAGTTGTATGAGCTCAAGACCGCATGATAAACGCGCTTGAGCGAGTCAATACTTTGATCATGTTGAACCTACATTTTCTGCAAATTACCTTGGTTTAAACTATCAAATTGCATCTATTATATATGTAAATACATGTCTAATTTAAGATTCTAGTTATATGCCCATTGTTTGCCTTGAATAATATTACACCTCATTTGAAATATTTGAATGTGTGAACCTTGACGCAGCAAAATTATAATAATAACCATTCGAAAATAAGTCCTAATTATACGCTATGCTTAGTCAAATGCCCCAAGCATCATTATCATTTTTAATCACGAGAAGCGGTTTGGGAAGTCATGGTGGCAATGGTGGTATATGTTGGTATGATTATTTTATGTTCCCAAAAACCCCAACTTGCTTAAATATCTGGACGGATGGTTCAAGTGTGTGTATGTATGTGGTGTAGTGGAAGCACAAAGTGGGTAGTGATAGATCCGCTCAGATACCACTAAGGACTGAATCTTGTCATGACCTCCTGTATAAAACAAGTACAACCACAAGTCTGTAAAGTACAACTTGGCTTAGTAAATTTACCGGACCCTGGAAGTCATCATCATGGCAGTAGTGCAAGTGGCGGCCTGGGTGGCGGGCTTGAATAGGACTCCATGAAGTGGCGGCTGGATGGCGGGCTTGAGGAGAAGTTCTCTTGCGGCGCACTAGCGGTGTGGGTAGCCATTGCTAGGAGCATAGGAGGAACATCCGCACAACAAAGGGTCCCACCTTAAATGGGAGCAACCCATAGGGTGAGATGATGGAAGGCGAGGTACTTTGAGCAGTTCTTGTGATGGTTTGCTCAAATAAGGAATCATGTGGGACAACGAGTAAACTGTCTCTTGTGGGTAAAGTGTACAAACTCTGCGAGTCAAAACTATTGAATAGCCGTGCCCACGGTCAAGGCGGACATGGGAACTTAACGGATATAGTTCTATTTCAAAAACTTTGGAGGTGGAATTGGAAAAGTGAAGGGTTGCGATGGCCTGGTTTGAATTGTCTAGGTGTCGTCCCGTGGTAAGTTAAGCGGCTATATTGATGCTATATGGTGCGGATGCCATGTATGGATGGAATCGGATCGCTATTATTATATCCTCTACACATTATGTTTTTGTTCAAACCTAATATAAATTCCTAGAAGATGATGGCAATAATGGGATTAATAGAATTGGATCAAATACTAGATGGATGAATTGAATTTCTGGAAATATTGGAGGAATGATAACAATTGTTGGACTATAATATTGATCGATAATATTATTGGTGGATGTATACTAGTGAGTTGTAGACTTGATATTGATATTCATGGTGGATGTATACTAGTGAGTCGTAGACTTGATCATCGAAATTCTTGATGGATATGTACTAGTGAATTAGAAAGTAAGATTGATTATTGGAAGAGCAAATTATGGAATTGGATCAATAACAAAAGGATTGGATTGTTAGGATTGAGAATACAAAAGATATTGGTGGTTAGTTAAATGATGTTAGATAAATGATGTGTAGGATCGATTCACACTAAGATAGGCAATCAGAGGGGGAGTGAATGATTGCGGAAGCTAAAAATAAATTTTAATACTCCTCTTTTAACACAAAACCTATTTAAGCCTTGTTTAAAGTTCTGGACAGAACACTGTATCCTTACTAAAATTGACCTCGATAAAAATCCGTAACTCCGATTAACCGTAAACTTTTTCAGAATAAACTAGAGACAGTTATTGAACTAACCCAACTGGAATTACGTCAATCGGAGCTCTAGAACTTGAGATATAAAATACACAAGATCGCTGATGCAGATAGTGACGAAAATAAATTAAGCCCTAATTATGCAACTAAGCAAAATCTGAGATCGCTTGCCTGACCGATGGCCGAACAATGTTGTGCGCTTTGTGATCAAAGAGATGCCATGCCAAAGAAAACGTTGGATCACCCTAAAAGCCGTATATATATTTTTCTTCCACGGCTGCTCGGTACCAACTCTTGCCATGCCGTCGCATGCATATATACACACACACACAGCCCAACTCCAACTAGGCCTTAAAATCCTAATCCAACTCCAATAAGGTCTTAAAATCCTAATCCAACTCCAACAAGGCCTTAAAATCCTAATACAACTCCAACAAGGCCTTAAACTCCTAATCCAACTCCAACAAGACCTTAAAATCCTAATCAAACTCCAACCAGGCTTGGGCCTTTTTTTTACCTCAACTAGACTTTTGGCCCACTAATTTTCAAGCGACCCGAAACCCTTCCTAACACAGGTTTTTCACACTCACGACTTTTCTAACACGTCACGCGTCGAAGCCTCCAGGACCGCACCTCTCGTAACTTCTCCACGTATCATCCACCTTTGATCTCCATACGCCCCAAGCATGAGCCCGATCATATCGTGACCTCCTTGACCGTCTGAACCTCAGATCTCCCCATCCTAGTTCCGGTCCACCTCGTCACCGACCATGATCGCCTCCATGCTCAACCTGCACACGCAAAGACCAAAGAACATTCTTCCGGCACAAGTTCGTCTCAACTTGACCAACATCAGTCCGCACACACGCAACACAACTCGCATAACACCGCTTAAACAAAATCACGAATTATTCATCATAACAAATTAACCATTGTCAATTATTCATCACCAAAACATCCTAAACCTAGCCACATGGTCTAACATGATGTCACTAGCTGTTTAGAGTTTTAGGCAGCAATTGATTGATGGTTTGTATAATTGATGTTATCCGCTGTTTGGAGTTTTAGACAGCACTGAATATAGAAAGTGTGGGTTCGGTGGATTAATTAAATGATGTCACTCGCTGTTTAGAGTCTTAGACAGCAATCAATTTGGAAAAAGTATATTTGGTGGACTAAGTCAATTATAGTAATCGCTAGGTGGAGTTTAGACAACAACAATAATACTATGATTAAATAATAGTAATCTTCCTAAAAAGCAACTTTTGACCAATAAAATAACCCGAGCCTCTCCTTTGATAAGCCATGAATACTATTTATTTGCATTCTGTGTATTGGCTCACGGAGCACGGTGGTTAGTGCGCTCACACTCACTCTCATAACAAATCCAAAAGCAGGAATCAGATCACTATGCTTCGGCAATACTTTTGGTTATGATGGAGGAGATGATGAAGTCGTCAAGGGCTAGGTCGCGAACCTCCAGTTGGCTGCCTGTGGGCATGTCCTGAAGGTCCCACCTGTGTATTTCGTTCTTCCGCTGCTGCAATTTAATGATTTCGGCCAAATCGGCCCATGAGTAAGTCTACTTTTATATTTACGCTTCCGCATGATATGTACTTTGATATTCAGAACTGGAACCTGTGAGCACTATCTACTGATCCAGGGAATAGTATGGTGGAATCACAGAGGAATCCGGATTATAAAATCTGGGTGCCTGACACTTATGGAGAGAAAACTTGCGTTATTTCGATCGTTACCTGAATTTCTCAAATCCTGTCATTGTGAAGAATTTTGACCCCCATGCTTGTTGTTGGGCTTTTGGATGTATTTGATCTGAGTAAATGGAGGCTGCAAAACATAACCCAAACCTATCACTCCTGGCAGAAGCTTGTAGGATTCACACTCTTTAATTTCTTACACGTTGAATTACTTACTAGAGAATTTTTTTGTCCATATATCTATTTAAATCAAGTTATAACTTCTGTTACAACTTACATGCAAGGAATGGTGTGTTGTCCGTACTGGAACTGTCAGTAGTGAACTAGAACTAGCTTTGAGAGTGTGATAATGTTTTGAACGAAGTGTTGAGTTCACATTACCAACGCCCCACCCATATTTAGTTTTCAGCTTTACCCTGGGCATCAAGACTCTGAGAAATATGTCACCTAATGGCTTTTGTGTCGCATCTGCATAATCGTAGAATAGTTGTAGATGATTTTAGAGACATGCTTCAGAGTAGGAAAATTTTTATACAGTGTAATGCTCTTATGCGATGCCGTCTTTTTTCTACCGGAAAGTTGTTTGCTGCAGACTTTGTAAATGGAGAGTTGGAAATATACTCCAGTCCAAGATTTGTTCAACTGGATGACACACCATATGCACCCATCAGATTTCCCGGTTTCTTGCGAGGAAATGGCATGCCAAACATTAATGCTATATTTTCATCGGGTTTTGTTAAACGTCATCCAGATGTATTCTTCTTAACTATCATCCAGATTTAAAATCATTGGATTAGAGATACAATGGCCATAAATTCTCCCTCCCCTTGAATTCTACCCCCTCCCCCGTGAAAAAATCTCTCCCCTTTAAAAACAAGGGGCCTCTTGATCTCTAATCCAAATGTCACAAATTTGGATGATAATTAGAAAGAAAACATCCGAGTGATTCCTATACAACTGTATCAGATTGATATAAAAGTGATCTCAGGTTTGTCATCACGTACTTGTGTATTTTATACATATTATGTAAGAGTTATAGAGCTATTTTAGCAAGGACAAGTTTCCAGCAAGGCCCCTGCCATCCCGCGGTCTGACTGATGGTTTATGTTAGACCATATGGTTAGGTCTAGAATTTTTATGATGATGAATAATTGACAACATTGCTTAATATTGTTATTTGAGGTGTCTGCGTGTGTGCGAGGATTAATATTGATCAAGTTGGTGAGAACTTGTGCTGGAAGAATTTTCTTTGGTATTTGCATGTGCAGGTTGGGCATGGAGGCGATCATGGTCGGTGACGTGGTGGACCGGGACTAGGATGGGTAGATCCGAGGTTTGAACGGTCAAGGATGTCACGAGTTGGTCGGGCTCGTGCTGGAGCACATGGAGATCAAAGGTGGATGGTGTGTGGAGAAACTACGGGAGGTACGATTCTGGATGCTTCGACACGCGATGAGTTGAAAAGTCGGAAGTGTGAAAACTCGTGTTAGGAAGGGTTTTAGGTCCCTTAAAATTAGTGGGCCAACAGCCTGGATGAGATAAAAAGGCCTAGGTCTAGTTGGACGAGTTGGATTAGGGTTTTAATTAGAGATTGAATAGGTAAGAGTTTGGGGTATAAAAACGAATACATGCGTGTGCGGCGGCTGTGCGTTGCGTGAGTAGGAAAAACAAAAATTCACATACATGCATGTACATGTTGATGGTTGATGAGTATACATCTCGCGTGCATGCATGTTCTTTGAGTGTGCTGATGGATAGAGATGCTCACGTGTTGAGTTGATGGAAAAAGCGTGCGCCTCGTATTGAAAGATCAGAGAAGAAGCGCAAGCGGTGACGTGTTTTTGATCGGACGTGACGGCAACGTCTTAGCGTTCTCGGCTTCTCCCGCGCGGAATATCGATCTGTGATTGAGTAAAGAAGTGAAGCATTGAGCGTCGGCCGTGTCGTTGTGGGCAAAGAAAAAAAACCGAGTGGCGGCTATTTTGATCGGAAAAGGTGTTGGCTTGAGTCTTGAGTGCAAGCATGATCGTATGGTCTGCATGCATACGAGCAGATTGAAATCAGGTTCATTAGCCGAGGAGTGCTTAGATCGGTAATTATGTAAGGTAATTTAGATTTTATTCATCTTCTGTTTTTTTGGCATTAAGTTTTTTTTAAGCTTGTGATTCATGCATGTATCAAAATAAATAAATAAATATAGTTAGGCAATCAAGTTTGTGATCTGGAAAGTTTGGTTGATTAATTCCTTACGGATTTTGCTTAGTTGCATAATTAGGGTTTAATTTTTTTTCGTCACTTTCTGCATCAGCAAACTTGTTTATTTTATATCTCAAGTTCTAGATCTCCGATTGACGTAATTCCAGTTGGGTTAGTTCAATAACTTTCTCTTGTTTATTCTGACAAAGTTTGAGGATAATCGGAGTTACGGATTTTTATCGAGATCAGTTTTAGTGAGAGTACATTTTTCTGTCCAGAATTTTTAAACGAGGTTTAAATAGGTTTTATGTTTAGGGGAGAGTCTTAAAACTTATTTTTAGCTTCCGCAATTATTCATTCCCTCTGATTGCCTATCTTAATGTGAATCGACCCAACAGTTTAACAGTGTGAATCGATCCAACAGTTTAACATCCGGGGTCCATATGGTTCATCATGCATGGCAACCGGTGGTAGGCGGCATTTGCCGGTGACGGGTGCGATGGTGCGTTTTTGCGGCGGTGAGCGACGCCTGCCGCCGGAAGGCATATAGGTGGTGGGTCAACACGTTACTTTCCACAACATCCTCACCATAGATTAGGGTTTTACAAACCGGAGCCGGCCCTAAAATCGCAAGCGCTGGTTCTGTTTTTTTTTGGCAAAAACCTGCTGGAAACTAATAAAAAAATGCTTGGCTTTGGCCTTTTTTAAAAAAATTAATGAAATATCGTTTTTTCAGATTTTAGACAAAAGTGGAACACCCCTGCTTTCTATTGAAAGCACCAAGTTCAGATACAAGTAAAAGGACTAAGTATAAGTTCTGGAGCTGGACTCCACCTCTAGTTCGCACAGATAACATCAGAGCGAGTTCTACAAGGTTCACAGATCACAAATAACTCCAAACTGGATGAGGCGCTTGTCTCTTCAGAAGTCCTGCTTTTCTTCGGATGGCTTCAGACGCACGTTCCACCATAATTCCCTCCTCCAGTAAAATACGCCTCCGCTGCACAAAGCCAATGATTTTATGCAAAACGTCAGCATGATGTTTCATAATCTCACCCTCTATGACTGATTTGTTCCTAACCCTCCAAGAGACCAACTTACAGCTCCTAGCCCAAAAAGCATCAGACCATCCAAGACACAATGAAGTCCTCAGAGACACAGGGGAACCCCCTCCACTGGAAAATCTCTCATGCTAGCCCAGACAAACTGAGCTACCAGACATCTGAAGAAGATATGATTAACATCATCCCTTTTCCTTCAGAGACCACACAAACTCCTCCCCTTGCCAATTTCATTTTCTGAGCTGAACCGCAGCTTGCAATTTATCCTGGAAACTTTGAGACGAGAAATATTTTTATCTTCAAAGGTAACTTACATTTCCACAATTCCACCATTCTTGCATTAACCACCCCTCCACAGGTCATAAACCGATATAAAGATTTAGTAGTAAACATACCATGTTTTTCTAATCCCAAGCAAACTACACCATTTTCCTCAGGCCTCAAGATAATCTCTTCCAAGTTATCCATTAGACCATACCTCAAATTCACTTGCCCCCAGACTCCTCCTAAAGTCCAATATCCACTTCCTTTTTTGAAACATTATTTAACTCTTACCCCAGGGTCAGTACAAAATAACAAACAAAGAGGGATATTAGCAATCTCCTCTTTTTCCTTCTGGGACACCCCAAGACATAACCCACTGGTTTTCGCCGGTTTTTTGAACCCACCTGACAACGACAACTTCCCTGAGTTATCAATTTTACTGACACCACCAGGTTGTGAAGAATTATATATGTGATAGTTCATAAAACGCTGGTCGTTACACGAGAAACCACAAGTTCTCAACCAAGGCATTTCTCTAATGTAACAACATCAAGCATTCACAAGTTCACTTATTAAGCAACTAGATGCCATCAATTGGCAGCTCACTTATACCACAAAAATCTGCTAAGCAGCAAGAAAAATCAAGCTAAAAAATCGTCTGATAAACATGAAAAAAGAAGAATCAAAGCTCACATCACCACACATATTGGCTATGTTACCCAGATACCCCGATACGGATACGGATACGCGATTCGCCATTTTCCTAAAAATACCGATACGGCGATACGTGTGTATATATATATAATAAAAATAAAAATAAAAAATTAATGAATTCTTATAAGGAATTGAGAAACCAAGAATACCTTAATATTGATGTAGGCATGTAGCAATTTGCTTGGTACTTCAGTTCTCCTTCCTGGCCTCCTAATTGTTAGACTAATATCATGAACCATCTGCGAAGAATAACAGAATAGATAAGCACATGTACACAAATAATCAAATAAATAGCAGAATCACAAATCATGAATCATGATTGATAGTTAGATAGTAAAGAAAGTATTCGACAGACCACTTAGTAAATAAACTTAGTACATAATCTGATATGTCCAAAAGACCACAACCAGTCCAAGTGTTCAAGTTCAACAGATCATAAGTCCATAAGACCATAACTATTACATAATAAGATAGCTAGATAAAAGACATAACAGAAGACAAATGTGGTCTAATTGTTGCTTTCATCATGTGGAGTTGTCTCTGATTGGACCAAAGGTCCAACATCTGATGGAGACAAGTCCAATGCCCCAAGATCTTCTAGTATTCTCTCAAGCTCTGGTTCATCCAGTGAGAGGTCAGCGGCTTCTTTTCATTGTCATTTGGAGGTACCACACGAGCAACATTTAGGATGCTCCTAGCCGAGGCAGCTCCACTAGATGAGCCAGGACACGCACTAGTACTAATGCTACACGACGCACTCAAGCCTCCAAATCCACCACCAGATGCCATGACAACAAATAATTTGATCACTGCCCCTACTGAGTCATCCAATACATTCAGACATTCAATCAACAAATAGCAACTAAATAGCAGTATAGCACTAGCAGTACGCAGTAGCAGCAGAGCTCCATACTGGAGCAGTTGAGCCCACGGGAGGCGGCGACGGCCGAGGTGCCAGGCGGAGGCGGCAGGTTGAGGCGACGGTCAGAGGCTGCAGGCCGAGGCGACGGCTGGCGGGTGTTGAGGCGACGGATGGAGTCGACGGGCGGAGGCAGCTGGCGGGTGTTGAGGCGATGGATGGAGTCGACGGTCGGAGGCGACGGCCAGATGCGACAGGCGGAGGCGATGGGCGAGGGACGGGCGGAGGCGACGGGTGAGGCGGGGGTGAGGTGACGGGCGACGCGCAGGCGAGCAGAGGAGACGGACTAGCCGGGCGAGCGGAGGCGGCGTCGAGTCTTCGGCTTTTGTGTGCAGGCGGCGGGATGGGGGAGGAATAGATCTGGGTGGGCGCTGTGGGGGTGGGGTGGGGAATATTAGGTTAAAAGTATCGGGAAAGTATCGGAGCATTATCGAGAATTATTTTCTTTTTTTTAATAATCAATAAATCAGGATATGTGCAGGATACGTATCGGCGCGTATCGGGGCAGTATCCGTATCCAGTATAGTATCCGATACCGGTACGTGACTTTTGTGAAGTATCCGCGCAATGTAGCATATTGGAGCTAGCTTGCTAGTACGTAGCTGTAGCTAGTTGCACCAGAGTGGGTGCCCGGCCGCCCACAAATCATCTCACCAATCCTATCGCACGCTCTGGCCGGCTGGAGATAGACCATCGGGAGTCACGCACGCTCGTCGTCGGCCAATCGCCGGTTAGGGGCACGACTTTGGGTTCTGGAACCCCATGTACTTTGCCTTGATGTTCTCGCACTTGGCCAACGTGCCTCCCTGCCCTTTGTACTGTAGGTTCACGTCCTGCAGCTAGGGCTGGAAACGAGCCGAGCCGGCTCGAGCCAGGCTCGGCCGAGCTCGGTCAAAGATGCGGCTCGGCTCGGCTCGTTTTGGAAACGAGCTACGCGGGAGGCTTGGCTCGGCTCATTGGCGGCTCGAGCGGCTCGCGAGCCCGACCGAGCCAAAAGCGAATCTGATCAGTATGTCAATTATCGATTATAGCATAACAGAGCACATAACGAGAGCGCACAATAGAGATAAATAGCATAGCATACAGTCTGTATGTCAATTATCAGTATAGCATTTCAGATTTATGATGTATATCAGATTTAATAGTGCATTTCAGATGTAATACTAATAGCATATCAGATTTAACAGCATAACACATAAGCCAATACTTTTGCAGCATAACACATAAGCCAATACACATAACACATAAGAGCAGATACACATAACATAAGCCAAAATGGCTTGAACGAGCCAACATGGCTTGAATGAGCCAGTTCAAGCCAAAATGGCTTGAACGAGCCAAAATGGCTTGAAGTGGGGGTCATGGCGGCAGACGGGCAGAGGGAGAGGGAGAGGGAGGGGAGGTGGGGGAGGAGGCGGAGACCGAGCTGGTGGAGGTGAGCGGGGAGGCCGCGGCGCTGGAGGTGGGGGTCATGGCGGCGGAGGGAGGGAGAGGAGGGGAGGTGGGGGAGGAGGCGGAGGCCGAGCTGGTGGAGGTGAGCGGGAGGCCGCGGCGGCCGGAGGTGGGGGTCATGGCGGCGGAGGGGATGGGGAGAGGGGTGGAGATGGGAGGAGGTGAGATTCCCGACGAGCGGTGGGATTCATGGCGGTGGAGGTGGGGAGGAGGCGAAGGAGAGGAGAGGGAGAGGGAGAGGAGGAGAGGGGGAGGAGGCGGAGGCCGAGTGGTGGAGGTGAGCGGGAGGCGCGGCGCAGAGGTGGGGGTCATGGCGGCGCGGAGGATGGGGAGAGGAATTGGAGATGGGAGGGAGGTGAGATTCCGGCGCGGTGGGGATTCATGACGGTGGAGGTGGGGGAGGAGGCGAAGGGCGAAGGCAGTGGGGAATCTGGGGACTGGGGGGAGGCAGGCAGGACCGCAGGAGTGGGGAGACGGACGGGAGGCGCGAGCCAAATGGCTCGTGAGCTGGCTCGCGAGCGGCTCGAGCTCGGCTCGTTTTTTTCACGAGCCAGAAAGGAGGCTCGGCTCGGCTCGAAATTTAACGAGCTCGAGCCGAGCCACGAGCCTCAAGCTATTTTTCCACCCCCTACCTGCAGCATCACTAAGGGTAAAATGGTAACGGATAATCTATTTTATCCGATATTTATATATATAAAAAACATAAATATGATAAATAAAATCTATTTTTGAAAATTTTTATATTCAACAATATTTATATTCATATTTGAGAATATTCGTATTCGCATTCGTGTTTGTACTCGAGACTATTCGAGCCATTTCCTATGCCGGCCGAGATTCGTATTCGATTATGTTACATAAATTTGATCTATCAAGATTTGTTACAGAAGTTGTAGGAGGATATTCATATTCGACCGAATTAAGTACATATTCGATTCGAATTCGTATTCGTTATGACATTCGATTTGTATTCGTATTCGAGAATATTCGAATTCATATTCGTATTCATTTTAAAAATATGAATTTGTATTTGTATTTAAGACTATTCGATCGTATCCGATCCGTTTCCATCCCTAAGCACCACGCCCTGGCACGGCACGACGCACCAAAGCAACACCGGGATTTTTTTATTCCAAATTATAGTAATATACTTCTGTTTTTTATTTTGTACTAATAATCTTCTGTCGCTCCACCGTTGAGCGACTTGGGCTAGTCGCCCAACAATTGTGCGCCAAGTGTCCAAATTGTCTACGGATTGAGCGAGTAATCCCTTCGGCTACTAGTCAACAAACATTGCATGAAGCCGAACCTCCGTACCATGGTACTCCCACGATGATTCATACTCGTCATACACAGCAAGACCCTTAACGTCCACCCTATTCTATCCTTGTAAGATGGGACCTTCGTCCTCATCGAAAGAGTCATCACCATCCTCTTTTAAAGCTTTGTTTTCAACCCAGGCCATCAAATCATTGATCTCTATCTGTCACACTATGCTGTCAACATACTCCCCTACGTCCGCCTGTCTAGTAGGCTCAGCGTGCGGTGTGCGATCTTCCTATTCTGCCTTAGTAATATCTGCATCCTCCTATCCAGTCGGCTCAGCATGAGGTGTGCGATCTTCCTGTTCCGCCTCAATAACAATTGCATCCGCCTGCCCATTGGGCTTAGCGTGCAATGTGCGATATTCTCGTTCTGCCTCCATAACATCGGCCATCACATCCTCTTCATGAACCACACATTGCGCGCTTGAGCTGCTCCCACCAACTGGACGATAGCCGTTGGTAGGGCCTTGTGTGACTCCCTTCGGACATGTTTGCACAAGTAGCACGCACTCGTATGCATGTCACCGACAACTTTTTACAAAGCCCTTCCATGCAACTGTGCGCATCAGTCTGCTCAACTCCCACTGAATGTGCGTGTTAAACTAACTCCAAAGCCCATGTAGAACGACACTGCACACCTTGGGGTCTAAGGAGAAGCTACATGTGAGCCAGCGCAGGACATCTCCAATTAGAGTATTCTCCATGTCCAGATATACCAAACCGACTTGCGGGAAACCACTCAAGTCAACATCGTATGGACCTTTACGAATTGTACCAACACTATAATACACTTTTAATCTTGTAGGCTCAAACATGACTAATTTTTCACTAACATTTTACCATTAGTCAACATACATTCACTAAATACATTCTAAATCAATAAGTATCGACACATTGCCAATATTTGGATGAGAACAAGAACGGATGAGACTATTACCTTCACGTGAAGACATTCTCTCCTTATCAATAAACTTTCTTCGTCTTTCTCTCTTATCTCATGAGCTCCTCTCTTCTCCTTCTCTTCCTCTGCAACACCCTACCCACCCTCTGGACCGGAATGTTACCACCACTGCATACTCTTACCATTTCATCATCAGCACTAGAAGAATTTAAGCCAACTGATGCAGATCCACCTAGCAAGCTAGCTGAACCACGTTGCTTTGGCCCTGATCTTTCACGATACGCCTTGTTGGATGCCCTCTCCAAGATAAGTCTTCTCCCACGCACACCGCAGCACATGAACGAAGGGTAGAGAAATCGAAGTTTCAGTGAGTAGAATCCAACACCACAATTGGATTCAACACACCAAGAGCAATTCCTTGATGAAAATCTCAAGAACACGCCAACAATGGCCACCAAACCATGGTGATTTTCTGGTTTCTATTTCTCAATTCATAGCCTAGGTTACAATGGGGCTAAGGCCCTGGCCTTATATTGGTGCATAATGCACGGCCTTGACTAAAACTCATGCACAACCTAGTCTAAGGCTGAAACAAACTCCAATACGAACTAAAAAGGAAATATCTGAACTACTACCACTGGATTCTCTCTTAATTTGTGATCTTACTATGAGGATTTCGTGGCTGGCACCTTATCCATTGTATGGGGCTTCGAAATAGCTTTCCAACGAGTCCAAGAACGCCCAAATCGGACTCTGTTTGTGAAAGTTATGGACGTTTTAGTATCGGTCTTACCAGCTGTCCCAATCCGAGTCCGAATCGGTTTCAAATCTTTATATGTTTTGTTTTCTTGTTCAAGGGGCTTCCAAATCTGTTTGTAACCTGAAAAGGAGTCCTTCTCAACCTTTAGAAAGTCATGGTGTGGTTGGATTTTACCCTTACTTGCATTGCAATACTCGAACTCTTTATGTTTGGCAAGTCTCGCGCGTACAAAGCAAAGGGTGAGTCCACCAACTCAGCAAGTACAAAGCAAAACAGCAAATAACAGGTTCTCAAATCAGTCCATGATCGTGCAGTTTCATTAACCACTTTTCCATTTATCCATTTTAAGTTTCGATGAACTATTCATCCTGCATATGCCCATGGAATTCTCTCTTATCTCGTTAGCCTATACCGGTATAGCAGAGCGAGCACTCGTCGATGCTCACCCAGGCCCGCCTGGTTTTCAAGCAGGGATCTCAAGTCCCTCCTTTTTCATACGGGGACCACAGTAGCCCGTCATTCACATACGGGGACCTCAATCTTCACTCCCGTGGAGCGTCCACACCAAGTGGACCGATACTTGCTCTTTTCATGACATACATGCAATGCAAGTTCTCCATCTATGCATATCAACATGTCATGTCTCCACATTCATCATTTCTTAATATGCATTCCAAAAAAATATTTAACTTACCCCAACATGGTAAGCCATACATCATCATTCATTTAACAGAAAATCACTACCCGAATTCACCGCTTTACCATGCACTTGGCTGATTAGCCTCAGGGACGATGCGTGGACGGCTCCGACCCGGGACCTCCACCTATACAGATGTTAACTCGTCTTAACGCCATATCAAAAAACCAGAGTTTAAACGGGTATCGACGACTATACGCGCCTGACCCGACTCGGGCAAAATACCCGGGATTAAGGACCCGTCGTGCAGGTACCAACCCCATTTTTTTTCTTTTCTTTTCATTTTCTTTTCTTTTCCCTTCTTCTCCTTTCTCTCTTTCTTCTTTTTTTTCTCTTCCCCTCTATTTCCTTTTCCTTTTCTTTCTTTTCCCTTCTTCCTTACCCGCTCTCTCCCCCCTCTTCTTCATCTTTCAGCCGAACGACCTTATCCCCATCATTCTACTTGGCCGAATGGCCTTTCTCTCCTCCCCTCCCATTCCAACCGGGGCAGCACGGCGGCGCGTGACCAGCTCGGTGACACCGGCGGCCCCTCCACCGCCCTCCATCCTCCCCTTCCTTTAGCGTGCCCAGTCGCACCTACGGGTGCTCCGACGACGACGCGCGGGCGGCTCGGCTCGCCGGCCTCGGGCTCACCGTCGCCGGCCTCCCCCCGCTCACCCCCTTCTTCCTCACCTCGGATCCGGCCGGCCCAGACCGGATCCGCCGCCTCCTGCGCGCGCGGCGTGTGGGCGATGGCGCCGCCGCCGTTCGGCTCGGCCAGCGGCCGCCGTCCTCGGCTCCGGCCTTGGCCCCCTGCGCCTCCGCCCTCAGTCACCTGCGCCACCCTGGCTCTCCTCGGACTTACCGGCCGAGGCTCATAGCCGACTGGGGCCATGCCTCCCTTCGATCATCGGGCTTGCCGTCCAGGTTTGCAGTTCCGGCTAACCATGGCCATGACCATGGCAGCCGAGCACCGCTTCGACTCTCTCTCTCTCTCTATGTGTTTGTCCCCTTTCTCCCTCTTTCTACCATGACTTACTGTGAATGTGCTTTGCCGAGGTTGTGAGCTACGGGTAAGGTAAGGGGACCTACTGGCGTATCGGCTAGAAAAGGAAGTGGTTGTGGACGAAGGTCGGGGTTCCCGGCGGTCGTGGACTCCCTCGGGTTGTTGTCGACGGCGTCGTCTTACTGTCGCCGCCCTTGCTCCTGCCTTCCTCTTGTGGCCTGGCTCCTCTCCTCCGTATTCCTCTCTGTGTTGCTCTTGGTGTTGTAAGGAAATGGGGAAGAGTGGGTGCCTAGCTTACCTTGCCTACTCTCCATTGTGAAGCAAACCAAATGGTGACTAGGAAGGCTATGCTGGCTTATATGGGGGCCTTGGACTTTTGAAGTGTCAAAACTGCCCCTCCTCCCCCTCATTCTTCACTCATGTGGCTGTTTGCCTTAGGGGCTCTTCGGTCCTAGGTGCTCTGCATTATGCTTTTGGAGTTTCTACTGCAGCAGGTAAGTCGGAAAAGGTAAGAATAGAATTCCTGCCAAATGACGAAAACCCATAACGCGAGACGGTGCCGACTGTCCCTGGCTATCTGGGAACCTCTGAGAGCGCTATTTTTTTATCCGGCTCTCTAGACGGTGCCGACTATCCCTAGGCGGTCTAGGAACCTCTGCAAGCGTTACTTACTTGGCATTTTAAAAGCCGATGGGTCTGACGGCAAAAACCCTTCTTTATCTCTATTGTTCCCTATTTACATTTTTGCTGGTATTACATTCTACCCCCCTTAACAGAATTCGATCCCGAATTCTGGCATTCAACAACCCGCACGAAGGAACAAAATATAATAACTGCACATAACATAACATTAACTCATACCCGTGGAGAACAAGTCCGGGTACTTCTCACGCATGCAGACTCCAACTCCCATGTCGCTTCCCACTTAGACTGATGTGCCTAAAGCACTTTAACATACTTTATCATTTTATGCCTCAACACCTTCTCTGATTCCTCCAGAATCCGAACTGGACGGAACTCGAAGGTGAGGTCTTGTTTTATGGACACCGGTTCTAACACAATCTCATGCTCTGGATCTCGCAAATACTTTCTCAACATCGACACATGAAACACATCATGTACTCCTCGCATGGAGTCAGGGAGATCCAAGTGATATGCCAACTTTCCAATCCGTGCCAGAATTGGAAATGGCCCAATGTACCTCGGGCTAAGCTTCCCTTTGGTACCAAATCGCACTATGCCTTTAGTGGGAGATACTCTCAGGAGCACCTGATCCCCCACTTTGAACTTTAGTTCTCGCCTTCTGACATCTGCATAACTCTTCTGCCTACTCTGGGCAACTAGCAGATTCTGTCTAATTCCTGCCACTCGCTCTACTGTTTGCTGGACCCAATCTGCTCCCAACACAGCTTTCTCGCCCACTGCATCCCAACACAGTGGCGATCTACACTTTCGCCCATACAAAACCTCGAATGGAGCTGCTCGAACACTATAGTGGTAGCTGTTATTATAGGCAAACTCTGCAAGTGCCAAATGATCCTCCCAGCTACCCTTCCAAGACAGAACACTGGACCACAACATGTCCTCTAGTGTCTGTATGGTGCGTTCGGACTGTCCATCCGTCTGTGGGTGGAAAGTAGTACTGAACTAGAGTTTCGTGCCCAGAGCACCCTGCAAGCTCTCTCAAAACTTGGAGACAAACTTGGCATCTCTGTCCGAAACTGTGGTCTTAGGCACACCATGCAACCTTACTATTTCTCGCACATAGATGGGTGCCAACTCACTCGCTGTGTTCGTGATGCGAATGGGGATGAAGTGCGCGGACTTACCGAATCGGTCCATCACTACCCAAATTGCATCCTTACCTCGCTGGGTACGAGGTAGACCGACTACGAAATCCATGGTGATATCATCCCATGGCCATTGGGGAACCTCCAAGGGCTGCAATAGCCCAGCGGGGCGCTTATGCTCAGCCTTCACTTGCTAGCAAACCCCACAAGATGCCATATACTTGGCAATATCCACTTTCATCCTTTTCCACCAGAAGATCTTTTTAAGATCACGGTACATCTTAGTCTCACCAGGATGCACCGTGTACAGGGTACAATGAACTTCTCTCAAAATATCATCCTTGACTTGAGCTCTTTGCGGTACGCAAAGGTGGCCTTTAAACCGCAATGCGCCTGATTCGTCAAGGCTGAAATCCCCCGTTTTGCCTTCATCAAGCCGCTTTCTCACTTGCTGTAACAATCGATCATGTTGTTGTGCCTCCTTTACTCGCCCTGGGATTTCTGATTCCAGCAACAGCTGCATCTCAACTTGTGCTGTACTAGCGAAACAATAGGAAATTCCCATCCGCTCAAAGTCAGCAACAAGATAACCTAGAGTGGAGGGTGTCATCTTGCAACTAAGGGCATCGGCAACCACATTTGCCTTGCCCAGATAGTACTGAAGAGTAAGATCATAGTCTTTAATCAGCTCCAACCACCTCCGCTGCCTCAAATTCAGCTCCTTCTGAGTGAAAATGTATTTGAGGCTTTTGTGGTATGTGAAAAATATCACAAGTCTCTCCATACAAGTAATGCCTCCAAATTTTTAGAGCAAAAACCACCGCGGCAAGCTCTAAATCATGGGTAGGGTAATTCTGCTCATGCTTCTTCAATTGTCGCGAGGCATACGCGATCACGTTGTTGTCTTGCATGAGCACACAACCCAGACCCACTTGAGACGCATCCGAGTAGATCGTGAAACGCTTCCCTAGCTCAGGAAGTGTGAGAACAGGAGCAGTTACCAGCTTCTCCTTCAGAGTATTAAAACTACTCTCACATTCATCAGTCCACTGGAATTTCACACCCTTCCGTGTGAGTTGAGACATTGGCTTGGCAATGAGGGAGAAGTCTTTCACGAAGCGCCGGTAATAACCAACTAGGCCAAGAAAGCTTCTCACTTCCTTAACACTAGATGGCCTCTTCCAATCCACAACGGTGGAAATCTTGCTTGGATCAACTGAAATGCCTTCCTGGTTAATTACATGACCTAGGAAGCTCACTTCAGAAATCCAAAACTCGCACTTCTTCAGTTTGGCAAAGAATTGATTCTACCTCAGAGTCTCAAGCACGAGCCTCAGATGCTGCTCATGCTCTTCCTCCGTCTTGGAATAAATCAAGATATCGTTGATGAACACGACTACAAAGTCATCCAGATACTTGTGTAGCATACTGTTCATTGTCTCCATGAAGACAGCAGGGGCATTCGTCAGTCCAAAGGACATAATTGTAAACTCATAGTGCCCATATCTTGTGGAGAAAGATGTCTTTTCAATGTCTTGCTCGCGCACTCGGATTTGATTATACCCAGACTGTAAATCAATTTTGGAGAACACCTTGGCTCCTTTCAATTAATCAAACAAGTTCTTGATGCGAGGCAATGGGTATTTATTCTTCATGGTCACCTGATTGAGAGCACGATAGTCTATACACATGCGCCAACTCCCATCCTTTTTCTCAGTGAATAGGACAGGGGCTCCCCAAGGTGACATACTACGACGAATTAAGCCTTTGGACAACAACTCATCCAACTGCTTTTTCAGCTCCTCTTGCAAGGGTCATGCCAAACGGTAGGGGGACATGGAGATAGGTCTTGTGCCAGGAATAAGATCAATTCTGAATTCCACATCTCGGTTGGGCGGCATACCCGGAAGCTCTTCAGGAAACACATCGGGATACTCACACACCACAGGAATATCCTCAATGTGCAACGACGCACTTGTCTTTTCCGTAAGGGCTAGAAGTAACCCAAACTTCATTGTATGTCGGCCAGGGAACAGGCTGGCAAACACAAGGAGGGAACACATGGGTGCATTCCCCTGAAAGATTATTTCCTTCCCCGAAGGAGCTTGCAAGGTGACTATCCTCCAGAAGCAGGAAATCACGGCTTGGTAGCGATTCAACCAATCCATGCCAAGGATAACATCAAAAGGCTCTAACTGGAAAACTATGAGGTTGGCAACAAATTCCTCGCCATCTATTGCAACAATACAGCCAGGGCATACTGTGGAGCTAGCAATGATACCTCTTGGTGTACTAACCACAACCGTTTGGGAAATCTATTGGACACTCAACTTGGCCTTCCTAACAAACTCCCAGGACACAAAAGAATAGGTAGCACCGAAGTAAAAAAGAACAAGGGCTTCACATGAGTCCACTAACAGGGTACCTGTCATGACATCAGGTCGACCCGCAGACTCAGCAGCAGGCAGTGAGTAGACTCCGGGTGGTGTCAGGGCGGCGAGAGCCCCGACGCTCTGCTGTGGCGGCAACGGGACTAGAGGCGGTGTAGCATGCTGGAATGGAGGAGTCGGTGCAGGATGCCAGCAATACCCGGCGGGTGGAGCCTAGGATAGAGGAGGCTGCGGCCGCGGGGCAACCGCCATCATCCGGATCGACCGAGGTGTAGAATTTGATGAAGATGAAGATACTGGCTCCCACTTGATGATGCTAGCGGGATTCTGACGACAAACCAACATTTTGTGGCCCGCTTGGCCACAATGCCGACAGTTCCCCGTCCAGGAACACTCAGCGGCACGGTGTCCCTCCCCGCACTTGAAACAGATCATGCCTTGCCCTGTTACAGGACGCAAGGCTGGGGTCGCCGATGAAGAACGAGGCACTGAAGAAGACGACCTCGAAGTATTGGACTTGGACGATTGTGGGGGACGCTGGCCCCACTTGGACTTCTTAGGAGCGGGCCGCCGAGACGACCCACCCCCTTCAGTGTAGCTCCTCTTCTGGTCACCACCAGAAGCACTCGGACCACCAGAGGGTTGCAGCCCTTTAGTGAGCCGCATCTCCAACTCCATCCCTCTGGCCTGCTCCACCACGGACCTAAAGTCGCGCGGTGCAGTAGCTCCCATGACATGCCGGAACTCAGAGTTGAGCTTTCGACGGAACCTTTTGGCCTTCTCAAGGTCGTTATTCGCGACCGATGGCACGAAGCGGATCAAGTTGTTGAATCCTGCCTTGTACTCAGCTATGGTCATCTTCCCCTGCACGAAGGTCGATAAGGTGACCTCCATGCTCTCCATAAAAGAATCCGGGTAATACTTTACCTTGAACTGCTCGACAAAGATTTCCCAGGTAGCGGGACCCTGGGTAGGGGTCCTAGCTGAAAGAACCCCTTCCCACTAGATGTCCGCCTGACCCTTCAACTGAAAAGCCACATAGCGAGCTTTCAACTGAGAGCTCATCTCTAGGGCTTCGAACTGCCTCTCCATATAGTGCAACCAATCCGCAGCTTGGACTGGTGTACCCGAACCATCAAAGGTGTCTAGGCGCAAGGGCAACCACTCATGAAGGCCCATCCTTACCTCCGGTACAACCGGAGCGACAGACGAGGACAGCGGCTGGTACAGTAGTAGCGGCGGTATCGCGCGCTGACGATGAAGCGCACGGACCTCCTCTATGAACTCCTGCAGCAAGGCCAAAGACCTTGCCGGATCTCTAGCTACGGAATGTTCGTGAAGCAACCTCTCGCCAGTGCCTCTGCTGAACCTCAAGCGGTGGCCGGCAGGGGCATGGCCACGGCCACGTCCACGTCCTCTACCTCTCGGCATATCTGTTCATGACAGATAGCCAATCACACAACTAGCCCACAAACATTCATTTCAACAGCACAAATCAACATCAAAGCTAGCGAAAGCGTAATTACAATGCAAGACCCCATTCCCCATCCTATGGTGCACCAGTGTGTCAAATTTTTAATTTCATTATTAGGTCTAAGTCAAATTTTAGTTGAATAATCAACCTAAGTTGTCAAATTTCTTTACCACAGACCTAATGCCCGCTCTAATACCAACTGTAACACCCCGCCTACCCTCTAGGCTAGAATGTTACTACCACTGCATACTCTTACCATTTCATCATCACCACTAGAAGAATTTAAGCCAACAGTAAGTTTATTCATAATGCTGCGTTCCGATACATCATAGCGTTTTTAGTAACTACTCTAGCCTAGTAAAGGTTGAAATACACTGACAAAAGGTGGTACAAATAGTACTGCTGGTTCGTGCCATTATTCATGTGCTACTCCTGCCCGTGCATGACGTCCTCAATGGTCACCTAAAAACAACAACGAAGCAAGGGTGAGTCCACTGACTCTGCAAGTACAAAGCAAAACAACAAATAACAAGTTCTCAAATCAGTCCATGATCATCCAGTTTCATTAACCACTTTTCCATTTATCCACTTTAAGTTCCAATGAACTATTCATCATGCATATGCCCATGCACTTCTCTCTTATCTCTTTAGCCTATACTGGTATAGCAGAGCGAGCACCCGTCGATGCTCACCCAGGCCCGCCTGGTTTTCAAGCGGGGATCTCAAGTCCGTCCTTTTTCATACCGGGACCACAATAACCCATCATTCACATACGGGGACCTCAATCTCCACTCCCGTGGAGCGTCCACACCAAGTGGACCGATACTTGCTCTTTTCATGACATACATGCAATGCAAGTTCTCCATCTATGCATATCAACATATCATGTCTCCACATTCATCATTTCTCAATATGCATTCCAAAAAAATATTTAACTTACCCCAACATGGTAAGCCATGCATCATCATTCATTTAACAGAAATCACTACCCGAATTCACCGCTTTACCATGCACTTACCTGATTAGCCTCCGGGACGATGTGTGGACGGCTCCGACCCGGGACCTCCACCTATACAGACGTTAACTCATCTTAACACCATATCAAAAAACCAGAGTTTAAACGGGTATCGATGACTATACGCGCCTGACCTGACTCGGGCAAAATACCTGGGGTTAAGGACCCGTCGCATAGGTACCAACCCCATTTTTTCTTTTCTTTTTCTTCTCTTTTCTTTTCCCTTCTTCTCCTTTCTCTCTCTTCTTTTTTTCTCTTCCCCTCTCTTTCCTTTTCCTTTTCTTTCTTTTCCCTTCTTCCTTACCTGCTCTCTCTCTCCTCTTCTTCATCTTTTAGCCGAACGGCCTTATCCCCTTCATTCTAATCGGCCGAATGGCCTTTCTCTCCTCCCCTCCCATTCCGACCGGGGCAGCGTGGCGGCGCACGGCCAGCTCAGCGTCGTCGGCGACCCCTCTGCAGCCCCTTTCTCCCCTTCCTTTCGCGTGCCCAGCAGCACCTGCGGGTGCTCCTCCGATGGTGCGCGGGTGGCTCGGCTCGCCGGCCTCGGGCTCACCGCCACCGCCCTCCCCCCGCTCACCCCCTTCTTCCTCACCTCGGATCCGGCCGGCCCAGACCGGATCGCCGCCTCCTTGCGCGCGCGCGCGTGGCGGCTGGCGCCGCCGCCGTTGCGCGCGCGGCGACCGCCGTCCTCGGCTCGCCTTGGCCCCCTGCGCCTCCGCCCTCGGTCACCTGCGCCACCCTGGCTCCCCTCGGACTTACCGGCCGTGGCTCATAGCCGGCCGGTGCCATGCCTCCCTTCGACCATCGGGCTCGCTGTCCAGGTTTGAAGTTCCAGCCGACCATGACCATGGCCGCCGAGCGCCGCTTCGACTCTCTCTCTCTCTCTATGTGTTTGTCACCTTTCTCCCTCTTTCTACCATGACTTGCTGTGAATGTGCTTTGCCGAGGTTGTGAGCTACGGGTAAGGTAAGGGGACCTACTGGCGTACCGGCTAGAAAAAGAAGTGGTTGTTGATGAAGGTCGGGGTTCCCAGCGGTCGTGGACTCCCTCGGGTTGTTGTCGACGGCGTCGTCTTACTGTCACCGCCCTTGCTCCTGCCTTCCTCTTGTGGCCTGGCTCCTCTCCTCCGGATCCCTCTCTGTGTTGCTCTTGGTGTTGGAAGGAAATGGGGAAGAGTGGGTGCCTGGCTTACCTTGCCTACTCTCTGTTGTGAAGCAAACCGAATGGTGACTGGGAAGGCTATGCTGGCTTATATGGGGGCCTTGATCTTGTGAAGTGTCAAAACTGCCCCTCCTCCCCTCATTCTTCACTCATGTGGCTGTTTGCCTTAGGGGCACTTCGGTCCTAGGTGCTCTGCATTATGCTTTTGGAGTTTCTACTACAGCAGGTAAGTCGAAAAAGGTAAGAATAGAATTTCTTCCGAATGACGAAAACCCATAACGCGAGACGGTGCCGACTGTCCCTGGGTAGTCTGGGAACCTCTGAGAGGGCTATTTTTTTATCCGGCACTCTAGACGGTGCCAACTATCCCTGGGCGGTCTAGGAACCTCTGCGAGCGTTACTTACTCGGCATTCTAAAAGCCGATGGGTCTGACGGCAAAAACCCTTCTTTATCTCTATTGTTACCTATTTGCATTTTTGGTGGTATTACATCCTCTCCTGTGCTCACTGCTTCTCCCCCTCATTCTGTCTTCTCCTCTCCTCCCCCTCTCGCGATCTTCTCCCTCTCTTCACTTCCCTTTGCTCATCGGAGACCCATAGGGCACTTCAGATCGTGCACACAGAGGTTGTACACGTGATCAGGCCTCTACTCATGCCAAATAAGCCTTCGGCATTTGCCCCATCCACCGAGGAGAGGAGAGCAAAATAACGCAAGGCTGTGCTGATGCCCAATGTACCAGATGCCGAGCCCATACCTCTCTAGGTCGTGCCACCGATGGCAGCGTTAGCAGGGGCATTTCCATTTCATCCCAAGGCATAGTATATGTGCCATTGAGGTCCTTGTTCACTCCACTCAAGGTAACGAGGAGGAAGTGAGAGGTGCAACAGCCTACCAGCAAGTACATGAAGATGTTGATCCTCAGCACGGTAAGGTCACTTAATAGCTATAATAACTTTATATATGAAGCCAGAAGCTATATCCTGCGTAATGTGGCTACATTTTTATGATGCTAATTGCATCTTTTTTGCTTACACTAACCAGCAAGAGTACGAGGACAAGGGCAACCTGATCGACATTGTGGCTTCCATCGACAAAATTATTACATCATTCGAGGTTGACATTGTCCCCGGTATGTACCCTGACATATTTGGCACCGACGCTACCCCTGAGCCGCAGGCTACCGCGAACCCTCATCCAATGCCCACCATTCAAGAGGTGCATGAGGATAACACCGCCGAGGTGACAGCTGCTGCTATTGGTCTGGATGCTGCAACGACGATGGAGGCAAGTGTGCAGTAATGATATATTGTTTTTGATAGTAATTTGTAAGTAAGAGTACAATAACATGGCGTTCAGATGGCTACATGGCACTTTTTAATATGTATACTGTAAAATTTCTTGCCAAATCTAGTAATTTTGAGTAATCTTGATAGTAAAATACAGTAATATGTATACTGTAAAATTTCTTGTCAAATACAGCAATTTCGAGTATTCTTATTATTTATTGTATAGTAATATTACAATAAGAGTACAATAACTATTAGTGTTACAATAGTAAATTGTATGTTTGTTTCTGCAGGAGCAAACACCAAGGGGTGTTGCCTGTAGTTGATCCAGCCACTACCACCACCAGCACAGGCATGGTGATTAGGATGGCGTAGTAGTAATATGTATCATAACACATAGTAATTCTTATACAATTATAACATTAAAATTTTTTATGCAGACTGTCATTTTGCCTGCTAAGGCCAAGCAAACCAGGAAAGAGAAGACGATGACCAGAGTTCCTAGCAAGCTGGTCCCCCATTCAATGCCTCATGGCTATCTATACCAATTGACATGGCCATCAAGAGTAGAGAGCTCATACTAAATGACCAGAGCCTAAAAGGGTAAGCTTTTCTCCTTTTTTTCTCTAACACGACCGTGTTTGTTTCTTTTTATCATTTGCACTGCGATGTGACTCACCTTTGCTTTTTTCTTTCAACAACAGCAATGTCTTATTGTGGTCCAACGATGATGTACTCTTTTACCATCGGTGGTGATATCGCGGCCTCTTTCAACGATGATCAGATGACAAGAAACATGTTCAAGTCTTTCTTCATTGACTACATACTCCATGACGACGTGAAGCTAAAGCCTGAGAGTGTGGGCTATAGGATTTTTCTCTCTTGGGAATTTTTGGTACATATTTTTTCTAGCAATAAGCTCTTTGTGTTCTGGAAGTAATTGTTAGATATGTATACAGTAAACATTAGCTAAATGGTTGTGACTTTATAGTTTGCAGAGGCTACTAAATGTTGAGGAGTTCTTGAAAAATAAAGAGTACAACAACGTGCTCGTTGCAAGTATTTTGGGAGCTCAACTCAACAAGATGGACACTAAGGCAGTAAAATTGGTGAGTTACAGCAATTTTACATTATGAAAGTAGTAAATTTTATCTTCACATCGTCATCAACCCCTTCTAATTTAATTGTTAGGTCTTGCTCGCTTTGCGTCACAACTCCCACTGGTCGGTGTACTGCATAAGTATTGAACACAGGCGTATCGACGTGCTAGACTCGAACAAATACGTCCAAAAGTGCACTGACATTGATGATCACCATCATACAGTTGGCAGCAAGGTATTGCACGTTTGAATGACGCCTTTTATACCACAACCGGTGGGAAGTTCCCAATGTTTGTGAACTGGAGAAGGTCGTTTGCTCGTCACGCCGCAACATGTTCTCCTAAATGACTATGCCTTATTCGCCATGAAGTTCTTGAAAATTTACGATGGCAAAGGATAGAAAATCCAAACTATCATAGAACTGATAAGTAGTAATTTCTTCTATTATATACAGTATATTGTTTCGTAATATATAGTAATATAGAATTATGATGTATTTCTTTCGTATGCAGGAGAAAAGCAATGTATATAGGAC
This sequence comes from Dendrocalamus sinicus, assembly GCA_036346575.1. NCBI lineage: Eukaryota > Viridiplantae > Streptophyta > Magnoliopsida > Poales > Poaceae > Dendrocalamus > Dendrocalamus sinicus. Next base: position 18,635,248 of record CM070662.1, on the reverse strand, counting down.
AGAACTACTATTCTACATGCTATTTCATGCATTTAAGTTGTTAATCCCCTCTCTGATATTCTAGAAAATCCTAGGACGCATAGCTGATCGGATTAGAATTATACGGCATGAGTTCCGTACTGTATCTGTATGTAAAGTAATCTTGTTAGATGGCCACGTCTAAACGAGGCATGCCTTGTCCAGCCCTTGCCGTACCAGACCCGTTTGGCCATGTCTGCCGCCGCCAGCCTCCCTCGGTTTCTCAGCTACTCCGGCCAACCCACCCACCTCCCAAACCCTCCTCCCCTCGGTCTCATCGAAAACCCCTACTTTTATTACTACTGCTCCCTCTTCTCCGCTGCTCCAAAACGGCACACGCGTTGTGTTCTCAGATCCCTCGCGCATTCCGCATTCCACGAGGTAATGCGCCGCCTCCTATTTCCTCGTTCCCGATCCATACCCATTTTTTCGTGTGCGGCTGTTCTTCGTGCGGTGAATCTTGGAACCCGCGATGTGTTGTTTACTGATTATTTTTGCTCGACGAGATTTTCTTTGTACGAGCTGCGAGCTGGAGACTGCTGGAGTAACCACCATCGAATCTTCTGGAGAGAGAGAGAGAGAATTGGAGGTGTTTGTTTGTCTAATCTTGATTTCTTTCTTGGACGATTTTACGGGGACATGAATTTCTTGCCCGTCATTTACCTGCGAAATGCTTGTTCTGGGCAAATCGTGCTCTCGGGTGGGGAGGATTTGAGCTTTAAACCTTGGCTCCGTCGCCGATTTGGGCTCGCTCGTTAGCATATTAGGCTGTCTTTTAATTTCATTTGACAGGGTTGGTTCTTTGCCTCGTTATTTAGATTTCACAAATCACAACGCAGAAAGAACGTCAGTACTGAGCTATGCAGGTATTGGTAGGTTTGGTTTGTTCTGTTTGCCTGAGTTTGAGCTGAACGGTCTGATGCTGAGCTTCATTCTTGTCGATATGTCCTTGTAATATGTTGTGAATTTGTGATGATGTTCGACTGAACAGGCTAGCTGGTAGAACGGACGATGGGCGCTTCTGCAACTGCCGGTATACAGATGGTGGCTGCACGCCCCTGCATCTCGGCTTCCCATAGAATGATTACCTCAAGGGCCGCGATCTCTCGGATTGATTGGGTGCTTAGCACTAGTGCTGGCTTTGCATGTTGCCCCAGATTCTCCTACTCCAGGCCTCTGAATTCTTCCAAGCGCAGTGGTGTTGTCGTGAGAGCAATGTCAGGAGAATGTAGCTCTCAAGGGCTACCTATTGATCTTAGGGGTAATCTGAAGTCACTTGATTATACTCAAAATGTAACAAAACGTATGGATATTTTTGTTGTGTTTGCTTATATAATTTGGGTTTTGATATATTGACAGTCTCACTTACTGGAAACTATTGTTTAATTTTTAGTTGCATGATTGCATTGCCACAGAATAGTTGAGTGGTCGTCCGGTTTTGCATTATGTTGTCTGTTTACTCTTGAAAACTTTATGATAACAATTATGTTTGCTCATTCTATGCATGTAATGTCAAATCTATAATTCCACAATCCACATTTAGTTGTAATTTTATTTACATTTTTCAGTTCGGGAGATATTTATATAGATTTAGTGCAATACTAGTTATTGTAGCGCATGTATCAATATCTGTCATTCTACTTTCTGATACGGTTAGATTTATGTGCCCCACTTTAATTAATTGCTTAATCCATCCTTAAAAAGTTTGTTATTGAACTGATAACCACCAGATGTTGATGGGTGTAAACATCATGCTTTTAGGTTAACTATAATTAAAGCCAAACCTTGTTAAGCACATGAATCATAGGGGGTGGTATCCGGTTAGTCTGGAGTTTTATGACTCAAGCATCTGGGATGTAAAACTGAACCTTGTATTGAATATAATTCGTTATGATCCCGGTAAAAAGTTATCTCTTATCTGCAACTACTGAAAATTGGGTTACCTGGAGAGTTTAATGTTGATGAGGATAGAACTGTTAGTAGTGGTCATCCTTTGATAATATTGTTAGTGGGCAGACTCTTACAACATCTATGAATTATCCATTGAAAAAAAACTAGATATGACTAACATATGTGATCGATAATATCCCCCTATGTGTTCAGAAAAATATTCACTTTAGTGGTTTTGTTGCTTGCTCACCAAAATGGTCAATGATAAAATGCTGTAATTAGCTGATCTGAATATTGGCAATCAATTTACTACCCAGGGAGCTACAGAATTTCACAAATTTTAGAGGAAAATGCGTCATAAGTAGTAACTTCATGTACTTTGATTTGTTCGCATGTAGCCTTTATTTTTTGTTTGGTTTGAAAGAAAGGATAGTACATAAAGAAAATAATACAAAATAAGCAGAAGAGGAAGCAGAAAATTGCACTGAAGGACAAACACTCCAACACGAACAGTGAATGTGGATGAATTTCCTCTGAATCCAAATAACTTTGTGTTGTGACATTTAGTATTTCATAATTGCTTACTTCTTGCTGAGCCAAACAACATGTATACGTATCCTATCCAATAGCATATCACTGGTAATGCCATCTGTGAACATAAAATAGGTCCTTTTATGTTAGTTGCATAAAAGTGCTGTCGTTATGAAAAATTGATAAACCAGTGTTGTGTAAGTTTGTTTATAGCACTGGCTTTCCAGATTATGAAATATGCGATGGTGCTCATGTTTGCATACTAAAGAAAGTTTGCAACTGATATATTTTAGGGAAACTCAATGTGATCTGTAGCATAAAGCCTTCTCAATTACCATAATTTTTCTCATTTATGTATGACCTTTCAGGTAAAAGGGCATTTATTGCTGGAGTTGCTGATGATAATGGCTATGGCTGGGCAATTGCAAAAGCTCTTGCTGCAGCTGGTGCTGAAATTGTTGTTGGTACATGGGTGCCTGTATGTTGATCTGATCTTGCATTGTACATCATATTGAAAGCTTTTCTTGATCAATTATCTCATGGAGAGTTGTACCTTTGGCAGGCACTTAACATATTTGAAACAAGCCTGAGGCGTGGAAAGTTTGACGAATCACGGAAGTGTGTAATATAGTTCTATGATAGTTTCCGTGTATTTCTAGTTTTATTTCATGTGCCACCTTATGGTTCTGAACTTATCATTTAACATGTGTCTTATTTGCTGTTGATACAGGCTGCCTGATGGATCTCTTATGGAGATTGTTAAGGTCTATCCACTTGATGCTGTCTATGATTCCCCTGAGGATGTTCCTGAAGATGTAATGTTCTTATTTATGATGTATGTCCTTGTTTAATTCCCAATATGCTTTATGATGAACATTTTATTTCACTATTGTAGGTCAAAGGAAACAAAAGGTACGCTGGATCATCAAATTGGACTGTTAAGGTGTGTAGATGCAGACCATTTCCATTCCATATGGCTGCCTAATTGCTATACTTGTTTCAAAACAACATTATACACAATACAGCCTGCAATGGGACATTATTTGTTTTCCAAAAGCATTATACTTTGACTAACATGCAGATCTCTTCATTTGATAGGAAGTCGCTGAATCAGTCAAGAATGATTTTGGCAGCATTGACATACTTGTGCATTCTCTTGCCAATGGTCCTGAGGTACAATCTCTCTCTCTCTCTCTCTCTGCATTTATTTCTGTGTGCATATGTGTCTTGCATGACATTATGCTCAGGATTATGTAGCACCTTCACTGAAAGATCACCTACCTTTATGCTTGAAGGTTACAAAACCTTTGTTGGAGACATCAAGAAGAGGGTATCTTGCTGCAATTTCAGCGTCCAGTTACTCCTTTGTTTCTTTAGTTCATCACTTCCTTCCTATTATGAATCCAGGTAATGCACATGTCCTCACTACAATTATAGTCCACACTAAGATTTTTGAAAATGTTGTTCCACAGTAGGATGAATCTGGCTTTTCCTTCCTGTTGTGTCGTTGTAGTTCTATTTGTCCAGTGAATCATAGTACTGATGTTGTTCAGCTTGAATAACATATGTCATGTGCATGGAACTTTTGGGCGGGCATCGATGCTGAAATTTTATCTTTTACGTTTTTATGAACTCTGTTCAGCTTCTTTAATAGAATAATTTGTTTTGGCGAACAACTCCATACCCTTTTTATTGGCACTGTTTCATGAGTTAAAATATTTTCCAGGTGGTGCTAGCATCTCGCTAACGTACATTGCATCTGAAAGGGCAATTCCTGGGTAAATACTTTTTAAAGGTTTATGGAGATAAGCTCATTGTCAAGCTATCTTTACTTGTGGTTATTTTCATGAATTTTTTCCTTATAGCTATGGTGGTGGCATGAGCTCAGCTAAAGCAGCTCTTGAGAGCGATACAAGAGTATGACATTCTTGACGAATAATAATGCATATTTTTGAACATGAGTTCTTTATTTTGCATGAATATATTTTTTTAATTTTTCTTTTCAAACCTATGTAGGTACTTGCTTTTGAAGCTGGACGTAAAGGCAAAATCAGAGTTAACACCATATCTGCAGGTATCTTTCTTCAAATGAACACTGTTTGCATAATTGACAGACTCGTCACTCATCTTGGAAGGCATTCTCTACATCTTAGGTGTATGATGAAGGCATTGGAAATAAATGAATTTAGTTACTATTTATGAAAATAATATGTTGAGGATAACTGGGTTTTATGGTCATAGATGCAAAAAAACCCTGTGTTTTATGGCTTGTGGTACATGACACCAGGTTTTATGATCATATGGTTTAAGAAAACCCCACCCTGACCAATTTCCACTCAAGCTGACATTCCAGGCCCACCTGCAGTGCTGGTGGATGAGCAGTGTTCTTGTTGTCAGCGTGCCAAGGTGGATGGGCCAGCAGCGTAGAGTGGTGCTGCAGGTGGGACTGACATGTCAGCTTGGGTGGAAATTGGTTAGGCTGGGGTTAGGCTGGGGTTTTCTAAAACCATATGACCATAAAACCCGGTGTTACGTGCCACATGCCATAAACGTGGGGTTTTCTGCAACTACGACCACAAAACCTGGGGATTTCTGAATTTACTCTTAAGAAATCAATCATACGTTCTAGGATACTCGAGCCATTTCTACATGACGGTTTTTGCAACTATGACCACAAAACCTGGGGATTTCTGAATTTACTCTTAAGAAATCAATCATACTTTCTAGGATACTTACTCGAGCCATTTCTACATGTCATGGTTACATTACTCTTACAAGCTAATCTGCTTATTTGACAGATACATATGATATGCTATTCCCTTGAATATATATGATCTTCACAATTGTTTACGATACATAGCTTTAAAAGTTTAGCAGTACTTGTTATCAAATTGGCTTAATTGTGATTTATTGGATGTATCTGTAGGTCCTTTGGGAAGCAGAGCCGCTAAGGCAATTGGATTCATTGAGAAGATGATAGAGTATTCTTATGTTAATGCACCATTGCAGAAGGAACTGTTGGCAGGTTAAAATTGGTTTCTTTCTCTATGATTCACGGTCTCCTCCCCTTGTTTTATTTGAAAGGAGATGCAACTTTCGCTCTGAAAGGTTATCTAACAAAAACATTTGGATGCTGAACAGATGAAGTGGGGAACACAGCAGCATTCCTGGCGTCTCCATTGGCTTCGGCTATCACTGGCTCAACTGTTTATGTCGACAATGGACTTAACACGATGGGGCTCGCAGTTGACAGCCCCACAATATCATCATAGACATGGTTCTGGTAGTTAGATGGATTTTCCTGCTTCGATGCGGCTTGATTCTTGAATAAAGAGCTTAGTTAGTATAAGAGCTAAGGGCAGGAAAGAAAAGGAACTGGTTCTGTGAGCCTTCTCCGTTGAAGATCGTCTTATCCATATGGTTCTTAACATTGGAATAATTTCTACACTGGGGTACTTGATTAATGCTAGTAGGTTCTTCGAAATGATTTCAAGCGGTCCAGTAACCCCTTTGGTTCATTTCTAATGTTGTATCTTGAGTTTTCATGGTTGGTACTCTGTTTCAGTGTGTCTGAGTAGTTCCTTGATGAACTGTGCTATACATCAAAAATCATGTGCAAGAAATAAGAATCGACAATGTTTGGTGGTCCCTACATTATATTGCACCGATGCTCATCAAGTTAGAGAAGTGGCACGGTTCGTTGCTATCTTATGCGAAATGTCAGGATGGTGTAAAGTTGTGCTAATGCACTTTTTTTTAAATAAAATAAAATATGTGATGTGGGAAACGGTAACAGATAATCCGTTTTATCTGATATTTGTATCAAAAAAAAATATGAATGTGGTAAGTAAAATTTGTATTAAAAAAAATTCGTATTCAACAATAGTCGTATTCGTATTTGTATTCAAAACTATTTGATTCGTATTCGATTTGTTTTTATACCTATCGGCCGGTTGGCCTAGCGGCCCAAGCGTAGCGTCTTGACAACTCAGTTCTCAGACTTGACTGCCCTAGTGGCGCTGGTGCATTGCGGCACTGGTATTGCCACACTCATGCTGTGGCGCAAATAGCACATGTAAAGGAGGGGAGATCTCAACCCCATATTCAGGATATTCGGATATTCCCTTTATTGCTCTGCACTTGATCTCAAGTTCTCAATCCCACATTACGACATTGCCATTTACCTAGCCTATTCCATCGTTTGCAACTAGCCAAGATAGAGAGGCAGACAGCAAGTACTCAACTAGTACTCGCTTCGTCGCTCCTCACTCGACTGCCCTAAGGCCATTTGGCCCATTTCCATGTGCGGCGGCCGTGGCATTGTTGTGCTGCCATTTTAACGCAACGCAGAAGTGGCGAAGGTGTCAAAGTAGCTGCTAGAGCCCAGAGGCGAGGCGCCGAGGCCAGAGGGCGGCGGAGGAAGGGGTGGCGGGCGGGCGCTGGAAGGGAGTTTAGGTGATTGGAGGCACCGCGGCGCACACCTGGGCGAGCTCGGCGCGGCGTTGTCAGTAAGGGCCTTGGAGGAGTTGGAGCTGGGGCTGTGAGATTTCATATTTGCGTCCTACGTTGCGCCATTGCCCCTTTGTAAGATGAAGATCTCAGTTGGAGAAGTTAGAGTCGGAGCTGTGAGTTGGAGCCAGCCGCTAGAGACCAGATCTGTAATGGTTTCTAAATCGTCAAGCAAAGCTAAGAAAAAATAGGTAAGAATGTAAGATACATGAATTGTATGATACTAGTTATATTTCTAGGTCTAGAAATTCACTTTAGGACATGAGCCCTTTTTCCATTAAATTAGATCGTGCAAGTTCAGAGTTCACTAGTTCAGAAATCACCAAATCAGGATGAGCAAACACACAACCTGAATTTGTTTTTCTTGTAGATTACAATGGCATCTACAACTGGAAGCGATGCCAATGCGAATGCCAGTGCTTGTGGCAGTGCTTCTATGCTTGGGAAGGTTCAAAGTATTGTTAGTGAGAATATTGTAGCAGAGGCAGAGGGTGGTGCTGATGCTGGTAGTGGTAGAAACGATTACAAGGTGTGGCCGAGAAAATCAAGGAACGAAAGGAAAAGAAGTTCACATCAAAAATTGGAATCACTTCATGCAGAGTTTTGTTGACATGAGGGAGGAGGACAAGGTTGTTAAGAGAAAGATGGCAGAATGCCACTACTGCAAGATTGTTCTTTCTTCTGACGTAGTAAAGGTACGACACGTCGATGGAATCATTACAATGCAAAAACATAGTGACCAAGCACAACTTAATGTGAGAAAATTAGGAGGGATGTCAATTTAGATGCTTAGAAGTATAACGAGGAACTTAGTGTATACAAATATCATCTTGTTATTGTCATGCATGAGTATTCATTCAACTTCTTTGAGCATGAATACACAAATGACTTCATCAAACCATTGTGCCCTACATTTCCTATAAAATGCCGCAAGGCTACTAAGACAAGGATAATGATATTTTTTTTGAAAAAGACGAGCAAAATATTTTTCATCATTTTTCCTCTCTTACTTGCCGATTTAGCTGCACAATGGATATGTGGATTTCAAATCAAACAAAGGGGTACCTGTGTGTCACTTGTCATTGGATTGATGATGATTGGAAAATCCAGAAATAAATTATGAACTTCACGTATCTTGAGGGAAAAACATTCGGGGTCAAATTTGAGCACTGCATTTATGGCAAAAATGGCGGGATGGAACATTGAGCATAAGTTATTTGCTTTGACCTTGGATAATGCGTCTTCAAATGATGTTTGTATGGAGACTATCATCTCTACCCTTGAAAATCATGATTCTCTATTGTGCCATGGCAAGTTCTTACATGTGCGTTTAGCTGCTCATATTATTAATTTCATTGCGAGGGATGGTGTGAACATAATTTTGAGTGTTGTAAATAACATTCGCTCATCAGTTCTAGTTTCCAAGAGCTTTACTGTGCAATGGGAGATATTTCTAAAGCAAGCAGAAGATTGGGATTATATACAAAAAAGGGTCTTGCTGTAGATGTGTCTACTAGGTGGAATTCAACCTACTTAATGTTAGTAGATGCCCTTCACTATAAAAAAGTTTTTCAAAGGCCTGTATTGTCGTATCCAGAGAAGTATAGTCGTCATGCTCCCTCTAGAGAAGATTGGGAAAAGGCGAGTGTGTTGTGCATGTGCTTGAAGATCTTTCCTAATTTACTAAGCTTCTCTTAGGCTCTTATTGTCCAACTGCAAACTTGTTCATTGTTGAATTTAGTAAAATTAATATCCAACTTATTGAGTTGACTAAAGGCAGTGATGGATTAATAGCAAAAGCTATGCAGGATAACTTTAATAAGTACTGGGAGATGAGCAATGTTGCTCTAGCAGTTGCATGCTTTTTAGATCCCCGATACAAGATGAAGGTGGTTGAATTTTACTATGAATTGATGTGTGACAACTCTGGAATTAAGGAGATAGATGAATTTAGGAAGGTTGCTAAGGATCTGTTTGATTCTTATGCATCCCTTTACACTAATCCTACAATGAGCATTATGCATCCTCTTGGTAGAGCTCACCACCATATGGATCCTAATGATGAACCGAAAAGGAGAAACTAGATGCTTTTCTAAATGATATTTGTGAAGTACACTAAGAGCAGTCTGACATGGATAAATATTGCAGCGAGCCATTGTTGAGATGGCCTAAAGGTGAATACTTTGACATTTTGTTGTGGTGGAAGACCCATGGTATGAAGTATCCTATCCTTCCTCATCTTGCAAGGGATGTTTTGGCTATTTTGCCTCTCTGATTGCATCCGAATCGCCTTTAGTACTGGAGGAAGAGTTATTAACAAATACTGTAGTCGTTTGGACCTTGAAGTTGTTGAGGGCCTCATTTGCACCAAGTATTGGATAAGAGCATCTAGGAAAGGTAAACAAATAAAAATATGCAAAGGACGTACTTCTAGTCTTGTATATTTTGTATTATGCGTTTGGCTGAATTAGTACTAGTTTACCTTTGTCCATTTATTTGAGATCAAGTGACGTAGCGTCAATTCTTGAAGATTTAAATATTTTAGAAATAAACGACAAAGTTGAACAAGATGAACGTATATATCATATATATGTATAGAATTACGGATAGAATCATAAAAGTGTTTGCCTTGTTAGATGCTTAACTATTGTTTATTAATTTATTATGTTGTAGGTGGCTGCAGTAGCACTACATGGGGTGGCCATGTCATGGATATGGAAGAAAATTATAGATTATTCTGATTGTCGTGATGCTTCAAAATATGTTTGATTTTGTGAGCTGAAGTAATTCAATTGACCATTAAAATCAATCAGTTCATGACAAATTAGTAATGCACATTGAACAATCATATACATTCAAACTACACTAATGTGGCCAATAGTGTGAATACTACATTGATTTGTGCTTCACCCATGCAATCTAAAGTTACAAGGCCTAGTAGCTCTGAATTGCGTAAGAAAAAAAAAAGCAATCGATTATGGGAGAATGAAGAATATCCTAGTTCGTGCGGATACTTATGTGATTCCTCCTTTGCGTAATGCAAACAAACCAATAATGCATAGAATTAAAGGTGTGGATGGTAAAGAAAGAAACCTAGTTTGGGTTAAGAGGAAGACACAAGATCAATCAAGTTCTCGTGATTGTAGTTCTATCCACAATATTCATGAAGATTGCAACGCCAATCTGATGTTTCTAATGCACACAAAATACATATTTGGAAAGCTAATGAAGTCTACTTTCCAACGAATCAAACGGCGCATGTTGGAGCTTCCTACACAAAGTTATGGCAACTTCATTGATTGCTGCACGGGCTGTCCGGAGAGACTCGCGAGACTTACCAAACATAGAGAGTCCGAGTATTGCAATATAAGTAAAGGTAAAATCCGACCATACCATGGCTTCCAAAGGATGAGAAGGACTTCTTTTCAGGTACCAAACGGATTTGGAAGCCCCTTGAACAAGAAAAGGAAACTTATAAAGATTTGAATTCAATTCGGATTCGGTTTGGGTCAGACAGGAAGTTCAACATTAAAACACCCATAACTTTCACAAACAGAGTCCGATTTGGGCGTTCTTGGACTCGTTGGAAAGCTATTTCGAAGCCCCATACAATGGATGAGGTGCTAGCCACGGAATCCTCATGGTCACATCGCAAATTAGGAGAGAATCCAGAGGTAGCAATTTAGGTATTTCCTTTTTAGTTTGTGTTGGAGTTTGTTTCAGCCTTAGGCCAAGTTGTGCGTGAGTTTTAGTCAAGGCCGTGCATTGTGCACCAATATATGGCTAGGGCCTTTGCCCCATTGTAACTTAGGCTATGATATGATAAGTTTTTTATGCTTGTGAAATAAAGGAGAAAATCGCCATGATGGTTGTTGGCGGTCAGATTGCGTGATTGCAAGGTTTTCTCGTTTGGAGTTTGTTGAGTTGGTGCAAGGCAAGAATAGGAGATTCTTGAGATTGCCCTTCGAATCTACATGTTTCATCTCTTTTAATTCGTGTCTTCTTCCTGAATTCACGGTTTGGGGAGTTCGGTGGATTGTTTTTAGTGTGCACCTTGCTTACTAGTGCAAATTGCCCTTTTCAAGATTGTTGGCTGCGTCAAGATAAGGAGAACGAACCTCGCTGAACGTACTCGGGAAAGATTGAGCCATCCCTACGCATCAACTAATCCTTAGTTGGTCCGCATCATACACTTTCCCAGAAACCAACAACCATCCAATCCTCTGCACTTTACTAAGCCATACGTTTAGCACTTCATTCATACTCATTGATTCATTTAATCTACCGATATTGAGCTAATGCCTCATAATAAGAGACCATTATCCCTTATTACTTCATAGATCAAGTTAATTCCCTAATATCATTCCTCCAAAATTAATTGTGAACAATCCATCCAATGCTTCCAACTGTAGAACTCAAATTACTCCTATAAATCCAGTGCATGGATTCATTTAATCTAAATGGTATGTCCTCTGAAACTTAATAAATCTAATAAATATAACATCTTATATAATTCTAATGATTTGTTTAATCCATCATGACTCCGCATCTTGGGCTAAGGCTAATAATCATCTGGTGTCACCATTCCACTTTTAATAATTATTTACTATGCAGATCTCCTATGGCGCTATCTTTACACACACTGATAAGGGCATCCCTAACACTTATACATCTTCTCTTATTGGTGGTCATGAACATACTGATGAGGACATCCCATTATATATACATCTTCCACTCCAAGCATGCATAAGAATAACCAAGAACCAGAGGGCCCAATGACGAGGGCAAGAGCCAAGCGTTTAAATAAACAGGTGCTTTTGTTTAAATAAACAGGTGATGAACTTGGAATACTACCTCATGCTAGTATTTTATGTATTCTTAGGTATGACTCATGTGAAGACTTGGGAGAGCAAAAGGGAGGAGACCAAGGACTTAAACAACAAGTTTTGGATAAGATTTTCAAGTCAAATTCGGACTTCCCACGCGCTCAACCCAATTCAACTCAGGATTCAATTCGGATTCGGTTCGGGATAGTCTGACAGGCAGTTACTAAAAAGGCCATAACTTTCACAAACGGAGTTCGATTCAGGAGTTCTTGTACTTGTTGGAAAGATAATTTCAAGGGCTACGCAATGGATCTAGTCCTACCTTTAAATTAATCACGGATAAAAAGTTACGACCAAAAAATATGATAGGTGAAAAGTATAGTTTCCTCTTTGTGAGAGTTCGTATCCAAAACCATATAGGGTTGAGTTATACTTGGTTTAGGGACCATATGAACGCCCCAAGGGGCTATATAAGCCTTGTATTGGCAGCCTTTAGGGGGAGACCAATTTTATGCATAAGATTGAAACATAGCTATTGCTTGTTCTTTCAACACCAGAGTTCATGCGAGGACTTTGAGAGAGAACTAGGCGATCCATTGTTCGTTCTGCAATTCAAGGTCAAGCCGTCGTTCCATTGGGAATTGGGGACTTGGCGTTCGTCGTTTGTGGTCTCGCGACGAACAATTATCCGGTGTGTTTTGGGCGTATTCCGAAGAGTTGAGGGTTCGTGCATTGGCGTGAGTGTTCAACTAGCGACATCGTCTACTTCGCATAACTATCCACGGTTTCTCACTGAGAAGATCGGGACCCCTCCCCGTGTGACATACTGATTCTCATTTTGGGGGCAATAGTACTCATTTATCCATCACTCAAACCATTTAATTGGGCACCCATGCACTAGGTCTCTTTGCTCGATCTACTTCTACTTGATTTGCACTCGTTTGATGCATTTTTCTTGGTTGTCTTGGCTTGACTATCCATTGTGCCACTCTTTGACAATTGATGGTGCCACTCTTTGACATTTTTGTTGGTTGTCTTGGCTTGACTATCCATTGTTTTGGAATATGCATTGGAATATGCATAGGTGAAATCATGATATTATGTTTTTGTAAAGAGTAGGGAAAAATGGTTTTTCTGGAACCAATCTTTGCGAGGATTTTCTTTTCGGAAGGAGGTTTTGAAATCAAACCATAAAAGAATTCTTATATGCACATATGTACAGGCACACGCACATGCACACACGTCCATGCATGCATGAGCATGCACGCGCACACGCACTCACACACACACATATATAAGTTCTTTGAAATAAGTTACGAAAATAGGCTTTTGGGAAAGTATTTCAAAGGAAACTGGCATAATATTCAGTTGCAATTGACTAGCGTCTCTCTTAGTACTTGGTCTAAAACGAGCTAGTTTCATCTGTGTTTCCGATTGATTCTCCCTAGCTCATTCCTTTGTTGGCATTAAGTCCCATTTATCGTTGCATGTGCGTTCATACACTTCGCTTAAACCAATTGATCAGCACATAGGCAAAATACTCTAGCTTGGATCATTACTTAGCTTTACAATTCCTTGAATATCAGATTGCATAGGATATCCACATAACTGTCCAAGCTCCACCTACACCCGTTGGTGTACTCCCTTGCTCTTGGTTACGCTCATACATTACCGGGTTGACGTCGTTCGCTGTCACAATTGTCGATTTGCCGTCCTTGATTCACTTTGGAATGGTAAGCTTGTCTTGTTTTCGGGACGTGAGTTGCAAGCATAGAGAGAGCTTTTGTTTTACTAACCCGGATATAACCTCGTTTCTTGTTTGTGAGTCGTTCCCATGTCAGTCACGAGGAGGATCCACCTAATCCGGGCGCGATTACGTGGACCGAGTACACTCGGTTGCGTGAGATGCTACAAAAACAACTTCATGATGGTGACAATGGCGTGCGCGATGAGCTCGGGAAGTTCGGATGGATGAACACCCTCGGGAGGAGGTCACACAATTGCGTCGACCATCAACAATAACTTCGGAGCTGCGTGCCATGTTCGCACACCACAATCACGTGGAGGTGCACGGTGATGATACAAGTGTGCACGACCCTCGGTCGTTCGCACAATGAGACCGAGGAGGAGCGTGCTATTCGTGCGGATGAGGAGCGATGTCGGCGACAGCGCGCGCATGGCCGTCTTTAAACGTCGGGATGGCGGCCGCGCACGCCCTCAAACACATGGGCCTGGCCGAGGCAGCGGTGGCTAGGTGGAGGTGCACCACGGGTGCCCACGGAGGAGGTGTGCATCATGCACCTCGTAGCTGGGCTGACGCGGTCGAGCGCCGGGATGACGATTTCCCCGTCGACAACTACGATGACCGACAACGCCACCACCGCAACAACGTGCAGCGTCCTCGCCACGACGACGCCGAGGATCTTGTCGCTAAGCCCAATTTAATCTTTCTATATTTTCAGGTGGTACAGATGTGGAACAATACCTCACTTGGGAGCTGAAAGTTGATAAGTTATTTCGGATGAACAACTATTCCAGTGAGAAGAAGTTGTTGCTTGCATCCAATGGCTTGGATGATTATGCCACACATTGGTGGGAGCAGTTCATCTGTAAGCGCATGGAGCACCATGAGTTGCCGATTATCACTTGGGAGCAGATGAAGCAGCATTTGCGGGCACGCTTTGTACCTCGCCACTACAAGCGCTCACTATTTGAGAAGTTGACAAGGCTGCGACAAGGTATGAAATCAATTGATGAATATCATAAAGAAATGGAGATTATCATAATACATGCATATGTCCGCAAGAATGAAGAACAGACCATGGCGAGATTTCTAGCTGGCATGAATCATGTTGTCAAACGCATTGTCAATGACCATCCCTATAATGATATGATTGAGTTGCTGCACCAAGCACGTAAAGCCGAGAGACAAGTGATTGAAGACGCACGGTTCGCTGCCCGATCACGTTCTTGACTAGTCCGGACAGCCATATAACAACAACCAACCAAACAAGAGCACTTCGCCGCAAGCAATTCGCGATGCGATTCCGCAAGTAAGAAGTGGAGAGTACACCATCACGGTGCGTCGACCTATGGCGCCGCTGCTAGTGCGACCTCGTCTATGGGGTCAACAGCCGTTCATGTGACATTATTTCCACAAGTCCAAGGCGTTGGCCATTTTGAGGGATGCCCAAATGTCATAACTATGCTTATCACGAGAGGATGGCGGTTATGTTTCAGCTAGTGATGATGAGTCGCCTAATGCACAGGACTTGCACACGATGACATAGAACAATGTGAGTGCGATCCGAGTTTCCTAACACCGAGCGGATTCCATTGTTTGCACGCCCAAGGTGCTTAGTGTGATTCCATCGCCATCACTCGAACAGCGGTGCAATTTGTTTCAGACGTGGGCAAAGCTTGATAAGGGTAAGGTATGCAAGGTGATCATTGATGGCGGTAGTTGTCACAATCTGGCTAGCAAGGATGTGTCATAAGATGGGTTTGAAGTATTTACCACATCCGCGTCCTTATCATGTGCAATGGTTGAGCGACAAAGAGGAAGTGAAGGTGAACTGTATGGTGCGTGTGACATTTTCTATTGGGAAGTACACCGATCTGTGGATTGTGATGTTGTGCCTATGACGGTGTGTCACTTGCCCTTTGGACGGCCACGACAATATGACCGTTCCGCTGTTCATGATGGGCGTACAAATCGTTACACATTTCTATGGAACAATATGGATATCATCTTGAAGCCACTTACACCGCAACAAATTGTCAATTCCCCCATGCAGAAAATTGATATGCACGTTGAGAGTGCACAAGAGCGAGAGAACCATCTGAGTAGTAACAAGAAACGTGAGGGAGAGAAGAATTTAGTGATGTTAGCCACCAAATCAGAGATGAGAGAATTCAGCGAGGATCCTAATTTGGTGCACATCGTCTTCTTTATACAAAGACGCATTGCTTTCAACTAACGACATAACTTCTCTTCCTAGTGGTGTTGTTTCTTTTGCGAGTTTTCAGCGACGTCTCTCGAGAGGAGGTACCAGCGGGGCTACCAGCAATACGCGGGATAGAACATAAGATTGACTTGATTCCAGAAGCGTCGCTGCCGAACCGACCACCGTACCGCACTAATCTCGAGGAAACAAAGGAAATTCAGAAACAAGTACAAGAGCTTCCCTCCAAAGGGTATGTCCGTGAAAGCTTAAGCCTTTGTGCTGTTCCTATTATTTTAGTTCCTAAGAAAGATAGTTCGTTGCGTATATGTGTAGATTGCCGAGCGATTAATAATATCACAATTCGATATCGTCATCCTATACCTCGCTTAGATGATATGCTAGACGAATTGAGTGGTGCTGTTATTTTCTCTAAGATAGATTTGCGCAGTGGTTACCATCAAATTAGAATGCATGAAGGGGATGAGTGGAAAACAGCCTTTAAAACGAAAGTTGGGTTGCACGAGTGGTTAGTCATGCCTTTTGGTTTAACTAATGCACCTAGTACATTCATGCGCTTAATGAATCATATTTTAAGGTATTTTATTGGTAAATTTGTGGTTGTGTACTTTGATGATATTCGATTTACTGATCATGATGAATCTGAACACATAGACCATCTTAGACAAGTTCTACATGTTTTGCGTGAGAATATGTTATTTGGTAACTTAGAGAAGTGCACTTTTTGCAAAGATCATGTCATCTTTTTGAGCTATGTTGTTTCTGCACAGGGAGTTGAAGTAGATGAGTCTAAAATTGAAACGATTAAAAATTGGCCAACTCCTGTGAACGTAAGTCAGATTAGGAGCTTTCATGGTCTTGCTGGTTTTTATCGGCGTTTCGTGAAGGATTTTAGCACCGTCGTTGCCCCTTTGAATGAACTTATTAAAAGGGGTGTTGAATTTGTGTGGGGGGTAGCGTAAGAAAATGCTTTTGCTGAACTTAAGACACGCTTGACTGAAGCACCGTTGCTTGTTTTACCTGATTTCACTAAAAATTTTGAAATTGAGTGTGATGCTAGTGAATTGGGTATTGGCGGTGTTTTAATGCAAGAGGGTAGACCGGTAGCTTATTTTAGTGAGAAACTGAATGGTGATCAATTGAATTATCCGGTCTATGACAAAGAGCTTTATGCGTTAGTGCGTGCGTTAGAAACTTGGCAACACTATTTATGGCCTAAAGAGTTTATTATTCATTCTGATCATGAGGCTTTGAAGTATTTAAAGGGCCAAGCAAACCTGAACCGTAGACATGCCAAATGGGTCGAATTCATTGAGTCGTTTCCTTACATTGTGAAATATAAGAAGGGAAAGGAAAATGTGGTAGCTGATGCTCTTTCTAGGAAAAGTGTGCTTTTAACTCAATTAGGAGTGCACGTTCCTGGTTTAGCAAGTGTGTGTGATTTATATGCTCATGACCATGATTTTTCTGTCCCTTATGCACGTTGCAAAGAGGGAAAAGGCTGGGATAAATTTCACATCCATGATGGGTTTTTTGTTTCGCACTAACAAATTATGCGTTCCAGAATCCTTCGTGCGTTTGCTATTACTGCAGGAATCACATGCAGGTGGATTGATGGGACATTTTGGACGTGAGAAGACGTTGTCTATGCTGAGCGATCACTTTTATTGGCCTAAGATGAGGCGAGATGTGGAGAGGTATGTGCAGCGATGCATTACTTGCTACAAAGCGAAATCGAAGTTGCATCCACACGGTTTGCATACCCCTTTACCTGTTCCCAATGCCCCATGGGAGGATATTAGTATGGATTTTGTTTTAGGACTGCCTAGAACTAAGAGGGGGAGTGATTCTGTTTTTGTCGTTGTGGATCGTTTTTTCGAAGATTGCACACTTTATTCCGTGCCACAAGAGCGACAATGCGTCGCATATTGCTGACTTGTTTTTCAGGGAGATCGTGAGGCTACATGGCGTGCCACGTACTATTGTGTCGGACCGCGACGTGAAGTTCATGAGCTACTTCTGGAAGATGCTTTGGGGTAAACTGGGGACGAAGTTGTTATTCAGCACAACTTGTTATCCCCAAACTGATGGTCAAACAGAGGTGGTGAACCGCACACTTTCGATGCTACTCCGGACCATGATCAAGAAGAATATGCGTGAGTGGGAGCATTGTTTGCCGCACGTGGAATTCGCTTATAATCGGGCCGTGCATTCCACTACGCAGATGTGTCCATTTGAGAAATTGCATCTCAAGACAAAAGAAGCGATAGAGCGCAAGGTCAAGTACTATACTGAAAAGGCAAACAAGAAAAGGAAGAAGATGGTTTTTCAACCAGGTGATTTGGTTTGGGTACACTACCGCAAGGATCATTTTCTAGAACGTCGCAAGTCTAAGTTACTACCGCGCGGTGATGGGCCTTTCAAGGTGCTTGCGAAGATCAACGACAATGCCTACAAGATAGAGCTTTCCGGCGATGACTATGGCGTGAGCTCTACAAGATAGAACTTTCACAAACGGAGTCCAATTCAGGCGTTCTTATACTCGTTGGAAAGATAATTTCAAGGGATACGTAATGGATCTAGTCCCACCTTCAAATTCATCATGTATAAAAAGTTATGACCGAAACAATATGATGGGTGAAAAATATAGTTTCCTTTTTGTGAGAGGTCGTATCCAAAACTATATAGGGTTGAGTTGTACTCGGTTTGGGGACCATATGGACATGCCAAGGGGCTATATAAGCCTTGTATTGGCAGCCTTTAGGGGGAGACCAATTTTATGAATAAGATTGAAACATAGCTATTACTTGTTCTTTCAACACCAGAGTTCATGCGAGGACTTTGAGAGAGAACTAGACGATCCATTGTTCGTTCTGCAATTCAAGGTCAAGCCGTCGTTCCATTGAAAATTGGGGACTTGGCGTTCGTCGTTTGTGGTCTCGCGACGAACAATTATCCGGTGTGTTTTGGGCGTATTCCGAAGAGTTGAGGGTTCGTGCATTGGCGCGAGTGTTCAACTAGCGACATCGTCTACTTCGCATAACTATCCACGGTTTCTCACTGAGAAGATCGGGACCCCTCCCCGTGTCACATACTGATTCTCATTTTGGGGCAATAGTACTCATTTATCCATCACTCAAACCATTTAATTGGGCACCCATGCACTAGGTTCACTCTTTGCTCGATCTACTTCTACTTGATTTGCACTTGTTTGATGCATTTTTGTTGGTTGTCTTGGCTTGACTATCCATTGTGCCACTCTTTGACAATTGATGGTGCCACTCTTTGACATATTTGTTGGTTGTCTTGGCTTGACTATCCATTGTTTTGGAATATGCATTGGAATAAGCATAGGTGAAATCATGAAATTATGTTTTTGTAAAGAGTAGGGAAAAATGGTTTTTCTGGAACCAATCTTTGCGAGGATTTTCTTTTCGGAAGGAGGTTTTGAAATGAAACCATAAAAGAATTCTTAAATGCACATATGTACAGGCACACGCACATGCACACATGTCCATGCATACATGAGCATGCACGCGCACACGCACTCACACACACACATATAAGTTCTTTGAAATAAGTTACGAAAATAGGCTTTTGGGAAAGTATTTCAAAGGAAACTGGCATAATACTTTTTGGTATCATTTTGTGAATGCTTTAAAATAGTTTTCAAAACCAGATATGAAAAATGTATATTTATACAAACATTTGAAATAGTTAAGCCTTTTGAAATAAATTTTCAAAACAAGTTTGTAAAATTTGCCAATGCATATATTTTTCAATGACTATTACTTCTGGGGAGAAGACGAGCATTTTGGAAATGTGGTTTTGAAAATATTTTTTAGAAGGTAGATTTGGAAAATAATTTTGAAACACAAGGTTGGAACTTAAACACAAAAGTTTTAGTCCTGCAAAAATAAGTTTCGAGAACAATTGTTTTTAAAATATTGATTTCGGAAAACAAGTTTGCAACACTAAATGTTTGGTCTAAAAATTCATCTTGTTATAAATAAGTTGTCAAAAGTAAATTTCAAAAGCAAGTTGTAAGCAATAGCTCTCATAGTAGATTTTGGAAATAAGCCTTTCAAAAGTGGTTTGAAAATGAGGTTTGTGATACATACATACATACATACATACATACATACATACATACATACATACATACATACATACATATATATATATATATATATATATATATATATATATATATATATATATATATATATATATATATATATATATATATATATATATATATATATATATAGGTGTCTAGGCACCAAGTCTCCCCCTTGAATTGCTTTTAGATACGTGCAAGTGCAATGATGTATAATATATCGAGCAAAACAGTTAACATTCATTAATTCGAAAAGGTATCCATTTGGAAAGGAAGTCATTGATTTAGTATGCTGAATCAATCATGGATGGAAAGTCTCAACCCATGTAGCCTAGGCATTATGCCTAAGCTCCATGGGTTGAGACTTTCCATCCATGATTGATACTAGTTAGTAAACTAGTTAAATTCCAAAATTTTTATGCATGTGATACATAGGGAAAATACCTATTTTAGATCATTATGTCCTAGTTAACATACATACATACATACATACATACATACATACATACATACATACATACATACATACATACATACATACATACATACATACATACATACATACATACATACATACATACATACATATATGTACGTATGTATTAATTTATATATATATGTATTAATTTATGTATGTACGTACGTATGCATGTGTGTGTTAGTACCTTCCTCTTTTATTTGTTCATGTTTTTCTTTTGTGTATAGTGTAGCTATAAATTTTTACTCCCTCCATTTTTTTATAGCATATTTATCCGGCTCCCCCTGTATCTGAATCCTAGCTCCGCTTGTTCCAAACAACTTTTGCCTTCTAGTTTTCAGAAACGAAAAGTTATTTGGAACGCATTGGCTTTTTAGCATAGTTTTTTCTTCTTTTTTCTTGCATTGTCTGTGAAGATACGACGGTGTTTTTATTTTTTTTTCCTTATTTTTATTTAATAAAATACCTTAGAAAAAAGTAATAGGCACCGCCATACCATTTTAGTAAAAAAAAACCATCGGGAAAAGATATATTGAACCAGGTTACGTTGTACTTGGCATGCTGTTATACCTGTACCTAGTATGATGTTGTACTTGATGTGACGTAGGAATCGACATTTATTTCCATGTAAGCGCCTAGTGATCTTGGGTATAGTCGAACACAGATGAGCCAAACCTATGATAATAGAACTACCCAACAATCGACTTCTATCGCCTTTGCATGCTCGCAGCTTTGTGGGCATCAACAGTGATACTCAGTGAGGGAGAGACATTGAGTTATCATTTGATTAGCAATCTAGCATCAGCTTATCTGATAGGACAACTACAAGTGGACCAGAATAAACTTGAGAGGCATCTTCTTCTGCTTCTTTTTCTTTCCTTCTTTCATTGATAGGGAGAGGATTTGAAGTCGACTTTATCGGTGTAAAGGTGTTCCAAATGTGCAGTCTCTTTTTTCTTTTCATTCTCTCCACCAAAGAAAATATATCAAACACTAGGGGTGGAAATGGATCAGATACGATCGAATAGTCTCAAATACGAATGCAAATCCATATTTTAAAATGAATATGAATACAAATTCAAACATTCTTGAATACAAATTGAATGTCGTAACGAATACGAATTCGAATCGGATATGTGCTTAATTCGGTCGAATACAAATATCCTCCTACGAATGTCGTAACCGTCCAGATTTTCCGATTACCAGTTTCAAATTCAAATTTCGACACTTGAAATTTGGCCCATTTTTTCCCAGTTTTTCTGGTTACCGGCTGATAACCAGTACCAGCCCCTGGCCGGGATTTAGGCCAGTACTGATATAACCTCCAATATAGGGGGCCAACCAAAAGTCCAAAACTCAAGAGCACTACTAGAGAAAGTAACATTTGAATGTATTCAGATTTCACAGTTGGTTTTCTCACCTGATGGTTAGCAGGAAGGAAGAGTTGGTCAAATTGAGCAGTCAATTTGTAACATTGTGAGTGGTTTGGTGCTCACCATCTTCAGAGTAGAGGAAGAGCAATCCTAGTGGACTTAAGGTTTTTAGGCTCAATTCGTGAAGCCGATCCAATCCATTTGGGCTTATCTCAACGTGGACTGGTGAAGACCTGTAAGTCTTTGATATCACGAGAAAACATCGCATGTCTCTATTGTGGTTTATTCCTTTATCTCTACCTTCTGTATTTACATTTCTAGCGCTTATAATTGAATTGAATTGTGTAGCTAGAAGTGTATCTAGTATAGACATTGCTTGTGATGTCTTAGTGAAACCTAGAACATTTAGGCCTTAATTGTGTAAAAGGTTTTTTTATTAAGTTTATTTTTTTTCTAAAATTGTGATTTAGCCAAAAAAAACATTTTAAAACCTCCTATTCACCCCTGTAGTCGGTTATCCTTGATCCTAGAAGTGGTATTAGAGCACGGTCTCTCATTATTAGGCTTTACCACCTAGAGAGTAAGGATAGCTAGCGAGGGTATGTCTCTAGGAAAGACCCCTCTTTTTGATGGCTCTAATTATGCTTATTAAAAAATTCGCATGACTAGTTATTTAAAGGCCATGAGCTCGAGTATATGGAGAATTGCAAGTGAGGGTTTTGTTATACCTCTTGATCCAACACACCCCACAGATTTTGAGGAGCAAAATGCTCACTTATATGCTCAAGCGATGAATACTCTCTTTCGAGCTTTAAATGTGGATGAGTTCTATCAAGTAAGCAATTTAGAAACCTATCATGAGATATGGTCTACACTCTCGGAATTCCATGAGGGTACATCCATTGTCAAAGATGCCAATTGCATAGACTCTGGATCAAATATGAAATATTTACAATGTTACCTCATAAAAATATCAATGATACATATTCTAGACTCAACAACATTGTAAAGGAGTTCAAGGGCCTAGGCACTTCACTAATTTATGTTGATATTGTTCACAAGATGCTTAGTGTTGTACCGGAGCAGTATGAGACCTTGGTGACATTATTTTCAACTCATCCGAGTTGCCAAGGATGACGCCAAAAGGACTCTTGAACAACCTCATAACTAATAAATTGTATAAGAAGCACAAAGAGGAGCTTTTAGAGTAATCCTCCTCCAAGAAGATTACCACTTTCAAGACAAAAGTAGAATCTAGTGATGAGACAGAGGATGATGAGGATAAATCCGAAGAGGAGATGGCTCTCCTTGTGAGGAGAATAAAAAGTTTATGATGAGGCACTCAAACTGGAGCGCTATTTTGACAAGAGCAAGAAAGGGCATTCCTCCAACAACAATAAGCACTATAACAACATCTGTTGTTATGAGTACAATGAGAAGGGGCACATCACCTCTTATTGCCCAAACAAGAAGGATCACAAGGCCAAGCCATCCAAGAAGAATGACTTCGACGGCAAGAAAAAACTTTTCAAGAAACTTTAAAAGGATGGCAAGAATGAAGCTCATATTAGATAATAGAACTCTAATAAGGAGTATTCCGACTCCGACGACGACGGGTTCTCCAAGAAGAGGGGACTTATTGGTATTGCTATCAAGGATGCCTCACCGTTTTTCTCCTCTCTTACATGCCTCATGGCAAGAAAGATAAGGTAAAATATCTTGATGACAATGAGCCTTCCTATGATGAGCTAGTGGATATGCTTGAGGTCTTAAATGGGTACCTCGAGAAGGAGAAATCAAAATTTAAGGTCTTGAAAAAAGAATTTCTCTCCTTGAAGGATTCTTATGAGGAGCTAAAAGAATCTCATGATTTTCTCCTTCTTAAGGACCTCACTAAGCCTCATTCTAGTATTGGAATTCATTACAATATTATTGATGACTTGCGTAGTGTAGAGATGGCTCTTTGTATTGTTGCTAAATCTAGTATTTCTACGTCTTGTGATGTTATTAGCCATGCCATGCACCTCTAAAATTAATTCTAGCTCATGTATGGCTAACCCATGTGATTCTTTGCTTATTGTTGAAAATAATGAATTAAAAGAACAAGTCACCAAGATAAGTAAAAGCTTGGAGAGATGCTTTAAGGGCAAGGTTACCCTTGATAAGTTATTGAGTGAATAAAGGTGCTCATTTAATAAGGAAACACTTAGGTTTTTATAACATTCCAAAAATATTATTTGCATTTTACTGATTATTCTAGAATTTCCATGGTTTTATCAAGATTTTATTTCAAAGCCTAAGGTAAGAAAATTTACTTTCAATATTTTATCTAAGCTAAAAAGAATTTATTTATGCTTTTCCTAAGTTCTCCTTGATTTAAAGTATTTTTGAGAATCTTCTAGAATTTAAAAATCAATTTCAAAGGTAAAAGGTATTTTTGTGAAAATTAAAATACCAAATTTCAGTTGAAAATATTTTTCCTAAGTCTAAAATGTCTCCAGGAATTTTTATAAAATTTTCAAGAATTTTCAGACTTCATTTCCTATTTTCTAAGTGTTTTTAATGCCTCTTTATATTTCTGAAAATTAAAAGCAAATTTTTAATCCAAAATATCCTCCATCCAACACGTGTAAGGCCCAGATTCAATCTACCCCGCCGCTCGATCTATTTTGAGCCATTCCCTTCCACTTACGTGGCAGCCGTGTGGCAGCCACCTGGCGCCACGGCCCGACCTTGTCAGCCTGTTGCCACATTGCCTTTGGTCCTATGGACCCGGTCCACGGTAGACCGAGCCAAACTGTAAACCCAGTCTACCATAAACCCTGCCCCACCTGTCATCCAAATAAAATCATTTCCAATGTAAAAATAATTCTGCCAAAAAATAAAATTGATGCTGACATCATAAATTGAATTTTTAGTATAAAAATAATTCCAAAAATCAGTCTTTTCTTTTTCTTTAGTTTTAATCTTCCAAGAGCCCGTATTTCTTCATTTTAACTCCGATTTGACTAGTTCAATTTCCAATTTTTTCTAAAATCCTAAACAATATATTTTATTTGAATTTTGTGTGAGTTTATTTTGGTTCTTCACGTATAAATTTCAATGAATACGGAGAGTTTTACTTCGACGAATCGCAACAGGACTTCGAGCAAGGCAAGTTGCACCTTTGATCATGTTGCTCCCAGTAATTTAAATTATTTATGTTGTTTTTAAAATTATTATGCATGCGTACTTTTAGTCAAATTTAGTTCAAATTCAATTTAAATTCTAGTTATGCCCAATTCCTTTGTATATGGCCAAATTTGATATTGAACAATCATACCTTGTCACCATAGATGAAAACCTAGTTAGTACATTAGTATTAACTAGAATTTTATAGAATTGCTTAGCCATGCTTAGAATAATTTAGGTGGGAAGAATTGTTTCACACAAAATGATGATTTATAAAATATTTTGGTGAGTCAAGAAAGTCTATGAAATTTTGATAAAATAAAATTATAAAACCTGGTTTAGACTTAGGCATTGGTATGGTGGTGGGTGCTTACTGGCATGCATTGCTGTTTGGTATGGGACAGACCTGGCTAAGTAATTTGTGAAGTTCCATTTTAGTTTCGCTATAGGTTGAGTGTGAGCGTGGCGTAGGCCATGAGAAGTCTCACATGGCACAAGAGGGGGCTCCAACATGTGGATTCGTGTTGTGGTGAGACCATAGTGGCGGTGTAACAATTTGGTAATGGAACATTGTAACAACCTTGTCATAAACTCTCAGCCGCACACCTAAGGTAGTGTGTTAATCGCGTGGCAAAACGAGAGGACATGTCTTGTGGGTAAAGTTGTACACATCTGCAGAATAACAAACTATCCTGGATAGCCATGTTCATAGTCAAGGACATGCTGAGTATGGTTTTTCATGGATTAGACTTTGGTTTGTCATAAAATCTGGTTTGTGAACTCTTTTGGAGAATTGGTCTAGGTGGGATACCGTGGATAGGTTAGTATAAGGTTGGTGCATGCACTAACGATATAATTTCAGTTATCAGGTATTGCTTTTATATACTATATTAAATTCAGTTTTTGCACTTACTTTATAGTATTTATTCCAAATGTTGCCTTCCTTTGTTAACACATATGCATGCATTGACTCTGTTAAATCTCCTGGTGTAACTTGTGGAGTACTTTATGTGCTCACCTTACTTAATTCTGTTGCCAGAGTATGACAGCTTCGACTTCGGTGAGGATTACGACGAATAGGCCACGTCTTACAGTCATTCGCCTGTGGGCAGGTAGGATGGGCTGTTCCTTTTATTTATCTTCCGATGTTTACTTTTGTGGTTGGCCATGAGACCTTTTATTGTAATACTTGGCCATAAGGCCCGTACACTTTGCTTTTATAATAAAGTGGTGATTATGCATGATATGTATCTCTGTTAATCCTGTGTGCACTAGCTTTTCCTGGGATAGTGCGATTAACACAGAGGGTTTCGAAGTTGTTGCTCTGGGATCTGACAGTTTATCCCAAGAATGGTAAAAGGCAAATTTACAAGCCCAC
Organism: Dendrocalamus sinicus; assembly: GCA_036346575.1. Classification (NCBI taxonomy): domain Eukaryota; kingdom Viridiplantae; phylum Streptophyta; class Magnoliopsida; order Poales; family Poaceae; genus Dendrocalamus; species Dendrocalamus sinicus. The sequence continues at coordinate 18,608,989 of CM070662.1, read as the reverse complement.
AAGATTTTTAAAACAAAATGGCAAGTATTGCCATAAGTGCCATGGCGTGGGACATTTGCAACATTCTTATCCCAGTTGGTAAGACTCTATCTATTGATATTTATAATTCATGTTACAAGCTTAAGAAATCTAAGGATGGCAAGGCTATTGCTAAACTTATTGGCACTTCAATTTTAGGTACTAAAAAGAATGCTATTTGTGTGCCCAAATCCTTGGTTACTAAACTCGAAGGATCCAAACAAATTTAAGTACCTAAAAAACTTGATTCTTTTTTGTAGGTGAACTACAAAACTGGTGGGAGGCATTAAGTGCTAGATAGCTGTTGCACTCAACACATGACCAGTAACCAAAAAATGTTCACCACATTTGTGGCAGAAATGACAAAATCATATTTGGGGATAATAGCAAAGGAAAGGTAATTCGATTGGGTAAAATTCCTATCTCAAATGACCTTTCCATTTTAAATATATCTCTAGTTGAGACATTAATTTTTAATTTGCTATCTATTGCTCAATTATGTGATTGTGGTCTTACTTGTGCATTGTCTCGATATGGTGTTGTGATTTAAAAAGAAAAAGAAGGTGATTTGGTGTTTAAAGGCTTTTGTTATGGTGATCTCTATTTGGTGGATTTCTCTTCTAGTAATTCATGTTTGAAAATGTGTTTAATAGCAAAAACCTTTTTGAGTTGACTTTGGCATAGGCGGCAAGCTCATGTGGGGGATAATTCAACTTAAAAAGTTTTTCAAACATAACTTGCTTGTGGGCTTGAAAGACTGAAGTTTAAGAAAAACAAGCTTTGTAGTGCTTGTCAAGCCGGAAAACAAACGGCTAATTCTCATTCATCTAAATGTATCATGTCCACTTCTAGGCCATTGAAACTTTTATATATGGATTTGTTTGGGCCAAAAAACTATAAAAGCATCAGGGGTAATAGTTATTATTTAGTCATTATGAATGATTACTCAAGGTATACTTGGGTTTTCTTTTTACATAACAAAGCCGAAGCCTCCAGTATTTTCGAAAGTTTGGCTAAAAGGGCTCAAAATGAATTTGATTTCAAAATAAAGAAAATTCATAGTGATAATGGTTCTGAGTTCAAGAATACTAAAATTGATGATTTTTGTGATGAATTTAGAATAAAGCATGAACTTTCCATAACCTACACTTCGAAAGAAATAGAGTTATAGAAAAGAAAAACCGAACACTAATTGAAATGGCAAGGACAATGCTTGATGAATATAATACTTCCGATAATTTTTTTGCTAAAGTAATCAATATCGCTTGTCATGCTGCAAACCACGTTTATTTGTATCAGCTTTTGAAAAAGTCTTCCTATAAGCTTCTTATTGGAAGAAAACAAACATATATTATTTTAGTATTTTTGGTTGCAAGTATTTTGTAGAAAGTTGTTCGTCTTTCAAAATTCCAAAGTCATTGTGATGTTGGATTTTTTCTCGGTTATTTATCTAATTATAAGGCTTATTGTGTCTTCAACAAAAACTCTAGTTTAGTTGAGGAGACGTGTGATGTACAATTTGATGCAACTAATGGTTCTTAAGAAGAGCAAGAGAATTTGGGTGATGTAGGTGACAAAGGATTGAGGCAAGCCATGAAGAATATGCAAATTAAAGATATTAAGCCTAAAGAAGACTTCAATGAACCACCATCATCCACTCAAGTCAAGCCACCTTCCTCCATTACACTAAGTCAAGATCAAATTTAAGAAGTGGAGGAGAAGAAAGAAAACCAACCATTGAACATTCCTTCAAAAATTCACAATGCTATTGCAAAAGATCATCGAATAGGTCAAATATTGGGTCATGCTAATAAGAGTGCTCAAACTCAATCTCGTATTGCTTCTTATTGTGAACATTACTCGTTGTCACTTTCTTGGAGCCAAAACATGTAGATAAAGCACTCGAATATCCAGATTGGGTGATATCTATGCACGAAGAACTCAATAACTTTGCTCAAAATGATGTTTGGATGTTGGTGGAAAGACCCAAAGAACACGACATCATTGGTACACAATGGGTCTTTCGAAACAAGAAGATGAGAGTGGTGTTGTGGTAAGAAACAAGGATAGGTTGGTAGCTCAAGGATTCACATAAGTCAAAGGTTTGGATTTTGATGAAATCTTTGCTCCCATAGCTGGACTTGAATCTATTCGCATATTACATGCTTTTGCATCATGCTTTGATATTAAGTTATTTTTGTAGGTGTTAAATGTGCCAATCTAAATTGTAGAATAGCCAAATTAGTATTTGTTGAGCAACTGCCCGATTTTGAGGATCCAATAAACTAAACAATGTATATAAACTCTCCAAAGCGCTATATGGTCTCAAACAAACTTCTAGAGCATGGTATGAGCACCTTCGATATTTTCTACTCTAAAAATTATTCAAAATTGAGAATGTTGACACAATGTTGTTTATTAAAGTAATAGATGATGATTTGTTAGTTTATTAAATTTATATTGATGATATTATCTTCAGGTCTACTAACCAAGAGTTTTACAAGGAATTTGGTGATATGATGTGCACAGAATTTGAGATGTCCATAATCATAGAGTTTGGCTACTTTCTTGGACTCCAATCAAGCAACTCAAACATAGGACATTCGTGAGCCAAAAAAAGTGCCATTTAGTGGCCTTAAAAAGAATTCTTAGATATTTAAAACATTCCTCTAGCATCGACTTGTGGTATCCTAAAAGTGCTAAATTTGATTTAATTAGATATTTGGATTCCGATTATGCAGGTTGTAAAATGGATAGAAAAATCATCTCGGGTAGTTGCCAACTACTAGGGAGATCTTTAGTCTCATGGTTATTCAAGAAACAAAATTTCGTAGCCCTATCCATCACCGAAGACAAATATGTTTCTACAGGTGGTTGTTGTACTCAATTGCTATAGATGAGGTAAACATTTATGGATTATAGAATTGAATTTAAAAGTATGCCTCTTTTGTATGATAATAGTAGTATTGTGAAGATAGGCAATAGCTCAGTCCAACACTCAAGAATCAATCATATAGATATTCACCACCACTTCTTGAGAGATCATGTGAGCAAAGATGATATTGTCATTAGCAACATACGGACCAAGATCAATTAGCCAATATCTCACCAAGCCATTAGATGAGAGCCAATTTTGCATGTTGAGGAATGAGTTAAATGTCACAGATTATTCTAATGTTACTTGAACTCATCCCTCATGCTATTTGCTCCCATTTGGAGTTCTTGAAGTTCTTGTGCAAATCTATTTCAAAATATTTTCTCAAAAACTCTAATTTAATAAAAACTACATTATTTAGGGCAATTACTATCTATATCATGCATAATTATACTACAAAGTATTTATCTAAGTGATGTATTTAAGGATCATTTGTGATACGGGGTCGCCCGATCTTCTCGACGTAGGATGGATACTCATGGGAGTCTTGATGAATCGTAATGATCCTCCAATGCCAATGCAAGGGATGAACACTCTTTAATCCGCCAAAACACACTCGTGTTGATTTCGCCGACCACCAAGCGAAGATCTATCGTGCACCCAATTTCCAGCGGAAAGGCTGAACGATCTTGATTGAAGAGAACGCTCCTAATTCCCTATGGAACTTCGGCAGCAATCCTAAACTCAAACAAACTTTAGTATATTGATTTTTCTCAAACGTGGTCTGAGCCCTAAAGGCTGCCAATACAAGGCTTATATAGCCCCTTGGGACGTCCATATGGTCCCCAAACCAAGTACAACTTAACCCTATATAGTTTTAGATACAAACTCTCACAAAAAGGAAACTATATTTTACACCCGTCATATTGTTTCGATCATAACTTTTTATCCGTGGTGAATTTGAAGGTGGGACCAGATCCATTGCGTATCCCTTGAATTTATCTTTTCAACGAGTACAAGAACACCTGAATCGGACTCCGTTTGTGAAAGTTATGGCCTTTTTAGTAACTGCCTGTCAGGCTGTCCCGAACCGAATCCGAATTGAATCCTAAGTTGAATCTGAGTTGAAATTGGATTGAGCACGTGGGAAGTCCGAATTTGACTTGAAAATCTTATCCAAATCTTGTAGTTTAAGTCCTTGGTCTCCTCCCTTTTGCTCTCCCACTGCATGGGCTTCTTTCCTCCTTGATGAGCTACATGGGCTGCTTGGTTTCCTCCTTTCTATTCCCATAGGCTTTGAGCTTTTCATTTTTGGTAGCAAATATGATCACCCTCCTTGTGCTTCTCCATTGCTTTGGCCCCGGAATCATAATAATATTCAAACCTAATAATAAACAAGAATTTGACATAAGGTAGTATATTGTTCTCACGAATAGAAGGAAATTCATTAAGAAACAAATTTACCTGACAATATTTAATGTGGCTCAATACTTCTTTCCAGTGAAATAATGTATTTGATTGAAAAGAGCTAATCATGTGCGTATCCGCATCAATTTGCATCCCAGCTTAGCCCCTAATTCTTCAGGAAAAATGGTACTACCGCCCTCTCGTACTACCACGCCTCAAGTGCGGTACTATCGCTCTTGACTGGTGGTCTTAGTATCGGTTGTGATCGACTCCTTATCCTTTGCTCTCCCTGTTCACTGCGGTCCAACTGACCATTCACTCCAAAACCACCGTCTCAACTATCTTCTCTCTTCATCCTTAAAATTTACAAGTTCAAATCTTCAAGGGGATCTAAGGAAACTTCAAGTTCTAGCCATTCCCTAGTGCATGGTGGCTTTTCTCTTCCATTCCCCTAGGTAATCCTTGTTGGAATCCTCTCTTTCCTCTTGTTTGCTACCTCTTTCAATTCTAGGGCCAAAAGTAAAATGTGCATGATTTAGTCAATTTTTTTGAACAAAACAATTGGAACTCATATTTGGTGACATATTATGTCTATTCCATGAATTCTCTCATGCCAAATACTTGCTAGATGCAAGTTTGATTAATACCCCAAGAATTCCCTATGGGTGTGGTACTATTGCTCGAGGCAATATGGTATTAACGCCCTCCGGTAGTATGATGTGAGAAACTGTGGTAATACTGCTCTAGCAGAGAAAAGTTGAAATTATCATGCTCCTTTACTGTAGTCCTATCTTACCATGTCCTAATCCACTTTTCCTTCTTTCATCAATCATGGTAAGGACCAAAATCTCAGTGCACAAGAATACCACATCAGAAGGAGAACTGGAATATCGCTATGAGCCTCAGGTGGCTACAATAGCTCTATCTTCCTCTCGTCACAAGGCAGCATCACGAAAATCAGCCTCAAGGGCAGCCCTGTTGAAATAGATGATAGTGATTTAGAAACATATTCCTTCTTGCAAGCTATAAGGGCAAGAGATCAAGGTCAGTCTTCAAAGTAAGCTCAAGAACAACAACACTAACAGCAGCAGCATTAACAACGACAACAACAACAACAAGAAAGTGACGACGAGGACTATTCTCATGGACATAATGAGGATGACAATGATGATGATAAAAGACGAAGACATGGTAGAGGCTGAAGAGCCAAGGATAAATCTTATGCAAATCACAAGCGACAATTATATGCTCTTGACCACCCAAATCAATTTGAGAAACTGGTGAGTTGAATGTATCTGAGATTCCACATGCGGTTTCAACAAGAGGTGTACGCCCAACTCTATAATCACCACCGATAGTTTGCGGATCATAAGTATGTAGATTAGAAACACTTAAACTCTCATGACCACTTTGCTGGTCCATACCAACTCTTCTATGCCGCGGGTTTGCAAGACATTGTGGCACTCAAATGTGACTAGCAAGATGACATAATAAGATAGTTTTATGCTACAGTTTATATCTCTCTAGACTTTGTTATTTGGTGTGGATAACGGGAACTCAAAGAGTAGAAGCATCCAAGGCCGATTTTGAGCAAGTCGTTCAGACCTACTCAAGCTCATATGAATAAGTCCATTTTAGAGGAGCACTACAGACCCCGGCATGGTGTACCTTTTATGATGAAAATATAAGATATACACCCGGGAAGCTTGCAGGTCTCCTTCCTTTACTGAGCTTGATCAACCATGTCATTAACCACACCTTCTTCCCAATAGCAGGAACTTTGATGCTATTCACGGGCATGCATGGAATATCATCAATTACATCATGCAAGGACACAAATTTGATGTGATTGATTTGATAATAAGAGAGACAACATCATCAAAGAATGATAGGGTCAAGCATATTTACTACGCTTTCTATATCATGGCCTCATCATAAGGAAGGCATACTTCTGTGGAGCACAGCCAGTGGTTCATAAGTCCTACAAACCAAGGGAAGGGCCTCTAGTACCAACCGTAGCCTCTCCTCAAGCTCAAGTGCAAGAATAAGAGCATGTTCAAGAGCATGCTCCCTGTCAAGCCCAAGAGCATGTTCAAGTCTCAGATCCCATGCTTCAAACATTGAATTCTACCAACTCTACTCTTATGGAGATTCGAGATGCTTAGTTTGAGGCGAACTCCCAGCTAGCAGCCTTGACTCAGCATGTGAGCGTGCTTGAGCATCCATCCTCCTCGATGTCTTCATAGTTGGTGCAACCTTCATTGACACTCCACCATAGCCACTGCCATCGTTGTGATCCATATCCCAACTAGTGGATTGTTTTTCGAACTTGATGTCAAAGGGTGATGGATTAAGGGGGAGCAAGATGAATGAAGCCTCAACTCTTATGCTATCTTATTATATTATCTATATGTGTCTCTTGGATCTTTTGGTTACATTGTGATGAACTTGTAATAGTTAAAATTATGTGTGCTTGTTGAACTTGATGCTATGGCGCTATGATAAAATGTTATCTTTACTACTATTATCATTATTATGATATTATCATGTTTATCTTGTTCATCAAATGATTATAGCGAACTCATATTGCTTGAATATTCCACACAAGTGTATGAAAATCACTTCATGAACCTATACACATTTAGGGAGAGTTTTTTTTTATTTTTTTGGTTGACTTTGAAAGCAACTAATTATTTATCACCTTTTGAGCTTCTCTTAAGAATTAATTGATAAATCAATAGTCAAAACAAGAATATACAACGTGTTCTCGAACTTGATGTATATTCCAACTTCAATTCATTCATATTGCTTAGGCTATCATAAATTACCAATAAGTGGGATATTAAAAGCATCTAGACCCCTAAAAATGATTTTGGTAATTAATGACGAAAATGATTATAGGGACTAACGTGTTTATTGAGATGTTCAAAAGGTTTCGTCCCGGAGTTCGATGACATCATGGAAAAGGCATGAAAAAATGATCAAAGATTGATGTGGATCAAGATTGAGCTCAAGGTAAAGGTATATGGTAGTCTAAGGATCTCTTCATAGTCTTTTACCAGTCTCAGTGTTGGATGAAAAGATCGAGTTTATAGAATAGTGTTGTGTTATAAAGAGGGGTCATGGCTAGTAGCTTAAAGCTTAATTTGTGCCACTTAGATCAATACAATGTTCATGCATGCATTTGAAATTCATTTGGAACTCTCACTGGACATCAATACAATGTCTTGAACGGTAATACCGCTGCTTGGTACTACCTGTAATATTATATTTGGCAATTGGAGGATTAATTGAACTAAAAGAGAAATGATATCAAATTAAAGAAGATTTTCTAGAGTTAAAAAAAGGAAATTCAGAAACTAGAGGGAATAGAAGGCCTTGGGCCATGGGCCCACAGCAACCAGGCCCAAGGGGGCCAATCGGCCATTTTAGGGGAGCTAGGGAGTCCCCTTAACCAAAACCCTAGACATCCCCAGCCCCTTGTGCCCCCTCCCCTCCCCTGCAGCTGCCACACCCCCCAACCCTTGCGCCTCTCTCCTCTCCCCTAAAGCCGACCCCTCCCCAGCCCCTTGCAGCTGAGCTGGAGAAAAGAGAGGGAGAACCAAGAAGGAGAAGGGAAAGATGAAAGGAAGAAGAAAAGGAGTTTCGTAGGAACTTCAGAGGTCCTCATCGTAGTCTCCAAGGGTGACGATCAATTTCTTCTTTGTTTATTCTTAGCAATTTTCTGTTCGGGAGTAGATCGGTTCTATACAGTCTATCGTATACTATGATTTCGGGCCCCGTGGGTGTTGAATATAGGAATTTCTATTACTAGATAATTGTATAGGATCTCAATAGCTTTCTGTAGAGTACTTGTTCATGTCAATCCGATGAGTAGTTTGAAAGTTATGATTTTTACAGTACTGTAGTTCAGTCTGTCTGTCAGGTTTCGGCAGTCTGTAGTAAATAACAGATTAAAAATAGAAGATGAATCAATCTAGAAATTTTATCATCATGAATATTGTAGATAATTTATTAAGATTTCCAAAGAATCTAAAAACACAATTTTTATAAGGGTGGATTAGAAGTTATGAATTTTGCAGTATTGCTGTCCAACGCTGGGTGGTTGCTAGACCAGTCATGGGAAAGTGATAGTTGGGTTAACTAATTATTATATTTTGTGATAACTAGAAAGTGATGAGAAATTTCCAGTAGATTTCAATAATGTCATTGTTTACTATAGTTGCCCTTGTATATTAAAATATACAAAACAATAAGTTTGTTGTTGGGGGAATGGCATATCTGTCTTCCAGGTTAAAATTGGTGTTTTGGATGGATTAATCTAAAAATTTTGCCAACTAAGAAAGTGTGGGGAATTTTGTATAGATTCCAAAAATGGTATGGTATGCTGTTTTACGATGTGATAATTGAGAGTTGTGATATTTTTAGTACCCGGTCAGCAAGGGGATTGTTTGGTAAATAGGGGAAAAGGTCATGCTTTTGGAGAGCGTGTAGAAGCACTGTTGTTTATTTATGTTTTGTAATGCCTCGGCTTGTATTGAGAGTGAATAGCATATTGTAAGAGGAGTAGCTTCGGAAGTGTTGTCATCTTTTAATCTTTCCGGTCGTCGCGATTAAGAGAAAAGCAAGTACATTGTAGAGTGGTACTCGAGTGCTTAAAATTATGGTGGAATGAATAGTTGCATACCATATTCCTATAACAATGTTTGCTTTATATTTCTCTCGAGCCTATGATATATTGATGAAGATGAAAATTGAGGTAGTATGATGATTTATTTGTTCCTTTCTGTTTAAAGTGCTCATATGCTATTGATAAATTGATGATAATTTTGACAATCATGGAAGAATGATGAGTATACCCATTTGCTAATGATAAAAGAGAATATTCATTGATTGCATGTTGAGCGTTCATGATGAATCATGTGACCCACAGGAGTGGGATGAGGTCCCCATATGTAAGCTATGGGCAATGAAGTCCTCGTATGAAAAAGGACAAACAATTGGTCCCCACAGTAAAGAGTGGGCAAGAGTAAACACCGACGAGTGTTACACTCCGCTATAATGGGATAAGCAAAGAAGTGATAAGACATGTGCATGAGCATTTGTATTGCATTCATGAGAAAAGAATGAGAATGAGACATATGGTTAGAAGATGTTGATAATGAGAATGCGGAGGATTGAGTTGATATTAAATGGATATGAATTGTTAATACGTTGATGCGTCACTTATTATTCTGCTTTGTGCTTGCCGAGTCGTGGACTCACCTTTGCTTATTTGTTGTTTTTATGTAAACGTTGAAAGCGGCATGCATGGGTGGTTGTAGCACATGGATACTTGCACTTGATAGTTTTTCACCTCACTTATTATTACATCATGTTTGGTTATGTATAATTTAGCATCACTTAATGTAATAATTGGATACTTTATGGATTCCCTTAGGTTCATTTGGTTTGTATTATTGCTAGATGATGTGTTGTGTAGTTTGGACTTATTTATGATGCCCTTGGTATTTATTTGGTTCATATTCAGTTAAATTTGTGTTTGGTTATGCTGCTAAAATTTAGGTTTAGATTCTTGTGGAAGGTTGTGCTTGATATCTAGGTGAAGCTAATACTTGTTTATAGATTTAAATTGGTAGTTATAGTGGTTGTAGGTAATATCTTAGGCTTGTGTTAAGCCGGGGTGTTACACTACTGGTCTTTACATGCTGGTAGCTAAATTCTAGAGAGCTACCTTTTGATGTTCCTTGAAACAGTATTACCACATGTGTTGCACGGTAGTACTGTAGAACGGTATGACCACATGATTGGCGGTACTATTGGACTTCGGTAGTACTGAACTTTACATGGCGGTAGCTGATTTCTATAGAGGTATATTTTGGAGCATTTTTTCTCATCTGAAAATCAGAACTACCGCAGATTAGGTGTGGTACTACAGCATGATTGGTGCAACCGGTCCTTGTGAGGGCGGTACTACCGATATTTGAAGTAACGGCTAGTTTCTGTGCATTTAATGAACCTCAAATAGCTATTGAACAGTGGGTGTGGTAGTACCGGCTACTATATGGGGGTAGTACCTCAAATACCTTTTTTGGGGGATTTTCATCCTAACAGTATCCTAGTGAGTGGAGGCTATAAATACCTCCCCACTAGCAACAAGGGCTCTTTTATTGACTTCATTGAATACCCTTGAACTCCTTATGCACTCTCTACTATTCAATTGGTCATATTTTACATTTTAAGGTAATTGAAAGCATTCAAATGCATTCCATCATTAGTTGATCTTTATGGTACTCGACAACCTTCAAGCAAGCACTGTGATTCATTACTCTTAGTATTTGCCAGCACCATGACAGCTTGAAGGAAGATTGTGCGGTGGTCTCTTCAAAGAAGGTTGTGAAGAGTCTCGGCAACATTTGTGAGTAGTTTGGTGTTTGCTATCTCCGGAGTGGAGGAAGAGCAATTAGTTAGTGGACTTGAGGTTTTTAGGCTCAATTTGTTGAGCCGATCAAATCCATTTGGGCTTATCTTAATATGGACTAGTGAAGGCCAGTAAGTCTTCGATACCATGGGGAAAATATCATATTTCTCTATTGTGATTTATACCTTTATCTTTACATTCTGTATTTACATTTCTAGAACTTATAATTGAATTGTGCTGCTAGAAGTGTATGTAGTATAGACATTGCTTGTGGTGCCTTAGCGAAACCTAGAACATTTAGGTTTTAATTGTGCAAAAGATTTTTTATTAAGTTTATTATTGCTAAAAATTATAATTTAGCGAAAAAAACATTTTAAAATCTCTTATTCACCCCCTCTAGTCGGTTATTCTTGATCCTACAGTGGGGCCTACATGTCAGCGACAGCGGCAAGCGTGCGATGCGATGCTGACGCATGGCAAAAGCGGCACGACGATGAGTTGGGCTGCGGCGTCAGATTGGGCTAGGCTGAAGTGAAAGATTGGACTGGGGAAAAAATTTGGCCCACACAGAAATCCGGATTTTAAATTGAATTCCCAATTAAGAAAGCCCAGAAACTCAAAGAAATAAAGAAAAATAGCAAATAACTCCATCAAAAATCCAAGAAAATTATAGAAAATACTTTGAGATAGGAGAAACTCAAATAAAATATTGTTAGGAACATTTAATATTTTCCACTGATTAGTGCCTTGTTAATTTCTGATCGGTTATTTAAGCTTTAATTTCTTAAAAAGGAAATCTTGGAGAAATTAATTAAAGCAAATTTTAATTTAGAAAATTTTAAAAAACACTGAAAATTGAGATGTTACACAAAGCTACCTCAACCCGCTGCCCACTAACATCAAAACCGAACACCGCCGCCACTAATGTTAGCCGCTACCACCTGCGCAACACCCATCCATTGTCGCCGTAGTGCATGTAAGCCCATGGCTGCTGATGTGTTCCCCTCTATATATCTCTGCTTCTCAGGTGTGTGAGAGGCCATTGAGAAAGAGGGCCCATTAGCAATGTGGGACATTTGGCAAAGGATATTGATAATATTTCCAAAGGATTGTCCCTGTGATCCATCTTGTTCCTTGGATTTGGATTTGACTGCCTAGATTGGAAGGGGTATGGGTACACCCAATAGCTGCCACGTGGACGACATGTCAGCTAACAAAAGACACCTAGTGACCTCACTTGCACCACTTCCACTAGTTTGATGACCATAATACCTGGCTTCTGAGCTCAGGGACCTATGTGAACAACAGAGACGAGATCATCCTTGCCTTTATCTGGTACCTGATGGGTCTACTGGGTTGGGCTGCTGACTGACTGTTCTTGATGGAATTCTTTTCCGATGACGGAAGCATATGCCTACGAATTGTGATACTCGTGAGTCTTGATCGACTCCGCTGACCTGGGTTACACATTATATTTGCGCCAGGCTTGTTTAAACCAGGAAACCTTCATTAGCTCATATAATCGTTACACCATCCACCAGGTGATTGTTGTTCATGATCTGCATATAGTTAGGCATTGATTGGAGCGTAGTGTTATGTACTTGTCGAACCAGAACTCCCTTGATTTTTTGCTTTTTCTTTTTAAAAAAATTATGTATCACAGAGAACCTATTGTGCCTGCTACATTCCAGTTTTCTGATAGTTCCACTAGCGTTTCTAGGTCCACGTAATTTACACACTTTTATATAAAGGGTGAGAAATGGGAATAATATTTGTAGGAAAAAGCTTAAAACATTTTGTAACTAAAAGTTGTATGTATTGCCATGGCATTATTAAAAAAAAAGGAAAGCACCAAGCTTATCTTTGTACCTCACATTATAAAAAAAACAGTTCATTTCCAAGAACCATGACATCGCAAAAACATTACGGCAAAGTAGCTCGGCGTCAAGACCTAGTCGGTCAACATCCGGCAATAAACCTTTTCTCCAAGCAGTATAATACCAAATATATCTCGGGTGACAACGGTAGATGTTAATTGACAATAAGCGGAAAACGTGACATCAAAATTAGCGCAGCATCTAAATTTACAGTATCAATATGCTTTGCTGAACTGCAATCTACAAAAGGCTCTCCTTTCACCAACATTAGTTTTTGTTTCAAAGTGGCAAAAACCAACATTACTTCTCCAAACGGCGACAATCAGAGGGGACATCCTAACACCTGATTCACTCATTAAAAACAATTAGAGGGCACTTTTGAACCTAGCGCTAAATCTAGAATAAATCAGCATAGACATTATAGACTAGATAAAAAAGCTTATAAAGGAATTTTGTGTACATTTCAGCAATTGTTTACAGGGCATCAGCATCTCCAACCATGTGACTATCGATGGCCATATCATCTGCATAGTTTCCACCGTGTTGGTTTCTCCATCCACGGTTGTGCTCCGAGGGTTGTGCACGTCCATCTGCTTGAACCACATAAGTACATAACAAAAGAGGACCATGTCAAATAATTCTGCTGATGCTCCTGTGTTAAATGTTTCTTTTATTGAATGTCAAAGCTCCATGTGTTAGCTATTAGGGTGAGCACTTAAAATTCCATGCCATTACAGATCACAAATGGAGTTTTCGCTACAACCATCCATAATGTGTTTTATGGATTAGTCACACATCCCTAGTTTGATGATATATAGAGCACAGACAGAACGGATCCTTCCCATCCAAGTATAGTTGAACTTAAAAGTGCATCCATTTTGAGGCCATCACCCTAGACAGCAGATGAATGTTCTCTCCAGGTTTAAAATAACTAGTCATTTCTATAAGGAACATGCAATAAGACTAGTATTTACCACTTTCACCATCAGATGCCTCAGCAAGCCTTGCAATTGCATCAATCAAAGATTGTTCATGCTCCTGCCAGAATGTCTATTAGTAAAGTTGACGGGCAGCTCCATCACAATATTTAGCATGTACATGCTTACCTTGAGAACTTTCTTTGCTTTCTCTAACTCAAGGGGGTCGGGGTTGCTTGCACCAAAAACTCGCTCCACCTAGATAAGTAGACAATCATGACAAAGCAGATAACATTTGTACAATCTAAACAAATATGCGAAATTCCTTCCGAACAAACCTCCATTATGAGTGTCGCCGTGTGGAGTATTTCTATGTAGTCAGAACTTTTCTTCCCAACACCATTTTGTGCAGGTGGAAAGTCTTTCCTGGATGTGTTGTTCTTTGGGGGTCCTCTGCCCCTTCCCGCACCTGACATGGGGCCACTACGTCCGCTTGACTTCTTACTGCCGTGAACAGCAACGTCACGACCACGATGGATTATTCCAGGGTTGCCACCTTCCCATCTTATATCTTCAGGTGCAATCTGCACTCGAGGTCATGAAACAAGAACACAGATTACTGTGAGGGCCCTTGCTTGTTGCTTAGCGGGTGTCTTTCTCAAACATAGAAAAGAGAAAAATAATACCAGCCTATGCTACTGCAGATTATTAAGCATTGTGTTTGTCTGGCTTCACTTGCATACTCTATATGATAAAAATAGGCATTTGTGATTTTGTTTAGATGTCCCAAGGTTTTCAATTACTAGGTACTGAAATGAGAACTTAAAACTATCAGAACAGAATAATGATGGTAACTGGAAAGACTAACAGACTGGCCCTTGGGGAGTTCAGCAATAAAAAAAATAATTGTTCATTGCTGATTGCCAATAAGCAGCTGTTTGTATAGGGAAAATATGAAAGGATCTGAAGTTATGTTAACAATAGTTCCATATGGATGAAAATCTAGTACCTTTCCTTTTTCTGTTAAGAATAAAACGAAAATTATATTGTCTGCAAACATGACTTAAATTTTAGTGTTTGTATCTTAAGAAAATCCAGGAATTTGATTTCTGAGGCACATCATATAAGACTAGGGGTTATTTGGTTCACTACCGCAGTTTGCCACAAGTCATTGTGGATAAGTGTAGCCAGCCAGTTCATGGTGGGCCCACAACTAAGGTTCCAAAAACCGACGGTTACCGACCGGTAACCGCTGATAACCGGAAATCCCGGTGACAAACTGGGATGGAAAAATTGGCCAAAAATACCAATGGTTACAAATACACTTCCTAGGTTGGTTTAGACCTTTTTTATACTAGATTACTATTGTATGAACTAAATACTAGATTTTCTCTAGCTTTTTTTGGTTTTTAGTGGGTTTTCCTTTTTTCCGATAACCGGTCCGGTTTCAAACTGTCCAAATTCAAAATTTGAAATATAAATTTCGTCTGATTTTTCCCAGGATTTCCAGTAACTGGCCGGTGACTGTTACCGGTCATCGGCCAAGAATACCCCTGGTTTCGAAATTTGGAACCTTGCCCACAACTATGACAACAAACCAAACAGTAGGTACAAAAATCAAACCTGCCTAACAGAGGGCGTTCGTATTGGCTACGACTGATGCCTTTTGGCTAAAGAAGTGACTTTTAGAATGAGAGCGCGAACGGTGGTGAAAGTGAGGAAGAGATGCGTGTACGAGACATGAGCGAGAAGAGGTGTGTGATGCGCCTATGATCCCCTGCCTGGAGCGAGACGAATGGGAAAGCCGCTTCGAAAAGCCGAGTGTTCATATTAGCTTTTAGCTTCCCTAAGGAGAAGCCAAAAGTAGAAACCAGTACAGCAAAGTGTGGCAGCAAACCAAACAGCCCATAGGATATTAAGAAGGCATTCAAGGACTTTCACATTCAGCTTTGTTTCCCCATTAACATAAAGAAAAATAGATCAATCACATTAGTTTCTTTGCATAACATATGAACTCTAGGCTCACATTGATAGCCAAGTTATAAACAATATTCTATTTTTTTTTTTAAAAAAAAAGATGAAATGTATGTCATGTTCATTCTAGCTCTTACTAAGTTTTGTCAGCAAGTAAATATAGAAGCATCAGAAGTCACTCACAATAAAAGGGCATTTACCTCTCTAAAATCGACATACTCCCAGCTCTCATGTGCTGTATTTATGTCATAAACCAGTACATAACGATCCTACAATTAATCAGAATGCACTTCAGAAGGGCTGTGAAGCAAGAAATTATAACCCTGTGGAAATAAAACAGACCTTCTGTGGATCATAATCAGTTATAACAGCTTCATAAAAGCTATTATCATCAGGCCACCTAGTCATCACTTTACGGCCAATCAATGGATCTAATTGTAGTGCTTCAGGAGGAAGACCACCAGAAGAGTTCCTATTCATAATTGGTCCCTTCCCACTAGGACCAGCAGAAGACGGCATGGACTTGACTGCTGGAGCAACCGGTATCTTATGGCCCTACAAGCACAATTGATTGCCCACAAAATAAATTAGTTGTGATGAATATGATAAACATCACAATCAGAAAAATCTAGGGGATTATCTCTATGGATTTCAATCATCACTTACTTGTTTAATCTTTTTGCCTTTTGTGCCTGGTGCAGCTGCCTTTTTTGCTGCTGAAGATGATGGTTGCATTGGTGCAGATAGTGGCTGTGAATGCACAGCAGGAGATGGTGCGGGTACAGATGCAGAAGGAATGGATTGGGATGTCTTTTGCCTCTTGCGAACAGAGTTGGTAGGGCTGGGCATGCGGTCATGTGAACGCTGGGCATTATTCCCCATATTCGTCTGAAGCCCACCTGTTGACTCTCTCCATTCCCTTAATAAAAGAAGTCCAGAAGTTAGAAACCAACTGAAAAAAATACAAACATTGCATCGACTAAGATGTATACTGATCTGTCCATGTTAGACCTTATTCTTCGGATAATATCATCATTATTCACTCTGTTTAACAACTCTCTGTGTTCCTTGTCAGATACTCTTAGCTCCTTTCTAAGTTCAGTAATGAGGCCTTCCTTTTCCTGAAGAAGGATTTTTAAGTTTATCATAGGTCAGTTCCGTGAAATACTAGCCAAACAAACACAATTAGTAAAAATGAAGAGTGACAAAGATAAGCGGTGCACACCCATGTAATAGCATCGGATTGTGCCTTGAATGCACGAAGAACTGAACAATATGCATCTTGCTCAAGCTGATGTATTTGTGTTTCCATATCTGTGTGAGGTTGAGCCCTAGTATATGAACCGGCACCAACAACCTCTCTCCCATTACCACTGATACGCCCACTGCCTCTCATACCTCTGTTCTGATATGATGGTGGAAGATCATCATCAGTTCCTGCAACCAAGGACAAGTTGCTGAGCACAGGGTTTCAAATTTTGTTACTAGACTGGCTCCTGCCAGCTGGCCGGTACTGGTTTCCAGCCAGTTACCGTTAGGACTGGGAAACCATCCAAAAATAAAATCTCAAATCATGTGCAATTTTGTGTTGAACAATGGTAACCATCAGTTAGAACCGATATATGCTTGTTACAGTCCAAAATCTCGCCTCTACTACCAGACTTGTGTTTTGATTTTCACATTGCAATTGCCTAATTCCCTATACGGCCTCCGAATGTTAGGGAGGCCCATATTCAGTTACACCTAGCTACAAATAATCGTTTTAGCGAGCGCAGATGGTAACTCACTACTACAACTTAATGCTAACAGAGCTCTATTCTTTCAGGACCACTGTTTAATCCGTTATCAACAATGTTTTGCAGCATGGTACATGGTTAATGTGAAACAAACAAGCTAGCTGATGGGCACTTTATGTAGAATCATTTTAAACGTGTTTAGTTACACACCCATGCTGCCCTATCATCATCTAATGAATTTTTCCACAATCCTAAGTCCTAACAAAACTTCAGATATATGCAACCATTTATTAGCAAATATTGATGCCATAGATTTGTTTGCATGTTTATATTCAAATGTTTTGATTTTTTCCAATTATAAGATGACATCATATTTCAGAATTCAAAAGAATTTCAAATATATTTTGATCTGGTCCGGAAATTCTAATAACTGGTAAGTTACCACAGGTTTTTGGAACCCTTGCTGAGCATGAGCTTAGAACAATGTTAGTGCTAGCATGAATAACTCACAATGTTCTTGTAAACTTGTAAGTCACAACTATCACCAAAACTAAGTTATTTGCTAGAAATTTTGTTCAATACACTTTAGGTGCACTGCAGATAACACTTCTATTGAGTTGGGCAGTGCATTTATGTTGAACAAGTATATCAAGCAAATGATACAGCTGTGACAGACCCCTGAGAGTGCTGGAACATTTCTGAGTTATGTGATACTATGGTTATTGGGATGATAAATTGATAAGGCTAGACAGATACGTGCAATCCAAAAAAAACAGACATAAGGAAGAAAACCAATCTGGATTGTCGTCAAAATCCTACTAGATGAATAGATGATATACACAACACACTAGTCCACTACTGCTTCCAAAAAATCCATCCCTAAAAAATTCAATTGATTGTACGCATGCGGGCAGCATTCTTTTCCAGGAATTTATCCACCTACGGTCTAAAACAATTAAAGAGGGTGGCTATTTATTTATTATGTCGCCATTTAGCTGTATTGAAATACATAAAACTATTTTTATCATGTGACATGAACATTAAATTGGGGAAAAAGAGCTATCTTTTCCATATGCATATCCATGTTGCTGCATCGGTATTTTTTTTAATAAAAAATCTCATGTCGCCATGTTCCTGCAAACTAGAGAACATTTCTTATGATCAAAAACTATTCTCCAAAGCTAGAACTCATATGAACATCAATAATAATGGGATCATCCACATGTCCACTGCTAGTAACTGTACAGATAAAGCCGGGATGACACCATTTTACGTCAGAGTTCTGGAACAAATAACATATTTTTAATCCCATAGCTACTATTCAATAGAGCTTGCAGCTTCGCCATCGAACAATTTCCTGAGAGCAACAATGGCAGCTTTTCTTTCTCTTGTAGTCAATGCTCAATGATTAGAAGCTACAAAAGAAGCTCCAACACTGAGCCTTACCAAGCAAATGAGTTTACATCCGATCCAAAGCACGCCTATACAGCTAAGACACAGCCAAGAACCCCCAATATGCCCAAAGTGTCCATCTTTCTAGCCGAACAAGCTGAAAATGTAAACCCTATAACACAAATTCGCCCGGAGTGATCTATTGAAGAACTAATTTTCCTGATGAGAGTGAACAAAACACCACCAATCTGCAAGAATGGCGTCCAAAACCCTAAATTCACCAGAATAACAAGAAAAACACCCATATGATGCCATGTTCCCTTCGTATAAAAAGTGACCGCAATTCTCCACCAATTCCGCCCAAAAACCACACCCAATCACGAGAACCAACAAATTCCGCAAGAAACTCCCCACCGAACACCAGCACACGAATCCAATGCACTCACCGCTGCTGTCGACGGGCTGGTAATCCATGGCGCGGATCCGCCACGCAGGCCACCAAGACCCCCCGAATCACACCTCCGAAGCCACTGCCGCCGCGGCGACACGCCGCTCCTCCGATGAACCGCCTCCAAGAACCCCCAGATCAGCCGCCCCCAGGCCGGACAGACCCCTCCTCCCGCCCCGCGCCGACGGAGCCGCGGATTCCGGAGGCGAATCGAGGCGACACGCAGCGGATTCCGGCGAGATTTGGGGGTGGATTTGGGACACGAGAGGGGGTAGCGGAGGAGCGGTGGGAGAGGAGGGGAGAGGCGTGCGTGCGGGGTGTCGAGGGGAGGAGGGGAACGAGAAAAATAATTGAAGGGGCCAAAAGGATAAACCGTTAGACGCCAAGGGGATCTTATAGACGCCGGGTTTCAGGTCCGGCCGGTCGTGTGCGGGTGCGAGGCTGCGAGCCGGTCGTTTTTTGCTCCGGCTGGTTTGTCACCTCGCCCACTGTTCTAGTGTTGTTTGTGTCGTTGTGAGAAGTGTGATTGGTTGAGGGATGAATGCTGCTCCGCGCGGGAAGTTTCGATAGAATGCAGGCGATCTGATCCAGCATACAAATATCGGCGGTAGCCGGCCGGTTACTACCGGTCGGGACCAATAAAAAATATTGGTCAGAACAGATTTGAATTTAAAATTTAAATTTGATTTGATGAATAGTAATTTCAAACAGTAACTGACCGGGAACAGCTTAAACCGAACGGTAATCAACCGAAAATCAGTTAAATTCAAATTTTGAGTTTACATTTAATAATTAAAATCGCCCGATAGAAAACTAAACAATATGGGGTGTCCAATCTTCTCAATGTAGGATCAATGATACTCATGTGTAGCTTGATGAATCGTAGTGGTCCCCCATTGCCGATGTAACGATTAGCACTCTATAATTCACCAAATCACACCGTGTTGATCTTCACGGATCACCAAGTGAAGATCTATTGATCCCTTAATTTAATTCCTAGCAAAGAAAGAAAGAATGATCTTTGATAGATTGTAGGACCGAGAATGGTGACTAGAGGAGGTAAATATGAGCCAATCTATTAAAAAGCTTTTCAAAATCTTTTTCAAAGAGAAAGTCAAAACTCTTCACTCCAATAACTATAAGAAGATATAAAGATCATATATCAATTATCCATAAAGAAACATCCAAGAAAAATCGAGCAAAACGTGCCTTGACAAACCCTAACGGTCTGACCTCTAAGCAGAGGCGGTCTGACCGCTAGCTAGTCGACGGTCTGACCTCTAGATAGTTGGCTATCTGACCTCTAGCCAAGAACATACTAGATTTTCAACACTATTTTGAATCCAAAAATTGATAAAACTTTTGATCAACAACCCCAAAAAACTTGAACCAAGGCTAGATCATAACCTTAAGAACATATCCCAACCAAAGATATTAAAGAAATTAAGAAAGTTAGGATCTTTGGCTCTTAAAGCTCCACAAAAGTTCCAAATCACACGTAAAACATCAAAAAAGCTCAATCTTGATCCTGATCCAAAGAAAAGGGCAATTGCTCATCATGAACATTTTCATAGCAATAAAAGGAACAAAAAAATACAAAAGAAAGCAAATGGTATGCAACGAAGCTCCCCCTCACTCAAATATCTCATTTTGGCATTTTTAGGTTCCAACTGCCAAGTTTTGCAACTAATACAACTTATTTCACAAAAATACATATTCTCACCCTTAATGCAATTTATCACCCCTTAATATCGTTTTATCAATCATTCTTCCCCCCTTTTGGTAAAATAGACATCAAGAGCTAAAACTCCCCCTCAAAATGTACATGGCATTATATGGAGCACAAGAAGCATAAAAGAGAGTATGCATGCATGTATGAAAAATGTAAAACTTAAAGAGTTTTGAAAATTAGCCACAGTGAGGTTCAAGTTAAAAGGATAACACTTAAAGCCATAAAAATGCATACAAAACTATATAGATCATGACGAATTATATATAACTAATCTAGGTAAGATAGCACAATTTAAAGCATTCAAATTAATTTCAAGATAAGCAAGACTTAAAAATTAACAAGTTTACTTAAAGCAACCCAAATATGAGCTAAACCATGTCAAGAAGGCTAAACAGAATCAAGAAGCTCAAACTGAATCAATTAGAGTGCTACAAATTCAATATTAAATTATTTTGTTTAAACACTTGGAATTGAGCACAATTAGCATATTTAGCACTTACAAAAACAAATTTTAGTCTTACTTAGCAAAACAAGTCCTGGACTAGGTGCCATCTGTAACACCCCAACCAACCAATGGTCTGGAATGCTACCAAAAATTAAGTAATGTAACAAGATAACTAAATGCACCTCACAAGATTTCAGCAGAACCTCCTTTGCATGGTTATCTTTGTCGGGGGTTTCAGCATATAGTTATAATTAATAAAGATAAACCATCATGAACCATGGAAGCAGCTAAACATCTAAGAAATAAGCTACTCATCTATAATATTAATCATGAGCAAACGTAAATCTTCTACTTCTTTATTACAGTTTGCTTCTAGGAAACAATAAACATGAAAGTACTTAAAGAGAATCTAACATCGATTATTTGGTTTATTCTTTTTTTCCATTGTGGGTAGAACGTGCAAAAATGCAACAAAACTAATCCTTCTTTCCCCCCATGCATGCCGATTAAATGAACGTACCTAAAACACAACAAAAACAAGAGTGAGTCCAAGACCCAGCAAATATAACAAAAGGGTAACCATAGCATCCATGAACACAACACCATAAAAAACAACACCCAATAGATGCTTTTCAACAAATGCTATGCAATATGCTCAACAAGGTCTTTATCTCTTTCTCTTTTGCATTTTACCGGTAATGCAAAGTGTGCATTCGTCGATGAACACCCATGCCTGTACCATCTGGTACAGGGACCAATTGCCCATACTCCGCAAGTATGAGGACCTAAGCCCATGCTCTCAAGCATGGGGACCTTTAGCCCGTCAACAACATGACGGGGACCTCAGCAATTGCTTTGTCATTACATGACCAAGACTTCAATAAGCCAACATGATGCATATGCATGAAAGTCTCAATTTAATAAAAAAAACGTGCATCCACAACACTTTGCACTAGGAAAACCTTTTCATACTACCATGTTTACACTCATGAACTTCATAACTTTCAAACACCCATGAACATTACCAAAAACATCTTCATCACAACATAATCACATAGTTGCTCACAATATAACTCAAACATCGATATTCTATAACAACCATTGTATCCTTCATTATACTTGCCTTAACCGCGAGAGGACGAGGGACGTGCAGAAGGTGCTACCCCCCAGGATTAGTCCACCACCTAAATAATAATTATAACGCATGCTAAGATAACAGTAGTGGACCAGAACTATATAAAAACAATCACAAACTTGCAAAAACGTCCAACTCGACTTCAACCCCAAATCCTAAAGGTTTATCTGTCCCCTCTGTGAACAGTCAACTTCAAATATCCATATCTATTGGTACAGGAGTCCGAATAAGGTGTTCTTAGACTTTCTGGAAAGATAATTAAATTCTCCATCTAAACATAGTTGGTGAACCTCCCTAAATCGGCCAAATTTTACCCGCACAAGCCAGTTTTCTAAAACATCAATTTCACATCGGGTTCTCTGGATAGAATACTAAAAATACCATAACTTTCAGTACGAGTGTCCAATCACAAGTTCTTGAGCTTTCTGGAAAGATAAGATAATGATCTATAACTTTCATTATACTGAGATTCTCTAATTCTCCCATCTTCTAATCGCCTAACAGCATTTACCAAAACCTGACAGAAAACCCACCAATCTGCAGAACAGTCCCACTAAAAAAATCATAACTTCTGCTACAGAGGTCCCACGACGTGTTCTAGTACTTCACGGAAAGATGGAGACGTCCTCTACATTACTCTAGGAGATGTCCAGAACTGAATCCCCATAAAACTACCCCAAAATGACTGTCTAACGCAATCTGTCCTGGGCAGACCACAATACCGACATTGATACAACAATTAAATATGCATCTAACTGGGGGAAATAGGGATTACTCTTGATGAACCACTGAAGAACACGAAGAACACTACACGATCTCTCTCTCCCTTCATTTTCCCTTTTCCCCTTCCTCTTCTTCTTCTTTCGGGTCAAAAACACCTCCTGGTGATCGATCTCCTTCCTCCGCTCGACCGGCAGCAAAGGGGTTCTTCTTCACCAACAGCAGGGGCTTCAATGGAGGTTGGGGTGCTGCTGGACAAGGTGGAGGCGCATGGGGGACAGGGGGTGGCGGCCACAAGGGGAGAGGAGAGGGGGAGAAGGGGTGGTGGCTAGGGTTTGGGGGAGGGGTGCCCCCTTTTTTGGCCAGCCACCTCTTGGGCCAAGGCCCAGGCCCAGGTTGCCAGGATTTTCAGAAATTCCCCCTCTAACAATTCCTATTTAACTCTTTTCTATATGGTCCTTCCCTGCAATTAATCGATTAACTCTCGAATCACTTTTGGGGTATTACACCATTCATAACTGCCTCCTAAGATTCAACCATTTTTCAATTTTTTGTTTTCTTTACATTTATTCAACCATGTGCTAAATCTCAAGCCTTTGTCAACCATCCTTAGTGATAAGGTTAAGAGTATGGTCATAGTCTTCCAAAAACTCCCCCTGAGTTTATGTCTAGTGTAATGGCAAGCTGTCTCATATGGAAAAAAAATTGGTTAAAAATTAGCATAGCTCAATTTAAAGATCAAATAAGATTTAAAAGAGTATTTTTCACATAACATATATCACAAAAGGATCACTAAAGAACAAACTAATCAGAAGATCCATCCTTACAAACTTAAAAGATACCAATTATTGAAATTGAAACCACTTGTAAAATTTAGTTTAAGTTGGCAAGTTAAGCTAGTATGGCAAATATTGACATAACATGGTAATGGGGCAATATGAAATTAGAATTACATCATAAATGAGTAATACGCAAAGCACAAATCTAAATGTATATCTAACAATAAAATGCCATGTATACATGATAAAAATCCATAACTATAAGAAAAGATACCAAATGCAAAATGCCACTTGTAGAAGCAAAAAGGATCCAGCTCCCCCTAAAACACAAGCTGCAAGATACAACATCTAAAAGCACTTGCAAGGGAAGAAATAGCTCAAAAGATCATATCGATGATCAAAGCGCCAATCTTATGAATTGTGGAAAAAATGCAAAGTCCCTCAGAAGGATTTAGAAGGAGAATGGGGATTACCTTTATTACTATGAACTGGTTATAAGATGCTCTCGTTTAGATATTACAAAGAGATGCTACTAGCCCTAGTCTTTGTAATCCTCTATCTGGTCGGGATATCTTGATTGATCCTCTAGGATTGGTCTCTAGTGTTGTTCTTCTTGTTTGTGTTTGTTGTTTTTCATGTCTTCTCTCATAAAACCTTAAATAACACTAAAGGGGTATCAATCATCTACGTGAGCAGGCACCTTGTCGATTCGTCCCGTCCGGTCGAGAGGACAGTTGCTGTCAATGAGAGAAATATGACAATAACTGATCTTCGGTTATTGTCAGTGGGAGAGAATTGTTGAGATAATTTATTAGGAAGTTGTTGTCAAAGACATAAGGCTGAATCATCGTGCAGTTGGGAAGAGGATAAAGCATGTCCTTTATCCATCGCATGGGAGGAATTGCCCAGAGGTGAGCCCTATACCAGTTCATGAGATCTCTAAGTGGTCGCTAGTCAGTTGACATATACAGTAGTCCTCTGACCAGGGGTACTTGGGTAATTATCTTTGAAACTAACGACCACATGGGTTTTGAGGTCTTAATCGAGTATTAAAACCGCATTTAATGGATTATTTAAGCCTCATCAGCTAGCGCTCGATCTTTAAGTAAATTTATAACTTGAATTTTTCCAATTAGAATTCAAATCAAAGAATATTCTTTAACAAGAGTAAAGAGATTTTTATTCACTTAAGGTTGAGAAAATCAACTGGGAAAACTGATAGGTTTTGTTCCTGTTGGGCACAAATCTTGCAACCATTGTTTTCTTTGTTAAAAAAACCCTATAATAATTTGCCATCATATTATCATCACCTCCTGTAGCCCTAATTGTAGTTGTGTAAATATGTAGAAATTCCAATGGATTTTGTTTTCCATCGAATTTCTCAATATTTGCCAACTAGAACCTTTCTAGCCAATGCAATTTGCCAGCTGGAATGTTTCCAGCCAACGCACTGCTTGAATGCCTACTGAGAAAGCCCGACAACCTATGATTAGGTCGTGGCGCCTTCTCTAGAAAGGGGTCGGATTGTAATTTGTCAAAGACCTATTCCTCTGACAGTTATTGTGGGGAGTCAGTGCTTTAATCTAGTCATGCACACTCAAATGGTGTCTTTGACTATATGCTTGGTTTATATGATGATGTAGATCATCTAGACCGAATCCCCGATTTTGTCTTTAGTGATAAGGGGGAGGGGTTACTTCATTATCACATAGCCTTCTTCCCTTATGGCTTCCTTGTCAAAACATTTGAGCGGGTCTTGTGCCCGCTAATAGATTATTGTTAGCTCAACCATGTTGGCTTCTACTATGCGAGGAATGCACAAATGAAGTCAATGTTTGGCTTTGAGAATGCCTTTGCTCTCGATACACCTCCATGTGTCACATTGTTTGCTGGAGAGTCTCTGTTACCTAACTTGCAACTTGAGCATATCTAGGGGTTTCTGCCAGAGCAGGGTCTAGGTTGTTAAGAATATAATGTACACGTTGCTGATTTTGAATAGTTATCGAAGGCCTTGGAGTATTCCTATTAGCGGAAGGAGTATGATGACATGAGTTTTTCTCTGAGTTCTCTGCTCGATCCTCATGACTCAGCAATTGTAGAGGGGTAGAAATAGGTGGATTAGGTAGTCAATGTCATCTAATTCTATTATTTTTTACTCTTCTAGGTGATGTAGGAGCATTCGTGCCATCCCGACCAATGGATTGTGAGGGGATCTGTCATGAACAGTTGTGCATGACATTTGTAGTGGTATCACCGAATGCATTAACCTCATGCTTCCAACAGACATATTTCAATGAACTCCTACTAAAATTGAGTGAGAGCCTTCCATCGCTTCGGCAAGGAGCTACTATGATGGAGAACAATTGGAGACCACCATTTCTAGGGGGCTATGTGGTGGACTTAACCTAATCGGATGAATTGTCGATCGAATGTTATGTGTTATTGTCTTCATCCGGTGTCCTACTGGGGGTAATTTCATTGACATCACGATCAGTTGTAGACCAGCTCCTGCAATACGTAGGAGCTGTTGGTGAATAGGTTGCCTACAACTGCATTGAGAGTACTTTGACGCTCAGATCATGGTGTCACGCTCGTGTTGCAGTGTTTGCCTGTCGAAAGTGTTGGGCTTGCTGTGGTGCCCAGGCACTCCAACAAGGTTGGAATACCTAACTCCCTAGGTAACGTTGATGATTGGGGCAGCGTGTCTTCTTCGTCGACTTCGCTGGTCTCAAAAACTGGTGAGCCTGGGATGGAGGATGATGGCGAGGAGACATCATGTTCCATGGTGTGGAGGCATGTGTCCATATCAAGATCGGCATAGTCTGCTAGATGAAACCAATTATCCTCATCTCAGGTTCCTGCCATGATCGCATGGCCAATATTGATAGAAATAGGGGAAGATGGTGCTGCTGATGAGAACCTTCAAAGACTCAGTGCCTTTCTCCCCATAGACAGTGCCAACTATCGATGATCAAATTGCCGACCTTACAAATTGTGGGAAAATGCAAAGTCTCATAGAAGGATTTAGAAGGAGAATGTGGATTATCTTTATTTCTATGAACTGGTTACAAGATGCTCTTGATGAGAGATTACAAGGGGATTCTACTAGCCCTAGTCTTTGTAATCCTCTATTTGGTTGAGAGATCTTGATTGATCCTCTAGGATTGGTCTCTGGTGTTGTTCTTCTTGTTTGTGTTTGTTGTTCTTTTTGTTTTCTCTCATCAAACCTTAAATAGCACTGAATGGGGTGTTAGTTATCCATGTGAGCAGACGCCTTATCGATTCGTCCTATCCAGTTGAGTGGGCGGTTGCTATTAGTGAGAGAAATCTGACAATAACTGATCTTCGGTTATTATTAGTGGGAGAGAATTATGGAGATAATTACAAGGTAGTTATTATCAGAGACATAAGGCTAAATCATCATGAGGTTGGGAAGAGCATAAAGCACGTGCTTTATCCGCCGTACAAGCGCCATTGTACCAGTTCATAAGATCTCTGAGTGGCCATTGGTCGGGTGACATATACAGTAGTCCTCCGACTAGGGGTACTCATATAATTGTCTTTGGAAGCTTATGACCACATGGGTTTTGAGGCCTTAATTGAGTATTAAAGCCATATTTAGTGGATTGTTTGATCCTCATCAGATCCAAACTGGTAAAAGTCACTCTCCAACTCTCTCCTCATGAGGAATGGCTAAAAGAAAAGAGAGCTAGACTCTATACTCCACATGGTCTCTAGGAAAAGGATGATCACAGCTAAGGAGTGAATCTAAAAAGCTAGAAATCCCTAATACTGGACACTAGCAACTGAAAAAGCAAGCTCGACCTATACTGGAGGAAAGTACAGCTTAAAAGATACTAGAGGAAAGTACAACTTAAAAGACCCAAAATACACCTAAGAGGAACTCATGCAAGAAGTAATTCTATACTTAGCCCAACCAATTCTCTAAAACCATCCCAAATGATATAGAAAGCAAGAATTAAGGGCAAAAGTAAAGTACAGGAAATAAAATCTATGTCACACCGCTTGGTAGTGAGATAGTCAAAGGAGTAGAATCTGAGCCAAGTTGCATCCCAAGATTGATAGTCATCACTGGATGCTAGAATGAGAAAGATGAAGACCCAGAATCTCCAGATCCAGGGAGTTTGCCCTAGGCTAGTTAGATCACCATCATGTGGTCAGTCTGACCATTGGGGGCTGGTCTGACCGCTCTCTTGGTCCCAAACTGTAGTGTTGCACACTTGGTCTACATCAACATAAGTAAAGTTGTTTGTTCCTTGAAACCTGGGTTAATGAGAAATAATATGCAAATCTGTTCTTGTGACACATGACAAGCAAAAATACTATAATCTAAAGTGAGAGGTAGGCAATAAACATTCAATGCTCTCATAAACATAAGCAAAAAATTTTGAGCATGAGTAAGAACGTACATAGCATGTCAACGAGCAAAACTTAAACACTACATGCTAGAGAGATAAATCAAGCTCAATATATATCTATGGTAGACATTGAAGCAAATGAGCAACAAAACACAAAGCAAGCACACAATCAATGACAAAGAATGCAAGAAATTATATGTCAAAGCTCATCTATCCATAATTTACAATATCACTTGTGTTACCAACATCATATAAGTATAAAACAAGCCATTGAACAAAGCATACCTAAATTATGCTAACATAGATCAAGATTAAGATATGCTAACATGGATATCTAATGGATACATGGATATCTAGAGCAAGATATCACAAACAATTATAGTAAATGTAACAAGATAACACAAGCTCATAATGAAAAGTCAAGCTCAAGCGTACATGGAAATCATGATCAAAACTCTAGGCTATGAACATATAGCATGAACAAGTATAACAGCTGTAGATTAAATTGAGAATAACATATGCTAATGCCAATAAGCTAAAGCCCATATATCCACAAGTGATATACACACTACCATGTAAATAGAAATCATGACATGAGAAAAATCATGTAAATACATGGTATACTAACATCAAGGAAGAACATTAATACATGAAGCACAAGCAAGAGCATTATACAAGATGTTGCTAGAATAATGCGTACTCATGAGAATAACACTCATTTATCCACAATTCATAAACAATTAGTTAGCACACGGACATACAAGTAAAATACACATAAAGACTTGACAAGAATGTAACATGAGTAATACATGCTAATATAGTACAAAGGGAACACCTGGATAAGCACAACATGCTAATATGATTAAATATGAATGTAAGGGTATGGAGGTGTATGATAGCTCACAAAGTAGGTGAAGACACCAAACATAAAAACACATGCCGCTTGGAGGCCATAAAAGGGAGTAAAAAATCATCAAGTATTTCAATCACGCAATGAAGCAAAAGACTGAAACTCATCAATTCATGTTCTCCATCTCGTATCCCCGGTACCTACACATAGGAAGAACAAGGTACTCAAGTCTTGGATCCTAAAGGGTTAGTGAGTAAACACTTGAGAACCCAAAGCTTGGACATACCACCACTAGAAGCAATTGAATTGTTATGTGAGTTAGCATGATGCATTGGATGGTTCATGTAAGAAAATCTATTTTTGGTGGCACGCCATGAGTGGACAACTTGATGAGGAAAACAAACGCCATCTCTAAAAAAGCGATGAGAACCTTGCTTAAAAGCACCATGATGAGAATCAATAAAAGCACCAAAAGAACTCACAACTCCTCCTCATTGTTGGTGCGCACCTCGATGGGAAAAACGAGGTTCACCACTTCAGAAACAGTTGAAATCTTTCCTCAGGGCATCATGTAAACTAAACCTAAAATTATGAGAACTAAGTCCATGACACCATCCAACACCACTAGAAAAAGTGTCAAAGAATCTATTTACAAAGCGAGCCTTCATGTTAAGCTCATGAGTGTTCATGCCATGATAAAGGCTATGCACACTTGGAGACTTAGAAGCATTGGCTCGATACATGCATTTGGCACACTGAAAACAAAGTCTACCTGATACCCATCCTTCCCACAAAATAAGTAATGGTGCAAAGGTCTATTAGAGACATGGTCTAGGAGGATGAGGCACCATTCTTGCTCAAAGGAAAAGTCTCTTGGAATAAGTATAAAGACCTCGTGTTGGCACTAGGTCCACACATGCTATGAGATGGCCAATGTGTGTTTCTAAAAGTTTGATGACAGACTCAACGCTTGTGCTTGACATGGTAAAAGCAAAACTCAACAATATATCCATATTTCTGACAAAAGGTGAAACGATACTTCTCTTTCCAAGATGTATTATCATGTCAGAAAGAAGCACCATTGTCTTTAAAAATCCCTTGGACAACACCAGAAGAGTCACAGGAAACATCGCTAGCCAAGGAAAAATGATCCAAACCAATGGCATAAGTGATAGCATCAAGTGACTCACATAAAACATGAGAAAAATCCAAATCCGAGTTAGAAACACAAGAGTCACATGACTTGGCATTCATATCATCACGCACTCTCTTCAAAAGAATCAAACTCATTGTTCTAGAAAATGCAAGATGTGCAAGAGATTGAAGATGCATTGATAATATATATGGGATGCAAAGCATCAACATCATTTAATAAACTAACATAATTCTTGCAAGAGAGTAAATCATCATCAAACACTTTCTTAGATTCTAAGCACATGCTAGAAGAACTAGACTTAAGCTCATCAATGTTAGTTCTAGCATTATTTAATTGCTCAAGACAATTGGAAAACTCAAATTCCATTTTCATTTTCACTAGCCAGTTTCAGTTATTCTACATATGTGGAATGAGTCAATTTTAACTTCTCAATTTCAGCAAATATGCTAACACAAGAATCATGTTCATTCCTTGCTATAGACTTAAGATTGCATATCTTCGATTTGGCATAATCAAGCTCAAGATGTAAGACAACATAAGAATCACATGGCATAGAATTATTAAATTGTAATAATTTATTTTCAAATTTCAAGCATGCAAGAGTGGTTCTTAATTCTTCATTATCCACAAATAATTCACTTTTCTTCATCTCTAGAATATTTACAAGATTATCAAAAGTATCAATTCTTGAATTTAGAAAGACAATGTCCTCAATGAGTTTCTCCAAGATTACCTTGCTTAGCTTGAGTTGAAAGACATCCTCAGAAAATAACTCAAGATCATCCTCCATGGTCTCTCCACACAAGCTATCGGGTTCCTTTTCCTCCTTGGGCTCCAAAGGCTCCTCATCCCTGTCACAACACCAACAGGAGTGGCCATAAACACTACATAACTTACAAGTGTCATGATCTTCCCTTTTCCATTTTCTCAAAATTTGTTTAAAGAACTCATGATCACCGGCCTCACCACAGTCATAGGCCAAAAAGTCACAAGAAGATGAAATAAAAGACTCACAAGACCTCACACTAGCTGCCTTAGTCATGATTAGTTAAGATCACTCAAGGAGCAAATCTTGCTCTGATACCATATGTAGGATCGAGAATAGCGACTAGTGGGGGTGAATTGGAGCTAAGTCATTTAAAAGCTTTTCAAAATTATTTCCAAAGAAAAAGGCAAAGCGCTTCAATCTAATAGCTATGAAAAGCTATGAAGATCAAAGACCAATTACCCACAAGGAAAGATTCAAGAAAAACCAAGCAAAATGTGCCTTAACAAGCCTTGACAGTCTGACCTCTGAGTAGGGGTGCTCTAACCACTAGCTAGTTGGTGGTCTGACTTCTAGCCAAGAACATAGCAAACTTTCCAAATTTAAACACTAACAAAACTTTTGATCTACAACTCTAAAAGACTTAAACGAAGTCTATATCATGACCTTAAGAACCTATCACAACCAAATATCTTAAAACAACATAAGAAAATTGGAATCTTTTGTCTTTTGAAGCTCTGCTGCACCAAAACCAAGCTAAAACTATAAATTGAGTCAACTCTCAAATCAAGACTCCAAATTAGTTGAAATTTGGTATACACCTTTTTTAGGATGTCAAGAACCTATTGCAATCAACGATCAAGAAAAACATTGCCAAAGTAAGGTTGCACTAAAATTAGGCAAAAGAGAAAAATCTCGATTTGCTCTTACTCGTGAGTACTTGATGATCTAGATGACCTTGGATGGGTTTTTACATATCGTAGCAAGCTAGATCATAGCACAAATTTAAGCCAAAGCACCCTCATGGTCAAAACCCCAAAATCACCCTCTCTTGAGCCAAAACCGGGCAAACACAACAACATGCAAATAACAAGTATCTAGATGGATGAGATCTGGTCTCTAAGAGACATCATTGTCACTTACATATCCTTGGCACACACAAGATCAAGAGAGTAAGGAGAAGCACCAAAAAGCAAGCCACATCAAGATTTTATCACTTAAGCACAAGAGGGAAATACTTGATTGAATTTTGATATCTATTAATACTTGGAAATAAATGTTTACAGCCACTCCCCGCACACATAGTCTAACGATGACAAAAAGCTCAATTACAAGAGTCTCTCATATCTCCTATAAGGTTCTCTCCATGAACCTTAACTCTCCTCTCAAAGACTTGGATTGAACTCTCCAAAAACTTAATCTAGCCACCTCTCTCCCTCCTTATATATGGAGGCTCACTAGGAAAACCCTAACCAATGCCTCTAGTTGGGTTTCATTCACTTACATGTGCTAACTCATTAACTCAACATCATATCAGGTTTTACACTTACATATGCACGCTTATCAAAATGCATACACCCATTAACCCATTAGTGGATCAACACTTCTTCCACTTCATATTTCAATACAACCATGACTAAAGATGGCAATGGGTACCCATAACCCGAAACCCGATGGGTAATTACCCCATTAGGGTACATATATGGGTTAAAATGTCTACCCATGGGTCTACTAATGGAGAAAAATAGGACCCAATAGGTACGCGGGTGTGGGTATGGTTTGACACTACCCATACCCATTACCCAATGGATACCCGAGTATTTATGGGCAATCTATTTGTAGCCCAGCCCACACAACAAATAATTATATTTGGCCCAGCCCAATAGATGTAAACTAAAACTCTAACCCTATTCCCCAGACGGCCGCCAGACCCCAATTCCCCATTTCACAGCCTCCAAGCCGTTCGGGCTTGGCGCCCTCAAGCCGCCGCCTCTCAAGCCGTTCGGCGCCATCGCCCCTCGCCGTTCGGCGCCGCTGCCCCTCGCTGTTCGACGCCGCCTCCAAGCCATCCTCGCCACCCTCGCCAAGCCGCGCGCGCTCTCGCCAAGCGCTGCCGTCACCCATCGCCAAGCCGCCGCCGCCATGGCGGCACTCTCGACTTTCGACGAGCGGCGGCGGTTGGTGAAGCTTCCTCGCCTCCTTTAACCCTTGTTTCCATTGCAGGAAGCTTAATAATGTGCTATTGCCTATTGGCCACTGTCCATTGGCCTTTTGATGTACTGATTATTGAAGTAGTGAAGTGAATGAAGTCATATAACTCCTGATGGTTGTATTCTGGAATGGTTTATGCACTATTATGTTGGATTGGATTATGCGCTATTATGTTGGATTGGATTATGCACTATTATGTTGGATTGGGTTATGCATTGGTATGCTTATGCACTCTTTAATTTAAATGGTGATCTTGTTGTTTAGGTGATTTGATCCTTAATCTTGTATATCATGTCTCGGGTATGGGTCACCCGCCGGGTTTATTTCACCCGCGCGGGTATGGGTTTGGGGGAAATGTTGTACCCGCCTGTGTTATTGGGTCCTCCAGCGGGCATGTTTTTGCTTAATGGAGGTGGGTTTGGGGTGGTGAAACCCAATGGGTATAGACCCATTGCCATCTTTAACCATGACCTAAACCACTTAGGACACGCCATGGTTTCACACACCACTACTTTTTCGGCATTGGGCAATTTACCTAAATGCATCTCTACAACCTTCCACGAAGCTTCTCGCTTCCTTAGCCTTGAAGCAACCATGTGCTTTATCTTAAAGTCCATGTGGTTCCATTGACTTGCCGTCAATCATCAATTGACACAATTAATTCATATAATGCACCATACAAAATGTATACACCTAAGCAACGGTACCCATGTCATGCCCACACCTAACCAACTTAGCTGAAAACCTCCAAGACTGGTCTAACTTCCAACCATAGGCCGATCGGACCCCCAATGCCTTGGCTGGTTAGACCGCCAACCCACAATTACCTCCCATCACCTACCATAGCGAAAACACACTCACTGAAAAATAGCTACCGCCAATTAGAACCGATCGTACCACAACCCCTATTCAACCGTGGCTCCCATACCGGTCCGACCACCGCTCCACCACGGTCTAATTGCCAGCCCTAGGCCAGTCAGACCGCTCCTGGCTGGTATGATCGTGACCCCAATACCAGTCATACTACCAGTAACAGAAGCAACTAGAAAATTGTAAACTCTCAAAAACCAAACTCAAACTTTACAAATTCTCTAAATCAAAAGTCAATTACTCATCACAACTATGAGGTGACCTCCACATGGTCTCACATAGATAAACGTCAAATTCCCCTAAGTGTTGGCTCAACCAGTCACAAGGAAGAACAAGCGTAGAACGCAGTGTAGATGCAAAAGCAATATGTTATTTAATATCAAAGTGATCTCTACCAAAAAGGCATGGATACATGGGTTTATTAGCCCCTAGGGTTGACCATAAGGTATGTAAACCAACTCCAACTCATCCTGACATGTATTGGACTCAAACTCACATAAAAAGAAAACCTAAATTTACAGCCATCAAATTGTCTTGGTCATAGGGGTGCGACCATGATGTTTTTGAGGCAGGCACCTTAACCATTGCATGGCTTGGAATAATCTTTCCAACGAGCACAAAAACACACATTGTGGCTGATACGGGGTCACTCGATCTTCTCGACATATGATCAAGATACTCATATGAACTCTCTTGAATTGTAATAATCCACTGTTACCAATGCAAGAACGAACACTCTTTAATTCGCAAGAACACACGTGTCAGACTTCATGACCACCAAGTGAAGCCCTATCACACTTCTAATTCTCAGCGGAAAGGTTGAATGATCTCGATTAGCGTAGCACTCCCAAATCTCCCACATGATGTTCGGTCATCATGAAGAAGCTCAAAGCAAATCAATCTCTTATTTTAGCAAAAGTGGTCTAGGGTTACAAGAGGGGAAGCCAACATACTTAAGGGCGCCCCAACCCCTCCACACGCACGCATAATGGCCTAAGGCCGGCTGGTTCCTGTTCGGCCCAACCCGAAGCAAACTCCAACTCAAACTAACAAAGTTCAAATCTTTTTGCTAAGCTAATGACCATAATAGTGGATAGCTAATTACATGGCCACTAATTTGGCCCAAGCAAACCGTATCATACACATACAATTTATCTAGTCGTGCTTGCTCACGTGCAATCAGCCATGCATGGCTGCATGCATGCATTGCTTTTTCCCTTCACGCATTGTTTCTTTCTCATCCGAGATGCATACTTTCCTTTTCTTTGTTGCTCTAGAAAATATCTTCTTGGGTTACAAAGCCTCCTCAAGCACAAACCTGAGAACAATTAAAATATTAACATTAGATAGTAACCAGTTCTCATATAAATTAAAACCAAATTCAACTAGGAATGAATTCACCTGTTGATTAATCTTTTTAATGTGGCTCAATAATTCTTTTAATGTGGCGCAACAATTCTTTCCAGCTCAAGAATACTTTTAACTGAAAAACGCTAGACATGTGCGTATCCGCATTGGTGGTCTTTTTATTATGGGCCCTATGGATTGTTCCAAACAGAATCTGAATTTATTTCTGAGTTTTTTTAGATGATTCTGAATTTGAATTCAAATGGGCGCGAGGAAAATCTGAATTCAGCTTGGAAATCTTATCCAAAACTTAGGCTTTGGATTCTTAGTCTTCTTCCCTTTTCTCCTTTTCTTCCTTCTTTTCCACACATGCTTGCTTTTTTCTCCTCTCGTCTACACATATCTTCTTGCTTAAATGTGCTCATCCGGCTTCCCTCCTACACATCTTTTCTTCTCTTCCTCAAGAGCACAATTCATAAGATCATGTACACTACTAATATATTTATGTTGAAGTGTAGTAGCAATCTTAGAAGTCAAACCTTCTTTGAAGTATACCTTCTCTTTAAATGTACTAGTGATACTGGCATAGTGCATTGCATGTTTCAGCTTAACATAGTAATCTTAGATAGCTTTACTCCCTTATGTGATGCCCACCACGTGGCGAAGTTGTTCTCGCTCATAATAGGATGATCTAACTAAGATTTAATATGTCATCTTTCAAATAGTTGTTGCCATCAACTATATGCACAGTCTTCAAACTCTATAGTGGCTCGCATCACCTTTGGGGATTTGAGAAGCTTCTTAAATCTAAACACATTCTCCATTCATCCTTTCCACTCAAGATACTTCTCCAGAATATTGCTTCTATAGAAAAGAAGTTCCACAAACTCAATTTTGGTCAGGCCAAATATCTGGTCAGCAAAAATATTCCTTTTTTGAATATTTTTGAGCTCTACCAACACGACAAAGAGCACAATAGTACTTGAGCACCTCCAAGCCAAACAAACACTACCTGATCGTGTAAGAAAATAACAATGTAAGCATCCCAAGAGCAACATCAAATAGCTAGTCTCGAAAAATCAAAATTTTCATAATGGAAAGATTGGTTCTCAGATGAATTTTAGGGTTTGTGATTTTTTTAAACCGATCAGACGCTACGCATGAGCAGGTCCGAACACAAACACGCAAAAAGGCTAAATGCCAACAAACAGAAACCTTATGTAAGAAGAGATCGATAGATCGTTGACAAGACAAGAACTTCTATTTGAAACACTATAACAGAATTGGATGGACAAACATAAGCAACACAAAGGATCTCAACCACTAAAGCAAAGTTTCTAATGGATTAAAACCTAACTAAACTCATAGAAATAACCGATTGAAACGATGGGTTAAACAAAAATATTTTTTTGGCTTTTTGTGTATAGGACAAAATAAAGCTATGACTAAGTCTAATTAATCCTACCATGTCAACCAAAGCTCTCATACCAAGACAATACTGGGCTACCCGATCTTCGCAGCATAAGATCATTGATAACTTGTGGATTCGTATAACCTGATAAATCAGTGGCACCAACCACTGTGACAATAGCAACCTGTGACAAAAGAATTCACCCAACCACATGCTTCAATTCTCATCTACTCGATCAGGCAAAAGTTGATGTGACGAACTTCGTGTAATTCTCGAGGAGAACACAAGAACGGCAACAATATCCAGATTGGAACTCCCTATTCTACTGGGTTATATAGTGTTGAAAATGCATTACTCTAATTTGGAAATGATTATCATAACCGACTCTGAATCTTGTACACACAACCTAATGTACACAGACTCTGACTATATTTTTGAATTAGGATACAACTGATTCAATCATGGATTCCACAAAATTAGGCACGCAGGCCATTTTCCTTTTATTGTGTGTTATGACCTTGTCCCTTCTCTCTAGTTGAACATCACAGATTCTATCTCCTTTCAGATGCCCCCGCCTCCCATGCTTCCCACGGGTCGCATGCACGCATCTAGTTTGGTCGGAAAAGAAACCAATTGTGCGTTCAACTTCTAAATTGGTCAATGCTGAAACATTATCAATACCTAACTTGACTAGTTAAAACTAGTTGGTCGATGGATAACTATTCAACTGATCACTAGTTGAAAAGCCAATAGATCACTATTCAACTGATCACTGGCCAAATGATCGCTGGTGTTAATCGCGACATCTATCTCTGGTTCAACTGAACGTTTTAATAAGTAATGCAGTAGTTCCACTAGTTTGCATGTTGATAATTTCCAAAGCTTCTTACTACACAAACTTAAGAACACAAAATGTTGGTGCATTAGGTAGTAACCAATTCTTATCTGAATTAATGTTAAACTCAGTTAGGAGAATATTCACTGGTTATTGAAGTAATCTGGCTCATTCTCATGTGATCAGACCAGTGAGAGCATTGTTCCCTTCTGAATGGACCAACTAATAAACTAATTGATGCGTAGGGGTGTCCTAATCTTCACAGAACAAACAACGATGTTTCCCCTCTTTTCCCTTGATGCTAGGGCTTCAGGTTGCCTTTTTCCTCCATGTAGGCAGTAATGAAAATTAAGGTTTTAGCTAGGTAATTGTGCTCCCAACCAAAAAGCACCCTCTTCTTCTCCTTGCGCCAAATTTTAATTGGATGTTAGAGTTGCAATGCACTATTCAGCATAAATGCTAAGTAGAAGTAATCAACCGAAGCCTCTCAAAATTGAGCCACAATGGATCACGAATTGAGAAGGATGAACTGTGCAGGTTCAATTCGCAACTCAAGAACAGAAGATCCCGATCTATGTAATCACTCTCAACCCTAATTGGGAAACTCTCAATAAGCATGCACACAATGGAGCCACAAACCATCCATGGCTTTTCTGTATTTCTCAACTCAAAGTATTCTGATCTAAGATACAACAGGGTAGTCCCCTTGGTGGTATATTAGTGCCCAATGGCATGGCCACACCAGCACACATGGTCAATGACTGAAACCAACTCAACCATATGCACACAACAGATTTGGACTCTAATCCGACTCACTTCCTCCTAAAAACTGGACTCCTCAAATAAACCGACATTGGTTTTGGAAGACCTTAACACATAACACAAACAACTCAGACTTATCTAATTTGAATTAACAAATTTAGAGATAGAAACCAACTCAAGATAGGAATACCCAGACCGGATTCCTTCCAAAGGCCAAACACTATCCATATAGAACCAACGTAGAATTTGTGATGGCTTCTTAATTTGGTTCCTAGCTCCTTCCCTTGCACACACCCCCTCTCCTGGCTTGGCTCTCTTTGGCATGCATCTTCCTGGCTCTTCTCTTTGCAATTGGCTTAGTTTCCTAGCTCCACATGGCATGGATAGGACTCCCACTCGGATTCCTCACGAAGAGATCAAATGAACTCAGATTGATTAGCTGGTTGTGCTCTCTTTCTTTCTTCCCAATACAGCCACCGATTCTGATGTGGATCCATCTAGCAAGCTAGCTGAACCACGTTGTTTTGGCCCTGATCTTTCATGATACGTTTTGCTAGATGTCCTCCTTGTTCTAAGGTTCTTGCACACCCAAGAATAGCATACACCTCCAAGATAAACCTTCTCCCACGTACACCATAGCACGTGAACAAAGGGTAGAGAAACTAAAGTTTCAGCGAGTAGAATCCAACACCACAATTGGATTCAACACACCAAGAGCAATTCATTGATAGAAATCTCAAGAACACGCCAACAATGGCCACCAAATCATGGTGATTTTCTGGTTTCTATTTCTCAATTCGTATCATATCATAGCCTAAATTACAATGGGGCTAATCCTTAGCCTTATATAGGTGTACAATGCACGGTCTTAACTAAAACTCACGCACAACCTAGCCTAAGGCCGAAACAAACTCCAATACGAACTAAAAAGGAAATATCTAAACTACTGCCATCAGATTATTTCTCAATTTTTGATGTAACCATGAGGATTCCATGGATAGAACCTTATCCATTGTGTGGGTCTTCAAATTTAAGAACACCCAAATTAGACTTCGTTTGTGAAAGTTATGGACGTTTTAGTATCGGTCTTGTCAGCTGTCCTGAACCGAGTTCGAACCGACTTGAAATCTTTATATCTTTGCTTTTCTTGTTTAAGTGGCTTCCAAATAAATTTGAAACCTAAAAGGAATCCTTCTCAATCTTTGAAAAACTATGGTGTGGTCGGATATTACCTACTTTTGCATTGCTATACTCGGACTATTTATATTTGGCAATTTTCGCACGTCTCTCCAAACAAGCCCATTCATAGGGGTGCAAATGGGGCAGATATTTCCTGACCGTCCATCCGTTCGTTTTAATTCGGATACAATTTGGAGCAAATTTTCAGATATCCGAAGGTTTTGTCGAATACGGAAACGAAGTTAGATATTTTTTGTCGTATACGGAAATAGATTCGAAAAAAGCATTATCCGACGGATACGGAACTATCCGGATATTTTCTGAATAGTTACTGGATCCGGAAACTGAGTCAGATACCTGGCCTCTCCGCTGACCAGGTGGGATCTCCGTCTCTTCTTAAAATGTAGCATCATTTATTTATTTAAGATTGCTTGTTTCGGTGGCTGTTGCAACGTCGGTGGGCTGTACCCTCATATTAGATCTCAGTTTGGGTTAGTGCCTTAGTGGTGTGCAGATAGTATACTAGTAGTATTGACTGACGAGTGATTTTTTTGTTGGACTTATGAGATCAAAATCAAATACATCAAAAGTTGTTTTTCCATGGTATTGACTTGCTATTTTGCTTGCTATAATTTACTCATCACTTAACTTGTCCCTGTCACCATATGAAATTTGCTTTCGTGCATATCCGATTAAATATTCATGACCGAAACTATTCGTGACCGAGAATATCCGCATTCGTATTCGTATCCGGTCTGACTCCGACTCCGACAAAAAAATATGGAAATGATACGGGATGAGCAATATCCGTCTGTATCCGCTCTATTTGCACCCCTAGACATTTAGCATCCAATGATCTTACCATAACGTTATGTAGGAAGCTTCAATCAAGCACCGTTTGATTTGTTGGAAAGTAGACTTCATTATGTTTCTAAATATATATTTTGTGTGCATTAGAGACCTCATAATTGGCGTTCAAAGCTTCTTGAACGTTGTGCATAGAACAAGCACTAAAAGTTGATCGATGTTATGTCTTCCTATTGAGCTAAATGAACTTTCTCTTTCTCTCTTCACCATGATTAGGCCTACACAATATACACATAACTCCATCCAACCCAAGGTTCCAAACTAGGGTTTTCTCCCTGTGGTCAGCATGGTTCTTCTCTTCATGCGCTGTAGTGATTACATTCTTTCTGTTTTCACCATCCTCACTTTCCTCCCCTTGGCTTCATCTTGTCGGATCAAAACAGCGCTAACCAATGTGGTAGTGCTACTTGGTGCCACATCATCCCCTCCCCCTTCAAGCAAAACCGTCCTCCGTTTCAGGGTATTCTTCAAAGCTTTCTTCTTTTCTATGATGAACTGTATTTCAGATTTAATTGCATCAGCTGCCATTGGCTTTAGTACGTGCCGTTTGCCTCCATGCTTGAACGTATATGTGTTGACTCTCCTAGCATGTGTGACATCACAATCATATTACCACGCCCTTCCCAACAGCAAGCCACACACCCCTAATGGCAAAATGTCGCACTCCACTTGATCAACATACTCGCCAACTGAAAACGGCACACGCACCTTGTGTGTTATTTTTAGCTTTCCCGCCTTGTTCAACCATCCCATATAATGAGGTTCAGAATGCCTCCATGTGGATAGCCGCAACGCGTACACCAAATCCTTGCTAATCATGTTAGTGAAGCTTCCACCGTCGATGATCAACATGCATGATGTGCCTTTGACTTCGCATTGTGTTTTGAAAAGACTCCATCGATGTCCTTTTATTTTAGTTTCTTTACTTTGCACCTTTCGGATCAAAAGATTAACACCATTCAATTTTGGATCACAATAGACAAATCCGTCTTGGAATCGTCAGATTTTTCACTTTCAGAATCACTACTAGAACTTGTTGAAGTATAGCCATCTTTAGTGAGAAGCACTCTTCATTGATTTGGACAATCATGCATCATACAACCTCTTCCCTTGCACTTGAAATACTCAATTTCTCTAGCATGAGTATTAGAAGGCAAACTAGAATTATTTTTAGTTGCTCAATTATTGGCTCCTGTATTATGTGGGAGTTTTGAGAGTTAGCTCAATTATGCGCTCCTGTATTAGCTGGGTCTTGAGAGTTAGCTGCCCTAACTTAACAAATTGGACTTAGTTTTATTTTTCAGTACAAAACTTAGCAGTAACAGTAAAACTTATTCAAACTGAGAATAGAGCAATCAATTTTCAATTACAGCCACAAGCAAAGAGCACAAATCAGCAAATAGATTGTTGATGGAAACATTTCTTGAGATAGCTCATGATAGCACTAGCGGTCCCGATCTTTCGATGAAAGTGGTAGATTCGATTGGAGAAGGAGATGACGTTGACGACCCGACTACAACCATCCAAGGACGTTGCGCCTTAGCGATCGATACACCAACTCCAGAGGTTGTTTCTGACCTTGTCAGAGCACAATTAACCTAACCACAAGGGTACTTGTTCCTACAAGCAATCGAAGAACAGGTAAGAACAAGATGAACATCAACTCAATTGCAAATAAACGATGTAGATTTCAATCGAAAAAGGAAAAACGGTGGGGTTCCGAAGGCAAGTATTCGGATGGTCTTGCCGACACGCGTCAGTACAAGGCGAAGTAGCAAAAGCTAACTTAGTCTATCAAAACCCAAACCCTAGAAGAGGGTGCACGGCTGCCTATTTAAGAGACACGGGAGGTGGAGGGTCGGCCAAAACATATGGAAGCTGAACAGGACACGATTACAAGGCCCAAGGCCCACTTTGATTCAGACTGGAAAAGTGACATGACTTGTTTGGCAGTTTCGGATCGGCTCGGATGAAGTTTGGTGGTGAGACTAGATTCATCTGAAAGTAGACTCCAAGAGCTTTCCAGAGAGTATCACGGGCCCCGGGAAACCTTCTAGATCAAAAGTTATGGCCGTTTGAAGTAGACACTGTTACGAAGGCCGAATCTGAGTCGAACTCGCGAACAGGACTTGGATTGCGCTTGACAGTTCCACTTCTACACTTGAGCTCACATGGTTCTTCCCCATGGTTCCTAAGGACGATTGAATCACCACAAGAATTAAGTAGTATTCTATTCTTTGAAACATTTGTATGCAAACTTAGGAACGCATTCACCTGATGGTTAAGTTGACGTGCTCGTGCTCGAGTAATTGGTCCTTGTATCATAGTTTCAATTTGTTGAGCTTGTTTTGGAGTTGGCACGGTTGTATCCATGGAAAGGATGTCCTCATCATTCTCCCCTTCTTGCATTTGAGTCGTCCGCGACTCAAGTTCATCTTCTTCTCCCAAGTATGGCTTCAAATCTGTAATGTTAAAGGTGGGACTAACCCCAAAATCTGCAGGTAACTCAAGCTTATATGCATTATCATTTATCTTTTCCAACACTTTGAAAGGACCATCAGCTCTAGGCATCAACTTAGACCTCCTCAATTCAGGAAATCTATCTTTTCTCAAATGCAACCAAACTAAATCACCCGGTTGAAAAGTTAAATGCTTCCTTCCTTTACTACCAGTAAGTTTATATTTAGCATTCATGCGTTCAATATTTTCTTTGGTTGTCTCATGCATTTTCAACATCAAATCAGCACGTTGTTTAGCATCAAAATTTAACTTCTCCGAAGATGGAAGTGGTAGCAAATTAATAGGAGCACGAGGCACAAAACCATAAACAATCTCAAAAGGGCACAACTTTGTAGTAGAATGCAGCGAACGATTATAAGCAAACTCAATATGACGTAAGCATTCTTCCCACATTTTGATGTTCTTTTTCAAAACACCCTAAGCATGGTAGATAAAGTTCTATTCATAACTTCAGTTTGCCCATCAGTTTGGGGATGACAAGTAGTAGAAAATAACAGCTTATTCTAAAGTTCTCCAAAAATGGCTAAGGAATTTAATGTCACGATCAGAAACTATTGTATTTGGCACACTATGCAAGCGAACAACTTCACAAAAGAACAAATCAGTAATGTTGGTAGCATCATCACTTTTAGACATGGTATGAAGTGTGCCATCTTAGAAAATCTATCAACAACGACAAATATGCTATCCCTCCCCTTCTTTATCCTAGGCAGTCCTAAAACAAAGTCCATAGAAATATCTTCCCAAGGCACACTAGGAACAGGTAGAGGCATATACAAACCATAAGGATTAAGTCGTGACTTAGCCTTTTGACATGTAGTGCAGCGAGCAATGAAACGTTCCACATCACGTCTCATCTTTGGCCAAAAGAAATGACCAGCAACTATGTCTTCTATTTTCTTCACTCCAAAATGTCCCATCAGCCCACCTCCATGCGCTTCCTGTAACAACAACAAACGAACAGAGCTAGCTGGAATGCATAGCTTGTTAGCTCTAAACACAAATCCATCATTTAGGACAAATTTATTCCATGTTTTTCCCTCTTTACAATTCAGCAACACATCTTTAAAATCATCATCATGAATAGAATGCTCTTTAATTGTTTCCAATCCAAAAATTTTGAAGTCAAGTTGTGAGAGCATGGTATATCTCCTAAACAAT
The DNA here is from genome assembly GCA_036346575.1 of Dendrocalamus sinicus. NCBI lineage: Eukaryota > Viridiplantae > Streptophyta > Magnoliopsida > Poales > Poaceae > Dendrocalamus > Dendrocalamus sinicus. Next base: position 18,564,799 of record CM070662.1, on the reverse strand, counting down.
GCATCAGCAATAACATTCTTCTTTCCTTTTTTTTGTGTTTGATGACATAAGGAAAAGACTCTATGAATTCAACCCACTTTGCATGCCTAAGGTTCAATTTTCCTTGACTTCGTGATCAGAATGAATGACAAATTCTTTGGGCCATAAATAATGTTGCCATGTCTCGAATGTTCAAACTAGAGCATATAATTTCTTATCATAAGTAGAATAGTTCAAACTAGGCTCACTCAATTTTTCACTAAAGATGCTACAGGCTTACCTTCTTGCAACAACATATCACCCAATCCAATTCCACTAGCATCACATTCTAGCTCAAAAATCTTACTAAAATCTGGAAGTTGGAGTAATGGTGCATGTGTTAACTTATCTTTCAATGCGTTGAAGGCGTCTTTCTGTGCATTCCCCCAAGTAAATGGCATACCCTTTTTAGTGAGCTCATTCAATGGTGCGGCGATGGTGTTGAAACCCTTCACAAAATGACGATAGAATCCAGCAAGTCCTAGAAAACTTCGCACCTACGTGACCGTTTTAGGAGTCGACCAACTCTGTATTACCTCAACCTTGGCTTGATCAACTTCAATCCCCTGTGGAGTAACAACATAGGCAAGAAAAGAGACTCAATCTGTGCAAAATGTGCACTTCTCAATGTTACCAAATAAACGTGTATTACGTAAAGCATCAAAAACAGCACATAAATGGCAAAGGTGTTCCTCTAGTGATCTGCTATATATCAATATATCATGAAAATAGACCACTACAAATTTACCAATGAAAGCATGCAAAACCTCGTTCATTAATATCATGAATGTGCTAGGTGCATTAGTTAAACCAAACGGCATCACTAACCACTCATACAAACCGAACTTAGTTTTAAATGTTGTTTTCCATTCATCTCCCAATTTCATGCAAATTTGGTGGTACCCACTACGCAATCAACTTTAGAGAAGACAATAGAGCCACTTAATTCATCAAGCATATCATCTAACCTAGAAATACGGTGACGATATCTAATGGTAATGTTATTGATCGTTCTACAGTCCACACACATACGCCATGATCCATCTTTCTTAGGCACTAAAATTACCGGAACAGCACAAGGACTAAGAGACTCACGCACATAACCTTTATCAAGCAATTCTTGAACTTAACGCTGAATCTCCTTAGTTTCTTCCGGATTGGTCCTATATGGTGCACGATTGGGCAAAAATGCCCCGGGAATCAGATCAATCTGGTGCTCAATCCCTCGCACTGGTGGTAGCCTTGGTGGCACGTCCTTTGGAAAGACATCCATGTACTCCTGTAAAAGATTAGTGACAGCAGGAGGCACAGAAGAAGATACATCCTCGAATGAAAATAAAGCTTGTTTGCAAAGTAAAGTATAGCAAATAGAAGTACTAGCATCCAGCTCATTCACATCAGACTTAGTAGCAAGAAAACATGCACCTTTTAATTTAATCTCATCTTTCTTCTCATGAACAGATTTAGAGTTTTTCTTTTTATGTTGCTCAAGTTCGTTTGCTACAATATGATTTTCGCTCCTATTCTGCTCCTGATTTTTCTCTTTACTAGCTCTAACAATCTCATCTTTTAAAATAGCTACAGGAGATCAATTTATAGATCCCGTCTTGAAAAGACACTTTGTTTGAAAGCTAATTATTGTAAAAAAAAAAAAACAAATCTTAAAAGCTGAAAAGAAGAGGCCATAAGAGGCAGGGTGAAAAGTGGATGCAAATTAGTCAGTTACCGTATTCGATAGGATGTGAATATAATATAGATTTTCTCATCCGATTAACAATTTCTATCCTATTCGTATTCATATTCGAATTCGTATAAAAATATGGATGCGAATATAGTATAGATTTTTACCATCCGAAATGTTATTTTATCTGAACTATCCGTGTCTGTATTCGACGAAGCAATATGTATATTTTATTATAATACGACTAATTAGTTAGACAAGTTTTTTTAATTGAATGTGAATTTATATTTCTTTAGGTGAAGTAAATAAATTAGAATAATTAAGCGTGATTGTACAAGGATAAAATATCAATAATGTTTTCATACTACATAATTTATGAGGATTATCTGGATCTGATCGAATTAAGTTGATATTCGATTCAAATTCGCATTCGACATTTGTTCGATTCGTATTCGTATATGACGTTTGTTCGATTCGTATTCGAATCCAAGAAAAAATATGAATGCGAATATAATTTGAACACTATCCAATCCGTATTCAATATGTTGTCACGCCCTTAAGAGCTATACTAGTTGATGTTGATTATGGAAGCTACACATTTCACTGTAACAACTTCTTTGGTACAAGATGCCTTTATCAGCACTGCAATATATATATCAGTAAGTAAATACACTTGCTGGATATTTTCTTTTTACTCTAGGGCGGACCCAAAGAAGACCAAGTGGGGCCAAAGCCCCAACTCAAATTTTAGTTTTTTGTGGAGTAGCCAAATGTCTAATCACTTATGCTCCTGCTCGGTTCATCAGTGATTATATATTAACACTTTAAACTATATTTGCTAGTATATGGTTGTTATTTTCTTATACGTGGGCGCCTCTATCATGATGCTAATATTTTTTAATGTAATTTGAAAATGTTGCAGCTCATGCATAAGTCCTTTGTGACATGTGACTTAATGTTTGCGAATGTGTTTTGCAACATGTCAAAGTCCATGTTATTTCCCCTCCTTGAGGCATGATGCGAATATTTGAGCTGTGTCTCTCAAATGATTGTAGCTCATGCAAATGTTGTTGCTACATGTGACTTAAGTGTGAAAAGGCAAATTTGAATTTGGTTAAGGCCATGTCATCTTATGGTGATGTGATTCTAAAATATTCTTAAGGATATGTTCTTTGATCTATTGGAAGTCACTTGTTAATCTCAAATGTGCATTTTTATATCTTTCAATGCTTTTGTGCAAGATGGCTGAGAAATATGCATTGTATTCTAATTTCAGAAACTATCTTCAAGGTGGCGGTCAGACCGGCTTTATTCATGCGGTCAGACCGGCCAAGTTAGTTTCACCTGGGCCGAAGGGCAGTCTGACCGCTAGAGCGATCAGACCGGTATATACTCGGCGGTCTGACCGGTACAAGCACGACGGTCAGACTGGCATGACCCCAGCGGTTAGACCAGAATGAGATCGGCGGTCAGACCAGCATTATGGTAGCGGTATGACCGGTCCGCGGAACTACCGCTCCTTTGCGCGGTACATTTTTCTCCAGAGAGGGACTTCACTGATTTCTCTGGAAGCGGTCTGACCGGTGCATTTTTGGTATGACCGGATCTGACGGTCAGACTGGTCCCTGTGTGGGTGGTCTGACCGGTTTTCCAGCCCAACAGCTAGTTTTGTAGCCGTTGGGAGGGTAAAAGTACCGGCCATATGTTGGCGGTAGTTCCGGCCCTCGGGCTGATTCTTGACTTTTCTTCTCTCCAATGGCTAGTTTTCGAGGGAAGTGTATAAATACCTCATCAAGGGCTGTTGAGAGAAGGTTGTTGGTGCTATTTTTCTATTCCTTGAGCTAAGAGCAAGTCTTTCTCTTCCTGTGTGCATGTGTTTTCTGTGGAGTAGCCAAATGTCTAATCACTTATGCTCCTACTCAGTTCATCAGTGATTATATATTAACACTTTAAACTGTATTTGCTAGTACATGTTGTTATTTTCTTAGAGCAAGGCTAATAATACAGCCTTCAGCTGGCTGTATGGACACTTACAGCCCACTTATCAGCTCATTCATATAGTAGTTTACAACCAGCTGAAGGCTGTATAACTCACCCCTTTCTCTCACAAAGTTTCTTGGTTCTTGTGCTTCAACTGGTTGTAAACTTACAGCCCACCTCTCTTCTCTCTCCTCCTCTCTCTCTCCTCCACCTCAATATACAGTCTACTAACAGTCTCTTATTATACTTGCTCTTGTACGTGGGCGTCTCTACTCATTTTGTCTTCTGGTCCGCCCCTGCTTTTACTGTCTTCAGGGCATCTCGATTCAAGAGTTGGATAAGGCCCAGAGTTTTGGATTCCGCAATGAAAGGCACCGAAAACATGTATCTCTTCCTGATAATGCGAGTTCCATCTCATTTGATTCGTCGCATCTCATGCCTGACTCCCTTTACAGATTATGCATCAAGGATGTAGCCTTGTTCTTTTGTTGTGAGCAGATAGGTGCTTGTTGATGTGATGTACAGTTGTACACAGCTAACTGGTAATTTATCTGCACTATATATTGCTAAGCGTAGGAATATCTAAACTAAGATTTAAGAAGACAGATTTGTTCCGTCTATAATATCCCCTTATCCTCTTCACCTTACAGGATTCGAATATGCAACCTCTGGTATAATATGGCACTTTCCCAGCGCTGCTCAGCTATACCGGGTTGTCTTACAAGTTACAAATCTCAAACATGCACTATTTAGTCGGTTCTTGTGCATAATTTTATTTTCCTTTTAGAAACCATTCTCTTATTTATGTTCCAGAAAAAAGGAAACCATCTGTATTTTTTTTTAAACTCAGCACAAATATGCTTCTACTGTCTTGGCTTGATTTTCACGTCATGCATACAGGCACACAGATCTTAGCTGCAACGTGCCAACATCAAGAGTCGGTACATCAACCCTTCCATGTCTTCCAGATTTATGGCATGAAGGAGACGCTGTAGCAAGATCATGAGGCACCAACTAATCAATCACAATGATTTCCATCCCTGGCGGAACAGCAGAGCTAGTAGCACGGCTGCCGAGTGCCAAAGCATGCCCCCGTTACGTTCGTGTCGGTTGTGCTGTGCTCTTCTCCCATCAATTGACGCCGTCGTTGGTCGGCGCACTCAGGCGTCGCGTCGTCATGGTCCCTGGGCTGGGCGTGGCGAAGCTTCCTGATGTAACCGTTCGTACGTGCCCAATGGCAGGCACGGCAGGAAAGTGTTGTAATGGCTATCCATCCCCCTTATGTCCGTGACGACAGTGAAGTGCACCATTTATGTTGCACTGGAACGTTGTTCTCTCTCAAAAAGAAGGGAACGCAGTTTTCTCCCGCGTTCAGCACTGGCGTTAAATGATTCGTACTATACACTCCAATTGTTGGGCTCATCATTCATGCAATTGCGGCTCTGTTCAGTTAACTCATCTTGGTCGCCACTCTCCAGCCACCATTTTGCCATAATGTGATTGCACTTCGCTGGCCTCCCAGTTATATGGCACAGCTGAATATTCCATGGGAACAAGAAATGAATAGCATCAGCCTTAGAGTACAACCAGGTAAGTTGACAATAATCTGTCTCCTTTCAAGACAGAAGAACATTAATGGAGTGCCACCCGAAGATATATTGCATTGCTATGGCGCGCAAAAGGTCATCTGATGAACAAAAAAGAACACAATCTAACTAGATGGTAACTTCGTATTAGACCTAATGCTCATCTAGAACCAACAAAAGAAAAAAAAAACTACAGGTATATGCACGTTGCACTTCATCTGTTCCGCATAGGCTTAGCATAGCTCAACTCAGCAATCAAAACCTAGCGAACCAAACGGCGACAAGAGCAATGGGATCTTGATTAGATTGTATCAACAGAACGAGATAGCTTCCTCAGAAGAGTCAGATCGCTCATTGCGCACGCAGCAAGCCATCAGACGATCAGATTTCGCAACTGCACGTACACTTCGGTTAGTGAGTTAAGAGTAGTCTGAACTAGGAATGCATGAACCTCCTGTGAGTTGTCTGTACTCGTTGCCCTTGTAGGCTACAGTATTTGACCTGTTTTATCATAATTGAGACGTACAAATTAGAAGCATTATAATAGTTGCTTCCGGATTAGAACTGAAACTGAGCAGAATGTGCTTCTTACGTGCATTGATGCAAGTGTGGACAATAATTCTCTGGACTGCTCCATTAGAGTTCGTTCTTGTGTGGCAATTTTGGCGAGGTCAGACACCAAAATACTTGTCCCAGCTAGCTGCAGTATGACAGATGATTTCAGGCAAACGAAATAATATATGCAGCATCTTAGAACAAATCTTTCATAAAAAAAGTATGCCTCTCAGAAGCTGTTATATGCTTTCCAGTTCTTATGAAAGCCTCCAAGCATGCTTACAAGCAAGGTTCCAAAACCGAACGGAAGAAATCGTTCTTATGAAAGCCTCCAAGCATGCATAACTCAAAATCAAAATTTGAATTTTGAGATATTTTGAAACAAAACCGTAACGTGAAAAATCAATTCACAAGACTCCACCGGTAATCGCGTTACCGTGTTTTGAACCATGCTTTTGAAACAATTCACAAGAGGGTGTATTTTTGTATAGTCATGGCGAAGTTTACTAATAAGATGTTTGGAGCTGTGAAATGACTTCATTCTGTAATGTTTCCAATTTAACCCAGCTAGAAAGTAGGACAGAACAAACACGCACTTATCCTAGAGCTAGACCCTTGAGAAGGGACAAAATTATATTATTATATAAGAAATCTTCTATGCTTCAGAAGGTCGTCAAGAACCACCTTATCTGGGAAACATTTGCCTAGCATCAGCCTAATTGACATGAACAGTTGACATTTGATATGTCAATCCAACAAATCATTCCAGATCAGAGAACTTGGAATTTGTAAAACCTTATTATGCTTCCTAGGAGAGGAAGCTCCCTGTACAATTTTTAATCTATCAGGACAGGAAGTCATAAGGCGCCCGTAGTGTGCCAGTTATATTATGTAGGACCCACGATCATTAATGTGAGGAAATGTAATGGTAGACAAGCAACTAGTAACAAGGAAAAAAGAATAAGAAATCAATTTAAAGTATTTAAAGTAAACAGCACCTTAGCCAGTAAAGTACATATTGAACTTCCTATTGTCTGCATGTTATCAACTGCAGAGCCAACAGCATTTTGCACATCTTGGATATCAGCCTGCAAATTACAAAGGAGTAAAGAACGATCTATGATTAAATCCACGCAACAGGAACATGTAAAGAAGTAAGCAAGATGATATGCTATTTCCAACCTTTGCTCCATCAGTAACAGGAAGGCACAAAATGGTGGCAGTTAGAGCTTCCACAATTCCAGATAATGAATCTGCATAATCCCTCTCTAATAAAGACCATTCTTCCAGATATGCCATCTGTATCAATAAAATTTCATCAGATTTTCCAAAAACATGATAAAGTTGAGAAATGTACTTCAAAGCTATTACTGACATGAGGAAAAATGTGCTAGTATACAAAACGACCTGATGGCAGCATTGATCTAACTTGCTGGTACCTCTACCAGGTCATGACCTGTTAATATTGCTGGTTGTTAAGTAGTATAATCCTGTACATGTTTGTCTAATGTACCACTACAAAGGCTACATGCTGACCTTTTTAGTTATGCATAGGAAAGGGCTATGTGCGATCTATTGAACAGAAGTATCAAAATGGTCTGCTATTAGCAGGTCCTACCGTTATATGAATGAAAAGGCCCAGTGTGGAGCAGTTGTGCAAACATAAGAAATCTGTATTCAAATGGCCCTGCTTACAGCTAGCTGGTCCTACAGTTCTTTCAGAGACTTCTTTTCCTGTTGGCAAAAGATTCTCTTGCTAACAAATTAACCTTTTTAGTTATGCATAGGAAAGGGCCATGTGCGATCTATTGAACAGAAGAAGTATCAAAATGGTCTGCTATTAGCAGGTCCTATTATATGAATGAAAAGGCCCCGTGTGGAGCGGTTGTGCAAACATAAGAAATATGTATTCAAATGGCCCTGCTTACAGCTAGCTGGTCCTACAGTTCTTTCAGGGACTTCTTTTCCTGTTGGCAAAAGATTCTCTTGCTAACAATGTCTGGCAACCAAATGTGTGGGATACTTCAAGATAATTGGATGAATTATCAGAAATCATGACTACTAAAATGAACTAACAAAAGAAAGACTATGTGAAGTTGTGAAAGCAGCGGTAAATCTATGTGCACAGAAGAAATCAAATAAATGATTCTTACCTGTCCCTTTAGAACTGTCATGAGTTTCCAATTGCTTCGGAATAACTGTGGCTGAAACCTTTTAAGAGCAACAGAATTACGCATGCCTAGGGTAGTAATCCATGCGTCACATAAGTATTTCAGGAAAAAAGGGAAAGAAATAAAGGTTAGCAGATAAAGAAGAAAGAAGGAAGAAATAATCTGATCGAAATGAACCTTTTTTTTTGTCTAGGTGTAGTTTTCATTGATAATAGCTACTTGGCACCTTCAATTAAGCACTAAGATAATAAAGCTTGACAGCTACAGACTTCCATTATGTCATGTACAGATGCACAATTCAAGCTTCAAGTCTAAAACCATCATACTTTCAGCATGCAATATGACACATCTTCAGCAGTGGTAGCATATTGGACCCTGCGGAGGGCCGGGGTGCTACACTAGGTGTACATTTGGCAAAACAAAGTGTGCATACAGGCCGCAGCTATCATGGTTCACAGCATAAAACCACATCAGGATCTGATATACCTGACCATGACAGCAGTACTTACAGCACAAACAGCACACGAAGTAAATCACATTCCTAATGTTATTCAAAACATCTGCCTGCAAATTTACAACCAGACAACTTGCACAACAATAGTGTACACTGAAAACTATGATACGTACAGTAGTTGAATTAAAACCCTTAAAAGAAGTAATGAATATCACCATGAACAAGAAACACCAGTCAATTTGCCATTTATGTTTTCATGTCTCAATTTGGCATTTATGTCTTCATGTGTTATATTTTACTTGGCTGAGCCTAAACTCATGCCTGTGCATTCTTGTCATTTGTGTTTCTCCCCCGATGTGCATGCGAGCTAATAGATATAGTATTGACTATTGAGTTTCAAGAAGTGTGATGAAGTCATGATCTCTACTATGCCTCAGTATTAGTTAAGAACACTGCAGCAAAATGTGATGCAGCAGGCAGTGAGGCAATAGCATGCATAGTATAAATGACAGGTTTTTTTATATTGGACTCGAGCTGTACATCTACTGCATAATAAACAGCAATAACATATGTAAGCAGATGGATACCAGAAAATATGCATCTTTTTTTTCTAAAAGAGAGATGCACGACTTCATCTAAGCTATGAAAATAAAGATTCCCAGAGCACTATATGTTATTACTGTACAATAAACAGAACAAACATATGTAAGATGGACACCAGAAAACATGCATCTTTCTTCCAAAAGAGATATACAAAAAAATTCACCTAAGCTAGGAAAAGTAAGATTCCCAGAGCACTATATGTTATTACTGTACAATAAAAAGAACAAACATATGTAAGCAGATGGTCACCAGAAACCATGCTTCATTCTTCTAAAAGAGGGACACAATTTCATCTAAGCTATGAAAAGATTGCCATATGTGTAGATTATCAGCCTCAGAGATCATACAGATAGCTCAAGCAATTTTTGTTAAGAGTGCACTGAGTATAAAGAGACTAAGAGAGCAATGTAATGGAATGTAGCTTGACAGATACTGTGATAAGTGGTGGCATTTTTCGTATATCTATAAAAGCCACAAAGATTTTCAGCTTATTAAGTGTTTAACATCAAATAGAAAAATGTTGTGCAAATAAGTGTGAAGAGAAACTTTCATCTTGGCAAGTTTACTTACAGGACCAGTAAAATTTATCAAACTCAATGACGAGAAAAATATTATAATCAATATCTTAAAGATGATCACACAGTCTAACTGAAAACGATACCTTCAACAGACACCTGAACCTCAGTGGTTATTTGATTGGGAGGTTCGCATGCAGGGTCACCACTACTTTCTACAAACTCCAAATGTAGATTAAGCAAACTCTTTATTGCTGAATCCAAATCATTTCCAGACTCTTCCAGAGCCTTTTCAATCAATTGAAAGCAAGAATAACTTGTATTAGATACATTTTATTGAGACGAAAATTTACTTTTTCCTGAACTCAACACATGGTCAAATACACCAGAGCTGCTCATAAAAATATGGAACAAATTGTAAAAATAAAACGCATGTTTGTTTCACATGAGACCTTGAATAAGCCAAGGAAGCCATGCACCTATCAATCCAAGCTCTTGCGGCCATCCTGTAAGAACCAAGCAGGCACACTCATCCTACCAACAGAATATCCTCATCGGTCCCAAAGGATTTGCGGGCCTCATCTAAGCTCTTCATTGGCACCCTTTCACGCTTTCTGAAAGAATCAACAATTTGCTGAATTGACAGAAATTTCATAAAAAGATACATGGAGACATGACATATTGACATAAAGTTCTAGTGAAAAAAAGTACAGCCTTAAGTGCCTCAAGTTTCTGATTCAAGTTTTGCCACAGTTTTCTGCTAATATAACAGATACAAATGGAGGCTAGTAGCCATTAAGTATCAGCTCATAGCAGAAGGTGGAGCCACTCAATTTATAAAAACTTTTGGTTGTTGCAACTTGCAAGACAGCTAATGAAGCCACATGTAGTTTTGTATCCCGGCTCAGTATGAAGCCAGTTCTACAGAGCTTATTAACTATTTACATATCTATTTACATACTTGCCATATGAGTTATGCAATTATGGAGAAGAAAACAAGTAATATCCAGACTAATGAAGCACGCCAATGATTCATTCCAACATTCATATGTGAAAGCTGCAAAATCATATCATTGAAGAGCTGAGAGCACAAGGTCAATATTAGGTACCTAGAACTGGCTGGATCCCTTATCTCAAATTCACAAGCATCCGCATCATATCCACATATTACAACATAATGCCCTGCAAAAGGGAGCATTACTCACCGGGTTAAATAACATTTACAGGAACTAGTAAATTCGAAGTTACAAGAAACAAAATGAATACTTGCATCTGATCAGCGGGAGTTCTGCATTGCTCCAACATGACAATATGAAAAACTGTAGTGTTTGTAATTTAGATAAGCAAACTAGAAAACCATGAACACCAAAATGCATGACACTAAGACTTGGTTCTTGTTCCAAAAAAGAAACGGAAATAGCTCCTTTTTGAAAGACAGAGTAAAGGTTCCAAAAGAGGGGCATAAAATGACTCACCCATGTAATCTGACTCTTCATTGGACTGTTGCACATCATGTACATCACTCGTCCAAGAAGAACTGCATCCCAAAATCCAATTATTATTACATTCTGTCATTGCCCATTTCAAATAATGTAGGGCCAGTTATTTTCTCAGTTGGACTTACCAGAATTTTGTGCTTCAAAAATGAAAAATGAAGCAGTAAATTGTTTTGTTTTTTGAAAAGAACATATGTGCATACACGCATGGATAAAGACTTAATCTTTATCATCACACAGAAAAGTATATTCATCCTAAATCATTTTCAAGGAGAAAGTATAGTCTGCTCTGATGTACTCCCCCCAGTTCCCAAGTAAATTGGAAACAGAACTAGTACCAACCGTAAATTTACATTGTTCAACTGCTTAATCACCATTATGACTACATAACATGGTGCTATTGCAAAAAATAATAAGCTAACAGTCACCTGTGAATTAATCAAAAGAACTTGGGACACTGTTGCAAAATAATAATAAGCTAACAGTCACCCGTTGTTCATTAATCAAAAGAACATGGGACATTTCAGTAAAACCAGAAATTAGGATCCCCTTTGGTAATGGGCGTGCTCTGTGAGCAATGCCAATGCCAGCGTCCTGGGACCCAGAATTGCTCCTTGATGACACACTCTCTGTGTCCGACAACATCAAGTAGTCCCCACCATCAAACGAGGTCCGCCGAACACCCTCCTCGACCACCATCGACAGCCACAGAGACCTGACAGCAGCCAGAACAGCGGCGCCCCTCTTGTCCAAAGAAAAGTCCAAGCTCTTGGTAACTGACATGAGAAGAAGAGTTGCTAACTGATATGGTGAAAATCTTTGTATATCTCTCACAGCATGAGACCATGAGTGCATCAGCAATTTCACAGCAATTTCTCATATTAGGTGCTCTATCTTTAGATTGTTATCTTATTCCTAGCATCCTGTCAAGTATAAGAGAAACTTCATATAAATTCTCACGCTGACAGTACCCCTCCCAGCATAATAGCTTAACCAATGGGTTGATGATGCAAGTATCTAGCACAAATTCTCGTTGTATTTCATCAAGTAGGTTCAGTATCTCTATCCATCTTTTTGCTTTTACCAACCAATTATTCAGGCGAATAAGATGATCAGGCACCAACCCATCTCTCAATGATTCAAGAAGAAATTTTTTTGCCTCAACAAACTTTTGCTCTTTACATAAACTATCAATCACCATAGCATTTGTAAAGTTATTTGGGAAAACATTCCTACTCAACATATCCATATAAGTTAGCTTAACACTATGTAAATCCCCAGCCATGCAGAATCCATGAATCAAAGTATTGAACGCCACAACATCATATTCAATCCCCTCATTTTCTATTAGACACTTTGCCACCTGGAGTTTCCCAGCTCTGCAGAGGCCCCGGATTGCAATAGTAAAACTAAACATATCTGGCCCAATGCCTTTCTTCAACAGATCAACTAACAGCTTCAAGACCGTGGCAAAATCACCGATGTCACAGAGCCTACTCATCAGAGTGTTATAGCAGAACACGTCAAGATGGCAGCCCAATTCTTCACTGTAATCCAGCAAGTCCACTGCTTCCAAAAACCTTGAGTCTCGCCACAAGCAATCGAAGAGAATATTCACTGTTTCAACTGTCAGAGACAGCCCTCTGCTGCACATAATATCTACTTGACAAAATGCCTTAGCCAAGAACCCCATCCTGCACAGGCCAGACATGTAAATGTTATAGGTAACAGCATTCGGCGTCCACTGCTTCGCTTCACTCTCCTCTAAAATCATTTCCACCTTGCCGAATTCCCCGACACGGCAGAGCCCCTCGATGAGCACGCTATACGAGATGACATCCGGCGGGCACCCGTCAGAGACCATGTCATCGACTAGCCTCTCTGCTTCGAGAACCTTGCCCTGCTCACAGTACCCACGTAGAACCGTGGTGTATGAGCGGACGGTGGGGAGGGGTCCGTTCTGGAGCATGTCGTCAAGGACGCCCCGGGCCTCATCCACCCGCTGGGCGTCACAGAGCATCGAAATGAGGCAGTTGTATGCGGCGGTGTCGGGGGCGGCCATGGCGAGGAAGATGTCGTACACGGATTTGGACGAGGCGTCATAGGACTTGAGCAGCGCGGTTAAGGCGGATGCGGTGGGCGGGAGGCCGGAGACGAGGAGGGAGGCGAAGGCGGCGCGCGCGGCAAGGGGGCGGCCAGAGGCGGCGAGGGAGGAGATAAGGGTGGTGAAGAGGGGCGCGGTGGGGGCGAAGGGAGGGAGCGGAAGAGGCGGAGCACCTCGTCGGGGCGGCCCGCGCGAGAGTATGCGGACATGAGGGCGTTGTAGGCGGCAGGGGTGGGCGCGGTGGGCACCGAGCCGGCGGACGGGAAGGGGGAGGGTGAGGGGTAGGCGGCGAGGGCGGCGAGGATGGAAGTGAGATTGCTGTCGCGGCGGCAGCGGCGGGGGAGGGTGGGGCGGAACGGCATAGGGGGCGGCGGGGGTTTCGTGGCGTTTTTTTGGTGGTTGGTTTCGGAGATGTTACCAGCTTGGCGTGGTGGCCGCCGCTGCGCAAATCGCCACCGTCGACGTTACTCCGCCAGCCTTGGGAGGCATCTGCGGCGCCCCAGGCCGGAACCCAGCATTCGGTGGCACGCCACCGTACGGCTGCGGATGCCCGAGGCCGTGCTGATTCGGAGTCCCGTACCCGTACTGAGGCCCTTGCGGCAGCGGCTGCGGCTGCGGGTGGCCGTAGCTGTACTGCACAAACCCGTAAGGCGGAGCCGGCTGCTGCGGCTGGGGCTGGGGCACGTGTCTGTACGGCGGAGGAGGCACTCGGACGCCGCCACCGCGGCGTAGGGAGTCGTTGGCGACGCGCACGGCGCTGAGGTGGGAGTCGCCACTGACGATCTCGGCACCGGCGTCGGGAGGGGGAGGTAGCCTCGCCGGGGGCGCGGGTAGAGATGAGAGGAGAGAGAAGGGGTTTTAGATGTGAGGGCATTGGGGCCTTGGGGGGAGCCGGGGAGAAGAGTCTGAACGTGAAAGGAGAGAGATTTGGGGATTTTGGATTGGGGCCAGTGCAGTCCAATGGTGCCGGGCACGGCACGGGTCCGAGCTCGGCAGGGCCGTTTAGGCACGACCTGTTAAGGCACGTGTAATAAACGGGTCATGTCGTGCCGACCCACGGGCTGCGGTGCGAGCCCAGGCACGGCCCGAGGCCGTGTCGTGCCTGCCCGGGCACGGTTAAGGTTAAACGGGCCGTGCCGGCCCGGCTAACCCATTTAGCCAAAAAAATTGAAAAAATAAGAAAAATAGTAGAAAATTAGTAGAAAATTCAGAAACAAATATAGAAAATTGTAGACATTGTTAAACACAAAAATAAATATTTGCAATGACATGATGAGCTTTATTAACTTATTAAATTACATGGGATGGCTGCCTCATTAAAAACTTTACCAAATAAAAACTCAATTTGAGAAAACATTGGTAAAGAAAAAAGTGTACAGCCTATAAAGCTCATTAGTGACTACATGTGAAGAAAAATATTGAAAATCCTATTCATTGCTATCTAAATACAAATTTATCAATTTATCACGACAATTGTTATAATATTTAATTAAATCTCTACTTGTTGTTTGCCTAGATACAGAAGTAAATCGAGGGTTATGAGCAGACCTAATATATTTTTGGAAAGCATCAGACTCACCAAAATTCAAAGGTAAATCTTGAGAAGCAATTAATCTACAAAGAGATTCGCGAGCTACCTCTGGGTTGTACTCCCACGTACTACCGAGCCGTCGGGGTTATATTGCAGCTGTGTCTGGCGCATTTGTATTCCTTGCCTTTTTTTTGCAGCTTGTAGCATGTCGTTGTTGATGTTAGTCCCACCTGAAGATTTTGCAGTCAATTCATTACCACAAATTTTACAAACAGCATACCTCACTTCAGTTCCATCATTGTCGGTCTTGAACTTCTTATCGAAATCATTTCAAACTGTTGATGTACTAGCTCTTGTTCTTTTTGCACCCGTGCTTTGGGTCGTGGATGCACTTGTTGAGCCAGCAGAAGATGGGTTGATTGGACCTTACGCCACCGAGGCCGTCGTTTCTTCGGTATCTCCAGTTTGTGCATGTGGATCGTGCAGTCCCCAACCGCACGACCACTGTGCGGCACTGTGTGGCTGCAGGTGGTGCGGCATCCGACCGCACCACTCGGGTAATGTACAGTGTTAGGGTTAGGGTTTTTACCGAGCTGCTGTTTGCGCAAAAAAGAGGTATAAGTTTTGGTTTTTTTTTGTTGTGATTAGACTTGTAAATTTTTTGTAATTACAAATATTACACATATTTACATGTAATATAAATTTTTTCGAGAATGCAGCAATTTTAAATATAAAAGAGGAGATGCAAAAAAATATGAAATATATTTTGAAAAAGTGTTATGTCTTGCAGACGATACATTTAGGAAATATTTTTGTAGATTGTTATTTTTTGAAATATTTCCGTAAGTTCTTAACGGTACGATCGCCATGCCTTGTTATAGTGCGGTTAATTTTCAGAAGAATTTTGTAGGGTCGATTGAGGCCGAAATAACTCGTACGTACAGAGGTAATTTGTAATGCGGTGTAATGGTTGATGCGTTCTCTTTTTTTTGCACATTATGAACGGTAAAAATATGTTCGATTCGCCAAAACATTTTACGATCATGGTATGTTGTTGTAGTGCAAGAAATTTCATGAAAACTTTTCTGTGCACGACTAGGATAGTAACACCTGGTCTGTAGGAAGGTAAGTAATATGGAGCACGCGAAGAATTGAATGCAACGACATTTTATGTTGGTAGTTAAAATAGATTTCATAATAAACTTGGGAATAACACGACGCACATGATTTGGTTACAACAAACTGAAGTAGCCGTACGGTACATATGCGCCTTCTTGGAATTGAAATAAATTAGACATTTAGGCGAGTAGTACGGAATGGCCCAACCTATTCCGTAGACCAGGGCCATTTTCCCTTCCGTGCGAGCTTGGCGTCCACTGTGCAAAGCTGCCCACTTTTGTCATGTCACTGCACAAAGCTGGCCTCTTTTGTCATGTCACTGCGCAAAGCTAGCCTCTTGTCAATCTTTATGCAAAGCTGCTCTATTTTATCATGTCACTGCGTAAAGCTGACCTCTTTTGTCATGTCTCTGCGCAAAGCTGCCCCCTTTTGTCATGTCACCTGACAAATGTACTCTCTTTTATCATGTCTCTGCACAAAGCTGTCCTCTTTTGTCACGTCACTGCGCAAAGCTGTCCTCTTTTGTCACGTCACTGCGCAAAGCTGTCCACTGTTGTCATGTCACTGCGCAAAGCTGGTTTCTTTTGTCATGTCACTACGCAAAGCTACCCTGTTTTGTCATGTTACTGCGCAAAGCTAGTTTCTTTTGTCATGTCACTGCGCAAAGCTACCCTATTTTGTCATGTTACTGCGCAAAGCTGCCCGCTTTTGTCATTTGTCTGCACAAAGCTGGCCACTTTTGTCAAGTCACTGCGCAAAGCTGGCCGCTTTTGTCGATTCTCTGCGTAAAGCTGGCCTCTTTTATCGTGTCTCTGGGCAAAGCTGCCCTCTTTGGTCATGTCACTGCGCAAAGCTGCCCGCTTTTGTCATATCTCTGCGAAAAGCTAGACTCTTTTGTCATGTCTGTGCGCAAAGCTGCCCTATTTTGTCATGTCACTGCGCAAAGCTGCCCTCTGTTGTCATTTCTCTACGCAAAGCTGCCCGCTTTTGTCATTTCGCTGCGCAAAAGCTGCCCTCTTTCGTCATGTGGTAACTGGAGTAAGTTCTCTTGTTTGATATAAATAGCACGGTTGGGGTCCCATGACATTGTAGGCAGAGAACCCTGTAAATCGAACAAAGAAGTACCTTTTCTTTCGTGGTGAAACATACCATGTCAGAAGCCGAGGGGCCAGTCGGATATGGGTCACCGAAGGAAGACTTTCCCTTGGAAAAGAGGGAGATTTTCGGTCCACACTACCGCTTGATAGCAAGCTGGCGTGCTCAACCAGTATGGCCAAAATGCAGACACAATGAGAACGCGGTCGTGCAGGTCGTGGAAGGCCATTTCGATGGCGGACGACGTTTCTTCCGATGCCCACGCTCCGGGGTACAAATTGCTAATAATACATTTTTTGTTATTACTTACGGAGCCTCCTTGTTTACTATCGTTTCCCGCAGATAGTGAAATGCGACTTCTCCCGCTGGATCGACCCTCCTCATCAACTGTATATTGTCAATTATGTGGATACATTATGGGATCGAATATTTGAGATGTAGGAGCGAATCGAGACTCTCAATGAGGAGAACAACGACCTCCGCCAACAGATGCAACGCGAGAGGGGCAACGAGGAGGTCGTGAACATAGGTAGCTCGTATGATCCCACATGTTGCTACGCGAACCCAAGCTGCATATGTGCGTGCCACTACCACGACGACCAGCCACGTCCGAGGCGGCCCCCTCAGCAATACTCCATGTTGGTGCCACGAGGCTCGTTTGGTATATAGACAACGGGTGTATGGTTGTACCTTCTACCAGTGCGCTGGACTGTTGTTTTGATTTATTTTGATTCTTATAGTACTTTTTATATTTTGTGTACGTGTAATGTATGTGTTGTTTCGTGTTGTCATTGCGTGACGCCTTCTTATTCTGTGGTCTCTGCGAGTGAGGCTCCCCCCCACACAGAGCCTATAAGAGGGAGCCATTTCTCACCTAGTCTCTTGCCTTGTTATCACTCACCTCCTAAATTAGTTGTTCTCAATCGGTGTACTTTTCTTTCGTGCTCACTCCACCGAACAACGATATGAGTCAACTTAGCACCTCTTCATCGGCACCCATGGTGATTTGCCCAAAATGCAACACGGTTGCTAGACATAAGACCTCACACACAGCCACGAACCCTGGGCAGCACTACTAGAAGTACAAAGGTACTATTCTGATTTCTATCTGGCAAGTACAAGGGTACTATCCTAACCGCGGTTGCAGCAGACGCAAATGACCAGTTACTCCCAGTGGCATTTGCAATTGTAGAGAATGAGAATACGGATAGCTGGCTGTGGTTCCTTGCCAATGTGAAGCAAGCCGTAGTACAAGATCGGCCCGATGTGTGTGTCATCTCAGACCGCAATGCAGGCTTGTTGTCTGCAATGCGAACGATGCAGAACGGGACACAGCCCCCTTTCCAGTGGAATAACATGAAGAACCGGTGGTGCATGAGGCATCTTGCGGCGAACTTCCACAGAAGGTTCCATAGCAAGGAACTAATGAAGATGTTCAAAAAGCTTTGTATGCAGAACTAGAAGAGGAAGTTCGAGGCCTTGTGGAGGCACCTTGATCAGGAGACCAGCAAGTATGTAAGGCGTCACAAGCAGGCTGAAGCTGGGGCCGTGGAGGGAGGCTCCACGACAGTTGGGGAGTTCACACAATGGGTTCAGTCCAATGCACCTGACTTGGAGATGTGGTCTTTACTGCATGACAACGGCGGAGCAAGGTATGTAATCATGACGACAAACATGTCCGAGGTGTACAATGGTGTTCTAAAGGGCGTGAGATCCCTACCTATCACTGCAATCGTGGAAGAAACTTGGAACCGTTCAATTGGATACTTTGTCCATAGAGGCATGATGGCGAAGAAGCATCTGGATGAAGGCAAAGATTTCTCCGAGGTAGCGCAAGCCTACATGGACAAGAAGTAATAGGACTGAAGTGCCCGATCTTTCGGTGAGAGGATAATTTCGATTTGAACGAGATGACTCTCGCGATCCGACTACGAACGAATGGGTCGTGGGCGCCTTAGCAATCGCTGAACCAACTCCAATTGGTTATTGACCTTACTGGACAGCGAGATCAACCTGAACACGAAATTCAATTCCTGTGAGCAATCAAAGAACAAGCAAGAACCAGATGTAGGCAAACTGAAATCACTCAAGTTGGGGTTCACAATGGCTGTCTTATAGGTGGTCGCCGACACAACCAAGAAACGATTCTGTTTGCATGATGGCTAAACTTACACAAAGAAAACCCCAAATACAAGGAGAGCTCGGCTGAACTAAATAGGAAAGGGGAGGGGAATCGACCAGCAAGTAAGGTAGGCGAAATCTCCTCCTAACCTTTCCTAAACGCCTAAATATGACTTTATTACATGGGCCCACCCCAAAGGTAGGTGGCGCAGACCTTTTATTTGTCTCTCATTCCTTGCCATCTTCTTGACCTTCATTCCTTAGAAGGATCACATAATTGAGTTCTTGTGCAGAGCTCGAGTGACGGGTCCTTGAATTGCTTCGGAGCTGTAGCGAAGGGAGGAGATGTGGTTGGAATCGAAGGTGTGATGTCCGCATCATCCTCACCTTCTTGAATTGGAGTCGTCCTCGACGGAATCGACTCGTGTTCACCAACATATGGCTTCAAATCTGCGACATTGAAACTAGAAAAAACACCATAGTCTGTGGAAGATCCAGTTTATATGCATTATCATTTATTTTTCAAGAATCTGAATGGTCCATCAAAGACGCGGCATCAATTTGGACTTGCGCAATCTTTGGGAATCGATCCTTTCTCAAGTGTAACCAAACCAAATCACCAGGTTGAAAGGTCACGTGTTGTCTTCCTTTACTACCTGCAAGTTTATTCTTTACATTCATACGCTCAATATTCTTCCTTGTTTGTTCATGTATTTTCAAGATCAGATCTGCACGTTGGTTAGCATCAAAATTCAAGTCCTCGGTGTCTAAAACAGAGATTAAATCAATTGGAGCACGAGGTATGAACCCATATACAATCTGAAAAGGGCACATCTTGGTGGTTGAATGTATGGCACGATTATAAGCAAATTCAATATGAGGTAAATATTCTTCCCAAAGTTTCAAATTTTTATTTAGAACAGCCCTAAGCATGGTAGATAAAGTTCTATTAACAACCTCAGTTTGACCATCGGTTTGGGGATGACACGTAGTCTTTGAATGCAACAACTTAGTCCCTAATTTGTTCCACAAAGTTCTCCAAAAATGACTAAGGAACTTTGTATCACGATCTGAGACTATTATTTTGGGCACACCATGCAAGCGAACAATTTCACGAAAGAATAAATCAGCAACATTAGTAGCATCATCGCTCTTGTGACAAGGTAAGAAGTGAGCCATTTTGGAAAATCTGTCTACAACTACGAAGATGTTGTCCCTTCCCCTCTTGGTTCTAGGCAATCCTAGGACAAAGTCCATTGAAATATCCTCCCAAGGAACATTAGGAACAGGGAGAGGCATATATAAACCATGGGGACTGAGTCGTGACTTAGCTTTTTGACATGTAGTGCAGCGAGCGACAAATCTCTCCACATCGCGTCGCATCTTGGGCCAGAAGAAGTGATCTGCAAGAATGTCCTCCGTCTTCTTAACGCCAAAATGTCCCATGAGGCCACCGCCATGTGCTTCTGTAACAACAAAAGGCGAATAGAACTAGCTGGTATGCATGACTTGTTAGCACGAACAGAAGCCATCATCCATGAAGAACTTCCCCACGTTCGTCCATCTTTGCAATTCAGACCACGCCCTTGAAATCGGGATCAAGAACATCTGCTCTTTCACGGTTTGTAGCCCAAAAATTTTGAAATCAAGTTGTGAGAGCATAGCGTATCGACGAGACAAGGCATCGGCAATGACATTTTCTTTCCCTTTCTTGTGTTTGATGACATAAGGGAAAGACTCAATGAATTCCACCCAACGAGCATGCCTACGATTCAGATTTGATTGGTTTCGAATATGCTTCAAAGATTCATGGTCAGAATGAATAACAAATTCTCTATGCCATAAGTAATGCTGCCATGTTTCCAAGGTTCGAACCAAAGCAAATAACTCTTTATCATAAGTGGAATAGTTCAGACTAGGGCCACTTAATTTCTCACTGAAATAAGCAACTGGTTTGCCCTCTTGTAGCAACACACCACCCAACCCAATTCCACTAGCATCACATTCTAACTCAAACATCTTAGTAAAATCAGGAAGCTGAAGCAAAGGTGCATGTGTTAACTTATCTTTCAAGGTCATGAAGGCGTCATCCTGAGCTGGACCCCAAGAGAAGGGAACACCTTTCTTCGTGAGTTCATTTAGTGGGGCGGCGATGGTGCCGAAATCACGAACGAATCTACGATAGAATCCAGCAAGCCCGAGGAAATTGCGAATTTGTGTCACTGTGGTGGGAGTTGGCCAGCTCTGGATTGCTTCAATCTTGGTGCTTTCCACTTCTATACCCCGCGCTGTAACAACATAGCCAAGAAAAGACACACGATCTGTGCAAAAGCTGCACTTATCCAAGTTTCCAAATAGATGTGCACTACGCAAAGCGTCAAAAACAGCACGTAAATGATCAAGATGTTCCTCCAAAGATTTGCTGTAAATCAGTATATCATCAAAATAGACAACCACAAATTTGCCTATAAAAGCACGCAAAACTTCGTTCATTAGCCGCATAAAAGTCTTTGGGTCGTTAGTTAATCCAAAGGCATGACTAACCACTCATACAAACCAAACTTAGTTTTGAAAGTCTGTTTCCATTCATCCCCAATTTCATGCGAATCGATGGTACCCACTACGCAAATCAACCTTAGAGAACACAACAACACCACTTAGTTCGTCAAGCATGTCATCTAACCGAGGAATAGGTGTGGCGATAGCGAATCGTGATATTGTTAATGGCGCGACAATCAACACACATACGCCATGAACCATCTTTTTTGGCACTAAAAGGACAGGAACAGCACACGGGCTAAGAGATTCACGAATGTACCCCTTATCAAGAAATTCTTGAACCTGACGCTGAATTTCTTTCGTCTCATCCGGGTTGGTGCGGTATGGTGCACGGTTGGGTAGTGAAGCTCCCGGAATAAGGTCAATCTGATGCTCATGTACCGTACGGCTACTTCAGTTTGTTGTAACCAAATCTTGTGTGTCGTGTTATTCCCAAGTTTATTATCAAATCTATTTTAGCTACCAACATAAAATGTCGTTGCATTCAATTCTTCGCGTGCTCCATATCACTTACCTTCTACAGACTAGGTGTTTGTTGGATCGAAATCGGCGACAGAGGGGGGTGAATGGAGCCCTTAAAAAAACGCCTCTAAGTACTCGTACGATTTCTTCTCCAATAGCTAAAAAGCTATGAAGAAAGAAAAGTTTTGCTTACTAAAAAATTTACCAATCGAAGCTACAAATTGCTGGCCGAACACAAGAGGAGCAAACAGAAGGAAAACAACTATTTGCAGTAGAGACTAACTGCAGAAAAGCAAACCCAAAAAGGCACAACCGAAAGCAAAGTAAAAAAAATTAATCTGCGGCCAACTGAGTCTGCATGGATGGCCGGAAACAGTACTTCTCAGATTTGCCGCAAGAAATAAATACTTGAAGACCTGCTACCGAAAACCAGGATTAAGCCCAAAAAAATGGACCAAGTACTTGATTTGTACTGCTGCCCAAGTACTAATTTTGCTAGCCGAGAGATGGAAAAAATCTTCAACAACAGAGGACTTCAATCTTTCTTGGTTCGGCTACCAAGTGACAAAAGAAATGCATTTTTGTTTTGACCGAGAGGATGCAGGAATCAATGTTCTTTCCACAACCAAAAAGTCATGCGGGAGTAGGAAATTAAATGCAAACAAAAAGAAGCATGGAGTAGTAACTTCAAACGGCCGAACAAGAAATGGGTACTATGCATGCAACCAAAAGAAAAATTAATGCTCAAGACAAGATGGATGGAACTCCTTTCCAGAAAATAATACAACTCGAGAAATCAATCTGGAAGGAACTCAGATCTTAGCGCTTGACTTAAGAAAGATCAAAAGAAGGAACTAGCAGTAGCACAAAAAGAGGATAGAGCTAAAATTCTATGCTGCCAACAAGAAAGCTCAAAAACACAATAAAAAGAAGGGACAGAGAGCAATAACAGAAGCAAACAAAGAGTAACAGAGGCTGGAAACCAAATCTTCTTAGACACAAGATTTTACCAAAGATGAAGAGACATGAATGCTTATATGTGTGTTCTTACAGATCTCCCATCAAACAAGCCCACACTCACATGGGTGATAGAGAGCAAGAAAAACACAGGAGATAAAGCATAACAACATGCTGCCCTCTCCACCCTCTCCTCAACTACTCCATACCAACTAAAGCAAAAGAGATACAAAGCAAAACCACCTCTCCAAGACTTGCCAACAACCAAGAAACACACTCCTATTTATAGCATTCCTTGATGGTCTACATTTTGCTTAGCCCGTTTTACCCTCCATGCTTTGCCCGCTAACCCGCTTCCTTTTGCAGTCTTGCGCTTTTACCGAAACGCCCCTGCTGCAACTTCCGGGAAGCTTCCACGTTCCTTGCCTCGCACGCCTTGCAACCACCTCGAGTCCACGTCGTCTTCGACACATCCCGACCGTTCTGACCTCAGCGCCACCTGCGCCTAGTCCGGTCCACCGTGTCTCGCCACGACTCCACCTCGACGTCCTGCAGCCATCACAGACAAGAAATAAATCACATAGCACCACTCGAAATATTGTAACCATACATTAGCAGCAGAAGAAATACTCAGAGCCCAAACCGATCGAACCGAAAAATAA
This sequence comes from Dendrocalamus sinicus, assembly GCA_036346575.1. Classification (NCBI taxonomy): domain Eukaryota; kingdom Viridiplantae; phylum Streptophyta; class Magnoliopsida; order Poales; family Poaceae; genus Dendrocalamus; species Dendrocalamus sinicus. Next base: position 18,541,130 of record CM070662.1, on the reverse strand, counting down.
ACGACTTAAGCACGTTCGACCTAGCTCGACAAAGTCCGACCGAAACCGATTGCACCGCGCAACGACATGGTCCGAACCACACAAACCAAACTCGACTTTCCTAAAACAGATGTCAATTACTCATCACACACACGGGATGACCTCCACATGGTCTCTTAGTGTTACTATCCTAGTCATGCACACAAAAGTTTTCATGAAATTTCTTGCACTACAACAACGTACCGTGATCGCAAAATGTTTTGGCGAATCGAACATATTTTTACCGTTCATAATGTGCAAAAAAAACAAGAACACATCAACCATTACACCGCATTAGAAATTACCTCTGGACATATGAGTTATTTCGGCCTCAATCATCCCTACAAAATTCTTCTGAAAACTAACCGCGCTATAACAAGGCACGGCGATTGTACCGTTAAGAACGTACGAAAATATTTCGAAAAATAACAATCTACAAAAATATTTCCTAAATGTATCGTCTGCAATACATAACACTTTTTCAAAATATATTTCATATTTTTTTGCATCTCCTCTTTTATATTATAAAATTGCTGAATTCTCGAAAAAATTTATATTACATGTAAATATGTGTAATATTTATAATTACAAAACAATTACAAGTCTAATCACAACAAAAAAACCAAAACTTATACCTCATTTTTGCGCAAACAGCAGCTCGGTAAAAACCCTAACCCTAACACTGTACATTACCCGAGTGGTGCGGTCGGCCGCCGCACCACCTGCATACTACAGTGGTCGTGCAGCCGCCGACCGCACGATCAGAGCCACACAGTGCCGCACAGTGGTCGTGCGGTCGGGGACCACACGATCTCCGTGTCGTGCGCTCCCCGGCCACACGATTGCCACGCGTCGCCCTGGGTGAATCGTGCGGTTGGCAGGGGGCCAGATTGGGAATTTCGTTTCGCTGGGGGCTATTTTTGGTATTAAGGGCAGCAACAGTGCCATATCTGTCCAAATTTCACATGTGGGTGCATTCCCCTGAAAGATTATCTCCTTCCCTGAAGGAGCTTGCAAGGTGACTGTCCTCCAGAAGCAAGAAATCACGGCTTGGTAGCGATGCAACCAATTCATGCCAAGGATAACATCAAAAGGCTCTAACTGGATAACCATGAGGTTGGCAACAAACTCCTCGCCATCTATTGCAACCACACAGCCAGGGTATACTGTGGAGCTAGCAATGATACCCCTTATGGTATTAACCACAATCGATTGGGCAATTTGTTGGACACTCAATTTGGCCTTCCTAACAAACTCCCGGGACACAAAAGAATAGGTAGCACCGGAGTCGAAAAGAATAAGGGCTTCACATGAGTCCACTAACAGGATACCTGTCACCACGTCAGGTCAACCCGCGGACTCAACAGCAGGCAGTGAGTAGACTCTGGGTGGTGTCGGGGTGGTGAGAGCCCCGACGCTCTGCTGTAGCGGCAACGGGGTTGGAGGCGGTGTAGCATGCTGGAATGGAGGAGTCGGTGCAGGATGCCAGTAATACCCGGTAGGTGGAGCCCAGGAAAGAGGAGGATGTAGCATGGGTAGCCGCCATCATCTGGATTGACCCCCGAGGTGTAGTATTTGATGAAGATGAAGATACTGGCTCCCACTTGATGATGCTAGCGGGATTCTGATGACAAACCAACATTTTGTGGCCCGCTTGGCCACAATGTCGATAGTTCCCCGTCCAGGAACACTCAGCAGCATGGTGTCCATCACCGCACTTGAAACAAATCATGCCCTGTCCTGGAACAGGACGCAAGGCTGGGGTCACCGATGAAGAACATGGCGCTAAAGAAGACGGCCTTGAAGTCTTGGACTTGGATGATTGTGGGGGACACTGGCCCCACTTGGACTTTTTAGGAGCGGGCCGCTGCGACAACCCCACCCCCTTCAGTGAAGCTTCTCTTCTAGTCACCACCAGAAGCGCTCGGGCCACCAGAGAGTTGCAGCCCTTTAGTGAGCTGCATCTCCAACTCCATTCTTCTAGCCTGCTCTACCACAGACCTAAAGTCACGTGGCGCAGTAGCTCCCATGACATGCCGGAACTCAGAGTTGAGCCCTCGGCAGAACCTTTTGGCCTTCTCAACGTCATTGCTTGCGACCGATGGCACGAATCCCTCCTCGTACTCAGCTACGGTCATCTTTCCCTGCACGAAGGTCGACAGGGCGACCTCCATGCTCTCCACAAAAGAATCTGGGTAATACTTCGCCTTGAACTGCTCGGCAAAGACTTCCCAGGTAGCGAGACCCTGGGTAGGGGTTCTGGCTGAAAGAACCCCTTCCCACCAGATGTCCGCCTGACCCTCCAATTGGAAAGCCATAAAGTGAGCTTTCAATTAAGAGCTCATCTCTAGGGCTTCGAATTGCCTCTCCATGTAGCGCAACCAATCTGCAACCTAGACTGGTGTACCTGAACCATCAAAGGTGTCTAGTCGCAAGGCCAACCACTCACAAAGGCCCATTCTTGCCTCCGGTATAACCGAAACGGCCATTGGGGCAGCAATGGGTATAGCCGCAGCAGCAGCTGCTGGCACTTGACGACGAAGCGCACGGACCTCCTCTATGAACTCCTACAGCAAGGGTGAAGACCTTGCCGGATCTCTAGCTACGGACTGTTCAGTAGAAGCAACCTCTGCGCCAGGTGCCTCCTGCTGAACCTCAAGCAGCGGCTCCGCTTGGGCATGGCCACGGCCCTGGCCACTGCCTCCACGGCCACGTCTGCGTCCTCTACCACTCGGCATCTATGTTCATGACAAATAGCCAATCACACAACTAGCCCACAAACATCTATCTCAACAACACAAATCATCGACAAAGCTAGCGAAAGCGTAAATACATTGCAAGACCCATTCCCATCCTATGGTGCACCAGTGTGTCAAATTTTAATTTAATTATTAGGCTTAAGTCAAATTTTTAGTCAAATAATTACCCTAAGTTGTCAAATTTCTTTACCACGGACCTAACGCCCGCTCTGATACCAACTGTAACTCCTCGCTCACCCTCTGGGCCCGGAATGTTACCACCATTGCATACTCTTGCCATTTCATCATCAACTAGAAGAATTTAAGCCATCATTAATTTATTTATATTGCTGCGTTCAGATACATCATAGCGTTTTTAGCGATTACTCTAGCATACTAGTAAAGTCTAAGATATACTGACAAAAGGTAGTACAAAGAGTGCTGCTGGTTCGTGCCAGTTATTCATGTGCTACTGCCGCCCATGCATGACGTCCTCAACGGTCACCTAAAAACAACAACGAAGCAAGGGTGAGTCAAAAGACTCAGCAAGTACAAAGCAAAACAGCAAATAACAGATTCGCAAATCAGACCATGATCATCTCAGTTTCATTAACCACTTTTTACATTAACTCGCTGTAAGTTCTTATGAACCATTTATCATGCATATGCACATGCACTTCTCTCTTATCTCTTTAGCCTATACCGGTATAGCAGAACGAACACTCGTCGATGCTCACCCAGGCCCGCCCTGTTTCCATGCGAGGATCACAAGCCCGTCCTTTTTCATACGGGGACCACAATAGCCTGTCATTTTCATACGGGGACCTCGATCTCCACTCCCGTGGAGTGTCCACACAAAGTGGACCAACACTAACTCTTTTCATGACATGCATGCAATGCAAGTTCTCCATTTATGCATATCAACATGTCATGTCTCAACATTCATCATTCTTCATTTCTCATTATGCATCCAAAAATAATTAACTTACCACAACATGGTAAGCAATGCACCATCATTCAACTAACAACAAACACTACCCGAATTTTCCGCTTTACCATGCACTTGCCTGGTTAGTCTCGAGGATGACGTGTGGACGGCTCCGACCCGGGAGCTCCACCTGTACAAACGTCAACCCGACTAAATGCATCGTATCAAAACCAAAGCTTAAGTGAGCGATGACAACTCAACGCGCATAACCCGATTTTGGAGTAAGACACTCGGGGTTAAAGACCCGTCGCGCAGGTACCAAACCCCCATTTTTTTCCTTTCGTTTTCTCCTCTTTTCTTTTCTTTTATTTTCTTTCTCTTTTTTTCTTTCCTCTTCTTCTTCTCCTTTCTCTCTCTTCCTTTTCTTTCTTTCTCTTTTTTTTCTTATCCGGTTCGGCTGAACCAGCCTCACCTCTTCCTCTCATATCTCTCCCTCTCTCCCTTCCATTCGACTGAACAACCTCTCTCCTCTCCTCACTTTTCTCTTTCTCTCGCACGCGCTGCGCTCAGGCGCACCTCCAGGCGGCGCGACGGCGCGCGGCCAGGCTCAGCATTGCCAGCCCAAAACTCACCGCCGCCGGCTCCTCCGCCGGCCCCGTCTTCTTTTCCTCTCCCCCTCTCTCCCCATCTCTCGCATGCGCGACCACACCCAGGTGCGCTCCGGCGGTGTGGCTAGGCTCGGCGTCGCCGGCCCAAAGCTCGCTGCCGCCGGCGTCTTTGCACCCCCCTGCGCCTTCTCCTCTCCCACCTCTCTCTCTCTTGCGCGGATGCCCCGCTTGGCGATGGTCGGCGCGGTGTGCTGGGCGCCACCGCGCTGCCGCCGCCGGCCTTCGCCGCCGCCTCGGCAAGACCGCCTCCGCGATCCAGCACCCACGATCGGATCTGTCTGCTCTCCGACCATCGGCCGCCTCCCTTACGCCACTCCTCCACCCCCCTCGGCTCACCGGCCCCAGGCCGCCGGCCCCTTCACGAGCGCAGGTCGGCACTCGGCCTCGCCCCCAATGGTTCCGCGGGTCACTAGTGCGGCGCCGGCGCTCTATGGCTCGCTCTCCTTCCGGTCTCCTCCGGTTTGTGGGCCCCCTTTCCCCGATTTTGGCTTCTACTTGCATGTGCGAGGGTGCTCGGTGCTGCGCTATGGAGTGGTGGATGGGATGGTGGACGTACTCAAGAGTTGGCTTAGCGTGAGTTCAGCGGTCGTCGACGTCCCCTGTTATCGTCGGCATCGTCCTCACGTCCTAGCCTTCCGAGCTCCTTGGGGCCTCCCCTCCTCCTTGGTCCCCCTCTTCTTCACCTCCTCTCTGTGGTGAGCTTTGGGGGTTGGCTCTCGGTCTTGGCAGTGAAAAGGAACCGAGGGGTGATGGCTCCCTCTGGCTTTGCTCTTACCTTGGTTGAGAGAAGATAGGTGAGAAATGTGGGCTTGCTGTAATATGCTGGCTTTTTAAGAGCATGGCTGGGGCAGCCTCTGGCTTGTGAAGTGACAGAAGCGCCCTCATCTAACTCCCATGCCTCTCTCATATACCTGACTGTCCAAGGGCATTTTGGTCCAAGGGGCTCTGTACAATGCTTTAGGGGTTTCTACTGCAGCAGGTAAGTCGGAAAAGGTAAGAATAGAATTCCTGTCGAATGACGAAAACCCATAACGCGAGACGGTGCCGACCGCTCTTGGACTGTCTGCGAACCTCTGAGAGCGCTACTTTTACTCGGCTCTCTGGACGGTTGTAACAGCCCAGATTTTTAGTAAAATAAAAATAAATAAATAAACAATAAAAATCAACTAAAATAAAAACTTAAATTAAAATGAGTATTTTTTGTGCCTAAATTTTAATTTTGGATTTGCCCTGGATTTCTGTTTTTGAAAAAGCTGTATTTGAAAAGTATTTCAAGTAAAACCTAAAAATATTATTAAATAAAATAATATTTTGATTTTCTATAAACATCCTAATTCAAATTAAATATTTAGAGTTATTTGGCTTTTATTTGGTTTCCTGGATTTTTCTGGTTTTAAAATGTATTTTTGAAATTAAAAAATATTTTTAAGTATGAAAATTAAATACCAACATTAGTTGAAAATATTTTTATTAAGTCCAAAATATCTTCAGGAGATTCTATGAATTTTTCTGGAATTTTTGGAGGTATTTTCATATTGTTCTGAGGCTTAAAGAAATTCCTAGCCTTTTCTGAAAATCCAAAACCAGAAAATAAAAATTATAAAAACCTCCCCTCCCTTTGGCCGCCACGTGGACGGCCAGATGCCGGCCACGTCGCCCATCCGCCCCGCCTTCCCCCTCCGCCGGGCTGCCATGCGTACGGCCTGATCCGCGCCACGCACCTCCCACCGGCCCATCTCGGCGCTCCCTCCCCTCTTCCACCGCCAAGTGGACCCGGCCCGTCAGCCTCCACCCGCTCCACTCTCTCCTCACCCCGGCCCACCTGTCGGCGCCTCCCCTCTCCCTTCGCCCCTCTGCCCCGCGGGCCCCACCCGTCAACCGCCGCTCGCACCCCTCTTTCTGCGCCCTGGCCCCACGCGTGTCAGACCCATCTTCTCCGCTTCTCCTCCTTCCTCCCGCCGCCGCCGCCCGTTGCGCAACCACCGGCCCGCACCTCCCGGTCTCCCCCGCCTTCCCGCATGCGCCGCCCCCTCTCTCCTTCGTGCGCCGCACGCCGCACGCCCCACGTCCCCTCTCCCTCGCATCCGTCGCCCACCTCGCACTCACCCACTCCCCTGAAACCGCTGCCGCCACTCCCCCACTCTGGCGACGAATCCGCGCCACCCCCGCGCCCCTCCGCCCCTATAAAAAGGCCCCTCGGCTCCGCCTCCTCTCACCGCTAACCGCCCCTCTTCCCAATTCGGTTCCCGAGCCCCCGAACGCCCCAGCCGCACGGCCTCCTTCCCTCCGAGCCCCGGCCGTGGTCCGACGAGCAATTGCCGTCGAGTAGCCCGCCCCCAGGCCCCGCCGTCACCTCCGCAAGCCTCCCCGCGCCTGTGTGCTCCTCGGGCACCCACCGGCCGTGCCCCTCCGCCACCGGAGTGCCCTCCCGCCCGCCGCTCGAGGGTCTCGCGCGCCTCTCCTCGTCGTCGGCCGCCTTCCGCCCCGCCGAGCCTCGTGCTGTAGAGCCGGACTCCGTCGCCGCCTCTTCCCCCTCCGCACGCCGCCGCTCGCCGCCGCCACTGTGGCACCGCTGTCGTGCCGCCCGAACACCTCCTCCGCCGCCGCCACGCCGGCCGGGGGATCGACGTGGCGCCACGTGCCGGCCGCGTCGGCCCATCTCGCCGTCGGCGCCATGCGGGCAGCATGCCACCTCACCGCTTCTTCCGTGCAGGAGCCGGCCCATGGACCAGGGCCCACATGTCAGCGGGCTGCCCGAGAATTCCTCAGGGCTGACGTCGTTGCTGACGTCATAAGCCTGATTTTCCAGTATAAAAACAATTCGGCCGAAAAAGAAATGTCTGCTGACGCAATAATTCAGATTTTCCTTTAGGAAAATAATTCCCAAAAATCCAGTTTTTCCATTTTCTCTGAATTTAATATTCCCGGAGCCCGTTCTTCTTCGTCCTAGCTCCGATTTGGCCCATTCAAATTTCTAAATTCATCCAAAATTCCCCTCTATCCATTTCTAGCCTCAATGCAAAGTTTTGAAGTCAATTTGAATTTAATTTGAATTTATTTGAATTTGGTGGGTTATTTTCACGTGTAGACTTCGACGATTCGGGAAAATTCGACGACGAAGGTTTGAACCAAGTTGAAGAGTAAGGCAAGTCACACTCCTTAATCATGTTGATCCCAGTTTTCAAAATAAAATTTTGTTGATTTAAATTATATTGCATGCATATTTTTATTCAACGTATTTCAATTCAGATTTAAATTTAGTTATTGCCTACTTGTTAATCCCTCCATTGAATTTGAATTCCTCAATACCTTGTCACCCTAGAATCAAACTCTAGTTAATACATTAGTGTTGGCTAGAGAGTTTAATGAAATGCTTAGCCCTGCGTAGTCATATAATTTTGTTTTGGGATATCTTTCACATAAAATGATAACCTTGTTTACGTAAAATGATACGCTTTTGTTATGTACTCTTGACTTTGGTGAGTCAAGGAGTGTTTATAAACTATTTTGAAAACAAATATAAAACTGGTTTAGACTTGGCAATTGGTTAGAGTGGTGGGTGCAGGCATGCCCTGTTGGTTGGAGCCGCAATGGTCGATTGTCGTGCACGGGGGTATGTGGTTGGGCCTGAGTCAATTAAGGACCGGTCTGTGAGCTACTGTTGCAAAGCCCTAATCTACTACCACATGGCTGGTATGGGACAGCCCTAGCTGAATAATTTGCAAAGTCCCAACCTGAGTCAAGTCGTAGGTTGAAAGTGAGCGTGGTTGGTGCCATGTGAAGTCTCACTTGGGCGAGCGTGGTTAAGCCATGAGAAGTCTCGTCTAGGCTCAAGAGGGGGTCCCGTGATGGACTACGGGTAGGCTACGCTAGCGCAAATTAATAAAAATTCTACCCGTAAACCAAGATCACTGCAGTTATAGATCACGGAATTACCACTAGACGCGCAGGTGCGGAATTGATGCAAGACGTCGGGGGCAGTAGTCGTACTATGTCGATGCAAAGACGTCGGGCGAGTAGTCGTACTACTTCCTCGCCCACGCCGCGGCGTCCCCACGCACAACTCCTCTATTGCGGTTCGCCCAAACGCTACGATGCAATACCGCCAAAGGTATCCACACGCACGGGAGGAGCGACGCACGCCGGATTACTAGATCCGCGCGAGCGCCTGTATGCGTGGGAGGGTGGCGCCGTGGTTTGAGGATGTCACGAAAAACTCTCCTCTCTTGTGCGCCTGTGCCCTCCTTTTATAGACGCCCTCACAATGGGCTTCTACGAATGGAGGCCCATTAGGACTCAATACCCGCCTAACCCGATCCAATCCGAATTAGGCTTCACCCTTAAGTGTGTGACCCTATAGGTTCACGTATGTTTAGACATGACGCGAGTACACATACTTGGTCAATAGTTGGCGATGGCCTCTAGCAAGACGTGCCAACTCCTAAACATACACAAAGATCATATCGACGAACCATCACAACTTTATGTACATGCCAATCCCTTTGCCTCACGATATTTGGTCGAGCTCCAAGCTGACCACTCTTTCTCGATCCTCGTGATTCGAATCCCTTACTAGGTTAACTCTTAACCTTAAGTAGCATGGCCATGCATTTCGGATCCGATCACTCGAGGCCCAGAGATATCTCTCTGTAGAGAGGGGCAAATCCCATCTCGATCGACCATGCCTCGCAAAGATGCTTCATGACAAACCCGAAAGCTATCTTTATAACTACCCAGTTACGGAGTAGCGTTTGATAGCCCCTAAGTAGGTCGATTCACATCTCAAGTACATGCGACAATCTCAGGTCTAAGGACAAGGCGTACACATTGTGTAGAGAGAGAACCATAAGTATAATTGTTATGTCTCATGTTGGGTCGGTCCAACCCCATGTTCTAAACATGTGTCCACATTATTGGTTTGACATCTCCATGTCTATGACCTGTGAAACATGGTCATCAACCGATACATGTGCTAATCCATGATTCACGTGTGTCCACACATGAACTTCGACTAGGGACAACTTTAGAATAACCATATAAGTAAAGAGTTTCACAAACAAGTCACATACTTGTTAATCAACACAAAGGCAATATTCAAGGAACATTTATTAAATCATGGATACAACAAAATATCATCATCTCTATGATTGCCTCTAGGGCATATTTCCAACAGTCTCCCACTTGCACTAGAGTCAATCTAGAAGATATCTAATACCCATAGCTCTTGTGTGTGCCTCATGCTTAGGCTGTGGGAGAGGCTTCACAAAGGATCTGAAATATTCAAACCGTGTGTATTTTGCATATCTTTAAATCTCCTCGATTGAGGATCTCTCGAATGAGATGAAACCGCCGCAGATGTGTTTGTTCTTTTGGTGATTCCTTGGCTCCTTGGCTTACGCAATGGCCCCACCGTTATCACAAGAAAGATCCGTGAGGATCGCACGCACTAGGAACCACACCTAGTTCGCTTATGAACTTCCTTATCCAAACACCTTCCTTTGCTTTGCTTGAAGCCGCAATGTACTCGGCCTCCGTTGTAGAGTCGAATATCTCCGCTTGGAACTCTTCCAATCGACCGCACCACCGCTCAAAATGAACACAAAACCCGATTGCGATTTGTATCGTCTTTGTCGGCTTGGAAGCTTGCATCGGTGTAACCATTTACAACGAGCTCTTCCTCACCTCCGTAGACTAGGAACACATCCTTAGTTCTTCTCAAATACTTGAGGATGTTTTTAACCGCTGTCCAATGACTCTCACCGGATCACCGTATCTCGCTCAGAACACTTAGAGCATAGGAAACATCTGGGCGAGTACATATCATAGCATACATGATAGATCCAATGGCCAAGCATATGGAATCTTACTCATGCGATCTCGCTCATCGCTTGTCGAAGGACACCGAGTCTTGCCAAGATTTATGCCATGAGACATGGGCAAGAACCCTTTCTTTGCCTCCTCCATGTTGAACCGTTTCAACACTTTGTCAATGTAAGTACTCGCTTAATCCTATTAGCCTTTTTGATCTATCTCTATAGATCTTAATACCTAAAATATATGCCGCTTCCCTAAGTCCTTCATTGAAAACTATTTTTCAAAGGAGGTCTTAACGGACTCGAGCATAGGAATATCATTTCCAATCAGTAATATGTCATCTACATATAAGATTAGAAATACGAGCGAGCTCCCACTTGCCTTCTTGTAAACGCAAGATTCTTCTTCGCTTTTGATGAAGCCAAACCTTTGACCACTTCATCAAAACGAATGTTCCAACTCCGAGATGCTTGCTTCAATCCATAAATGGATTTTTGAAGTTTGCATACTTTTCTAGCATTGATTGATCGACAAAACCCTCGGGCTGTATCATATACACGCCCTCGGTTAAATTTCCATTAAGGAAAGCCGTTTTGACATCCATCCGCCATATCTCATAGTCGAAATATGCAGCAATAGCTAGAATGATCCGTATAGATTTAAGCATCGCTACAAAGCGAGAAGGTCTCATCGTAGTCAACTCCTTGAACTTGCCGAAACCTTTTGCGATAAGTCGAGCTTTATGGATATGAACATTTCCATCCATATCAATCTTCCTTTTATAGATCCATTTGCACTCTATGGTTTTGACACTATCAAAGCGGGTCAACCAAGTTCCAAACTTGATTGTCTCCATGGATGCTATCTCGGATCTCATGGCACTTTGCCATTTCTCGTAGTCCTGGTTCATCATTGCTTCCGCATAGGTCGTAGGCTCATCATTGTCTAACAATAACATATCTCGCGCATTGCGAGCCTTCCGACCTTCGTGGTGGTGGTGCTTCCTTTGCCATGGGTTCCTCAACTTGTTCGCCACGTGGGCATCATTCGTCGAGTCTTCCCGATTGGTTCATCTTGAACCTCTTCAAGCTGCACCGTTCTTCCACTTGTTTCCTGTTGAGAAACTCTTTCTCTAGGAAAACACCACTTGAGCGACAAACACTTTGCCCTCTAGTCGGTTGTAGAAGTAATATCCAAAGGTTTCTTCGATATCCCACGAAAATGCATTTATCCGACTTGGGTGTGAGCTTGTCCGATCAGAGTCGCTGACAAACGCCTCACATCCCCAAATCTTTAGAAAAGACAAACCGTGACTCTTCCTACCCATATCTCATATGGTGTCTTAACTACGGATTTAGACGGCACCCTATTAAGTGTGAAAGCTCTTGTTTCTAGAGCGTAACCCCAAAATGATAATGGTAGATCTGATCGGCTCATCATCGATCGAACCATGTCCAACAAGGTCCGACACGCCGCTCGATACCCCGTTTCTTTGAGGCGTTCCGGCGGTGTTAGTCAGGAACAATTCCGCAACTCTTGAGATGATTGCTAAATTCATGACTCAAATACTCGCCACCACGATCGATCGCAGAGCCTTAATTTTCTTGGCACGTTGATTTTCAACCTCATTCGAACTCTTTGAATTTTTCAAAAGTTTCGACTTATGCTTCATTAAGTAGACATAGCCATATCTACTAAAATCATCGGTGAAAGTTATGAAGTAATGAAATCCACCTCTAGCAATCGTGCTCATTGGTCCACATACATCAAGATGTATGATTTCCAACAAGTCCGATGCCCTCTCAAAAGAACCTTTGAAAGGTGACTTGGTCATCTTACCAAGCAAACAAGCTTCACATGTCTCAGATGATTCAAAATCAAACGGTTAGAAGACCATCATCATGGAGCTTCTTCATTCGCTTTTCACTTATGTGACCCAAACGACAATGCCAAACATAGGTGGGATTCAAATCATTAGGTCGAAGTCTTTTAGCATTTATGTTAAAGATGGGCGATCATCAAGATTTAAAATAAATAACCCATTCACAATGGGTGCAAAAGCCACAAACATTTCATTTTTAGAGATCAAACAACCATTGTCTTTACTTGCAAATGAATAACCATCTCTCATCAAACATGAGGGGATAAAATGTTTCGACTCATACTAGGAACATAATAACAATTATTCAATTCCATAATAAATCTTGAAGGAAGCTGAAGTTGCATGGTGCCGACGGTTAACGCAGAACCCTTGCTTTATTTCCGACGCGAAAATCAACTTCACCTCTTGCGACTCCTCTACTTCTTATTAGCCCTCGCATCGAGTTGCAAATGTGAGCAACTCGATCCAGTATCAAATACCCAAGAGTTAATAGGAGAATCAACAAGAAAATGTCTAAAACATTTATGACAAGTGTACCATGGGTGGAAGTCTTACTTCTAGCCTTCTTCTTGCATTCCTCGGAATCCATGTACTTCTTGCGCTTTCTCTTCCAAAGGGCGATCTCTTTACAATAGAAGCATACTATCTCACTCCAGTCCAATATTAGGCTTAGGCGTTGGCTTCAGATCATATCTTTAACCTTGCCCTTATTCTTTGCCCATGACTTCTTACCCTTTTCTTGAAGCTAGACTTGTTCTCACATGACCATCACATGGCTAGGCCCCGCACACTTCTTAATGTCACTCTCTGCTTTTGAGCATCCCACAAAGCTCATTAAGGCCCTTTTCCACCCCATGCATATGGTAGTTCAAATGAAATGTCCATAGCTAGGTGGTAGAGACGCTAAAATGAAATCGATTGCCAACTCTTGGCCAATTGGAAAACCAAGTTTATCCAAAGTCCGATCAGAACCAACCATTTTGATCACATGTGGGCCTACGGTGCACCTTCTCGTTAACTTGCATTCCGTAAAAGCCTTAGAGACATTGAACCGCTCAGTCTGGCCTCGTGTCCGAACATGTCCTAAGCGCCATGACCATATCATACGCTTCCTAATCCTCAAACCGCTTTTGAAGGTCGTTCCATGCATGCAAGCATAAGACACTAATCTCAAGAGAGTCATCACATGCTTTCTTGTAGGCGCTTTAACAAAGAAGAATGCATTGATAGCGTGCTCTTCCGGGATTGGGGTGTCGAACGTTTTCTTTTTATCCGCCACGAGAACAATTCTCGTGTTATGGACCCATCCGAATAGTTTGTTCCATTTAATTTTTCTTTCTCAAGAATCGATCGCAAAGCAAAAGGGTGTGCGCGGCTGCTAGATGCCATTGATCTACAATAGGAAATGCAAAATACTAAGACAAATAGAACCATGATAGAGTAAACCGTATTAAACAAATTTAATAGAATGTACTCCCACTAAAATCAATATCCCTCTATTGATTCTTAGCGATTCAAGATCCGCAATTAACTAGTCTACTAGTGAGCTTTTGCATCACCGCTAGGAGACAAGGTAATTCGGTAAGTAACACCTTTACTAATCATATCTCTATATGACTCTTGTTGTTGGGTGACATCTATATGCCTCGGCGCCCAACCTTTATGCCCCAAGGTCCATAACCTTTATGATAACCTTGTTAAGTTCACCAACCCTTATGCATGTATGTATCCGATACAAACCCATCTAGTCAAGGAAAGTCGATGGTGCCCTAATTTTATAGACCCACCATCAATTTACAAGACATGGGATGGTGCAGAGTTTAGTTGGGAGGGCATATGTTTAACTTAACATTTTGTGAGGATCGTTATACTTCTACCATTCAAACATGCATAGGAGTAAAACAAACAGAATAGCATTCACACAGCTTGTGACTCAAGATGGCCCATTTTCTCATGGTGATCTCCATCGCCATAGAATCATCCACCATGATGATCTCCATCTCCATGGTTAATGTGTGCCATCCTCCAAGTGATGTGTCCTCCGAGTACTAATATGCTATTACTCATAACACTAGTAATAAAATACATGGATACAAGGAATCATCACAAGTCGGCACGCAGCCGTTAATACAATACTTTGACAACACAATGGCTCCAAATGTGTTGCCGAACCCACGACACGCAGTCATGAAAATATTACAAACATGCATCACATACACATTAGGCCATACTGGTCACATACATCCCGCAAAAACAAGTTATGCATAGATTCGCAATCTACGGATAAGGGGTCGAGGGGATTCTCTCATGGGTTCGTAAAAACAGAGATCCAATCTATGCAATTTTTACTTAGGATTTTGATCGGCAAATCATATTTACCCCAAATCGACTATTGTTCCGATTCGACCAATTTGCATTGATCTTCGCGTCGCGACGGTTTTACGTGTCACCGCTTCACCCCGATGGTGATACCGACCGGTAGGGTAAGTTGTGGCACGACCTTAGCAGCAAAATCACGGAATATCGATTATTAATCTAGGTTCCGATTCGACCAATCATATTGATCTTCACATTCCGCAATCGGTTTTACGTGTCACCGTCTACCCGATGGTGATACCGACCGTAGGGGTATGTTGTGGCACGACCTTAGCAAAGATGATCACGAAACCAGATCTATCCATTACCGTAACTATACAATCGATCACATCGATCATACCGACTTACATATCGCCATATGCAAATCACCCAACCTATAACATGACAAAGAATGGCTCGATACCACCGATGGACTACGTAGGCTACGCTAGCACAAATTAATAAAAATTCTACCCGTAAACCAAGATCACCGCAGTTATAGATCACGGAATTACCACTAGACGCGCAGTGCGGAATTGATGCAAGACGTCGGGCGGAGTAGTCGTACTACGCCGATGCAAAGACGTTAGCGCGAGTAGTCGTACTACTTCCTCGCCCACGCCGCGGCCCCACGCACAACTCCTCTATTGCGGTTCGCCCAAACGCTACGATGCAGCGCCGCCAAAAGGTATCCACACGCACGGAGGAAGCGACGCACGCCGGATTACTAGATCCGCGCGAGCGCCTGTAGGCGTGGGAGGGTGGCGCCGTGGTTTGAGGATGTCACGAAAAACTCTCTCTCTTGTGCGCCTGCCCTCCTTTTATAGACGTCCTCACAATGGGCTTCTACAAATGGAGGCCCATTAGGACTCAATACCCAGCCTAACCGGATCCAATCCGAATTAGGCTTCACCCTTAAGTGTGTGACCCTATAGGTTCACGTATGTTTAGACATGACGCGAGTACACATACTTGGTCAATAGTTGGCAGTGGCCTCTAGCAAGACGTGCCAACTCCTAAACATACACAAAGATCATATCGGACGAACCATCACAACTTTATGTACATGCCAATCCCTTTGCCTCACGATATTTGGTCGAGCTCCAAGCTGACCACTCTTTCTCGATCCTGTGATTCGGAATCCCTTACTAGGTTAACTCTTAACCTTAAGTAGCATGGCCATGCATTTCTGGATCCGATCACTCGAGGGGCCCAGAGATATCTCTCTCGTAGAGAGGCAAATCCCATCTCGACCGACCATGCCTCGCAGCATGCTTCATGACAAACCCAAAGCTATCTTTATAACTACCCGCCACTGAGTAGCGCTTGATAGCCCCTAAGTAGGTCGATTCACATCTCAAGTACATGCGACAATCTCGTGTCTAAGGACAAGGCGTATACATTGTGTAGAGAGAAACCATAAGTATAATTGTTATGTCTCATGTTGGGTCGGTCCAACCCCATGTTCTAAACATGTGTCCACATTATTGGTTTGACATCTCCATGTCTATGACCTGTGAAACATGGTCATCAACCGATACATGTGCTAATCCATGATTCACGTGTGTCCACACATGAACTTCGACTAGGGACAACTTTAGAATAATCATATAAGTAAAGAGTTTCACAAACAAGTCACATACTTGTTAATCAACACAAAGGCAATATTCAAGGAACATTTATTAAATCATGGATACAACGAAATATCATCATCTCTATGATTGCCTCTAGGGCATATTTCCAACATCCCGGTCTGGTGGATTCCTCACTGAGGTGAAACCTTAGAGTTGGCTCGACCAGGTTGAAGGTTTTGCATTGTAAAGGCCTTGTCACGACTCCTCGCCGCACACCTAAGGAAGTGTGTAAACCGTGGCACACGGATGATCGTGTCTTGTGGGTAAAGCTGTACAACCTCTGCAGAGTGTATAATCTATCCTGGATAGCCGTGCCCACGGTCATGGGCATGCTGAGTAAAAGTTTTTCATGGATTAGATTTTGTTTTTCAAAATGTTTTCGAAAACCTTATGGATTGATGGAATCCATGAGAGAGTGAAAACCTTGTGGGTAGATGGAACCCATGAGAGAGATTGGAAGCTTGCGGATGGATGGAATCGACGAGTGTTTGGAAACATGTGGATGGATCCAATCCATACGTGATCTTTTGGAAAAGATGGTCCGGGTGGGATGCCCGTGGATAGGTTGGTGTTTGATCAGAGCCGGCACTGACGGTATTATTTTCGATTACAAGTATTGTTTTTTACTTACTGTATTAAATTCAGCAATTTCAATCTATGTACTGTATTTCTCAAAATGTTGTTTTTGCAAACTAATCCTATATGCCTTCCATTGAAGCCTTTATCATTATGTTGCATTTCTCCGTGTGATTTGTGGAGTACAAGTTTGTACTCACCTTGCACCCCCTACACAGAGGAAGATGTCGTCGACTACAGTGAAGATCTGGACGAATAGGCCGCGTCTTACTGTCGTTTGCCAGTGGGCAGGCTTGAGCTTCGCTATTTATCAGTTTGCCTCTGCGGTTATTTTTTTATTTATCTTTGCCAATGGGCGTTGATGTAAGACTTGGCCATAAGGTCGTACCTTTTATTTATGTTGGACCGAAATGGCGACAGAGGGGGAGTGAATGTTGCTTTCTAAAATTAAATTCGCCCCCAAAACATTCACACAAATTTCAACTCTCCGATAGCTATATAAAAAGCTACGAAGAGGTAAACAATTTGAGCAGAAGATCTCTAACTGACAAGAACAAAAATAAAATGAAAGACTTTGAATCCTCAACAACGGAAGGAATGAACTCCAAGAAAAGTGAAGACTGCAAATCACTTAAGAGCCCACAAAAGATTAATTGGCAAGGAATAAATCTGAGCAAGCTCGCTGCTGAAACTGGACTGAAAACAGACTATTTTGCAGGCTGAAAACTGCAGAGAAATAGCTGAACTAGCTGCTGAAACTGGACTGAAAACAGACTATTTTGCAGGCTGAAAACTGCAGGAAGTGGCTGAAAACAGAAGCAATTTTGTCTGAAAACAGCAGCAAGAAGAGGCTGAAAACTGCAGAATTAAAGAGCACATCTAGGCTGAAATTTCTGCAGAAACTGAGCTGAAATGAAGGCATAAGTTGTAGAAAAAGAGCTGCTGGCCGAACACAAGAAAACTGAAAATAGCTTGACTGAAAATGTAGAGATTGCAGAAATCAGCAGCACAGCATGTGCTGAAAACAACCAGTGACATGGAAATTGATGAGATAGCTGATGTTCTTCTTATGTCTAGGAAGCAAGACTTTGAACTAAATAGCATGAGGGCTTTGGGAAACAAGGAAATCAAACTTAGGAGCAATAATTTCATATTACGATTGAAAACTGAAATATTTGCAAGACTGAACGAAAAACCAAATTACTCCCTGACCTTTGATCCTTTGGCCATGAAACTTTGTGGATAGCTAATTAATAGCCTAGGGACTCTCCATACCAAATTTCATGCCATTTTGCAAAGGGAAACAAGATCTGCAATAAAACCCTAGAAGGCAACACAAGAACAGGGGAGACTCAAAAACGAAATCTGAAATTAAAGATGGGTTCTTGGGATTTTAACTGATCGAATAATCTTGAGGCACTATCCCAACATAGGGCAACCCATTTTGACACTCCCAAGCAACAAACAAAAAGAAATCAAGAAAGCTCAAAAACAACAGAGGAAGAACGAAGAACAGACAGGAGCACGAGAAAATAAACTTCTGAGATTTCATTCCTTCAAACAAAAGATACGAAGAGCTATGTCCCCATATGCATGGACATTAGAACAAGAGGAGTGATTACAAGACTCTCAATCCATCCTCTCCCTCTCAATCCTCAAGATCACCAAGAGCTTCACATGCTTCTTGGGAGGAACACACACAGAGAGAGGAGCTACGAAGGAGACATGCTCTGTCTCTCTCACCAACCTCAACTACTAAAGCTCAAAACAAAACAACCTCTCTAAAGGTTCTTTTGACTCAAACAAACCCTAACTCTCTCCTAAAGCCATGAGGAGGCATGCAGCCCCTCACCTCTATTTATAGCCCTTGGCTAACGAGTCTCCACCCCGTTATGCCCGCTAAATCCAACGGAGCCCGCTCCCGCTTGTGCAGCCTCGCGAAATTACCATTTCGCCCCTCCTGCACCTTCCGGAAAGCTTCCGCGCTCCTTGTCGTCCAAGCCTCGCAACCACCTCGAGTCTCCGCCGTCTTCGACACATCCCGACCGTTCTGACCTCGACACCGCCCGTGTCTAGTCCGGTCCCCTCGTGTCTCGCCACGACTCCGCCTCGACGTTCTGCAGCCAACACAGACAAGAAACACGTCAAATAGCACCACTCAATACATGAAAGCGTAAATAGCATAAACACATCATGCTTACCCATGATGAAGTCCAAACCTATCGAATCTAAGAATATGCATCCTAAACCCATACGACCAAGTTTGACCATATCCGACCAAGCCTGTTGCACCACGCAACGTCAAGGTCCGAACCACCCAAACCAAACTCGACTTTTCTAAACCGATGTCAATTACTCATCATAAACACGGGATGACCTCTACATGGTCTCTCAATTTAATATATTAAGTCATTTGTGCTTGGTATTTATCTTTGTTGTACTGTGTGCACTAGCTGATCCTGGACTAGTGCGATTTACACAGAGGATCCAGGAGTCGTTACTCCGGGTTCCGACAACGGTGCCGACCATCCCTGGATGGTCTGGGAACCTCTGCGAGTGTTACTTATTTGGTATTCTAAAAGCCGATGGGTCTGACGGCAAAACTCTTCTTTATCTCTTCTATTCTCCCTTTGTATTCTAGTGGTATTACATTTAAAGCCATAATAAAAGTTCTCTAAAAACATAGTTTTTGCATTTATTTAGGAACAAAAGATATTGCACGTTTTTATCTTAAAGCATTCAATTTTCCTTTTTCTCTTTCTTAGCTCGCTTAAAACAAAATTTATGCAAGTGTCCAACTTTTCCACAGTAGATGCAATGAAATTTAACATAACCAGAATTCTTTTAAGATAATGAACTAACACTTACATGATTATTCGATGATTTTTGCACAAAACCAGCATATTTGAACACAGATTGTTTTTATTCAAGTTTTACTTCAATTTTTTTTAGGTTCAAGAAGCTTAATAACCTTAGGAGGATCATTCTTACCATGCTCGACAAAATTAAATTCTAGACCACGATTTTTTACACTTGTTTTTGACTTGTCTAGAATAATATTCAAATTTTCTTGCCAAAAGAGAATCTCTCTAAGGTGTTCTTAAGGTATTCATTCTCTTTAGCTAGAGTGGACAAGTTGTGCATTTAACAAGTTCATTCACAAGATTTTTAGAAGCACTAGACTGAGTCAATCTTTCTTTTTCAGCAAAATCATTAAATTGTTTAGTCAGAACTTCTATTTCTGTGTTAAGCTTAGGACATGTGAGACAAGAAGATATCTCATGATAAATCATCTGACAAGGTGTCAAATCAATGATTTCATATAGTTTTAGAAAAAAAATACATTTATTATGTTCTTAACAGAATGCAAATTCTTTCTTCAAGAAATTGCTATATGATTGCATAAGCATGATTCAAAAGAAGAAGAAATTGCATAAATGGGTGCTGTCAAACTCAAAGTGACCAATCTACCGTTTATTCTAAATTGGAAACTACAACTGATGAACTGAAAATTAGTGCAGGCTGCCATTTTAAGTTTGTGTATATCTATTGACTATACATGGAATGCAGCAAAGCATCACTGTGAACTCTAGGTAAGAAGGCCATATACACACATCAATATCCACAAGCAAGGACAAATAACTAAACAATGTAATCCAATGGGAACATTTAGGCAAACCTCAGGTAGTAAGTGTAGCTGGTAAATGCAATGCCACCAATTGCAACAAGCCCTAAGAAAATAACCAATTCAATCAACCAACCAGACATTCCACTTCTCTTGGAATTTGTTGACTCTTGTCATCTCGGAATCACTACAGCTCTGCTGATTACACGCTTCCTGTCTTGCAGGCTACCAAACGAACAAAGCAACAATTAGAGGCAAAATTTACCAATGCAGCAAAGAACTATATATGATATCTCCAGAGATATAAAGGTACTTCATTAATATGCTTAATATACCACGTAACGACGAGCAATTCTGCAGTTCATATTCTGCTACAGAAGTGTAAAATAATAGTCTTTTGTCCGGAACATTTGAGGATTTCAGATAGTGACCACCCAATCCCTAAATTAATTTTTGAGTATATGCTGAACAAGCATTTGGAATTATCAATTCTTCCAAAAGGTACACATACAAGAATGGCTTTTCTCTACAGATTTACATGACTTAAGCTTGCCATCATTTCTACTATCCTATCTGCATGGATCCGGCATAATCATTGTCGCAATACTATTTTCGCAAATGCTCCTGGATGGGTCATTTTCCAGTAAGCAGACAGATTTTTTTTAATACTTTAGTTAGCCAGGAACCTGTAATCCTGCCTGGTTATTTGTTCATTTTATTATCAATGGGCGTAGGCAGTGATTAACTAAATTAGAAAAAGAGTGGTTCCCAGCTGATAAAAGGGCTTGGTCAAGCTTTTGTCGTAATGTTCGATGGTTTAATCCGTCGATTTCAAAGTCCTATATACCAATTCAACTACTGTGTAACTGAGGATCTGATTTGATAGTACTTGAAGTTTAATGCTTCAATTCAACCTTTTGTGGTTGTTTTGGGGCGGCCGTAGCTTTGTTAATACAAAATACAAAGTTAATGTTAATCAGAATTCAAAAGAAGAAATGCTAAATCATGCATGCTGTGGAAAATTATTTGATATCCTGGGCAACCTAAAAATGTAAATCCTCAGAAAGTATGATAGATGCTCTTAAGAAACTTAAAGTTCACTTCATAAGTAATGAATCTTTCATATGCGACTGAAAGGGTGAAAGGCAACAAACTGATATGCATTACTGTTCAAACAACATGAACTTTAACAGTTTCAAGTACCATTTCATGTGCTGAACAGCTCGCATCATCTACAGGATAGCGTTTGATCATGGCATCAGCCAAACTTCCATAACAAGCAACATCATGATACCGCACACCACCATCACATGGAGAGGAGCACTTCATCCATGGGCCAGCTAACCAATGAAAAGTTTCTGCAGATATTACGAATCACATATTGTCTACTTAACATGGTAATGACTTGACAATAGAATTTCTCAGGAACAATTCAGCACAAAGAATAGGAGAGATTAGTAAAGAGAAAAAAGGGCAAAAGGACCTTCTTGGATAACACTTTGCGCATGAAACTTGTGCAAAGACAAGTGTAAACATCATTAGTGCAAATTCTGCCAGAACACAGGGACCTTTTTGGAAACAACTATGAACATTACACTAGCTGAAAGATAAATTGCAGAATACATTTTAAGACATTAAAGTAATTGAGGAGTGCTTCTATGCCCTCCCAGAAACTGAATTGCGAAAATCGTAAAGCAGCATTGTTATTTTATATAATTTAAAGCAGTATTGTTACTAGTGTAGTAGTAGGTGGTTGCAAATCATGCCCTTAACGTGCTTTAAACATTGTTGTTTCGCCTTTTGGGAGAGCATACAAGCACTAATTATTTTGCACACAACTGCATTCTACCATGGTTATGAACATTTCCTGTGATTAAAGTATTGCACCACTCTCACATGTATTTACAAAATCTTGGAGATAGAAGGTATCGAACAGTGTAGACAACTTTATAAAAGAAACAAGCAGAGCTGCCTTATAGTTTGAACGAATATTACTTACGTGAATATATGACATTACATGAATTATTTAGAGGACTTTTTCTCTGTGTAGATGACTTTTTAAGGTGCACAAAATATTCAAAGCAAGCATTAGCAAACACTAATTTATTCCTTTACTATAGACTTCTACTTTCCCCCCTTTGATCTTATTTAACTAATAATGTTAAAATGCCAGATATCTCTTAAACTTGTAAAAAAAATTCAAAACACATGTGCATCCAATAAAAAATGTGAAACTACAACTGAGTCTTTTACAAACTACTCTTAAATATATACCTTATGGTTTTAACTGCATTGTTAACTCAGCACCACTCTTGCAGTAACCCAATTTGCAATCCTTGTTCATAAATGTTGGGTTGGAGCAATCACAGCAGCAAATAAACTCTCCGCCAAAATCCACCTTGTTCTTGCAATGTCCGCACTTGTTTGTTACCCTTGGGGTTCCTGCCCTTCAGAACACATGATCAACAATTCATATCAGAATGCTAGAGTAGTTCATTCAAATTCTACTCTAATTTTGTTAAAGAATGGTCTGGAATCTGGAATTACTTATGCTAAGGAGTTGATATTTGAGTCAATATATGAATTCAGCACACTAGTGCAGGATGTAGTAGACTGCTTGAGTCATTCTCCAATTTCCATGAATAAATATATCAAGCCCATGTATTGACCTCGTATGCAGCAATAGAAATGTGTGTGGAGGGGAAGGCATGGCGGGCTTTTTGAATCCGCGCAAAGACCATCGCAATTGTCTGATTGAGAATCTAAGAAGTGGCCATCAGCACATATTCCAAACCATTTGCTTTGCCACCCAGTCCAATAGACCCTGCAAGTTGAATGTTATGATTTGATGAGAATGGGATATTGTCTGTCAACTTCACCATGAGCCTGAGGTAGTATGATTAGTTTCTCTGCGAGACTGTGTTTGCATGCTGTAATCCAAAAAAAAGAGGACATATATAGTGATTAATGAAAACAGGTTATATGACCCGTACATTTGGCAGGTTGCTAACACACTAGAGTTTCAAAATTACCTTAAAAGAGATTGAAATTTTCATAATAGACTTGTCAATTGAATTGGATATGGGGAGGTAC
Organism: Dendrocalamus sinicus; assembly: GCA_036346575.1. Classification (NCBI taxonomy): domain Eukaryota; kingdom Viridiplantae; phylum Streptophyta; class Magnoliopsida; order Poales; family Poaceae; genus Dendrocalamus; species Dendrocalamus sinicus. The sequence continues at coordinate 18,517,799 of CM070662.1, read as the reverse complement.
AGCAGTGAAATTTTCATAATAGACTTGAATGACAAGATTCCCTCTACAATGACATTGCCAATTGGATCTGGGGAGGTACAGCAGTGATGTATACAAGGTCCTTTTGTTCACTTGAAACACTTCGAGCTAGCCTAGCTTACACATACATGAGTTCAACCCAAACTCCAACCTTGCCCACATTATTTACCAAACACGAATTGCACCATACTAAGTGAATCGAACCCACATATCAAAGCAGATCGAAGAACTAGTCACTACCCACGCAGTGCTTCATGGAAAAAACTTTCAGCTATTTAGCGACTTGAAACAGGCGAAATCCGGACCAGTTCATTCCAGCGACCAAACAAGCCACTACCTAGAAACAAAATGCAACTCAGAGTCGCAAGCCCATCACATTTCTGCAGCAAGATGGTAACGGTCGCAGCAAAACCACTCCAATCCAACCGAAAACCTGCGGCAGAGCTCGCCTGCAGCCTAACCAAACCCCCCATAGCAACCCGCTCTACCAGACCGGGAAAGGAAGCTGCTTGTTTTCTGGCTTCCGGAGCATTAATTCGCTGCGTTACCGTGGGAGGGGACGTCGAGGCCGGTCGCGACGGCGAGGAAGGGGAGCACCAGGGCGCACAGCCGCGGCAGCACCGCCGCCATCTCCCTCCGCCGCCGAGGAGAAGCTTTCTTTCTCTCTCTTTTTTTTTTAGGAGAAGCTTTCTAGTGCGGAGCAAGTGGAAGCGACGGCTCTGTTCTGCTCGGGTGGCGCGAGGGGCACGGTACGTGGGGGCAGCGTCGCCGTGCTGTGCCGGTGTCTGTCAGCGGTAGGGATTAGGGAAGGTGCGCTCGTGCTTTCAGACGGGGCGCCGTGGGTTGGGCTGCCTCTGCGTCGCCTGCTACTGCTTGGGCTTCAACGCCAAGCCGCTACTAACCCCGCGACCGAATCGGTTTTATCTGAACAAAAAAAAGTGGGAATTTGGTGTTTCTGCCCCTATTATTGACTTCAAATGTGATTTTACCTTTACTTTTTTAACTTTATGATTTTGCCCTCGCGATTTTGAAATGAAGACTCTGTTTACCCCTGTTTTGTGACACCGTTAAGACTGGAGGATTAAATGGATAAAAAAAAAGAAACATCACGCGAAAAGATAAGAATACCCTTCCTTACTATTTCCTTTCAGCTCCCACCGACGCCCACGCCAGCTCACTCGGTCTCTCGGTTTGGCCTCCCCACGCGAAAAGGCTAGGGTTTGCAAGGCGATGCGCGGCGAAGCCGCAGAGGCGGCGCGCGCACGCAAGACGGCACTCCAAAGTGGCTCGCGCCGCCTCCGAGAGCGGGCGCGCGCGCGCGGCACCAGCGCGCGCGCGCCGGCCTCCGTGAGCAACGCGCGCGCGGCGGCACCCAGCGCGGCGCCGACGGTCGCAGAGCGGCGCGCGCGCGCCCCCAGCTCGTAATAACCACCGCCACCTTCCCTCCTCTCCCGCACTCCTATGGCTCGATCGGTTGAGTTGTTAGGTTTTTGGTCGCGTCGAGCTTGGATTGGTGTACGGTTTGGTACCGATTTTAGATGGACTGCTTAGTTGATTTGGTAAATTATTCTGCTTGATTTGGTCAGTGTCGTGCTTTTGATCTGTTCGTGTGTCTCGGTGATATGCTATTCGGTTAATTTAGGGAGTATTTGATTTGGTCGGTGCTGTGCTTTTGATCTGTTCGCGTGTCTCGGTGATATGCTATTCGGTGATGTGCTTCGAGACTCCATGGGTGTGTGCGCATGTGAAACTTGGGATACTTTTGGGATACTTCGCCATGCGATTGCCCCGCTTGCCGCCGCCCTATAACTCGCCGTTCCTTCGAAGTTGCTTCCTCGCGCGTGATGAACCGAAATAACTCCTGCTCGACCGAATTGAGCTGCATAATAGTCGCTTTGCCGAGCTCCTCACAATATAATTCGTAAACCTCTTGGCCATATCTTCGGATGTAGTCTGCTGCAAGCACTGGAGTGCATTGCAAATTGAATTACATCATTGCATGAATATAAATCTTCTAGGTTTGATTTGTCTTTTTAGACTATTGGCATACTTTCCAATGAAATGTTACTTAACATCTGCAAACATAACTAAACATGTAGAGTTGTACACTTTTTGTTTGATGTACTCCTGTTAATTGATCTAGACCAGCCTGCAGAAGTAGTTTATGTTAAATCCATGTACCGCATACTTGTGCAATTTTATGTCCTTAAAGTAGCAACATTAACCCTTCCAAACTTTTTTTTACTTAAGGAGTTTCTGTTAGCAGAAGTAGTTTCTCCATGTGTAGGGGAAGTGGTTCTGGTACAGCAAGGGGAAGAGGAAGAGGGTCAGAAAGGGGAGGAGGGTCAGGAGACGACAACAATGAGACAATGTAATTCATGAACGCATTGCTGTCCACTACTTCTTAATGCAATTTCTACTATCGCTTTACTTTAATGTCTGAATTCAACCTGCTATACTGAGATTGAGTTATGAACATTGATGCATAAAATGTTGTAGCTTGTCAAAAGATGCCGCATTATCGAGCTATTAATCCTGAATAAAGACTATACCTACACAAAAATTAGCAATATTCATCATGGAAGTCCGCATGTTTGATCGGGCTCTAGGTGCTTGCACGAGTTAATTACATTTCACGAGAAACAATTAAGCCCAACAAAATACCGTGAGCATCAATTGAAGAATCGAATATAAGTAAATTGACGATCAATATCCTAATATGACTTCCATCCAACATCGGAATGGTCGTGTATTGTAATTGCAATAACTAACATAGATATAGTTTTTAAGTATCCGGTTTGAATCAAGCATGTTGTAGTTATCTTAAAGGTAGCAGATGTGAAACTTTAAATCTGTTTTGCTCATTTCATTTTAGGATGTATGGTAATACAATTCTCATTTGCTACCACCGTACTAGACCCATAGTTATTGTTAGATCCCAGCATGACATTAGAGGAATGCTGCAAAGAAAGGCTAATTTTGTCCTGTTTAGAGAAATAACATCATACTTCATACATATGTATGTTTCCACGCTAATTGGAAGCATATCTTTCGAGTGTTGTGTTGTTTGTAAGTTGTAACTAGGCCTTGTTTGTAAGTTGTAACTAGGCCCTTCATTTCAGTGTGATGTCGCTTGTATGGCAAGATATCGTGATGTAATGTTGTGAATCGATTCTTCATTAAAATGGTGCTCCGGAGAACTGATTTTTGCAGATGTGTATTACATGAACATATTGTCGCCCACTATGAGACAATGTAATTCATGAATGTATTGCTATCCACTACAGTTTTTTTGGAAATTATAGCATTTCTAACTGTACTAACTTGTTTTCACTCTCTCCATATGACGTGGAAGTGGTGCTGCTACAGGAAGGGGAAGGGGGGCGGTCTAGCCGACACGCGCGAGTACAAGGCAAAGCAGCAAAAGCTAACTTAGTCTAAACAAAACCCAAACCCTAGAAGAGGGTGCGGCTGCCTATTTAAGGGTCACGGAAGGTGGAGGGTCGGCCAAAACACAAGGAAGCCGAATAGGACTCGAATTACAAGGCCCAAGGCCCACTTTGACTCGGACTGGAAAAGCGACATGAATTGTTTTGCAGTTTCTGGTCGACTCGGATGGAATTTGGAGGTGAGGCCGGATCCATCTGAAAGTAGACTTCAAGAGCTTTCCAACAAGTACTCATGGGCCCCGAGAAACCTTCTGGATCAAAAGTTACGGCCGTTTGAAGTAGGCGCTGTCAACAAGGCCGAATCCGAGTCAAACTCGTGAACAGGACTTGGTTTGCGCTTGACGGTTCCACTTCTATACTTGAGCTCATGTGGTTCTTCCCATGGTTCCTAAGGACAATTAAATCATCACAAGAATTAAGTACTATTCCATTCTTTGAAACATTTGTATGCAAACTTAGGAACGCATTCACCTGATGGTTAGCGATGCTCGCGCTCTAGTTATTGGTCCTTGTATCATAGTTTCAGTTTGATATGGAGTCGGCATGGTTGTATGCATGGAAAGGATGTCCTCATCATCCTCCCTTCTTGCATTTGAGTCGTCCGCGACTCAAGCTCATCTTCTTCTCCCAAGTATGGCTTCAAATCTGCAATGTTAAAGGTGGACTAACCCCAAAATCTGCAGCAACTCAAGTTTATATGCATTGTCATTAATCTTTTCCAACACTTTGAAAGGACCATCAGCTCTAGGCATCAACTTAGACCTCCTCAATTCAGGAAATCTTTCTTTCTCAAATGCAACCAAACTAAATCACCCGGTTGAAAAGTTAAATGCCTCCTTCCTTTACTACCAAAGAAGTTTATATTTAGCATTCATGCTCAATATTTTCTTTGGTTGTCTCATGCAATTTCAACATCAAGTCAAGACGCTGCTTAGCATCAAAATTTAACTTCTCCAAGATGGAAGTGGTAGCAAATCAATAGGAGCACGAGGCACAAAGCCATAGACAATCTCAAAAGGGCACAACTTTGTAGTAGAATGCAGCTAACGATTATAAGCAAATTCAATATGAGGCAAGCATTCTTCCCACACTTTAATGTTCTTTTTCAAAACAGCCCTAAGCATGGTAGATAAAGTTCTATTCACAACTTCAGCTTGCCCATCAGTTTGGGGATGACACGTAGTCGAAAATAACAGCTTAGTCCCCAATTTAGCCCATAAAGTTCTCCAAAATGGCTAAGGAATTTAGTGTCACGATCGAAACTATTGTATTTGGCACACCATGCAAACGAACAACTTCACGAAAGAACAAATCAGCAATATTGGAAGCATCATCACTTTTATGACATGGTATGAAGTGTGCCATCTTAGAAAATCTATCCACAACAACAAATATGCTATCCTCCCTTCTTTGTCCTAGGCAGTCCTAAAACAAAGTCCATAGAAATATCTTCCCAAGGCACACTAGGAACAGGTAGAGGCATATACAAACCGTGAGGATTAAGTCGCGACTTAGCCTTTGACACGTAGTGCAATGAGCAACAAACGCTCCACATCACGCCTCATCTTTGGCCAAAAGAAATGACTACCAAGTATGTCTTCCGCCTTCTTCGCTCCAAATGCCCCATCACCCCACCTCCATGCGCCTCAGAATAACAACAAACGAACTGAGCTAGCCGAATGCATAGTTTGTTAGCTCTAAACAAAAATCCATCATTTAGAACAAATTTATTCCACGTTTTTCCTCTTGGCAATTCAGCAACACGCCTTTAAAATCATCATCATGAACATAATGCTCCTTAATTGTTTCCAATCCAAAAATTTTGAAGTCAAGTTGTGAGAGCATGGTATATCTCCTAGACAATGCATCAAGAATAACATTCTCCTTTCCTTTTTGTGTTTTATGACATAAGGAAAAGACTCTATGAATTCAACCCACTTTGCATGCCTACGGTTCAATTTTGCTTGACTTCTAATATGCTTTAATAACTCATGATCGAATGAATGACAAATTCTTTGGGCCATAAATAATGTTGCCATGTCTCTAAAGTTCGAACTAGAGCATATAATTCCTTATCATAAGTAGAATAGTTCAAACTAGGCCCACTCAATTTTTCACTAAAGTATGCCACAGAGTTTACCTTCTGCAACAAAGACACCACCCAATCCAATTCCACTAGCATCACATTCTAGCTCAAAAGTCTTACTAAAATCTGGAAGTTGGAGTAATGGTGCATGTGTTAACTTATCTTTCAATGTGTTGAAGGCGCTTCTGTGCATTCCCAAGTAAACGGCACCCCCTTTTAGTGAGCTCATTCAATGGTGCAGCGATGGTGCTGAAATCCTTCACAAAACGACGATAGAATCCAGCAAGTCCTAGAAAACTTCGCACTCGCGGACCGCTTTAGAGTCGGCCAACTCGTATTGCCTCAACCTTGGCTTGATCAACTTCTATGCCCCGTGGAGTAACAACATAGCCAAGAAAGAGACTCGATCCGCAAAATGTGCACTTCTCAACGTTACTAAATAAACGTGCATTACGTAAAGCATCAAAACAGACGTAAATGGCAAAGGTGTTCCTCTAGTGATCTGCTATATATCAATATATCATCAAAATAGACCACTACAAATTTACCAATAAAAGCACGCAAAACCTCATTCATTAATCTCATGAATGTGCTAGGTGCATTAGTTAAACCAAATGGCATTACTAACCACTCATACAAATCGAACTTAGTTTTAAATGCTGTTTTCCATTCATCTCCCAATTTCATGCGAATTTGGTGGTACCCACTACGCAAATCAACTTTAGAGAAGACAATAGAGCCACTTAATTCATCAAGCATATCATCTAACCTAGGAATAGGGTGACGATATCTAATGGTAATGTTATTGATCGCTCTACACCACACACATACGCCATGATCAATCTTTCTTAGGCACTAAAATTACCGAACAAAGACAAGGGCTAAGAGACTCACGCACATAACCTTTATCAAGCAATTCTTGAACTTGACGCTGAATCTCCTTAGTTTCTTCCGGATTGGTCCTGTATGGCGCACGATTGGGCAAAGATGCCCGGAATCAAATCAACTGGTGCTCAATCCCTCGTGACCGGTGGTAGCCCCGTGGCACGCCCTTGGAAAGACATCCATGTACTCCCGCAAAGATTAGTGACAACAGGAGGCACGTAAGAAGGTACCTCCTCAAATGAAAATAAAGCTTGTTTGCAAAGTAAGGCATAGCAAATAGAAGTACTAGCATCCACTCATTCACATCGACTTAGTAGCAAGAAAACATGCACCTTTCAATTTAATCTCGCTTTATTCTCATGAACAGATTTAGAGTTTTTCTTTTATGTTGCTCAAGTTCACTTGCAACAATCTGATTTTCACTTCTATTATGCTCCCGATTTTTCTCTCTACTAGCTCTAGCAATCTCATCTTTGAAAATAGCTTCAGAGACATAGGATGTAACACAATTTTCTTGTCATGATGCACAAAAGAATATTGGTTTGTCTTACCATGATGCAGTTGAATCTTTATCATATTGCCACTGTCTACCTAACAAAGATAGAGCATGCTTGCATAGGGACAACATCGCATTCTACAACATCGTGATAAGAACCAATAGCAAAATTTACTCTCACCATTCGTGTTACCTTCACCTTGCCGCTGTTATTGAACCATTGAATGTAGTAAGGGTGTGGGTGAGGTTTGGTGTTCAACGCAAGCTTCTCCACCATATCGGAGCTCACCAAGTTGTTGCAGCTCCTCCATCAATTATCACTCGCATGAACGCTCCTTCACGACGCACTTTGTTTGGAAAAGGATGTGCCGCTGATTTTGCTCCGCCTCTCCATTTGTGCACTCAACACACGCTGCACAATGAGGCTCTCATAGCGCTCGCATCTTCAAGACCAATGTGCTCTTCTTCTTGCTCCTTCCCACTACCCGCATGGTCACCGCAAGCATAGCATATGTATCCTCATCCAAATCACTAGCGTAAGAATACCCACCATCATCTCTCACAATCGAACACGCTTGGTTGGGCACTCACCTCACATGGCCATACCTCTTGCATTGATGACATTGATATCCCTTGTTCGTCCCAGATGCAACGGACGAAGAGCTCTTTGCATGTGCTTGGCTGCCCCTTTGTTGCTTCGATGCCCGAGATGCCGAATTTGATGATGACAACCGTGGCTTGTCGTTGGAGGAAGAAGGTGCAGGGGTTGGCTTGATGGTGCGGCAGATGCACGTTGAGACCAAATGTTTCACGACCTGCAGAACGTTAGTCCTAGTGCTCGCACGTCGTCCCTCAGATTTCTTTCAGCTTTACAAGCAAGATGAAATAAACGAGTGATAGAATTATATTCCTTGTAAGCTAAGATATCCTGAATTTCCGATTCAAACCACCCATAAACCTAGCCATAGCGGCTTCCTCGCTTCCTCTAAGTCACAACGCAAAGATGCCTGCTTGCAATTCTTGAAAATATTCCTCACGCTTTTACTACCTTGCCTCAATTGTTGCAACTTATGTAACAAATCACGTGCATAATATGAGGGAACAAATCTAGCTCGCATGATTCTTTTTAATGCATCCCAAGTTTGTGGTATGGTGAAAGGATTTTTCTTAGAATATTCACTCCACCAAACAGACGCAAAATCAAGAAACTCACTAGTAGCAAACTTCTAACCCTTTTGTTTTCGGGAATGCATGACAAGCAAATTTCGATCAACACCAATTCCCAAGTGATATAAGCATCGTGGTTATATTTTCCATCAAAAAGTGGCATAGTGAACTTAATCTTACCAAGCGATTCATCATTGTCACGCACTCACCGGCGTGGTTGACGTTGACGGTGAGCGCCCTCATCATCATCAATCTCGATGTCACCGCATAATCGTCTCCACCATTTTCGCCCACCCCGCCCAAGACACCAATGTTGGCACGAGTACGCTGAGTCGGTGCAGCGGGAGATGCACGGCCCTCTCATCAAGACGCCTCAAAATCTCAGCAAGTGAGGTGTTGATGGTGCCAACGAAGCCTCCAATGTTGCAAGCGTAGTGTTGGTGTCGACCGCGCGCCCCATTGGCCAAGGCGTCGCAGGTGACCCGTACATCCTCATCAAGTCCTTCAGCAGCAGCTTCATTTGGCGCTCAAAGTGTTGTATGATGCCCCTAGTCCGAGGGGAATGTTGCGCTGCCCGCAGTCCTCCGTTCTCCCGACATTGTTAGAAGAACACAAGAAACAAACCAAGAAGATAAAAATAATAAAACTGCAGGTTATACCTCACAACTACCGGGATGTGGTTAAATCAAGTCGCACACTCTCAACCTGTTCTGTCAAGCTCTTACAAGTTCTTACCACATGAGCGGAGGTGATGGCAGCCGACAAGTCAAGACAATATCTCCCGAAATTGGGTGTATCGCGCCTTGGTCGCTAGTCCCCGTGAGGTGGTAGCCAAATCTGTGGAGCTATAGGTGGGTGAGAGGAACAAAGGATAACTAGAACCACATTAGTCAAAGCAAGTTGAATGATCGCCAACGACGGCACCGCGGCTGGTCCTAGGCTAGACCGCATTCAGAGACGCGAGCCTAGAACACAAACGAAGACACACCGTGCGTAAAGAAACTAGATGGCGCTGCACACGGAGTTCGAGCTCGAAAAGGGTGCCGCCTTCACAGGTACCTTAGAATCACGTGCGAAGGGCTCGCCAATTTTGAGCGAATTCGAGAAACTTGATTTTTCCTCGGTTTGCCCGCTTTGAGGCCCTAAACGACGCTTTTTGGTCGGTTGCCGCAGATGTGCCCGATGGCTTACGCGCTCTGAAATCTCCAGCTTTTTTCACTCTATCTTCCGATTTCCTTTCCAACGGATCAAGAATCGCCTCAATCGGAGGTCGATGCAAAAGTTAATGCTTTCTCTCTCCTGCTTTTTTTCTTTTTTTTTTTTTTTTATGCCGCGCTCTTCTAGATGCGCTGCTGCTCCTTCTTTTCTTTTTTTTTACACACGATGTAGTTGAATCCGACTGCGCCCTACTCCAATACCAATTAGGCGTAAACCAGTCCTACTCCAAGTCCAATTAGGCGTAAACCGAGTCCTACTCCAAGACCAATTAGGGCAGCAACCGAGTCCTCCTCTTTGCCCTCCTATGATAGTTCGGATCTAATCGCAACGGTGAGTCCAAAACGTGAATGTAACTCAAACTCTAAAGGAACTAGACACTAAGACCAAAGAAAGGACACGACGATGCAACCAAGACTCAACAAACAAGGACTATGCAGCAATAGATAAGGGCTCAAATTGTTTCGATTTTGGGAATAGATCCGATCCGCTATTTTTTTTGGTTTTCTCGATCAGAGGTAAAAATTGCAAAGACTAGATAAGATCTCTCACCGATCAACCTTGAGCTCGATACCAACCGAGCAGCACTAGGGGTCCCGATCTTTCGATGAGAGTGGTAGATTCGATTGGGGAAAGAGATGACGTTGACGCACCGACTACAACCATCCAGGGACGCTGCGCCTTAGCGATCGATACACCAACTCCAGAGATTGTTCGTGACCTTGTCGGCGCATCGATCAACCTAACCACGAGGGTTCTTGTTCCTGCAAGCAATCAAGAACAAGCAAGAACAAGATGAACAGCAACTCAATTGCAAGTAACGATGTAAGATTCAATCGAAAACAGAAACGGTGGGGTTCAAGACAGTATTCGGGCGGTCTAGCCGACACGCGCGAGTACAAGGCAAAGCAGCAAAAGCTAACTTAGTCTAAACAAAACCCAAACCCTAGAAGAGGTGCGGCTGCCTATTTAAGGGTCACGGAAGGTGGAGGGTCGGCCAAAACACAAGGAAGCCGAATAGGACTCGAATTACAAGGCCCAAGGCCCACTTTGACTCGGACTGGAAAAGCAACGTGAATTGTTTTGCAGTTTCTGGTCGACTCGGATGGAATTTGGAGGTGAGGCCGGATCCATCTGAAAGTAGACTTCAAGAGCTTTCCAACAAGTACTCATGGGCCCTGAGAAACCTTCTGATCAAAAGTTACGGCTGTTTGAAGTAGGCGCTGTCAACAAGGCCGAATCCGAGTCAAACTCGTGAACAGGACTTGGTTTGCGCTTGACGGTTCCACTTCTATACTTGAGCTCATGTGGTTCTTCCCCATGGTTCCTAAGGACAATTAAATCATCACAAGAATTAAGTAGTATTCCATTCTTTGAAACATTTGTATGCAAACTTAGGAATGCATTCACCGATGGTTACGACGTGCTCGCGCTCTAGTCATTGGTCCTTGTATCATAGTTTCAGTTTGATATGGAGTCGGCATGGTTGTATGCATGGAAAGGATGTCCTCATCAGGAAGAGGTTCCGGAAGGGGAAGGAGAGGAGGAACTGCTGGGAGACTTGCTAGTTTGTTAGGTCTTAATGGTTGAATGTGATATTTGTCAATAGAGATCTAAAAACCCAATGCTAGTTGCTACTTTTGTTTGACATGTCATGCGGACCTGTATGTTGCCATGCCATATGGATATATTGGTATGTCATCTAGACATTAATGTGACATGTACATGTATGGCATGATATATCTTGGTTATCCGTAATCTCTTGATGTTTACATGCAAGTTGTGTGATAAAAAAATTGTGTTTCTCTGAATTTTGGCATAAATGCTGTCCAAATTTTGCAAAATTTGACAAATTTTGTCCAGATTTATATTAATAAAACGAATGCATAAATTTGTGTCTAATTCTGTTGACAACATCCCTACCAAATATGTCAAAACTTCAATTTCGAAAATAGGGGTAAAATCACAAAGTTCTCTAACAAAACAAGGGTAAAATCACATGGGCAAACTTGTCTATTCGTGCAAAAGTTAACACCGTTAACCGGCTTTAACGGAATAGGGGCATACTCTCCCTTCAGTTCAAAAACACAGGGGTAAAATCACAAAGTTTAAAAAATGAGGGTAAAATCACCATTTCGCTTGAAAACGAGGGCATGAACGCTTAAGCCCCAAAAATATTTGATGTTCACTAGAGGTGGGAATGGGGCTGAGCCCAAATCACAAGGTCGTGAGAGCAGGGGAGGACGCAAGAGTGGGCGGCAGATGGGTATCCCTTGTATCCCTATATATCTATATATTTATATCTTTATGGAGTATCATGGCTATAGATAGAAGAAGACTAGAGTAAAAGAAGAAGATTTGGACCTCAATTACCTTATGTGGGTCACACCAACTTCAAGTCTAGTACGGTGGCGGTGGCAAAAGACGGTGGCAGACTAAGCAAAGAGCAAAAAAGAGCAGGCGAGAGCGACTGGGGAAGGATGGTGGTACAGCGTCGACAACATATATAAAGGCCATTCGCCCCCCTCACGACCGGGAAGTGCAACTGGCGGAAGTCGAAGCCGCACGGTCGCCCAGTCCAGGCACACACGCGTCCCGCAGCCTTGGGAAGGAACGCACGACCACAGTCATGCGGCCGCCTGACATCCCACGGCGCGCCAATCCGGTTCTGCTATGTGTCCCGCAGCTTGGGGAAGGAACACACAACCGCAGTCGTGCGGTCGCCTGACATCCCACGACATTGCGCCTCGACATTGTGCCCACGGGGAGAGTCCGACTTCGACTTCATGTTCGCGGGATGAGGCTGACTTGTGCCTTAACTCCGCGAGCCACGGACTTCGACCTGCACCTCGACTCCATGCCCGTGGGGAGAGTTCGACCTCGACTTCATGTCCGCGGGACAAGGGCAAACTATGCCTTGACTCCGAGCCTGCGGGACGAGTCCGGCCTGCACGTCGACTCCGTGTCCGCGGCGTGAGGCGGGCCTTCCCTGGCAAAATCGTTTCTGCCCAACATCACAGAACATCACAGGCTGCAGGGACGGAGGGGCCAAATAGCTCGACGACATGGCTTCGCCCCGCAAAGCCCTTAACCATGAGAGGCTTGCTAAAGGGTTGTGAAGCCTAAAATGGGATGTGTCCATCATCTCCACTACACTACTCTCATTTTACTGTTTGGTTAGTAGCCACAACAACAGGAATAGAGAGACATTTGTCAAATCAAGCCGAAGAGAGGTAGATAGAAGCATGGCAGCATAGATCAAAGCCTGAGATGGCAATGATGCAGAAGCGAAGTGTGGCGGCCTTAGAAGCTCGATGTGATGGTGCAGAGTGAAGAGAGGTGGCATTGTTATAACTTCTACGATCTGTAGTGACTCAAGAAGAAGGACGGCATCGTTATAACAAGGAATTTGTGTGGACTCATACAGCTTAGTCGAACTCAAAGAGAAAGAAAAACGGACTTGGATGGACACAACGGAAGTCTTGAGAAAGCAAAAGACTTAAAGGGGTTAGCAGCAGTACTAATAGCAGCAACAAAGAAAATCCTCAGCCCAAGCAGAAACGAGCACCCGACAGAGCCAAACGATGGCGGAAGAAGCCCAACAAGGCCCAAAACCACGACTTAAGGAATAAGCCCAAAGCCAGCTAAGAAATGAGCAAAAGGGCCAGCAACAAGGGTTGTTGTCCAGTGAACAGAAAGCGGCAGCGCTTCAAGAAAGAGGGCGGCGGTGCTACGCAGAGAGGGAGCAGCAGGCGGCGACTGTGGTTGGAAAGGGCTCGAGGTGGTGCGGTGATGAAGACTGCTTGCTCCTGCCGCCGACCGAGGACAACATGACTTGATGATGATGCTTGTTGCTCCTGCTGCTGCTTGAAGAACATAAGCTACAACTAAGATGTGGTTGCTCTCGGGAATGGAGATTGCTCCTCTCGGGGGCAGTGGCAGCGGAAGAGCATAGGTCGCGGCTAGAGTTTTGAAACCCACTCTGATAGCGTGTTAATTTAAGAAGAGGAATGGATGAAGAAATAATTAGTCTTCTTGCACAGCCAAAGGGCTATATAAAGAGTACATGGGACAGACACAAGATGAAACCCTAGAACTATAGGGAAATACCATAAATACCCTTAACAACATTGACTTGGCCGCTTCTCCTGTTATTAATCTTTAGATATTTTAGAGCTTTTATATCATGATGTCCTTGTACATATTGTTGTTATACCACGTTTTTTTAAGCTCAATATTCATTTGCACTTACACTTATTTCCAACCCACAGGTTGGTGTTGTCTCAGACTATGATCAATTAGCACTGGACTCAATATCAGGTATTCTTGGAATTATTGATACTGACATTCATTATTGCATAGTTGAAATTTCATCTATTTGCAACATAAGACAACTTATATGACACCTCTAATATACAGAATTTTATCAGATGAACTTGCGATCATGTTCGCATTGATCTTATTTAGCAATTAGCTGTACAATATCTTCCCCATGTTATCAGATACATTGCATTGCTTAGTGTTTTGAATTTCTTGTCCTTGAGGAAATGGACTTGCTGAAGCAGACATATTTCCTGAGGTGGATAGTACTTGGAAGGTACTTTTTGAAAGGCTTGGAATGCTCAGTGAGTTAGTTATGTCACATGGTTATGCATCTACTCTATTATGTTGATTTCAGTTTTTGTCCAGGTCAAGTGCCGTGGAGTCATGTTTTGGTTCTTAAGAAAGTAATTTCTGTGATTTAGGTCATTTCCATGTTGAGATGAGATTCTCAAAGTTAATCTGTTACTACATTTTAATGAATTACATAACTGTTTGGCTGGTCGGTTACCCATATCCTCTGACAAAGACTTGGATTGGTCAATTGGCCAATATGTGGTATTCTTAGCTAGAACTACCTATGCTAGTGCGCGTATGATTTATGTGGATTTGGCCCATGATACATGTTATTATTGCATGTAAACACAGAGTTCCATATTCTTTGGAAAATAAATGGAAGGGATACTTTCACACACTCATTTCTGGCCTCATTTTTGCAGTAAACTTACCAAAACCATCTGACTACTGCCAATTTTTATCTGGTTCGGTCAATTTGCTAGATGCCATTCTTTTGTGCAACGCGATCTCCTTTTGTGGAGGAAAGTATACAACAGTGCCCAGCATTGCAGCTGATGGAATATCACTATTCACTGAACCAGTTAGAAAATGAGTAAATGGTGTTGATGCAAATCAGAATGTGACAGGTTCTCCAAACCTGTTTATCCTAGATGCTTGATTTCTTTTATCAGTACATTGTTTCTTGTTTGTCTCCTGATCTGGTTCTGATTCAACTCGAATTAATGCTCTGTAGACATTCCGAGAGATACAGAGGCTCTTGAGCGAAACCAATGGGAAAGTCATTGGTGATGTTACGAGTTCTGCACCTCTTGTGGTGCGTGAAACTACTAACCTTGAAGATGCTGCAAGGTATGTTTAGAACACTGCATATGATTTTCGAAATTTTTGTACGGATAACCCATTTTTTATTCGAAAATACAGAAATATACCCACGACAAATTTTTTTACACAAATAAGCTCCAGTCGCCCAACCATTGGGCGACTAGAGCTTGTCGCCCAACCAAAAAGCGACTGATGAAGAATCTGGTAACCGTTGGGCGATTAAATGCGATTGCCTCCCGTTGGGCGATTAAATGCAATCGCTTCCGCTGCGACAGAGAGCGAGTCGCCTAACGGGGCGATCGCATGTGAATACAGCCCGACGGCCAAGACCTCTTTTCTTCCCCACGCCTGCTCGCCAATCTACTCTCGGCCGCAGAAATAATTTTCTATACGAAAAGAAGAGATAATAGCATTGTTTGAATTTAAATGAACTTTATAATATAACACAAGAATATGCCGCGTATTTATCCATTACATGCATGACATACACCCTCACTCCCACCCTAAGGTGCTCCGTCACGCGCTCGCCTCCTCCCATACGGCCCGCTGGCCGCCCTCCGCAACGGACACGAGGCGTGACGAGGGTCCAAAAGTAAAACGATCGTGGGTTTCGCACCGCGCCGCGCCGGTGGAGTCACCGCACTCGCCGTGTGTGGCCTCCAGGCACCGGGAGGCCATCGCAGAGAGAACCTCCGTCTTTGCGTCGAGGACGGCCCACCCATCCACAAAAATCGGTCCACCTCGATGTGGCCCGGGAGAAGCGCCTCGCCGCGGTAAGGACCGCAATAGTAATATCGTTAGTTCGCTGCATGTCGCCTTAGGATAAAAACAAGATCGGACGATGCGCACTGCGCACATGGCGCCATGAAATCATCCATGTGGAAGCCGGGATGTACGTAGGAGGTGTATGAGGCCGTGACCAGCGTAACTCCCCGGCTGCTCGGGGAGGTGGACGGTCCACGCATTACCTCGAGTAGTGCCACGCCGGTCGTGGTGGCACGGTGGTCGGGTGCATCGGGCGAGGTGTGGAGACCACCGAGCCTCGTGCAGATAGTAGGTCGACGATACGCCTACACCCGCCTCCATTCGTCGCGCAAAGTCGACGGCCTCCTCGCGGTCAACACCCCACTGTGCCCCACCTCGCACTAGTGCGAGGACTCACCACATCGCAACACCGACGCCACCGACAAAAGACATAGAATGGTCCATCATTGAAACGATATTGCCATTTGAGAATTTTTGAAATTACAAGTTACGTACCGCAATGTGAGCGTCGCGTTCGAAGTGCGCAGGGTACGCGTCTGTCGGCGCGCGACGTGGGGGCGGTGGGTCAACGACATGTACCACCGGTACGAGTCCGCCCGTACCGATGAGGTACTCCGCGTAGTCGGCTATGTCGTATGGTCGGTCCTCCTCCACGCGGTCATCCAGCGCACCCTCTTTTTTGACGCCCTTCGTGTTGTGCCTGTTTATGGAACCATTACATAATGTAAGTACTTGCGATCACAATAGTAAGTACGCATTTAAAATATCGGCGATCACCACGCAGCACGCCGCGCGAATCGGCGCCCGACCGGTACAGAAGTGCTCGCCGCAGCCAAAACCGCCGCATGACTCGCGGCGGCGTAGTCCTCAACGTAGATGCCGTGACACGAGCTTCCGGCGGGTTAGCCGAAAGCCCGGTCACGCCAAAGACAAGCGCATGTACCCGTCAGAGCATGGGCTGCATCGCCTCATCTCGCGTAAGGCTCCCACGACGCCGGAGTCGCGAGGCGGTCGAATCGCTCCACGAAGGGTGGTACGCCGCGCGACTCGCACGCGCGCGAACCGTACTCGCAAGAAAGGCAAATTGTTTAGTACGACAATCGTTAATAAGTTGACTATGATAAAATAAAACTCACTCGCCGACGACACCAAATAGAACCCATTGTCGGCCGGTCGATGTCTCCCCCCGGGTACATCTCGGCCCCGTAGGGACCCATGTCGTCTAGTACAGGTCGTCCGAGACTGAAGCGCTCGAACGACCACAACTGCAGCAGCAGGGGACATCCCGTGAGGATCGAGTTCGCTTTAATCCTCGTGCACGCATCGCACGTGCCGCGCAGATGTCGCGGCAAGTGCGCGCCGATCCCACCGATCCGGTCGGCCTCGCCGTCGGCAATCGCCTCGCATAAGCGATAAGGCGCGCGTCAACGGTGTTGCCGTGGCTGGTGGTGAAGAGCACCCAACCAAACACCACAAAGACGTAAGCCTCCAGTGGCGCGCGACCGTAATCGCCAAGATTCGCAACCATGCGCTAACTCGAATGCGAACAAGTTCTTATTAGTATGTAATTGCACAAATAAGAGTTTCAAGACGCGATCGACTTGAAACACCACGCACTCCGATCGCGTGCGACCACCTCGGCGTTGGTCCATGCTTCGCCTCGCCGAAGATGTGGTGGTGACCGCCGGTGGAAGGACCCCGAATCGCCGAGCAGTCATCGCGCCACTCGGCGGAGCCTCCGTAGGAAGGCGCGCCTCCCGCGACCGGAAGGCCAAGGAGTAGGGACACGCCCCGCAGGTCGGCGCCATCTCCCCGATCGTAGGTGGAAAGTGTGCGCTCGCCGCCAACGGTCCACCAAAGCCGCCGCCAGGAACGGTCGAACGGAAGCGCCGTGATCGCTCCACGCCCGCTCGCCCCTCCCCGCCAAGGCACCTCCGCCTCATCCGTGGCCTGCACCATCCGGCAAGAGGGAGAAATCCGCATCCCGCACCGCAAATAAAGTGAAGGTCGCATGAAATGTTCTTATGGTAATACTAAAACGCTGGCGAGTGCAAACTGGCAATCCAACGGGGTCGAGTCCCGTGCCACACGAGGTGTGCGTGTCCGACCACTCCCACTCGGCCGACTCGTCCGCGCTCCCGGCATGCAAGACGACGGAAGCGCGTGCACGCATCCAAGTGCTCGCCCAACAATGGTACCGCCACACCACATAATCGCAAAATTATCTAAATGTAAATTTGTACACTACATTTTCTACAATAATACATGAAAAATAGTATACAAAATTTCGATACAACAATTTTCTACATTTAAATTTTCTTCATTTAAATTTTGTAAACTGCATCTACATTTGTACATTGAATGATCTACAATAAATTTCTAAAGTAAAATTTCCACAATAATGCATTACAAATATTATACAAAAAACTATATTTTTCTACATTTAAATTTGTACATCTAAATTTGTAAACTGCATCTACATTTCTAAATTTAATGTTCTAAACTAAATTTTCTAAACTAAATATCTAAACTAATTTTCTAAACTAAATATCTAAACTAAATATCTAAACTAAATTTCTAAACTAATTTTCTAAACTAAATTTTCTAAACTAAATATCTAAACTAAATTTGTAAACTAAATATCTACACTAAATTTTCTAAACTAAATTTATCTAAACAAATTTTCTAAAATAAAATTTCTAAAATTAGAAAAATACATGCAAATCCCGCGACTTCTTCTCCTCTCTCTCTCTCCTTCTCTTCTTCCCTCTCCTCCCCCTCTCCTTCTCTTCTTCCCTCTCCTCCCCCTCTCCTTCTCTTCTTCCCCTCTCCTCCTCCTCTTCCTTCCTCTCTTCTGCTTCTCTCTCCTCGCGCCGAGAGTAGATTAGCGAGCAGGCGTGGGGAAGAAAAGAGGCTTTGGCCGTCGGTCAGTATTCACATGTAGCCGCTTCTCTCTGGGCGACTCGCTCTGTCGCCAACGGGGCGATTGCATTTAATCGCCCAACAGGAGGCGATCGATTTAATCGCCCAACGGTTACCGATTCTTCATCACCACTTTTTGTTGGGCGACAAGCTCTAGTCGCCTGGTTGGGCGACTGGAGCCTATTTGTGTAAAAAATTTTGTCGCGGGTATATTTCTGTATTTTCGAATAAAAAATGGGTTATCCGTACAAAAATTTCTATGATTTTCTGAGATTATATGTCACCAACTTAATTTGTTACTTATTCCTAAAAGAGAACTTCCTTCTTTACTCGTTGAAAGTGGTGATATTTTTTTTCCACAGGTTACTCCTTGTAACTAAATACCGCAGGCTGCCAATAGTTGACAGTTCAGGCAAATTGGTGAGTGGGCCAAACCTTCCTATTTTTCCTTTTGGTTCTTTTGCTTTAGTTCAGACGTTTTGAAACAAATTTCTATTTGGAAGGTTGGGATCATTACAAGAGGGAATGTCGTCAGAGCTGCCCTTCAAATTAAGCAAAAGGTTAAAGGGAGCCTTTGAAGTGGATACTGTATAGATGATCATTTGGAGGCTGCTACAATTGCGGGAGTTGAACATATTGCTATTTGCTAGTAGGCAATTGAACTCAAGCAATTGTTGCTGTGATTAGTGAACTTCGCCATGTTTATATACTGCGCAAGTTCAGCTGCAGTTTCCCCCCGGGAGAAGGTAAAATATATAGTGCTATGCTATCAAGCATCAACAGCGCAGTGTAAGATGATTTATGTGCTGTTGCTGTTTGAACTATATTCTGTTACCGGACACATAGTTAAAGGACATGTGGTTACCGATTATTTGCTTGAAAGTCGAAGCTATATGCCGTACAGAATATACAAATTATCTCATCTCTGCCCAAATTAGCCAGAGCTTAACAGTAGAAATCCTGGGGCACGTCTTAGCTCCAAAATGTAAGATACCGAAATGATAACTCAAAACGATAGGTGTGATGCCCATGTTTTTCATTCTGTTACATAGATGAACGCTGGCTTCAAGTTGACATCATAATTTCTCATTTCTCAGCAACAAGGTTTGGCGTTTGGTTGGATACATGTCTGTCACATCCTTTGTTGCTAGGGGTGGAAAACGGTAACGGATAATATTCGTATCCGAGAAAATGCGAATGTGGTAAGCAAAATCCGTATTTGAAAATGTTCGTATTCATATTCGAGAATATTCGTATCCGTATTTGAGAATAATCGTATTCACATTCGTATTCGAAAATATTCGTATCCGTATTCGTATTCGAGACTATTCGATTCGTATTCGATCCGTTTTCTAGAACCCATGAAAAATCCGTACGAATTTTGTGATTCAAAATTTTAATTTAGGTGGTTTAAAACCGGTAACCGGTCAAAAATCGGTGAAAAATCGGCAAACCGCTAGGAATCCGTTTTATCCGATATTCATATCCGAGAAAATCCGTATTCAAAAATATCTGTATTCGTATTCGAGAATATTCATATCCGTATTTGAGCATATTCGAATTCATATTCGTTTTAAAAATATTGATTCGTATTCGTATTTGAGATTATTCGATCGTATCCAATCCGTTTCCACCCCTATTTGTTGCACCAAATTTTATTAAGGTAGTTGTATTGTTTGTTGACATAACAGTTGTTTGCCATACTTTCTTAACCTTGTGAGTTATTACAACGTATTATAGGCTTAGTTTTTTTTAACTAACTTTGCTACGCTTGTGGTCATTTTAGCTGTCACGACTATACTTTGCCTAAGTTTAGTCGTCACTGGTCTTTTTAGTTGTCACAACTATACTTAGCCTAGTCGTCACAGTATTAACCATGACAACTAATTAAAGCCTAAGTATAGTCGTCAGAGTTGGCCGTGAACCGAAAGGACCAACCAAACGGGTAATGTACTAGAATTTCCCTGCTGGTTGCTATTTGGAAGCTGACAAGCTGATATTGTCCATGTGATCAAGGTCGCTACACTGTTTATTGGTGTGTCGCTACTCGCTAGTGTCGGGCGATACACCAAAGTGTGCCGGACTAATAACCAAAACGTCTGCATTTTGCACCGTCTCTACAAGGCATTTGCTAGACCAATGTCCAGAAAGCATAGTTTTTGAGCCTTCAATTATCTCTACTAGTCAAACGAGTCCCCTAGTATTGTGAAGTCGAAAATAGCTACTTTCTTCGGACAGAAGTGACCGTAGCATAGTGTTACTGGACAGTCCGCCAGCCTCGACAGACGGTTCAGCGCTAGAATTGTCACAGCGCCAAAGGCAAGTGAGGTGACCAGAAAGTTGAGGGAGCAGAGGTGGCGAGCCGGAGGCAATGGCAGCGGGCAGTGATTCTTTTCGGTTTTATGGATTATGGTTTTTCTTAAAGAAATAAAAAGGATTTCTTTATTGCTGTTTTCAAACGGTCTATCGGGGTAATATTTTTAAAACGGTTTATTGCCTTATCGATATTCAGTTCATTTACCGAGCACTAGAGTTAAAAACTATAAGTCATAATCATAAGCTATAACCTACAGTTGAAAAAACATTTAAATTTGTATCAATATGGCAGTGCGGCAGGGCAAAGTGGAAAGGTGGCGGTAACATAGATTGGAAAGGGGCGGTGGCCATGGTTCTTGGAGGATGGGAGGGGGAGCAACGGGAGGGAGTAGGGAGGAGAGGGAGAGCTGTTGGATGGCTTGGTTCCATACTTCCACGTCTGATCCAACGGTTAAAGAATCAATTGACTTTTGTTAGAAAAATCAGCTGAATACCATCTAGCGGCCACAGCTCAGCATATAGGCACTGAGGCCTGCAAGCACTGGGCAGCGGGTAGGGATGCAAATGGTGCAGATACGGACAGATATTGTTCATCCCGTATCCTTTTTCATATTTTTTATCGGAGTCGGAGCTGGACACGGATAGTGCCGGATACGAATACGAATGCGGATATTCTCGATCACGAATATGAAGCGAATACATGCCGCTCCGAATACGGTTAGTTTCGGTCACGAATATTTAATCGAATAATGCGTAAAAACAAATTTCACATGATGACAGGGACAAGTTAAGCAATTAGTAAATTCTAGCTAGCAAAGTAGCAAGTAAATGATAGAGACTAGTTAAACAAGTAGTAGCTAACTAGCTACATGTCACATGGTTCAAAAGTACAAATTGCTCATAGCCAAGTAGTCAAGTACATCACTAGTTCATTTAACTTCATTACATTTAGCAAATGATTCCACAAGGCCTTCGTATTCGGTATCCGTAGAGGCCAGGTATTCGACTCCATTTCTGTATCCGATAACAATCCGGTAACTATCCGGAAAAAATATCGGAATAGTTCCGTATCCGTTGGATAATGCTTTTTCCTAATCCGTTTCTGTATTCAATAAAAAATTCAATAAAAAAATATTCGAATCTGTTTCTGTATCCGATAAAACTTTCGGATATCCAAAAATTTACTCTAAATTATATCTAAATTAAAACGAACAGACAGACTTTAAAGATATATCTGCTCCATTCAGTGGCGAATCTAGAATGAAAAATGAGGGTGGGCTGAAAAATATGCATTCTTTTACCAGATCATAAGCTTTTCCTAGAATTGTTGGTCCTACACATCGAATGACTAAACTAATTTGTAAGAAACATAGTTTTGTATTCTTGTGCAATCAAATTTATAGTTTCATACATGAATAAAAGCAAAGAAAAAAGAGAGATACAATAGAGGTACCTCGCTAATGGCAAGTGAATCCCTAAAACATGTAAATATGGTTCCGGTAGGTAACAATCTGTACATCAAAATTAAAAAATAGTGATACAATAGCAAATTGTATTTAATTACTTAAATGATCATGAACATTTAAAATAAAAGAACCATACCACTAGCTTGAATCATGACTTTCACAAGGCAAATTCATTCTGCGATTTTTCATGCCTTAGAAGGATTTTATGATTGTATCATCATCAATAGATCTAAATATGTCTCGCTTCTGTAGCACACCATTAAATCAAAGAAAACCAGAGAATTAGTAATTAGGCAACAAAATTGCATGTTACTGTGAGAATATTGACAAGAAGAAAGAAGCAAAGGATGCCATGTTTACTCGAAAGGGTGTATTCTAAAAACTTCATGTTGAATGTCTTGTGAACTCATAAAAATACCATTCAGATCAGATGTGTCTCAAGAAATTGAGGTTCAAACCCCAACTGTCAAATCAACATATCAAAACAGTAACCAATAGAAAAGCAAACAAACAAGATGATAAGAGATAAAGGGAGAACACATTATTATAAGTTTACAACAGAAAACAAAGCCAGCAAATTCTTTGGGTGGTTTCTTGGGATGGGAGAATTAGTGGAACCGTGAAGTAAGGCTACACGTCTTCCATTTGGCACATTAGTCAAAATCTAATTTACTAGCTACACTTTGCACCTGCAGATCAAGTTCATAGTACTGTCAAGCGTCACCAAAACACCTACCTTATTTCAATCATCTGCACATCGATGCAGCACCTAGACAGAACCGACTACTCACGACTAAATTCCTCTCCTCTCCTCTCATTTCCCTTCAGTGGCGTGCACAAGACTAAAATGGAGGGAGTTTCCAAACCATGGACATTTTGCAAACAAAGCTTTATAGCATGCCCCAGCGAGTAGGACAGCTCATGCAAAGTGGCTTGATCTTCTAGGCATTTTGCCGAGCATTTGGTGGGAAGCGCAATGCCAATGTTGAATGCAGCCAATTTAGACATTATTTTAAGTTTCTTCATGGCAAAAATGGTAAGTTTGCATAGCTCACATGGTGAATTTATGGATAACACAAAGCAGGAATACATTACACATCTGGCGCTCGACCACCCAAGAAAGAACCACAGGCGTCAACGCGGGCGGGCGGCCATTCGCTCCTCAGGCTTTCAAATCTACAATACAGATTAGGAAAAGGTAGCTAGCCAACAAAACCAAGAAGAAGTAGAAGCATGCCGGGAAGATTATTCGAGCGCGCGCCGTGAAGCAACCGAGCGCGCGGTCTCCGCCGACCGCGGACCAGCAGTGGCGCCGGTGGATTCGAGTTAGGGGGTAAGTTTTGGGGTTCACTAAGCCCACCCCGACCTTACCTCCGGTCAGTAGCGCCGGCGCCGGGGGTCGGGGAGCCAGGAGCGGGGGGAATCGGCGAGGGTAGGCTTTAGCCTGATGAAGCCTACCCGGTGGATTCGCCACTGGCTCCATTTACACCCTACTACCGGGCAGCGCTGAACAGAAGTGCTCGTACAGTACCCAACCTGCCTGCCGCCTCCATGGCCGCTCTCCCCGCTTCTACTTCTCCCTCTCCTCCCCCCGTCGCACCCCGCCCCACCGTTAGCTACCTCCGCCTCCGCCTCCCCACCACCACCACCTCCCCTCCGTCTCCCCCTCCACATCCCCCCACGCCGGCGCCCTCGCCGCCCTATCCGCCCTCCTCTCCTCCGGCCGCCCCCCGAGCTCCTTCCCCTCCGTCTTCCCCCGCACCCTCCGCGCCGCCGCTGACCTCCGCCTCCCGGGCCTCGGCCTCCAGCTCCACGCCCTTCTCGCCAAGACCGGCCTCCTCGACCACACCTTCTCCTCCTCCGCGCTCCTCCACCTCTACACCACCCTCGCCTCCCTCCCCCGCGCCCGCCTCCTCTTCGACGGGATCCCCAAGTTCGCCTCCCCCGTCCCCTGGAACTCCATGATCCTACGGTACGCGCTCTTAACAGTGCTTCTTGACCCTGAGCCTTGCAAAGCTGCGGTCTTTGTGAGTGATCCCGTTTGTTGCGATTTTGCTTGTTCCTGTGACAGGTACGCTCAGGATGGGTTCTTGGATGAGGCGTTCAAGCTGATGGCGACAATGGAGGAATGCGGCGTTCCGGTTGGCGCATCCACCTGGAATGCCGTCATTGCCGGTTGCGTCCGTGCCGGGTATGAAGAACTAGCCGTCGAGTTGCTCGGTGAAATGGTTTCGACGGCTGGCGTTGCGCCTAATGTTGCGACGTTTAATACTCTACTTCATGTGATTGCGGCATTGCGGGGGGTCGATGTGCTCAGGGAGTTGCACGCGTTCGTGCTGCGAAACGCCGAGGTTGTGGGGTTTGGGTCTGTGGATTTGGATCGGCTCTGGGAGTCTCTGGCTGCAGGGTACATGTGCAGCTGCTGTGTTGGGTATGCTGGCAGTGTGTTTTGGGATGTCAGGGTGAGCACTTGCCAGCTGGGAAACTTGATGATTTCGGGATATCTCAATTCGAGGCAGAGGAGCCAAGCCTTTGATGTTTTCCGGGAAATGGCATTTGGGTGTGGTTATGAAGCTCAACATCTGCCTTCGGTTTCGCTTACATTGGTCCTCCCTGAGGTTGATCTGGCAACAAAGAGAGGCTTAGAGATACATGCTTATGCATATCGTCATGGTTTCGATTGTGACACATCGGTGTGCAATGCCCTGATGGCAATGTATGCAAAAAGAGATGTTGTGTACTTTGCAGACAAAATTTTTCGAGGTTTAGATGATAAAGACACAGTGTCATGGAATACCATGATATCAAGTTATGCCATGATGCATGATTTTGATCTTTCATTCAAGCTGTTTCGAGAAATGCAACATAATGATATGAGGCCTGATGAATATACATTCACTTCGGTACTTAATGCTTGCAGCTTCACCTGCTATCTTAGGCAAGCAATGGCATTACATGGACAAATGATGAAAATGGGACTTTGTCATTCCTATGTAGATGATATGAATTCTCTAATGGATGCTTATGGAAAGTGTGGGTCTATTGAAGATGCTCAGAAGGTATTTGATGAGACTGATAGGAAGGATATCATTTCATGGAATATTATCATTTCGTGCTATGGTTATAGTGTTTCTCCTCAACAAGCTATTCTACTTTTCCATCAGATGCAAGATCAAGGCTACAAACCTAATCGTGTCACTTTCATTTCTCTCCTAGCGGCGTGCAGTCATGCAGGCTTATTGGATGAGGCATTGCACTATTTCAAGGAAATGGGCAGAGCCTACAATATTACTCCTGATGAGGCGCACTATGCATGCATTGTGGACTGTTTTGGCAGGGCAGGGCAGCTCGAAAAGGCTTATGATTTTATCAAAGGAATACCAATAGTACCAAATGCTTGTATATGGGGTGCATTACTTAGTAGTTGCAGTATACATGGAAATATTGGCCTAGCAGGAATCTGTGCGAAGAAGCTCATCAAGCTGGACCCTCAGCATTCCGGTTACTGGATCCTGCTAAAAAACATTTATGCGAAAGCCATGAGGTGGAATGATGTTGCACAACTTCGAGCAGCTATGAAAGACAAGGGCATTAAGAAGTGCCCAGGTTATAGTTGGATTGAAGTTGGAGACAGCGAGGTCCACAGATTTCTTACTGGTGACCAGCTTCATGGACAATGCGACCACATATACCAAGTACTAGGTGGTTTAACTGAGCAGTTGATAGATGAAGGATATGAACCTAGAATAGATATCAATTTGACATATACTGACTCTGAAAGTACAACACTGTTATCTTAGTTTAAGAATGTAGAATCAAAGTGACAGCCGGGCTTGAGAGACTTGAATTTCAAAAGAACCATATTTGATACATTAAGATTTAAATTGCAATGGACACAATTAAAAAGTGGTCATCGTATGTTGCCCACTGTAGCAACAAAGATCAATTGTGCCTTCATTCAGCAAGAACATCTGAAGATATACGTTTTTTTGTGGCACACTGACGTGAATATTGGAAGGGCAGAAAAGGCTACAGAAGCTGTTAAATTGAGTCAGACATATGTTGTTTCAGCATCACAAAAAGATATGAGAATTGTGTTACAGAAGTACGCGGCGTTCTGTCACATGGACCACAAATGCACTTCAGAGTTACCTAGTTGAAATGTCAAGCTACAAGCACAATACTGTAGAATTCTTCAAGAATTCACAGCAAACCCTGCTGATTTTTCTTGTTCAGCAACGAATCTGCAAGATGATAAGAATAGACCACAGCAGACTGCAGTTACAGAACGAGTCATGGTTGGATACTAACAGGGTGTTTCAGCATGGGGGAGGTCTTAGCACCAATTCCTCATGTTTGTTTGGTTTGATGAATGGAACTGAGTTAATCCATCATCCATTTATGCTTGACAAGCACAAGGATAGTGTACAAATAAGAATAGAGTCATCCTGTCAAAATTACGGGATGATTCCATGATGTATGAACCAAAGGATGGGGTGGTTCCTCAAACCACACACACCATAAAAGATAACAAGCAGAGACTGTTAGCTTCAAACAAGTTGTGTGCTGGTAAATTTAACTGCAGAGGAAAGGAAAGGCTCAAAATTGTAAAATGTGATCAAACTTTCTTATTTTGGAGAAGTGGCGAAATAGGGGGAAAAACATCAACAATGTGGTTTGTGCTCCAAACTTGCTAACACAAGCTAGGACATATGTCACAATTTTCATTCTGAAAACAAACTTGAATCTCATCCACTAGACCACGATAGACCTGTACCTTCTCAACCTCCCTGTCCTATGTCGTTTCCTTCCCCGTTCCTCTCTCTCAGGGCAGTGAAGGAAGCTGTAATTTCCTCTTTCTCCCTCTCTACCAGATACTACCCCGTTGGCAGTGAAGGAAGCTGCAAATGTAACACCTGGGTCGACTTGGTCCAGCTCAGCCCATCTCGTAGCCCTATAAGAGAAGAAAGCCAGGTGGAGGAGGCAAAAGCCATTTTGGCTTTTTCCTTGTG
Organism: Dendrocalamus sinicus; assembly: GCA_036346575.1. Lineage (NCBI taxonomy): Eukaryota > Viridiplantae > Streptophyta > Magnoliopsida > Poales > Poaceae > Dendrocalamus > Dendrocalamus sinicus. Next base: position 18,490,563 of record CM070662.1, on the reverse strand, counting down.
CTCACCTTGCTGCCGCCCCCGCTCGTGCGAGCTGCTGCCTCCCCCTTGCGCTTACTACCGCCAGCGCCGCTGTTGCTCCGCCGTGCCCCGCCTTTGCCGTCCCATGCCCCTCCTGCTGCTTGCTTCCCTGACCGCACGTCGTCGTCGCGGTTGTTGTGCCTTCTTCGCTGTTTCAGGGCGCCACCCCTCACTCGCGCCTCACCTCCCCGCTCTCACTATCGCCGCCGCTCCACGGGAGTGGAGGAGGGAGGGCCGGCCAGCCAAGAGGTGAGCAGGGAGAGCCACTGACTGAGGGAAGAAGAGAAGGTGGCTAGGATCGAGGCTGAGGAAGGAGAGTCGGCCGACGGGCTGAGGAAGGAGACGCGGGAGTCGCCGGCTGAGCGAGGATCGAAGAAAGAGAAGGGAGCCGACAGGTGAAGGAAAAGAAAGGAAGAAGGGAGCGCGGCCGAGCGAGGAAAAAGAAGAGAGAGGAGGAAAAAGAAAAAATAAGAGAGAGAGAGAAGGAAAGTCTGACCCGTCGCCAGATTTGTCAGATCTGGCCAAGGAAAGGAAGATAGTGCCCGATCGGGACAATGAGAAGTTGCCCGATGGGACAGGGTTTGATTATGTCGGGCTGGACGTTAGAGCGATGTCATTTGCTCGTATGAGAATGTATTGCATTAGCAATGAATTGAAATAGTTAATGCTTGTTCAGGTGGCGGTTCGAGTCTGGTGCCGTCCACGCACTGTTCACCAGGTTAACAAGCAAGTGCATAGTAGAACAGTAACTTGTGATGAATATTTGTTATTCGTGTTTTCATGCCATGATTTACAGTATTTATAAGATGATACATATGATTATGTGCTAATCATACCTTGATAAGTACCGCTTATGATTAGACATCCACATTTGAAGCATATTGCATCATACAAAATGCATAAGAGCCAGGTTGGTGAGAAAGTTGTATGACTAGTTCGGAGTGCTCTTGAATAAGACCTATAGAGGTAGGCACCTCCATGAGATGGAGGAAGAGGGTGACATCGACGGGTGTACCCTCTGCTATACCGGTATGAGTTACAGTTACAGATGCATTATAGATACATTGTATGATATTGCATTGCATGAAGGTGATAGAGAAAGTGATACATTTACAGAGAGTTATGAGTTTACAGTGTACAGTTACATATTTGAGTTACAATTTATAGTTACAAACTTGATTTACAATTTACAGACATAGACTTGATTTACAGTTTACAGACATAAACTTGATTTACAGTTTACAGACATAGACTTGATTTACAACTTACATACATAGACTTGATTTACAGTTTACAGATATAGAATTGATTTATAGTTTATAGTTACAGACTTAATTTACAATTTACAGTCATAGAGTTGATTTACAGCTTACAGTTCGTGAAATCGATTGATTTGCTAAAGTGATGTTACTGTTGTATCGTGTGCTTACTGAGTTTTCGGATTCACCCTCACTTTGTTGTTGTTTTTAGGTGATTGATGACGACATGCATGAAATAGGAATAGTCCTATTGGCACTGCACATATGAAATAACAATTTAGTCTTACACTAAGCTTTTTTGTTTAATCTAGTGTTAAGTCTTTTGTGACTCGCCGTTTGGTTTAGTTTGCTTGCGAGCCGTGGTGGTGGGTCTCCATGGTCGTGGAGCCCAAAGTCTGTTTATGTTATGGTTCATACAATATGAAGTTAGTTGGTTTTGTGATTATCCTATATTTATTTGTTGTTTGCTCCTTGTGGGTAATCATAAAAATAATGGAGGTGTTGCTAAAAGTTGGATTAGCAACACTTTTAAAATGATAAGTGTGTAGTCGTAGCATCTTGGGCCCTGTAGAGGGCTAGGATATTACAACAAATTTCTCCCTTTCTCCTCCTACTAGATACTACCCCGCTAATTTAGGTGGTAGCCATACGTGGGCTTGCCTGAGTTCGACGATCATCTGCCGCGACAGGCGGCGGGCGGCCATGAGCTCGCGACATTGGCAAGCGTGGTTGTGGGCCTGCACAGTGTTGGCAGAGCGCTAACGGCGAGTGGCCGTGAACGTCCGCGAGCGAGCATGTTGGAGGTCGACAGGTAGCGTGCTTGAAATTTACTACCTCCTCGCCTCCATTGTCCCCAGTGAGCTCCAGCCATGGATTGCGATTGAAGATGCTTTTGAAACCTTGTTGAAACTACCTTTGTTACTTGAAGTTTGTGACATTATGTGTTTGAAATGTGCTTGAAACTTGAAGTTTTCATATGAAATTCGCTTGAAACTCTTCTGAAACTTAAGTTTCCATATGAAAATTGCATTATACTCTTTGAAACTTGGAATTCCACTATGAAACTCACCTAAAACTATCTCCTTAGGAGGGCACGATTTTTTTTCCCGATAGATATTGGGCTTGCCTCGGCGAGGAACTCTAGACACATCGGTGGTGGCCACAGCTTCATTGGCGGCGGTGGCAAGCTCATCCCTGTCCTCTCTTTCAATGACAGCTCAGAAGACGCAAGTGCAAGCTCATCGGTGGCTGTGGCCGCGAGCTCACGGAATCGACTGCGACGGCAAGCCCATCAGCGACGGGGGCGCAAATCCTGTACCTACAGCTGCTTCACCTCCCCTCCCGCCAGCCAGATCATATAGGTACGTCTAGAAGCTTCTAGAAACTCCTAGATCTTGGATCCAGATCAATATGATGCCTTGATTTGTTGGGATGATGTGTTAATTAGTCTTGGTAAGAAACTGTGCTATGATTTGTGAGCACTTGAGATTATTTTGATATAAAATTTTAGATCTAGGCACTTGAGATTATGTGTCTATATTTGAAGACTCGCCTATCTTGATTGGTTGTTTGGAGAACATGCATGATGAGTTCTTTATGTGTCTATATTTGCAGGTTAGCATGTTGGCTGCAACCGGAAACCTTGCAAAATTCATTTATTATCAACTCTAGGGCTCAGGTCACTATTGGTGCTTCATTTGAGATATGACCTGTTGTTTCATAATAAGTTCTTTAGGTTTCATCCTGTTGTTTGTCGTAACAAATGTTTATTGACTTGAGTTCCAAGTTCTTCGAGTAGAAGTTGTGTTCTTTAGCTTTGGCATCATAGTTATGTGTTCTTTACCCTCTTATCAGATTTTCAGTAGCTTCAGACGGGAAAGTTCAGCAAATTATTCTGGAGGAAACCCTCATTTATTTCAATAACACATGCTCTCTCTGTTCATCTGTCTGTGATCGACAGTAGTAATATTATCTGTATTTGTAGGCATCATGTTTTTAATCGCATCTGACTTGGGAAACAGCTGAAAATTGTTCAGTCATTGTCCAGTTTCAATAGAAATTTCGGACATTGGCCAGTAACTTATATCAGTGTTGGTGGCTTGCCAAACCAAGTGGAGGGTTGCTTTTTTTTACCCAAACAACAGTTGCAAGGGGCAAAAATTCGATTGTATGCAAAGGGTTTTCTGTGCCTGGAAAAATACAAGTGTAAGCTATTCACATGTGGAAAAATTTTCAGAGCATCCAAGCAGGCCTAACTCTATTGCTCCGTGTGTAGGGTTAGAACGTCTGTCATGAACCGGGGTTCATGCGGAATAAACACCACCAAGAAGAGGGCCGGATGGCGTCGGCGTAGAGAGAGAGATTTAGACGGAGAAGACTATGATAATTCTTTGATTGATCCCAATTGCATGCGGTAGCCCTCTTATATAGATGAGCTCCCTCTAACAGATAGAATCTAATCCCAATCATATCTCTAACAGATATAGTAATTAATATCATATCTCTAACACAAAGAAACCAATCTCTAACTCAAATAGAAACCAATCTCTAATTCCTAATAATAACCCGACTGGGCCTTGGGCCCAAGGCCCACACCCCTGACACTACACCCCTCTCGAACATGCAGCTCGTCCTCGAGCTGCTAGACGGCAGTCATGGCGCCAATGGACGACCTCTGACGCCAGTGTAGAAAACGAACGATGGCGGGGTCCTACAGTGGACGGAGACGGCCGGCCCAATCCAAGCGGAACAGGGCTAAACGATGCCTGCAAAAAATATGTTTTTTTGAAATGTTTTTAAAAATTTTGAATTTTTTTGGATTTTTTTTGCCTTTCTTCGGTCGGTCACGGGCGGCGGCGGCGGCGGTTCCGGGCTGGACGGTGCGGACCGACGGCGGCGGCGGTTCTCGGCCGACAGCCCGGCCATCGAGCGGCCGCGAACGGGCGGAGGAGGTTTCAGCTGCGATGCAGCTGCTCGCCGCGAAGACGAGCCGGCGGCGGCTCGGCGGAGACGGCACCAGCGGATTCGGCCGAGAAGCGGCGGCATGGAGCGGCGGCGACTTCAGCGGAGATAGCCCGGCGAGGCGGATCGCCAGCGGCGGCTCGGCGGAACGGCCCGCGCGGCGCGGCTGCGAACGAGGCGAACCAGACGGCGGCGGCCGAGCGGCGAAGACAGCACAGGCGGATTCGTCCGGAGGAGCGGCGATGATGCGGCAGAGATGGCCCGACAGGATGCGGATCTGGAGCGACGGCGGTCGGGCGGACTGGTGACCAGCGGAGCGGCGGCCGGTGGAGATGTTTCAGGCGACGGATGGTGTCTCGCGACCGAGGACGATGGCCCCGACGGCGACGGCCGTGGATCCAGCAGCGGATCAAGAGCCCGCTCGGTTGGCGCCGCTGGTGAGGGCGGCCTGCGCGAGGAGGCGGGGGCTGCGGCCGACGACGAAAGGTTGCCGGTGGCGGCGGCCGACGCCGGGCGACGGCAGGTGTGGCACGCCAGGTAGGGGGAGCCGCCGGAGAAGATGGTGCGGCGATGTGGTCGGCGGCATCTGGTGGTGCTTCCTGCTCTTTTTCTGTATGGCTACTGTATTTAGGCTCGCTAACGAACTCCAGCCCGTTATAATCTTCATTGACGAGGTCAATAGTTTCTTGGTGCAGCAACAGGGCTGGGTCTGGTGGCACCATGGCAGTTGTTGGAATGAGTACCGCCACCTTCTGTTGTTGTATCTTCTTCCGATCTGCGACCATCTTTTCGAAGATGGCATGTATGTTGAGGATGATGCCCGCTATCTTCTTGTCGTGCTTCGCCATCTTGTCAACATTAGTCTTTATTATGGCCAACGACTTAGCGGTAGGATGAGACGTAGAAACCATGGTAGCAGAAGTCATAGGAAGGGATCGACTGCTCTGATACCAAGTTGTCATGAACCAGGGTTCATGCGGGATAAACACCACCAAGAAGAGGGCCGAATGGCGTCGACGTAGAGAGAGATTTAGACGGGGAAGACTGATAATTCTCTGATGATCTCAATTGCATGCGGTAGCCCTCTTATATAGATGAGCTCCCCCTAACAGATAGAATCTAATTCCAATCATATCTCTAACAGATATAGTAACTAATATCATATCTCTAATACAAGGAAACCGATCTCTAACTCAAATAGAAACCAATCTCTAATTTCTAATAATAACCCGACTGGGCCTGACAACGTCATTGAAATCGGATTGGAAATAGTACTATACAGCAAGAATACCACAGCAAAGAAAATAAAAACAACTATTGAGTATTGACCAAAAAATTATCTGTCACACTGTCACTTGTAAAACAACACACGTCATCGCACAGCGGAGAATATAAATTTACACGTCTACAACAAAATTTAAGCTTAAGATTTCCTGCCCTGTGACCAAAGGCTAAGCTTCTTAACCGCTCTACACTCATGCCAAGGAAATACACAGTGAAGAGTTCCCGCTTGCTTGCTTAGAAAACATCCGGAAGGAAGCGCCCTGGAATTGAGCTGCCCTGCTGAGCTTGCCTAAGGTGCATGCTCAATGCGTAGTTATTTACCTGCAGAACCATAAAAAGATAAAGCATCAGTCTTGGATGGTGATTTCTTTTTAGCTTTCCATGAGATCAACAAAAAGTGACACTGTTATTCCCTCCTGTTAATTTGCACGGCATGAACAGTGTCAAATGCTAAGAACATTTACCTGTTTCCTTAATTTGAACATTTACCTGTTTCCTTAATTTGCTTTGCACGGCATGAACAGTGTCAAATGCTAAGAACATTTACCAACGTTCATGAACTAGCTAGACCAAAGGTTGTCTAGGTTACCAGGTGTACTTTCAAACGTCAGGAGTTTGCACAAGTATAAACTATAAAGGGTATTATTTACTCGCATTCTTTATGTATAATTCATCCTATATTTGAATTCTAAGTGCATGTGAATGACATGTACAATTCAATTTCAATGCAAAGTTTACTTGAAAATTAGAAACTCTACTTTCTAGATGTACAAATTTGTTATGACCTTACGGTAAAAATTACATTTCAAAACCTTAAGTACTATCGGCTATGGCACTCAGGACCATGGTTCAAAATCCCGGCGGTTACCAGCCGGTAACCGGTTTTACCCGTGAAGACCGGTAACCAAAAAACCGGCCGGTATGAATTTTTGATTTTTCGAATTTTGACCGGTTTTTTTTCCGGTTACCGGCCGGTTTTTCCGGTTACCGGTTTTAAAATATCTCAAAATTCAAAATTTGATTTTCAAATTGTGACCGGTTTTTTACCGGTTTTTCCGGTAACCGGCCGGTTACCGTTACCGGCCGCCGACCAGGATTTCTTCCGGTTCCGGTTTTTGGAACCTTGCTCAGGACAAAGCTTAATATTAGTCTTTTCAAACAATAACAATGACTTCAGGAAGTCATCCAGAAACCCCAGAAACTGCGAGTTTTCAGAAAGTTTATACAATTCCAGTCCCAGTATCCTGACAAAAGTTTTAGACATTCAAACCCCAATGTATGGATACAAATTACAAGCCTTTCAGGAGATAAGTAGAACACTGGTTGTCATTTCATGCACAAAACATCAGTCATTTACTATAGTATAATTCTACCACAATCTTTAAATAAAATAAACATCACTAACAACTCAATTCCAACCAAGAGAGGGACTGAAAATGTAACTACAGAAAAAAGGTAAGCAATCTGCCAAACCTCAAGGTTTCTAACTTGTTCTTGGTACTGAGCAACAAGCTGCTTCAGTTGCTGAAGTTCTTGATTCTTCTCATCATAGTCCTTTTGTCGCTCATGCTGTATCGCGAACGCTCTCTTCAGTATGGTGTTCTCTCTTATAAGTGAATCCAATTGCTCCTTAAGCACTGTATTTTCCTGTTTGACAACCACATTATCTCAGGAAGACAGAGATAAACAAATATTCGTCAAGTGGCTTAATAAATAAGAAAATAACATATATTCAATGCGATGAGCCTATAACCTAAATCAGATCAATTGGTTAAAAAAACAAATCTATGATAGCTATGATGTTACGACATGAATTGCAGAATCATGGAAGACCTGCAGGAATAGATTCCAACTACCTTCAGATAGCCATGTGGTGCTTGTGCATTGACACGAGATATCACAACCTTCTCAAAAAACTCCAGTGCTCTTGAGGCACGAGCCTTTGCATCATCCTTGTTAGAAGCGCTTGCCATCTCATTCACAAGAAACTCAACCCATTCTGAACCATCTGATGGAAGGTTCTCAGAACAAGGGACACTCTCTGAAGGTGCACTAACCCTGTCACCATCTGAAACCCCTGTCAGCACAATATAAGTCATGCAATTTCAGGGCGATGCACTGAACTGAAAATACTCATCAGGAGATGTAAAAGAAATGGAAATAACAAAAGTGCAAACAAACTAGGTGTAACACCTGGGCCGGCTCAGCCTAGCCCGGCCCATCTCGTAGCCCTATAAGAGAAGAAAGCCAGGTGGAGGAGGCAAAAGCCATTTTGGCTTCTCCCTCGTGCCCACCTTGCTGCCGCCCCCGCTCGTGCGAGCCGCTGCCTCCCCCTTGCGCTTGCTGCCGCCGGCGCCGCCGTTGCTCCACCGTTGCTGTCCCCGTCCCCTGCAGCCGGTGCGTCGCCTTCACCCAGTGCTGTTGCCGCTCGTGCGAGTCACCGCCGCCTACCCTCGTGCTGCCCCTTTGGCCGCACCTCGCCTCCCTTGCAGCTGCCGGCATCGCCGTTTGCCACCCTCCAACAGCTGCCATCGTAGCCTACCGGCGTGCCTTCCTCTCTCGCTGCCGAACGCTGCCCCAGCTCGTGCGCTGCCGCCTCTCGCCCTTCGCCCGCGCCTCACCTCCCCGCCCCTGCTGTCGCCGCCGCTCCACAGGAGTGGAGGGCTGGTCAACCGAGAGGGGGACAGGGAGGGTTGCTGCCCGGGTGAAGGAGAGGAGAGGGCATCGACTGTGAGGAAGAGGAAGGAGCCGACGGCGTGAAGAAAAAGAAGAGGGAGGAGTCGGCCGTGGAAGAAAAAAGGAAAGGGAAAGAAGAAAGAAAAGAAGAGGAAGGGAGCGCCTGCCGGCTGGAAAAAAAGAGAAAGAGAAGAAAAGAGGAAAGGAAGAAAAAGAAGTGGGAGAAAGAAAAAAAAGAAAGAGAAGGTAAGTCTGACCCGCCGCCAGATCTGGCAGATCTGGCCAAGGAAAGGAAGATAGTGCCCTGATCCAGTCGTTTGGGGCTAGGGTAACGCCTTGAGAAACCTTCTCCTTGTTTATTCACTGAGTCTTGCATAAATTAATATGCTGATGGATAGAATTGATGCATGTGACCATTTAGATATCGCTTATTAATATGAATGCCTGAATGGTGAAATTGCTACTGCCACTGTTGATCTGGTCGATTCGACGCAGGAGAGGGAGGAGAGAATAAATTGAGGTTAAACAGTGTGATCGATTGAAGAGAGATTAAGCGTGTAGAATTTGATCCACGAGTTTAAATGACGAAATCACTAAATGTTCGAATCGGTTAAGCACTGGGACAATGGAAAGTTGCCTGGTGGGACAGGAATTGGTTACATCGGATTGGACGTTAGAGCAATGTCATTTGCTCGTATCTGAATGTATTGCATTAGCAATGAATTGAAATAGTTAATGCTTGTTCAGGTGGAGGTTCAAGTCTGGTGCCGTCCCCGTACCGTCCACCAGGTTAACAGGCAAGTGTATGGTAGAATAGTATGGTGAATGTTTGTTATTCGTGTTTCCTTACCATGATTTACAGTATTTATGAGATCAAGCATATGATTATGTGCTATCATACCTTGATGAGTACCGCTTATGATTAGACATCTATATTTGAAGCATATTGCATCATGCAAAATGCATAAGAGTCAATTCGGTGAGAAAGTCGTATGACTAGTTCCATGGGATGGAGAAAGTGATAGTTATAGAGAGTTATGAGTTTACAGTGTACAGTTATAGATTTGAGTTACAGTTTACAGTTACAGATTTAATTACAGTTTACAGTTACAAACTTGATTTACAGTTTATAGACATAGACTTGATTCACAGTTTACAGACATAGACTTGATTTACAACTTATAGACATAGAATTGATATAAGGCTTACAGACATAGAATTGATTAACAACTTACAGACATAGAATTGATTTATAGTTTACAGTTACAGATTTGATTTACAGTTTACAGTTACGGATTTGATTCATAATTTACAATTATAAAGTTGATTTACAGCTTACAGTCCATGAAATCGATTGAATTGCTAAAATGATGTTAACTGTTTTATCGTGTGCTTGTTGAGTCTCTAGATTCACCCTTACTTTGTCGTTGTTTTTAGGTGATTGATGGTGACATGCATGGAATAGGAATAGTCCTTTTGGCACTACATATATGAAATAACAGTTTAGCCTTACATTGAGTTTTTATGTTTAATTTAGTGTTAAGTCTTTTGTGGCTCGCCATTTGGTTTAGTTTGCTTGCGAGCCGTGGTGGTGAGTCTCCATAGTCATGGAGCCTAAAGTCTTATGTTATGGTTCGTGCAATATAAAGCTAGTTGGCTTATTGCGATCATCCTATATTTATTTGTTGTTTGCTCTCTGTGGGTAATCATAAAAGAATAGGGGAGGTGTTGCTAAAAGTTTGATTAACGACACTCTTTTGAAATGGTAAGTGTGTAGTAGTAGCATCTTAAGCCTTGTGGAGGGCCAGGGTGCTACACTGTGTACATTTGGCAAAACAAAGTGTGCATACAGGCCGCAGCTATCATGGTTCACAGCATAAAACCACATCAGGATCTGATATACCTGACCATGACAAGTACTTACAGCACAAACAGCGCACGAAGTAAATCACATTCCTAATGTTATTCAAAACATCTGCCTGCAAATCTACAACCAGACAACTTGCACAACAATAGTGTACACTGAAAACTATGATACGTACAGTAGTTGAATTAAAACCCTTAAAAGAAGTAATGAATATCACCATGAACAAGAAACACCAGTCAATTTGCCATTTATGTTTTCATGTCTCAATTTGGCATTTATGTTTTCATGTGTTATATTTTACTTGGCTGAGCCTAAACTCATGCCTGTGCATTCTTGTCATTTGTGTTTTTTCCCTGATGTGCATGAGAGCTAATAGATATAGACATATAGTATTGACTATTGAGCTTCAAGAAGTGTGATGAAGTCATGATCTCTACTATGCCTCAGTATTAGTTAAGAACACTGCAGCAAAATGTGATGCAGCAGGCAGTGAGGCAATAGCATGCATAGTATAAATGACAGGTTTTTTATATTGGACTCGAGCTGTACAACTACTGCATAATAAACAGCAATAACATATGCAAGCAGATGGATACCAGAAAATATGCATCTTTTTTTTTTTCTAAAAGAGAGATGCACATGCACGACTTCATCTAAGCTATGAAAATAAAGATTCCCTATGTAGCACGGACACTTGGTAAAACCGTCGTATCCGTGTCCGACACCGTGTCGGACACGGATACGACACGAACACGTCTTGAACACGTGTTGGAGACGTATCGGTCGATTTTAGAATTAATTTTAATTAGTAAAATTCTCGACACGTGTCGGACATACTAAATATATGAGTCGGACACGGTCTGGACACAGCCGGCCCAGAAATGGTCCAGGACACGACCGACCCAGGCAAGCCCATAATGCACGCATGGCGTGCCCTAACCCTAACGCACGCATCGCACGAGTGGCCAAGCGCGTTATTCCCATCACGCTGCTCCGCTTGCCCGCATCGATTGCTCGCGCCGCCGGCTCCCGCACCTCGCCGCCACCCGCTCCCGCCCGCTCTCGCACCTTGCCGCCGCCGTTCCTCGCCCCGCCTCGCCCGCCCCGTCGGCTTCCTCCCTGCGCCGCCGCTTATTCCTCGCCGTTGGATTCGCCCCGTGCCGCGCGTCGCCGGATTTGTCCGTCGCGCGCCGCCGGATTCGTCCCCGCACGTCGCCAGCTTCCTCGCCAAGCGCCGCTGGTTTCTTCCCCAAGCGCTGCCCGTCGGCTTCCTCCCCAAGCGCCGCCGACTTCTTCCCCACTCGCCGCCGGATTCGTCCCCGTGCGCCGCCAAATTCGTCCCCGCGCGCCGCCGGCTTCCTCCCCGCGCGCTTAAAAATGAAGTTGCAAAATGAAGTTGCAAAGGTTGAGGAAGAACAAGCAAAAACAAAGCCAAGAAAGGAAGAACAAGCAAAAACAAAGCCAAGAAATGTGCCCTTGCCCAGGTTAATGGAATTCTTATTTCTGAAAATGGTATTCACATCAACAATTGTCGTCAGGATTAACAAAACAATTCATGAGGTACATATTCCGAGTATACACTTTACAAATTACAAGTTTACAATTTACATTATTGCAATTTAATAAGTATGTGGAAACATAGAAAATAATATACATATATATATATATATAATTTATTTATTATTTAAATATATATAGCCGTGTCGCCGTATCGGTATTTTTGAGAAAACGGCGAATTTCCGTGTCGGTGTCGTGTCATGTCGACGTATCCATGTCCGTGCTACATAGTGCCTCAGTATTAGTTAAGAACACTGCAGCAAAATGTGATGCAGCAGGCAGTGAGGCAATAGCATGCATAGTATAAATGACAGGTTTTTTATATTGGACTCGAGCTGTACAACTACTGCATAATAAACAGCAATAACATATGTAAGCAGATGGATACCAGAAAATATGCATATTTTTTTTTTCTAAAAGAGAGATGCACATGCACGACTTCATCTAAGCTATGAAAATAAAGATTCCCAGAGCACTATATGTTATTACTGTACAATAAACAGAACAAACATGTGTAAGATGGACACCAGAAAACAAGCATCTTTCTTCCAAAAGAGATATACGAAAAAATTCACCTAAGCTAGGAAAAGTAAGATTCCCAGAGCACTATATGTTGTTACTGTACAATAAAAAGAACAAACATATGTAAGCAGATGGTCACCAGAAACCATGCTTCATTCTTCTAAAAGAGGGACACAATTTCATCTAAGCTATGAAAAGATTGCCATATGTGTAGATTATCAGCCTCAGAGATCATACAGATAGCTCAAGCAATTTTTGTTAAGAGTGCACTGAGTATAAAGAGACTAAGAGAGCAATGTAATGGAATGTAGCTTGACAGCTTATTAAGTGTTTTACATCAAATAGAAAAACGTTGTGCAAATAAGTGTGAAGAGAAACTTTCATCTTGGCAAGTTTACTTACAGGACCAGTAAAATTTATCAAACTCAATTGAAGGAAATGACGAGAAAAATATTATAATCAATATCTTACAGATGATCACACGGTCTAACTGAAAACGATACCTTCAACAGACACCTGAACCTCAGTGGTTATTTGATTGGGAGGTTCGCATGCAGGGTCACCATTACTTTCTACAGATTCCAAATGTAGATTAAGCAAACTCTTTATTGCTGAATCCAAATCATTTCCAGACTCTTCCAGAGCCTTTTCAATCAACTGAAAGCAAGAATAACTTGTATTAGATACATTTTATTGAGACGAAAATTTACCTTTTCCTGAACTCAACACATGGTCAAATACACCAGAGCTGCTCATAAAAATATGGAACAAATTGTAAAAATAAAACGCATGTTTGTTTCACATGAGACCTTGAATAAGCCAAGGAAGCCATGCACCTATCAATCCAAGCGGATGGGGTGACGCGGAACGGCGGAAGGGGCGGCGGGGAGGGAGCGACGGGGATGGGGGTGGGGGCGCGGAGGGCGGTGCGGAGGGCGGCGCGGAGAGCAGCGGCTGCAGCGCAGACAGCGCAGTGGAAGCGGCAGGTTGGGGTGGGATGGGAATGGGAATGGGTTAGGGTTAGCCGAGGCATGGTCAGGTGGGTTAGGTTAGGTTAGTTTTTTGATTTAGTCCTCAGATTTTAAAAATTACGAATAAACTTTTTCTCAATGGATTTCTTTCAATCTAGACCTCCCTTAATTTATATATTAGGCAAATCCTAGAATCTTAATTTAATAATTTCTAAAATTTGCTGAATCGAACACCCGAATCCTAGTAACATTGATCATCGTTGCTCAAGGTAACAATTTTATTCATCTAAACAGCAAATATATATACACGATTATTTATTTTCGCCTACTATCCTCATTTTTAATTCGGCCGCCTAGACCCCACCTAGGCCCCTTGGGCGCTAGGCCCCACCTCGCTGCCCGCCCAGTGCCTAGCGCCTTCTTGAACATTGCTCTCGCCTAACCAAAAGAGAGGAAATTCCACATTCTTTAGCCAGAATCAGAAGTTCAAAAAATTTTACCAGTGTAAGTATAATGTATTCCTAGCCTGTTTACATGCAGTTCCATGCACATGGTACTGCAATACAATGAACAGCCAATGATCTTTCCTTTTAAAAGAAAATGTGCAGATTTGTCCCTTGTCAAAACACAAGCATCCAGAAAGTAAAGGTACATGCAATTACAACCCACCCAACCCCCACCCCTTCTTCCTTTTTCCCACTTTTTCAGGTGTTCAGCTCATTGTAACCTTTTTAAAGGTAAGAAGTATAGCCAAACATAACTATCAAACCTTTAACTTCCAGGTGTTCAGATCATTTGCAAGAACATTACAGTTAAGAGTTATAGCAAAACAAAATTATCAGGCCTTTCACTTCCAGGCGATCGCAGGTGTTCAAATCATTTGTAAGCACATTAAAGGTAAGAATTATAACCAAACGAAATTATCAGACTTTTCACTTCTAGGTGAATGCATGATTTAATTCCTAGGTGTACAATCCACACAAAAACTTCATCGACATCCAAAATTCGTTCATTAAGCAAACACTAAAACAATTATAGGTTCATGCCTGTCACTTCCAGTTAGAGTGCGTGACTCAATTCCTAGGTGTCTAAACTTCATCCACATCCAAAATCGCTCAGTGCCAGCACCATACCCAACGCAAAGTAGTATGGTGAATCCAAAGCCTTTCCTTTCCATTTCAAGCACACACAACCTAAACCAATAAAATTGAACCCTTCTTCCGGATCGAACCACCCTGCCATCCCCAAGCAACCCTTAACACAGGGCAGAAACTAAAAGTGAGTGATAAGAGGATAATTAGCTAACAAAGTAAGAAGATGCAAAATTAAACAAATTAACTTCATCTAATCCAACACACATTTTAGCAACATCCCAATCAAGAAGGGATTTATTGATCATATACGTGTCATTGAGATGAGGAGGGTAAATCCTGAATTTCCTAAACTAAAGGGAGGGTATATGATCCAATCCCCATCAAGAAGGCATCCTCTTCCATCGCAGATAGGCACACCAGCTACCAATCGCATCGGAAACTAACAAAGATCGCATTTTTCTGCATCCAACAACTTAGAACAAATAATTACGAGAGAGAGAGAGAGAGAGAGAGAGAGAGAGAGAGAGAGAGGAGGTTTCACCTCGAGGCTCATGGCTGGGAAGCGCGCGGAGAGGTCAGCGACGAGGGCTGAGTCGGCTGCGTCGCGTGGCCAGGTGGGCAGCGATGGGGAAGCAGAGCCTACGCAGCGGGCGCGCTTGGCGGCGGGAGGGGAGCCTGTGGCGTGGGTGAACTCCTCGAAGTAGGAAGAAGCCCGCTTGCCGCACACTACTGCGGACATGGTGATGGCCGTAGCGCCGCCGCCGCCGCCGTGCGTGTCTCTCGCACTCCTCCTCCTCCTCCCGCCGCCACCGCCTTCCGAGGAGAGCGCGTTAGGATTCGGGGTTTGGCCGCGGTTAGGGTTCGGCCTTTGGGAGGCGGGGGCGCGGTGTTTGGGATTGGTGGAGGTACCGCTGTCCAAATGGCCAGGCAAACCATGTCGGCCCGAAACCGTGTTGGCCCAGCCTGACTTGCCATATCGTGTTTAGCACCTGTTTAGTACAGCTCCTGCTCCCAATTTCTCTGTTGAATTTTCTGGAGCTATGCCAAACAATCCGCTTCTCAAAATTAACTGATTCTGCTTATTGTGTGGAGCAGGTTCCAAAATGAACTAACTAGGAGAAGCTGGGTTGAGGTGGATTCTCGTGGGGAACACACGCTAAATACAATTACCCTTAGAAGATTAAAATATTTACCCGCAAAATGCCACCAATATACCCCTTTCCCAGACGCCCCACCTCCCCGCCGCTTACGCCCTCCCCTCTCACGCGCCCGCCTCCCGCCTCCTCCCTCTCGCACCGGCCGCCGCCTCCCGCCTCCTCCTCGCGCGCGCGCCTCCTCCCGCCTCCTCCTCGTGCGGCCACCGCCTCCGCCTCCTCCTCTCGCGCCGCCGCCGCCTCCTCCGCCCCTCAAGCCCACCGCCGCCTCCTCCGCCTGTCAAGACCGCCGCCTCCCTAAGATCTGACGCCCCGCCTCCACCTTCTCTCGCACCGCCTACTCCCTGCCCTCTCACGATGGCCGCCTCCCGCCGCCTCCCTCTCGTGCCGGCCACCACCTCCCGCCTCCGTCCGCCCGTGAGCACCGCCGCCTCGTTCCGCCCATCAGCACCGCCGCCTCCTACAGGTGAGTTTGCTCGATATCTTGTTGGTGTCTGAGATGAGGTTGTATAATGTGCAGATTATTTGATATGTGCAATGTGCAATTTGGTTTGGTTTGGTTACAGTGTGCAATTTGCATACCTTTGGTTTGTATGATTTGCAGCAATGTGCAATGTGTAGATTATTTGATATGTGCAATTTGCAATGTTCAGCTGATTTGGATTGCAATGTGCAGATCATTTGATATGTGCAATGTGCAATTCGTTCTGCTCAGTAGGAGCTTAAAATGACATAAATTTATATGGTTGGCTTAGATTTTGAGAGTGCCTCAATTTTGTCCATCAATGAGAGGTTAGAATACCGGCTGTGACTAAGCATGATTCCCCCATTTGCTGTTCCGTGAGTTCATTGAGAGGTTGAAATTATTCTGGTGTTGTATGTTATGGAAATTATTGCTCGGTGTTTAGCATAACTGAAGGACCAAACATTGTTTATGTCTTGCATTTCCCAAATCTTGCAAATAGATGGGTGATTGAATGATGTTAATGTAACAGATGGGTGACAATGCCGAGTGGACTGACGAACACACTAGGATAGTATGTGAACTATTTGCTGAACAAGTGGCTACTGGTAATCGTCCAAGTACACATCTGAATATTCCTGGTTATGCGTTAGTAATTGCAAAATTTGAGGAGAAGACTGGGATAAAATACACAAAGAGACAATTTAAAAACAAATGGGACAAACTGAAGACTGACTACAACACTTGGAAGAAATTGACGACAAAAGAGACAGGCTTAGGTTGGGATCCTAAGAAGAAAACAATTAAAACCACTAGTCAACGGTGGAAGGAATTAAAAAAAGTAAGTCATTACACATTCAAGTATGTATGTACAATCTCGCCTATGTTTATTATTAACTTGTATCATTGTTGTTGATAGGAATATAAAGGATGCGCTAAGTTTGAAAAGGGTGGACTTCAAAATGAGGACCTGTTGCGCACAATGTTTGAAGATATTCGCAACACTGGTGAAGATCATTGGTCTCCAGCAATGGAAAATTTGCCACTAAGCCTTGTTCGTGCATCCACACCTATTGAAGTTGAAGAACATGAAGGCGACAATGATGACAACGATAATAGTGAACAAGAAGATGAGTCACCAAGTAGTGTTAAAGGGAAGAGACACATGTGGTTCTAGTAATACGAAAGGGAAGAAACTGAAGAGTGGATCTGCAATCATACAAAACCAACTAAAATGAATTGTTGAGTTGAGCGAGATGTCTCATGCGTCTTTTGCAGCATTTGCACAAAAAAGAGAGGAAACCTTGGCGTGTACCATCAAGGATGTGATGGAGTTGGTCGAAGAGTGTGGTGCTGTGGAGGGGACTAATGAGCATTTCATTGCATCTGAACTTTTTATAAAAAAGGAGCAAAGGGAAATGTTTCTTACATTGCATAGTAGTGAAGGACGGTTTGAATGGCTGAAAAGAAAATATGATGCCAAGTATGGCAAGTAGAAGTTGGTTGTAACCTTTAGGATGTTTGCCTTTCATGCTTCATCTATCTTTCATATTGGTTTGTAAGACTTTATTTATAAATTGTGAGACATTATTTTGCTTCTATTGCATGTTTGTAAGCCTTTTATATGAGTTTTGTCTAATTTAAGTTGGTATTTTGTTGGCATTTTCACGTACAGATGTCCTCATCAGAAAATGAAAGTGAAGTGAGTGATGTCTCTGATGAAGAATATGAATGCGATGTCCAGATGATGCAACTACAGCAAGACATGTTAGGGCACTTAGCTGCTACTGCAATTATTGTGGAGAAGTACCATTCAACTTATCTTGACAAGAATGAGCCTAGGACTTCACGCCTTAGTGGTATGGGTTGGGTAAGAGAAACTCTAAACACCCCAGGGGAAAGCAGAATCGGTTCAAGCATTCTGGTGAGACAATTAGTAGAAAGTTTGATGAGGTTTTGAGTGTGTAGTCAGAATGTCTCACGATATTGTGCAGCCAAAAGATCCTAATTTCTCTACTGTTCATAGTAGAATTAGAAATGACAAGAGGATGTGGCCACATTTCAAAGACTGCATTGGAGCTCTTGATGGTACACATATCCTTGCAATGAGCCCATTAGAAGATCAGATTAGATATATTGGTAGATCAGGGAAAACAACTCAAAATGTGATGGCTATATGTGATTTTGATATGCGCTTCACATACGCATCTATTGGTCAGCCAGGAGCAATGCATGATACTAGTGTGCTTTATCATGCATTGCATGTAGACAACGATATCTTTCCACATCCTCCACAAGGTAAGTTTTATTTTTCAAATTATTTGTGAACTTATTTATACTAATATTTATGCATTTGGTGTTAATAGTGGTAATTTGCATCTTAATTTTTAGGAAAATATTATTTTGTCAATGCCGGTTATCCGAATAGACCGGGGTATCTAGCACCATACAAGGGACAAAGGTACCATATTCCTGAATTTCGAAGAGGTGATGCCCCAAGTGGTGAGAAAGAAAAATTTAATGAAGTACACTCAAGTTGCCGTAATATCATTGAGAGGACCCTTGGTGTGTGGAAGATGAAATGGAGAATTCTTTTGAAGATGCCGAGTTTTCATTTGTCCAAGCAAAAGATGATTGTTGCAGCTACCATGAGACTTCACAACTTCGTACGTGATCATGCTTCGCCAGACAAGCATTTTCATAGGTTCGAGCGGAATCCTAATTATGTGCCAACAATACCATCAAGATATGCAAAATATGTCATTTCTCAAGATGCATCAGATGTGTTAACGTCACAATCGAGTGATAGAGCTATGGATAGGTTTCGTGATGACCTTGCAAAGGCTATTGATGAAAGTTGGTAAAATTTGCTACATTATTTGTAATAGTATGAAAAGTAAAAGACAAATTGTTTAAAGTACAACATTATCGGCGTTATCCCTACTCATGTTTAAAGAACTTGTTCCAAACGATGATGCAATTTTTTCTCATGGTTCTATTTTCCTTTATATTTCCCTGTCACATTATTGCCACTCTTAATTAGTTTTATGCATACAATTTAGGAAAAATAAATTAATGAGATTATTGGCCTTTTTAAGGTATACAGCTTAAATCAAAATCTCATGGTTACAACTAGGGGTAACATGGTCTATTTCCCTCCAATCTCTTCTTTTAAGAATCTGGAGTCAACCCCCTAGCCAAACGCTTTTCAGAGGTAGCTCCAGATTCTCAGAGAAGTGGATTCTTACAGAATCTGGAGCAGAAGCTGAAAAATGAGAATCTGGAGCTCTGCCAAACAGGCCCTTAGATTGGTATCTCAGTAAGGCGAGCTAGCTTAGTGCGGTCTAGCCCATGGCACGGTCTAGCCAACCCTTTTCCTTCCTCTTTCTTAGCCATGCCCGACAACCCTCCCCTCTCTCTCGGCTGTCGCTCCTTTTCGCTGTTGGCCCATCCCTCCTCTCTGTGCCTAGCCACCCTATCATCCTCGTCGGTTGCCACCCATCCCCTCCCTCTCTCAACCACTGCTATCCTCCTCATCAGCTCGTCTCTCCTTCCTCGTGCCAAGTCGCCCCTGCCGTCCCCACCAGCCGCACACCCCTCCCCTCCCTCTCTTGACCGCTCCTCCCCTCCCCAATCATCATGTCCCCCTCCTTTGTGCTCAGTCGCCCCCGCCGTCCTTGTCAACCGCCACTACCCCTCCCTTCTCTCTCTCTCGACCGGTGCTTCCCCTCCCCCGTCGTCTCGTACCCCTCCCTGTGCATGGCTACTCCCGTCATCCCTGTTAATCGCCACCTCCTTTCTCTCTCCGACTTCTCGCTCCCCTCCGACGACAAGGCAGCGCCTTCAAGATGGCCGACTACCACCGATCAGCAAGTAAGGAGAAGCCAACAGCAACGGTGGTGTCTCTTGGCGAGCATGGAGGACACGACGATGTGGTGTTCACCTGCTTCTTTGGCGCCAATGCAAACCACCACCAGCCAAAAAAGTTCAACATCCTCACCGTCGGCCGGATTCGGGCTTGCCCTCTTTGGTGTCGTAGGGATCCGGACCTAGACTCCTAGTCTACGCCGTCGGCCAGATTTGGCCCTCAGCCATGTCGGGCATCGTCCACGCGAGCGGGATGAAGTTCTCGTTTGCGCCATCAGCAAGTCCCAGCCTCCTCATCGTTAGCACTAGCGGGATTCAATCCTCGTCGAGTTGCACACATGCTAAATAGGGCAAACATGGCCCGGGCTTAACGTGCCTGGCTGGCATGGTATGGCACGTGACCTCCTTGGGCCGTGCCTAGGTTTGAGGTTGAGCCCGTGGGCTGACATGACCCGTTTAGTTAGCTAGGCTAACCAGACTATGCCTAAACGGGTCATGCTTAGCCAAACCCGTGTCAGACTATCCATTTGGCTAGGTCTAGGTGGAGGAATCAAATGGATAAACATGCAAAGTTTGGCTTTCCTGATTGGCAAAATTTGACATATACCACTCTAATACATGGCAATTGGAAGAATACCACCTAGTTTCTTGAAATTAGGAATATGCCACTTTATTTTCTTGTTCCTTTGAAATATGTCATTATCATCTATTTTCCTATATTTTCCAGCCTTTTCTCACCTTTTCTCATTTATTCTCTAGTGATGTTCCCAAAATACCTCTCCCTTCTTTGGATTGAACCAAACAATGCCCACTTCGACGAGTTGTTCCATCAGACCGAACCAAACCACACACATACCAGAGGAGACATCCTCCATGGCTACCAAGGCATTGAGACAGAGCTCAAACCAAAACACACACATACTAGAGGAGATGCCCTCGATGGCCATTGAGGCATTGAGACAAAGCTTGTCTCAGCCTCGCTTGCCGCCACCTCCTCCCCCGAGCTCTATGATGGAAATGTGGGCAATATTTTAATTTCAAATATTGTACTTCAAATAGTAGTGATACAAAGCTCATAACTAATAGAAGTAGGCAAATTGTATTGTACTTCAAATATACACAAGAACAAAATTATATCAGAGTCAATTGGTTACATAAATGACTTACAATGGGGTTAATAAACAAAAAGGAGCAGCGCAGAAATGTGTGATCGTAGAAGTAGTTGACAACGACAAAGAAGACGACCAGTCACACAGGTTGCACTACCCAAAAACCTTGTTGTTGCCTCGTCTAGTTCTCTCTATGACAATGACTCAGAGATAGCCACTCTCCTTTCCTCCTAGTGCATGCCGAGAAGAAAGGTTGGTGAAGTTCGGCAGCTCAATAGATCTAACACAGGTTCACTAAAGAGGAAGAAGATGATGTGAGAAGAAATGAAGAAATTCAGTTACCCTAGCTTGGACTTCTCCAAGTCTTTTATAGACATCTAGAGAAGTATGAGACCTTTGTGACACTTTTTCTCAACTCCCCCGAGCTGACAAGGATGACGCCAACATAACTCTTGGGCAACCTCATAACCAATAAATTGTACAAGAAGGACAAAGAGGAGATTTTAGAGCAATTCTCCTCTAAGAGCAAGAAGGTCACCATTTTTAAAGCCAAAGCGATGTCAACTAATGAGTCCAAAGAAGATGGGGATTATTCTGAGGAGGAATTGGCTCTCCTCGTGAGAAGAATGAAGATAATAAAAAAGTGCTCATACAGAAGTGCTAGTCATGAAAAATGTATGAAGGGACACTTCTACAATGACAACAAGTGATCTAGGAACATCCATTGCTATGAGTGCGATGAGAAAGGACATATTGCCTCTCATTGCCCCGCAAAGAAGGATGACAAGGGCAAGTCATCCAAGAAGAAGGAATTCAATTGCAAGAAGAAGCTTCACAAGGATGGTAAGAATGAAACTCATATTGGAGAGTGGAATTTCGATGAGGAGTATACGACTCTAACTCCGATGAGTCCTCTAAGAAGAAGGGACATGTTGGCATCACCATCAAGGAGACTTCATCACTCTTCTTATCTCATATATACCTTATTGCAAAAGGATATAAGGTAAAATCTTTTGATGACGATGAACCTTCATATGATGAGCTTATAGATATGTTGGAAGAATTAAATGAATATCTTGGAAAAGAAAAGGCAAAATTTAAGGTCTTGAAGAAAGAACATCTCTCTCTTAAATACTCTTATGAGGAGCTAAAGGAAGCTCATGACTTGTTTATCCAAGAAAATTCAAGTAAGTCCTATATTGGTATTGGAATTACATGTCATATCTTTAATGAAATGCATAGTGTAGAAATTGCTAGAACTAGTATATCTACTTTATGTGATGATTTTCTTGTCATGCCATATTGCTTTAATCTTGACTCTAATCATGATAATGTTAAGTCTTGTGATGCAAATCTTGTTGTTGAAAACAATAAGCTAGAGGAGCAAGTATCTAAGCTAAGCAAAAGTTTAGAACGGTGCTTCAAGGGTAAGCCCACTCTTGACAACTTTTTGAGTAAGCAAAGGTGCTCATTCAACAAACAAGGACTTGGGTATATGCCATAAAAGGGTAAGAAACCGGTAAACAAGTCTACAAGGTTTGTTAAACAAAATGGTAAATATTGCTACAAATGCCGGGAAGTAGGACATTTGCTATAAACTTATCCTATTGGTAAGACTCCATTTATAGATTTATATGATTCATATTATATGCTTAAGAAAACTAAGGATGATAAAGTTTCTGTAGAGCAACCAGAATGGGGGTAAAGCCTGTCAGGCGAGAGACCATTGTCCTCATTGACCAGAGGACCTTCAGCAACTCTTTGGGCCACTTTCCCTTGGGGTGGCTTACCAACCATTTTTTGATGCCATCGGAAATGGTGCCACTCATGTGCTCGACGGCCCTGTTGGACTACGGGTGCCCAACGGATGTGTAACACACCTTGATACCCATTCGTTTGCAATACTCGTGGAATGTGTCTACTTCGAATTGTAGGCCGCTGTCCACAGTTATCTCTCGAGGGACTCCAAAGCAACAAATAATGTTCTGCCGTAAGAATTCCCATGCTATCATGAAGGTGATCTTGGCAAGGGTTACGGCCTCCACCCACTTAGAGAAGTAGTCATATGCAACGATGATGAACCGGCAATCTCCCTAGTACGCAGCAGTGGACCGATGATGTCGATGCCCCCATCGTGTGAGTGGCCACACAGGAGGGATTGGTTGAAGGGGAGTTGGTGGGGCGTGCATGAACTGCCCCATCCATTGACATCCCTGACACCATTGGACTAGGTCCTTTGCGTCGGCTGCTGCTATTGGCCAATAGAAGCCTTGCCAGAAGGCTTTGTCGATGTGGGCCCACAGGGCAAAGTGGGACCTGCATAGCCCAACGTGCATTTCCGCGAGCAACTCCTGGCCTTTGCACCATGAGAGGTAGTGAAGAAGTGGGGCACAGGACCTTCCTCCAATACGACTACCACACTAACAGCAAGGGGGTCGTAGTGAGGTACAACAAAAGTGGAGCATCTGGTGTTGGGCACACAAGGTGGGGGAGCTTGGCGAGGTACCCCTTTAGGTCGTGGAAGGCCTATGTGCACTCGTCAATCCATAAAAAAATGCTTGAGCTGTGAAGCATTTTGAAGAAAGGCAGCGCACGCTCTGTCCCCCTAGAGAGAAAATGACTAAGGATGGCTAGGCGACCCGCAAGCCTCTAGACCACCTAGGTGTTCTTCGGGGCCTCCATGGTTAATATAGTGTCGATCTTGTTGGAGTTGCCCTCGATTCCTTGCCCAGAGACCAAGAACCCTAAATGTTTGCCAGCCTACACTCCGAAGGCACACTTTTTTAGGTTCAACTTTATGCCGGCTCGGCAGAGGTTGCCAAACATTTCTTGCTCCTCATAGTGAGTTGTTGCTCAAAGACTTTTCATGATAATGTCGTCCACATAGGCTTTGACATTCCGCCCCAACTGTGATGCAAGAACGAATGTGACAAGTTTGGAGAACGTGCTCTGATGTTTTTTTAGCCTGAAGGGCATTCACACAAAGAAATATGCGCCCCGTGGGATAATGAAGCTTGTTTTTGCCTCATCCTCCTTCACCATCAGCACCTGGTGGTACCTAGAGTACGCATCTAGGAACTCATCATCTCACATCCAGCCATCGCATTGACTAGCTGATCGATATGTGGTAGAGGATAATTGTCCTTGGGGCATGCTTTGTTGAGGTTGGTGAAATCGATGCACATGCACCAGGCTCCATTGGATTTCTTCACTAACATTGGTTTGGCAAGCCTCTCGAGATGGACTACTTACCTAATGACCTCGGTGGCTTTTAACTTGGCCACCTCCACTTTGGCAGCCTCTTGGCAATTGAGGGCATCCACCTCATTTGCTACTTAACTGGCTTCGCATCAGGGCGCATTGCCAGCTTGTGCTAAATGACGGAACGCTCGACTCCCCCGATGTTGTTGGGCAACCATGCGAAGATGTTCGCATTTTTGCGAAGTACGACCATGAGCACTTGCTTTGCCTTGGGGGTGAGGCTGGCTCCATTGACACCCACTTGCTGGGTCGCCTGGTTGGAGTGGGATCATCTTCACATCACCACCCAGCTTTGGCTTGGGCATCCATCTGGAGGCAGAAGGCAGAGCGGATCCATCACTCACAGCGGGGACTTTTGATTTGGGCTTCGTGCATTGACTTCAATTTGTCACGCGAGATCTTGGTTGCCTAGGACCGTGATGATTCCTTTAGGAATTGGGGGCTTCATGCAGATGTAGTTGTGGTGTGGGACTATGCCAAATATGTTGACAGTGGCCCTCCCCAAGAAAGCATTGTATGGGTATGGCAAATCGATGATGTTGATTGTGATGACTTCGCGCCTGCTTCATTCCCCTTGCATGAAAAGCACCTCGAGTGCTATTTGCCCAATGGCGTTAATCGAGCGCCTACTGAAGCCTTGCAGGGGTATGTGGGCCAGCGCTAGTCTGCTTCGGGGGAGGCCCATATGGTCAAAGGCATCTGTGACCAAGAGGTCCGTAGAGCTTCTGCCATCAACCAAAGCTTGTCGCACCTTGCAGCCGACGATGTTTGCTGTGATACCCAAGGGATCTTAGTGGGAGGAAATCTATCCCCGTGGCATCCTCTGCTGTGAACATGATGTCCACACCAGCCAACTCTGGAGGCAGCTGTGTCGGATATACGGCCACATGATGTATCCACCGGGCATAGGCCATTCAATCTTTCGGAGGAGAAGTCTAGGGACAACCCACATTGCATCTTCCTCTACCTTGGCATATTCTTCCATCTTGTCAAAGAGTTTGGCCACCAGCTTTATAGGCTTTTGAGCATTATATTCATAGAGCAAACCCTTTTGGAGGCCCTGAATGGCAACGCTGATTATGGTAGTGTCACTGACGTCTCTGACCTAACAGCAGACCTCATGAAGCACTTGAAGTAGGCCCATAGCTTTTCTCCTAGCTCTTGCCTCACAGCGAAGAGCTGGTCGGTGTTAATGCACTTCATGTAATTGCCTTGAAAATTATTATGCATGAGGTTTTGAACTTGTTCCCATGCATACATGGACCCCAGGGCGATGGTGAAGAACCAAGAGAGCGCCACCCCTTGGAGGGCAAGGGCAGCCCCTTAGCCTTTGTTGTGTCATCGCCTCATTATTTTGTTTCAAATTATCATGCATTGCTATTTATTAATAAAACCTTGTATTGGTAGTTATACTCCTAATTGATTAAATCCTCCATGATAATTTGACTACCATGAATCCATTGACACCTTAGGATTGGGAATTATTTAGTGATAAAATAATAATTGTCACATGGGGTTACGCTCGATCGCTTAGCCCGCTTCCTATTAGTTCGGGATCTGTCATCACATGTGGTTAATTAATCCTGACCTAATGATTTACTTGAACGTGGTGGTTAGCCACAGCTTATAAATTGGTATGTCATGACATGGGTAGTGTCATGGGCATTGGTTATACAAACTTGGCTTTCACTTGGGCGAATGATCGTGCAAGTAAAGGGGTGCTGGATGCACATTGGGATGTGGATGCTTCACCGGTAATTGTTAAGGACTTAACTTTGTGCGCCATTGATCCGAGCTTAATCGTGCAAACCACATGTCTAGTATGGGATAGACTGGCATAATAATTTGAGAAGTCTCTACTTTGGTTTTACTATCGATGTTGTGTGGCGCAAGAGGGGCAATTATCGACTAGGGGTTACCCTACTCGACGGCGAATCCTTAGCGAGTGGGATCGGGTGGAGATGGATCATTGTAAAGCCTTGTTGTGATTTCCTTAAGCTGAGGCTAATCACATCGTGTGGGTACAGTTGTGCAACCTCAGCAGTGTAAAACTATTCGAATAGCCGTGTCCCGGTCATGGACAATGCTCGGTGATTTCACACGAGGGGTAGAGTCTTTATGAAAATTTGATTGGTTTGAGATGGGAAGTGAATGGTTAGTTCACTTGTGGTTGTATTCAATTCCTTTGATATATTTACTTAGTGTCTGTTGTTAAATATGCTTTTCAATCTATATATTGTATTTACTTCAAATTGTCGCTTCATGCAAAACTAACCTTTCACCATCCATTGTTAAGCTTTGCATATTATATTGCATTCATTTGTTACAAACGACTTGTCGAGTACCAATGTACTCACGGCTTTATGCCCATGTTGCTCGATTGAGGAGGAGGGACCAGATCGCAGGAGTTGCTAGAAGGAGGCTACTACGAGGACTTCACGGATTAGGACTTCGCTCCCGATCGATTGCCTGTGGGCATGTCGAGTGGCTACTACGCTAATTTTGGATTTCATTGCTAGTTTCTTTAAAGCCCTTCAGCTAATAATTGTAAGCTTGGCCATAAGGTCGCACTCTGTTGGTTATTAATATAATTTGGATTTCCTTTAGAATATCGTGATGTGGATGATATTTATCTTTGTTTACGCTGTGTGCACTAGCGTGATCCTGGACTAGTGCAGAGTACATGAGAGTCCGAATTTGTATATTCGGGTCTCGACAATGCACTTCATGTAATTGCCTTGAAAATTATTATGCATGAGGTTTTGAACTTGTTCCCATGCATACATGGACCCTGTGCGATGGTGAAGAACCAAGAGAGCGCCACCCCTTGGAGGGCAAGGGCAGCCCCTTAGCCTTTGTTGTGTCATCGCCTCCCACGGCCTTAATCGCCGTCTCATAGACATACAAAAGTTCATGGGGGTCCATTTTGCCTTTATACATTTTGATGGTAGGCATCTTGAACTCCTCCAGCCAGGCGCTCTGCTGCAAGCCTAAGGAGAGAGGTGACTTTGGGTCCAGGCGGCGAGAGGTCTTGGCTCGGGCTCATCGATCCTCTACCCTGGTCCTGGTTATCTCCCCTATTGCCACGACAGGAGCTGCGGGGGTTCGATCCCCCTGCATTTCACACATGGCTCGCCTCAAGTACACTAGCTCCTATTGTATTGTCCTGTAGATTGCCTCGAGGGTGTCTCTGCTTGTACCTGCAGTGGGGGGAGGGCCCTCTCCACCCTTTGCATGGTGATGGTGGTGGTGCTGATGCCAATGCCGCCTTAGCTCCCAGCTTCTATGTTGTCCCCAAGATGGCACCAACTGTTGTGGTTATGCACCAAATAGGAAAGGAAGGGGGTTACAAGGAGATCATGGAAGGACTGCCCGTAATCTCACACACCCTGGAGATAGCAATAGAAGTCTGTGTTAGTGTTTTGAAAGTTGGTAATGTTAGACTCATTGCTAAAAAAGAGTGCTCTGGTCTTCCCCAAGGCGCACTCAGGTGTGTATATATAACTATGGGGGCTTATTTACACAAATATTCCCATGTGCTCCTACCTTTATTGGGATATACATGTTCCTTCTCCTATTGGAGTTACATAAATACCCCTATCTAAGCCTATTCTTTTAGGGGCATATATGGCCTTCCCCTAGCCTTATGGGCTTCCATGAAGCTGCCGGCCTGTCCTGCTAGCGTTGTGGGCTGTTTGGGCCAAGGTGGGGGTTGCTCCCCCAACACTACCAAAATGAACTACAAAAATCGCTGCAATTCCTCATCCAAGAGCAAAAAGTCTAAATTTTGAAATCGGGGTTGCTGTGCAGCACGGAGCTGTTGTCCATGAAATCACCATCCACCTAGGTGAGTCGATGGGGATGATGAGGTTTTGGGAGTAAGGGGTTGATGGGGTTGACGCGGCGTGGCATAGGGGAGGGGAGGCGGATCATCAGCGGGCAAGGAAGTTAATGAGGAGGCAATGCGGCACCCCCACCATAACCCTAGTCGCTGTCAAAGGTGGTGAGAGGAGTTGGCGCAGCCAGATGGGAGTGGCAGCATTGGATGGAGGATGACACAGAGGGGAGGCTGCGTATGATTCACAGCGCAGCGCGGTAGGGAGGAGGCTGGCAAGCCCTAGAGGGTCATTGGAGCATGGTCTAGTT
This sequence comes from Dendrocalamus sinicus, assembly GCA_036346575.1. Lineage (NCBI taxonomy): Eukaryota > Viridiplantae > Streptophyta > Magnoliopsida > Poales > Poaceae > Dendrocalamus > Dendrocalamus sinicus. The sequence goes on along the minus strand of CM070662.1, from coordinate 18,462,354 downwards.
GGTAGCGGTGCACCCTCCTATAACCCTATCGTCGGATAGGGATGAGGAGGTGTGTGCATGCGTGTCGTGGTTCGATCTGGGGAAGATAGAACCCAGAGGTTTTTTTTTTGTAAAGTTTCGGGTGCAAGTAGGGGAGTTTTTTACAAAGTGTGTGTAAGTGGGGAGGTGGGAGCACCCATTTGGATTTGGACAACCGATCTTTGATTGGATGGCTGAGAGGCAAAGAGGCAGATGAACCACCACCACCAACTCCTTTTAAGAGGGTTGATGGCCCACCCGTCAGTTCACAAATTTTTTAGAGGGGAGGAGTTGGTAGATGAACCACCACTACCAACTGCTTCTTTTAAGTAGTAGAGAAAGAATGAGTTGGTGGTGGTGAGTCATCTACCAACCCCTCCCCTCTACAAAATTCGTGAGCCAACAGGTGGGCCATCAACCCTGAATCCCGTGCGCCACTCACCAATAGGTGTGCCACTCACCTTCCCCAACGCACCATCTCCCCCTGAATCTCGTGCTCATCCCCCTAAACTCAACTATGTCCACCGGTTCCCCTACCCTCTCTGTAAACACCTTGCATCCTCCAATACCTTTGGCTTTTGTGCTCGCGTTGACATGCCTACCTGCATTCATGAGTAACTTGCCACAACCATAGCGTGTCCTAACAGAGGCAGAGGTTGAAGGCTACAGTGTGTTGGCGTGGACCATAGGACTAGTAGACAGAAGCCAGGGATGGGAGCACACAGGTGCACGGTAGCTAGGTGCATGGATAGCGTGGTGTAGGGCACGCGGTTGCGGCACAAGGTTAGATTCTAGGTGGCATAGCCACGGATTGGAGACAGAGATGGTTGTGCAACGACAGCTATTGCAACGACGCACCATGGCAGGGGTAGACAGAGAGAGATGCTGGGCTACTACGCACATTACGTGGTCACGAACGGAGATAGTAGTTGTGGTTGATGGGGTAGTAGTGCAAACATGACGATTAACTCTCTCTTTTCCCCCAATCTCTCTGTAGAAAAATTCCACATTTGCTTTTTTTTTTGTTTCCTAGTGAAATCGAAGAGAACCAGAGTAGTATAGTCATTTTTCCTTTAGACCAACCGCTATTTTCATTTATAATAAAGGGCATTGTTGCTTCACATTTTTTCTTTTTGTAATGGATGGATCATCTTGTGTTATCCTATAGCCAAAATATGGTTGCAAGATAATTGATATTGTGTCAAGAGATGTTCGGTAGCCAGAAGATAAGGCTCAAGCCCTAGAGGATGTGAAGGGCACAATATTGTAAATTGTGATAATCATTGTAATCGGGTATCTTTCTTGAAAAACTTGATTTTGAATATTGTATTCTGTTCTACAACATTAGAAACCTTAATTTGTTCAGTTTTATGTTTGGTGGATCTAGGTATGTTGCAATTTTACTTAGTAATAATTAACAATGTCTATTCTAAATGCTTCATCTTTTTTTTTGAAAAAAATTCATGTTAATGTATTGTGCCCAGGGAGTTATTTACTGGAAATATTAAAAACCAACGCTACCCCTGTTTCAGTTCAGTTTGCATGGCTCTTAGGGCATGGCTATTCAATTCTGATAGTGAGAGAGTAGTTGCTCGACTTAGGAAGGATCTGTTCAGTCATCTCATAAACCCAGCGAGCGCCTTAGTAGTTAGTTCTATCTAGAAAGTTGTTTTATAGTCTTGCATGCAGCTACATTCTTACTCTCAACTCTCCACAATTATCTTGTGCCATCACAAGGGATAGAATTTTTTGATGTGACATGAATAGGAAAGCTCTTAAGCAGGCTTTCTAAAGATACACAAATTATAAATAATGTTGCTACAACCAACCTTTCAGAAGCACTGTGTAATATGACTACTACAGCTATTGGTCTTGGCTTTATATTCGCAAAATCATGGAAGCCAACATGTAAGTACCAATGCCATATACTTATCCTTTATATATTAAGATCTTTGTTGGCATTTTATTTTGGTGCTTACTTATGCACATCAGCTTCATATGCTTAGTTTAAGTTCAAAAAAGAACATAACTGGGTGTGTGATATTGTCAAATCATTAAAGTTCCTTAACCATTTTATTGAATTTAGTGTCTACCCACTATATCCCATGTAACATTGAGTAAATCTCATCGATTGTTTCTCCATAGTGCTGGCACTTGTAATTGTTCTAGCTATATCAGTTACGGTGCGTAAATTCGGGTGCTTTCTTCATGAGCTTTCACATCAGACACAAGCTGTTGCTGTCGTAGTTTCATCCATAGATAAGGTTTGTACATCAAATATTTGATTTGTTAACGACCATATGAGGATGTGGTTGAAATCTTTCTTTAGGTAATCTCACATTAAAAAAAAAATCAAATATGTGTTTTGACTTTTGACTTCAAGCATAGGGTAGAATCCTTGATCATTTGTATTTGTGCCTTGATAAGTCTATCTATTGCTATTCATAATTTTTTTGGTGCCATTCGCACAATAAGATCCTTTGCTTAGGAGCCTCATACGATATGGTGACAAAATTAAACAAGACATTGAAACTTGGTCTCAAGCAAACTGTGAGTACCATATCATTCTTGTAAAATAGCACCATTTTGCATAACCGTTTGACACAATGTAGCATCAACCCTGTTGATGGTTATTATTGTTATGCATGGGGCCAACTTAACCATCAACGGTTACATGACAACTGGTTCTCTTATATCATTCATCTTATACAGCCTTATATGTACGATTCAGTATTAACCGTATTTTGTTACTGATCCTAATATTCTACTAATCTTATAACTGCAAATTTAGAAGTAGGTGATAACCATCATGTGCATGGGGGCATATCTGTTTTTAAATGTAATGGTCATGTGTTTGTCAATCTTGCTGAACAATTCATCTCTCTCTTGAGTACACAGTTGGCTCGTCAGTCTCTGCCTTGTCAAAACTATACACAATTATAATGAAAGCATCAGGTGCAAGTCGTAGAGTTTTTCAACTTCTGGTCCGTGTTTCCTTAATGACAAACTTTGGGGACAAATGTCCAAATCCAACAAAGTTAGTTTCATTCTTTGTCAGCTTTCTTGGGTGGTTCTACCTATGTAATATGCAATACCTTTTATTATTGGCATTTTCTTCCATTTTAGTGAAAAAGATAGGGAAGTTGAGCTCGACGATGTCTGGTTTGCATATCCTTCTCGCCTTGCTCATATGATTCTTAAGGTAAAATTTTCAAACTACATTATTTTACAATTGACATGGCCATTTATAAATTTGACATGCTCTAGCATGGTGTCAGCCTTTCTTCTTGTGTATGTGCAGTGTACATGGAAAGAGAAAGCTAGGTGTAAAACTTGCATTACATGCTTTTTCGTATGACTTTACACTGTATTTGGGATTACACCGACCCATTGCAATGCATGTGCAATCAACTAGTAAACCCAAAAAAACTAGTCCTGACTTGCTTTGGCTTTTCGTTAAACTCCTTTGAAAGCTAGACCGTTCCCCAAATAGGCCCTAAACTACGCTATTGGGCCTAGTACCACTTATGAGCCAATTTACTTAAAGGGCGCAGCTACGCTGCACTATAACATCACATAGCATCTTAGACGGTACAACATCTAGCCATCGCTGCTCTCCCACTGCTCTCCTTCCCCTTCCCACCCCTGCTGCTCCCCTCCTCCACCTCCCCTCACCCCCTCTTTTACCATCTATGGCCGGCGGCGACCTCATCGTGCTCGCTACGTCGCTGCCTCCCCCTTCCCTCCATGCCCCACCCCGCCCAACCTAATATTCAGTGCATTACCACCTCACATGCCTCCCTTTCCTTTTCCTGCGAAACAGGCTTTTCACATGCATGCTGGAGGGACCAACGAAATGTGGTGGCAAGATATCCACCTTTTTGAGCCCACGAAACAACTTCCAGAACATAGCTTTCAGCAAGGGAATTAGCAAAATGGTCAATTGGATGAACCACAACCAGCACAATCTATATGGTCTGGCCGTTGCCTTGTGTGACTAGCTTGTTTCGTGAAGATTACTGGTATTTTTTTCTTCTGGTATCTGAATCTGATATGCGTTTTTTGATAGAATACACAGAGAGTTGGGCTTATGTCCTGTATTTTCCTTCATGTCTTCCTTTTCGAAAAATTCTAGTTAATTATCATGTAAATTTTTTAGTGCTTAAATATATTTCATTCTCATGTGTTACAGGAATTGATGAGAATCTGTTGGAGTAAGTGGCAAAGAGACACTTGAATTTGGCCCCGATAAGTGCAGCCCTTTCATGTTATGTTTCTTTTGGAGGATGGCTTTCTTGGAAGCCGTATCAAGTGCAACCCTTAGATTTGGTAAAGTTTTGATACTTCACTTTTTTTGACAGCCTTTATATATTCCCTTGATCATAACATATTTCTTGGGAGCTGGGCTTTCAACAGGTTTTTGCTCTCACGTCATCTGCTTTGTCTCACTAGACTTTGTCAGCTTTTTTGTTTTATTGATGAATGAGAAGTTGAGAACTAAAAAAAAAAGAAACAGAATGTAAACTTGGCCGCTGATTAAATCATTTTGTTTCAATCCTTGCTATTAGGTGCAGCTTTGTAATTAGGGGTGAACGAGCCGAGCCGAGCCGGCTCGAGCCAAGCTCGGTCTGGCTCGGGTGAACAGTAGGCTCGGCTCGGCTCGTTTCCGAAACGAGCTACGCGAGGGGCTCGGCTCGGCTCGAAATGAGGCTCGAGCCGGCTCACGAGCCCGAATGGCTCGAAGTCAACAGAGAGCAGGCCCTTTACCGAACGAGCCAAAATGGCTTGAAGTTAACCGAACGAGCCAAAATGGCTTGAAGTTAACAGAGGCACAATAGAGCAGGCACATTCACGCATGCAGAGGAGCGATACAAGAGAGCATTCGCATGCAGAGAGCATTTAGACAGACAGAGAGCATTCAGACAGACAGAGAGCATTAACAACAAGCACCGCTTGCCGTTGCACGCTCGCCCACTACTGCTGAGGGGGAGGCCCCGACGTCGGCCGCCTTCAGCTTCTTCCCTCGAGCACGAGACTCCAAGCTCCGTTCGCGGCCCATGCGCGTCGGTTGGAGGAGGCCGCGGCGGATGGAAGGACGCCGCCCTCGCGCGTGGGGACGATGGAGCTTGGGGAAGGACGGCAGCCGCCAGCCGAGCGCGTGGGGAAGGACGGAGATCGGGCGCGTGGGGACGGACGGCGGCCGCGCGCGGGTGGAAGGACGGCGATTGCTCGCGGGGGAAAGACGGCGGCCGCGCGTGGGGGAAGGACGGCGGGCGCACGCGGGGGAAAGATGGCGTCGGCGGCCGAGCGTGGGGGAAGGACGGCGATCGGCTGATCGCCACGGCGGCCGCGCGAGCGACTGGGTTAGGGTTAGGGTTGGCCCGACCGAGTGACCGCACTCGCTTTCCAGATCGATTGATCGCACGGCACCGCGATCGCTTTCGACTAGGCGACTGGGCCGACTAGGCCGACCAGGCGACTGGGGATTGGGCTGCTCCTACTCGTGGGCCAGCTCGCACGAGCCAACGAGCAGCTCGCGCGCGGCTCGAGCTCGGCTCGTTTTTTCCCCGAGCTACAGACCGGGCTTGGCTCGGCTTGAAACTTCTCGAGCCCGAGCCGAGCCGGCTCGAGCTCGTTACGAGCCGAGTCGGCTCGCGAGCTTCAAGCCAATTGTCCACCCCTATTTGTAATCCACTGAAACACTTGTGTGCTAACAATTCTGTGGCTGGTTTATACCTGCTGTACAGATACTAAGATTTTGCCATTTTTTTCATTAGAATGAATATAAGGATTACACGTTCCTGCTATTCCTATCTGCTTTATGGTACATCATTGTTAACATCAAATTTCATGGTATAACCACTCGTGATTTTCTATTTACAAACTTGACTGAAAACTGCGTATTGGATTTGTTGTAGTTTCTGAACTGAGCTCTAAAAACTGATTTTGTATACTAGATTACCTGATATTCACGTGCGGATGTATTATTGCTTCTAGAGTATACAACAGGAGTTTACTATCCAGATAAATCAGGTTCTCAAGTCAGCATTTCTACCTTGCAATCTTTTGCTTCTGAGCTACCAATGTGTGGGTTAAAATTAGATAATGCCAGGAGTTTGTTTCTCAAATTAGCATATCTACCTTGCCATCGCTTGTGTCTGACCTACTACTGTGTGGGTTAAAATTTGATTATGCCAGTTGTTGCCGCTTGCCTTGTGAACTTTGTTAATTTACAGGGTATGGCAGTTCATCTAGGCTAGAACGGGGTTGGGAAGATGATCTGTTTGGTGGTCTGATGAGAATGATTTGTATGGAGAGTTCTCTTAACTGCTCAGACCCAGGGTTTAACCTAAAGAGTTTGAAATCTGGATTACGGGCAATTATAGAGATGCATCATATAGTAGTCATCTCTCATTTCACGGCAGAGTCCATGGATCGGTTGCTGTGGTGGAATCTGAAACCTTCACGATTGATTGGATGAGATGCTTGTTTTGGTGCTACTATGTTGATCAGAGCTATGTGCTATGGCTGGATTTTTTTGAGTATGTGCTATGGCTGGATTTTTTTGAGTTTAAAGTTAGCCTATGCTTGCACTGTGTACAGTAACTAGCTTTTAAATGGTACGTTTTTTAAGGCGAAGTCAATAGAAAAATTGCAGTAAAAAGTGTACTAATTTCATCTATACCAGCTAAAATCATATGCGACTATTTTTCTCTGTATATTATTTCTTGTGAATAGTCGAAATTTAAATATTTAAGTCATAAGAGGAACCCACCCAAACTGCCTCAGGTTTGTCAAGGTTTGGTCTAATGATACTGTTTACGTGGTACGTTGCCACTGGGCCGTACACTGTCACTGACCGTCATTAAGTAAACTTTATTAAGGATAGATCAGACTGCACTTGGTATTTGTGTGATACCAATATTCCGTCGGCTCTACGAACTAATCTATTAAAACGTATTGTGTGTATGAATGAGAGACTAAATACCGTGTTTTTGTTTTGTTCTCTTTTTTTGGGGGGGACAAGATACTGTGCTTTATGAGTGCGATACTGAATACCGTGTTTTTGTTTTGTTCCTTTTTTTTTGAAGAGGATACTGTGCTTTTTTGTTCGTGGCAGGGTGTTTGATGTACTTCTGATTGTTCATAAGCAGTGTTCTGCTGATCCCAAGTGCCCCCCTAATTGTTATTAATGTGCTAAGTTTAGCAAAGTAATCTATTCGGTTCTGCAGGTAAACGGAAGGGCAAGAAAACGATCCATTTAAGTGCGTTATCGTTCTGACGCTGTATCTGTATGCATTCCAATCGATCCGTCCGACCGTATTGTTCCCCGTTGCTCCATTTGATTTCCTCGTCTATTCCCTCGGAAGATAAACTGACCATTCTTTGGCTGGCAAGAAAAGTTGGCATGGAACGCCCTTGAATATGGGATTCAGCTAGCCTTTGATTACTTCAATTAGACTATGAACCACGAACTAGATTTAGTAGCAAGGGTATGGCAGCTAATAGGTCAAATTAGCCTCATTGTAGAAGCATGGTTAAACTAGAGCAATTAGTTTCAGGTCATTGGCGAGGGCATCCGAATATCTGATGATCTGCTGTTAAAAACTATAGATGGTTCGGATCAAGGATAAAAAAAAACTGGATCTCGGAAATTTACCGGAGCTAGACCGGTAATCACCGGTATTTTTTCGGCGTATTCTATTTTGACATTTCTATTTAACTTGGTTTTGCATATTTTTCGTATGGTGTTCCATAATCATTAGTACGAAGATTTTTCATCAAAATTAGTACGAAATCACGTCTTACCGACGGATATGGTATCTACAGGTCCTCGCTGGCAGGACCAGTTTTCGGCGGTAACCGGCTAGTTATCCGCAATTTTTTCATCCCTTGTTCATAGGTAGGCTGTGTTCAGAATAGCTCAGGCTTTGACTTATCACCTTTGTGCTATAGTAACTAGTTTTTAAACGGTGCATCTTTACAAAGTGGGGTCTACAGGTAGATTATAATGTATACTGTATTGAGTTCAAATATAGCAACCAAAATCATATGCAACTGTTTCCCTCTGCGTACTGTCTCTCGCGAACAGCTAGAATTTAAAAACTATAAGCCAAAAGTTAAAGGTACAGCCTAAAAGAATCCACTCGTAACCGACATACGGAAGGGAGGTGGAATGATAAAATCTACTGGAATAAGAATTAAGGGTTAAAATGTTAATTAATTTTTTAAGTAACACTACTACAGAAAACTACATTACAGACGGTTCAGAAACGTCATCACAGATGGTTTTCTGAATCGTTTGAATTTATGGGTCAGTGATAATCCAAGGTGATCACAAACGGTTTTAAAATCGTCTGTGATTATTAGATATCACAGACGGTTTTGCATTAAAAACCGTCTGTGATTATCATATATCACAGACGGTTTTTAAGTAAAAACTGTCTGTGATTATCACATATCACAGACGGTTTATCTGATTATCACAGACGGTTTTTATTTAAAAACCGTCTGTGATATTCCTTCTTCTAAAATCTAAATCTATTTCTGTTTATTGGCTAGCCTCAGGAAATGCTAGCCATGCCCTCTGAAACAAGCAGATAATCACAGACATAAAATATACAATTCACACATCTCATTTCATTTCAGATACATTTCACATCTCAATTCATTTGACATACATAAAACATCCAATTGACAACGCACTTCATTTGATCACAAACATAAAGCATCCATTTCGCAAATCAATTAATTGAATTGAAATAAAATATCCATTAACAAATACACAATTACAAAAGATCTATACTGCATTTGCACTTAAAAAAGGTTCGTTGATTATGTATCTATGGTGCGGAGTGGAACTGGCCTTCTGGCTTTATGACTTGAGTTAGCAAAAAGTACGCCAACTCTGCTCGAATCCGTCCAAGATCAGGCTGTTTCAATGAAGTTGACGGGATGTACGCAGTCTGTCGATAAGAATATCAATATGCGTATATATGTAACGTGATAAGTATGAAGTAATTATGGAAAGATTGACAAACCTTGGAATTGGTGATCCTCGAGGAATCGAGGAGTAATTCCATATGTTGGCAAACGTAGTATCCACATGTGTTGCCCGGCTGCTGCTGGTGGCACTGCAAAAAATGGAATGTGTTAGTTCAAGAAGCTGTTGCATAGGATTAATTAATGTGAAATAGCGAATACCTTAAAATCTCGAGCATGTGTCAGCAGGCCTTTGGCCCCGCACTTCGAGACACCTCCCATTTCAATGTACATCGCGAACGCCCTACGTGATTCGAAAAAGTTAACCTTAGTCATTCGGAAGGAAAGAAAGAGTACAATATAGGTATGTATGGAGAATATGTACTTACCAATCGATTACTTGGCTGACAACTGTGAAGTACATTTTATTCCTACTTAGGGAATCAAGGTAATATACCTTGTTCCATTTGGGTACAATTACTATTAAAATCCAATGAAAGTTTTGATGGAAGGGCATAAGTACATATTCCTTTTTGAGGCAACCCATCAGTCCTGCTGCAATATACCTCTCGACGAGGGATGTATCCTGGTCGATGGTATCCTTAGCGACCAACTGTGGGTCCAAGAAACCAGCCGATGAGTTGGATAATCTAGCTTTAGTCAGCATGTGTCTATATATATACATACGAAAGCAACAAATTAGATATGACATTTATCGGTATGACATGAACGGAGACTGTGATTGTACACACTTACAGCGTCCAGCATCGAATGATTGAGACGTCGAGAGCGTTGAGCGTGAAAAGATCGAATAAATCCTCAAAGGTGACCACAAACATACACTCTTGAAGACTGTGGTGTAAATCATCCGACATGAATTTAACAGTGATACTTGAGGTCCGTTCTCCCTCTAGCTTATTGGACTGCTGCATATACCACGTGTGCAATTGTATGCAACTATATGCTAGGCGTTGGAGGGCTTTTTGCTCGAGCAACGGCTCGCCAAGCACGAATTTGCGGGCCAAAGGTAGATACGGTATATCATCATTGGTCTTCTTTGCTTTGCCCTTGCTGGCCTTGCTGCCTCGGCTATAGGTCGACTTCACGGCAGTCAACTTTGAAGGTAGCAGTGGTGCAAGTTGCTCTGGCGAGAATAGCACCTGTGGAGATAGCACAGGTGCAGTTACCGGTGGTGGAACCGATTGGTCTTGTAATGGAGATGGCACCGGTGCAATTCACGGTGGTGGAACCGATCGGTCTTGTAATGGAGATGGCACGGTGCGATTCTCGGTGGTGGAACCGACTGGTCTTGTAATGGAGATGGAACCAGTGCATGTTGCTCTGGTCCTGCCACCGGTGAAGAAGCCTCCAGGGAGATGTCGCTTTTGGGTCACTGGATGAATGTTCCAATGGCTTGTCCTAGAGTCACGATCTCGTCGTTGGGGGGCTTTGGTTGCGGGACCACCTCAAAATTGACATGCACACCATCCACATTAACTTTTACGAAGCCTGGCGCTAAAGCTTGACCGTGCACCATGGCCCCGATACTGCATTTAATATGCCCGCCCCAAGCTCGGATTTAATTAGATCTAGATCGAATAATCAGAGCGCATACGGAAAACCCTAGCCAGAGGGTATATATAGGGAGGTTATCACAGACGGTTCTAAACTTAGAACCGTCTGTGATGAATATCACAGATGGTTCTAAGTTTATAACCGTCTGTGATAGTTATACTATCACAGACGGTTTTAAACTTAGAACCGTCTGTGATATTGATATCACAGACGGTTCTAAGTTCAGAACCGCTGCGTGATAAGCCTTTGCGATCGTAGTTATTAAGACAACACCAATAACTACAGCTTGCATTCATATCAACCACCAAACAAATGCATTCATATACAACACCAACCATTGCATTCACACGTTGTATTTCTTGATACATTTTGTCATTCTCAAATACATCACACTGCAGTATTGTTCTATACATAAATGCATGCCAATTCACATGTACATCACACATATACATCACATATACATAAATGCCAATTCACATATATGTCGCACATTCTCATTGTACTTGCTTATTTCCTTTAAAAATTAGCCCTTTATCATGATCAATGCGTAGTAACTAGTTTCGTCACGTTGTTCGTCGTCGACCCTTATGCCATTTCCAAAAGGAGGTAACTCGTCAAATTGATTGTATTCCTCCTCGTTCACTACATTCTCCACTCCGACAATTCTCCTTTTTCCATGAGGAACTACATGGCGTTTCTTATTTGCCGGGTCGGTTACATAGAAAACTTGAACAACTTGATTGGCGAATACGAATGGTTCGTCTTTGTACCCGACACGTTGGAGGTCCACGGTCGTGACACCGTACTTGTCAACCTTCACCTGTGGGAGATGCACCCAACGGCAAAAATAAGGGGATCTTGAAAACCACATAGTCGAGCTCCCAAATCTTTTCTATGAAGTCATAGTACAAGTTTCTCGACCCATCGGTACTGAACGCATCTATGCGGACACCGCTGTTCTGGTTAGTGCTCTTTACATTCTGAGACTGCGTATAGAATGTGTACCCATTTATGTCATGTCCTTGCATGTCACAACTGTAAATGTCGGGCCTTTTGCCAACCATGTCAGCGTCTCACTTGGCGAGCTCCTAGCGATTTGCTTCTTCAACCATTGGTTGAACCGACGGTTGTGTTGCCTCATGATCCAAACATCCGGTCGCTCCGGATTCTGTTGCCGAAGTACATCTTTGTGCTGGTCCACATAAGGCACCACTTCAGTCATGTGTTACAACACCGTGAAATGGGCTTGAGTATACGTGTTCATATTGTAACATCCCAAAATTTTGTTTTCTGAAAAATTAATTTCAAATTAATTATTTTAAAGTATTTGAGTTTTATTTGGATTTGTCCTGAATTTCTGTTTTTGAAAAAGCTAGATTTGAAAATATTTTAAGTAAAACCTAAACATATTATTAAATAAAAAGATATTTTGAATTTATATAAAAATCCTAATTCAAATTAATTATTTGGAGTTATTTGGCTTTTATTTGGTTTCCTGGATTTTCTGGAGTTTAAAAATGTATTTTTTGAAATTAAAAAGTATTTCAAATATGAAAATTAAATACCAACATTAGTTGGAAATATTTTATTGAAGTCTAAAATGTCTCCAGGAAGTTCTCTGAATTTTTCTAGGAATTTTGGAAGTAATTTCATATTTTTCTAAGCTTATTTGAATTTTCTGGCAATTTCTGAAAATCTGAAATCAAAAATAAAAAATTAAAATCCCCTTCCCTCTCCTCCGGCCGCCACGTGGACGGCCGGGATCAACCCACGTCGCCCGCCCGGATCCGCCTTCCCCTCCTCCCCACGCGACACGCGTTCGGCCTGGATCTCGCCCGCACCCCCGCCACGGCCCATCTGGCCCGTCCGCGCCCCCGCTCTCTTTGACCGACCGGGCCCGCTTGTCAGGCGTGTCTTCCCCCGCGCGCCGTCTCCTTCCTCCCGCTCGGCCGCACCTTCACCGCCGCCATTTCCGCCGCCTCCTCGGTGGCCGAATCCCCTTCCTTTCTCCCCCTCTCTTCTCCCCGACCCGACCCCGACATCTCCGCGCCCGAATCCCCCCTTTCCCGCGCCGCTTTCCCCTTTTTCTCCCGCACCGCCGCTAATCCCGCCCTCCGCGAGGAATCCCCGCCGCCTCCTCCCGACCCTATTTAAACCCCTCCCCGGCTCCGCCTCTCCTCGCTCCACTACCCCCTCCGCTCCCCGTTCCTCCTCCGCCACCCGAAAGCGCCCACGCCGTGCGGCCTCTCCCCGAGCGCCGGCGAGCAATCGCCGCCGTCTCCGGCCTTCCCGCGCCACGCCGTCACCTCTCGGCTTCCTCGCCTCGCGCGCGGCCTCCGCCTCTCCGCCGTGCTCCCGGCCACGGAGCGCCGCGCGCTGCTGAGCCCGAACGCCCGCCGCCGTTCGCCAGCTGCCCACCGGCGTGCTCGGTAAGGCCCGCACCCACCCTTGCGATCCCGTGCGGTCCTCTTCCTTCCCGCCATCGCCGTCGCCGCCGCCACACGAGCTCGGCGGCGTGCCGTCCCCGAGCTCCCCTCCGGCCGGCCTCCCACGTCGACTCCCCCGTGCCTACTTGGCGGCTGACATGGCGCCACGCCAGCGCCACCTCGGGCCGTCCCGTCCACGTCAGCGCCTCACGGGCGGCCGTGCCACCTTAGCGCTCGGTTGGGTCCATGGGCCCTGTCCATAGACCCGGGGCCCACCTGTCAGTGGGCTAACCCCGGGGCTGACGTCATAATCCGGAGTTTCCAATTGAAAAATAATTCGGCCAAAAATTAAAATCCCTGGCTGACGCAATGCTGACGCCATAATTCATTTTCCTTTAGAAAAATAATTCCAAAAATCCACTTTTTCCATTTTCTCTCTTTTCAAACTTCCTGGAGCCCGTTCTCCCTCGTTTTAACTCCGTTTGAGCCCATTCAAATTTCTAAATTCATCAAAAATTCCAAACTATCCATTTATTCCATCCTTTCAAATATTTGAAATTTATTTGATATTTCCAAATTCAAATTTCAAATTCCAATACCTAGTTTAATTTCAAAGCCTCAGTTCCATTCCAAATTTCCTGTGCACTTTCAAAATTCAAATTCAAATCTTGCCAAATCTCCATAAAATCCATTCTATTTTCCTTGGTCCAAATATTGTCTCTGTAATTTCGTTTCCCAACCGATCTTCCAGATATTCGTTCTCCCTCGTGTGGACCCCAATTCGCTGAATCTTTCTCCTAAATTCGTCTAAAATCATAATCTATCCAACTATGACCTCTATTTGAATTTTTGAGTTTATTTGAATTTTATTTGTATTTATTTGTTTTGTTGCTTTGTCTTTTCTCGCGTAGATTCCAACGTTGTCGACGATCCCTCTTCACAGCAACAAGAAGACCCAGAAACCCTGCAGGAAGGCAAGTCTCCTTTGATCATCTTGAACCTATGCTTTTGAAATGTTTTAAATATTTTAAATTATGTGCATTTCTATTTACATAAAATCACTAGTTCAAACCTTTAGGAATTAGTTATTCCAACTTTGTTATGCCCTCATTTGACATTGATTGCCATGTACCTTGTCACCCTAGAACTTCCTTTGTCTCAATAATGAGATTAATAATAATCTTTGTGAATATTAGAATGGTAGGATAATGCTTAGTCATGCTATCTAATATCTTTAGAAACTCTTGAAAATGGGAAATTAAGATTTATTGTTGAGCCTTGTGTTATAAAGTTGTGGTGATTGGAGTCACCCTTGTTCTCTTAAAATAAACTAAAATGTGAAAGTTGGTTTAGATTAGGGTGGATGGTTGGTTGGTTTGGTGCAGGAAGCACGAGATCTTGTAAAGTGTATATTCCACCCTAGTCAACTAAGGACCGACGCTTGTGTTTGTCCAGACTGAGCATTAACCGTACAACCACAAGTCTATATGGGTACGACCTAGCTGACTAACTTATGATAGTCTAGTTTAGGTGCCACCAGTGGAAAGTGGGTGCCGTGGATGGACCGGTTATTCACAAAGTGAGGGACAGGGATTTCTTTCAGACTCATATGGCGCAAGAGGGGCTTCTGGTTCGGGCGGTTAGCCTACTGCGGTGAAACCTCGTGGGTGGTATCTAGCTAGATTAGAGTAAGGTAAAGGCTTTGTGATATTTTATCTGGGTCTCATGCCAAAGGAAGCGTGTTGACTTTTAGGATAATTTATCTCTTGTGGGTAAAGTTGTATAACCTCTGCAGAGTGTAAAACTATTCGAATAGCCGTGCCCACGGTCAAGGGCGGGCAAGGAATGCATTCACATGGTAGATTTCTGGTTTTGGTTTTAAAAATCAAAGTTTTTGTATTCCGAGAGTGGAGGGAACTCTCGGAAGGGAATCCTGGCGGTTGGAGCCAGAGAGGGTGGATGTAACCCGCAATATTAACTTGTTCAGTTGGAAATGATTAAGCTAGTGTTGGTGGATAGAGCCATCACTAGAAAATAATTGTTAGTTCTGTTAAAATCATTTACTTTATTAAACTGATGCCTTCGAAAATAATTAGTAGTAATTGAATTATAAAATATTACTTTGTGCAAAAGAACCATATAGCCTTCCTTTGTCAAGCCTTGCATCTATGCATTTTTCCCAAGACTTGCGGAGTACTTTATGTACTCACATGCTACACTCAAAAATAAATCTCAGAGGAAGTTGAAGCTCAAGAAGGTGTCTACGACTACTGCTTCGCTTGTGGTTGTGATGGATTCTTCCCGGAGGACTAGGTCGCGCTTCCCCAGTCAATTGCCTGTGGCGAATTGATGGGTCTTCACCGAGTTTATCTTTTGCTTCCGCTGTGTTTCGTGTGTGCGAGGTCTTAAACCTCTATTGTAATAATGAGACCCTGTGGTCAGTAGTCTTATTTATTGTAATAAATCGTTGATGGTGATGTTTTCCATTCTGTTGACTGTGCACTAGCTTTGATCCGGGACTAGTGTTTGTAATACACGTAGGGTCCGGATTTGGAAATCGGGGCCACACATATCTAGAGTGATTTCTTCCTTCCGATAGTTCCGAGACCCTTCAGCCTCCCCTCATGACGAGATTGAGGGACACCTATCGGTTGAATCTGAGCCATATAATCGACACAAAACTCAATGACCTCTTCGCTTGCATAACCTTCGACGTTGCTGCCCTCCGGCCGAGAACGATTCCGTACGTAGGACTTGAGAATTCCCATGAACCTCTCAAATCGGTATATGCTACGTAGAAATACGGGCCCGCACATTTTTATCTCCCACACAACGTGAACAATGAGATGGACCATGATATCGAAAAACGAAGGAGGGAAATACATTTCAAGGTGACATAGAGTCATCACCACCTCGTCCTACATAGCATCTAGTCCTTCGGGATCGATGACCTTCTGAGCAATTGTGTTAAATAAATAACATAGCCTCATGATTGTCTCTCGGACTTTGATTGGCAAAATATTTCTAATTGCAATAGGGAGCATCTGTGTCATCAGCACATGACAATCATGAGACTTCATGCCATTTAACTTCAAATCTTGCATCGAAACAAGTTTCTTCACGTTGTTTGAGTAACCAGACGGAACTTTGACACCATGCAAGCACCGCACGATTCTGTTTTCTCAGCCTTGGACAGAGTGTAACACATAGGGGAAGGTACGTTCGTCCATTATCGCGCGTGTCGGTGCTAACTCGGGCTTGATGTCCATATCGGCCAAGTCAAGCCGTGCGTTGACATCGCCTTTGTTTTATCACGAATATTCAGAAGAGACCAATCAAGCTGTCGCATACATTCTTTTCTACGTGCATGACATCGATGCAGTGTCGAACATCTAAGTACTCCCAATAAGGTAAGTCCTAAAATATTGATATCTTCTTCCAGGTGTTCTTCTCATGAGCCCTCAATTTACGTCCCTTTCCGAGGACAACATCTAAATCGTTAACCATATCATAAACCTCGTGTCCCCTTAAATGCCTTGGAGCTGAACCATCTTCCTTATCTCTGTCAAATTGTTTCTTCATCTTGCGGTATGGGTGAGCCCTCCGAAGGAACTGGCGGTGACGCATGTAGACGGTTTTGCATGAGTGTCTCAGCCACACACTCTCGGTACCATCTAAACAGTGAGTACAAGCTTTGGCACCTTTTGTACTATGGCCCGATAGGTTACCAAGGGCAGGATAATCATTTATGGTGCAGAACAATAAGGAGCGCAGAGTGAAGTTCTCTCGTTTGTATGCATCCCATACCTATACCCCTTCGTTCCACAGTACTTTTAGATCTTCCACCAACGGAGCTAGGAACACATCAATATCATTCCCAGGTTGTGTTTGGCCCTTGGATAAGTATCGACAGCAAAATATACTTTCGCTTCATACACAACCAAGGAGGAAGGTTATAGATGCAGAGAGTTACGGGCCATGTGCTATGTCACCTCATCATGCTTGAAAGGATTCATTCCGTCTGCATCACCCAAACCTTATATTCCTTGGTTCTGCACCAAGTCTGCAAAACTCCTATCGATGTTTCTCCACTGCGCGGAATCAGCAAGGTGCCTTAGCATTCCATTCTTCTTGCGCTCCTCCGAGTGCCAACGCAGCAGTTTTGCCTCCTTTGGATTTGCAAAAAACCTTTTCAAATGGGGAATTATAGGAAAATACCATGCCACCTTAGCAGGAGGTCCTTTCTTCGCCTCTGTTCCCTCCCCATCATCTGATTGATTGTTACGTTTGTATCAGGATGCGTTGCACACCGGACATACATGCATGTTTACATACTCTTTACGGTAGAGGATACAGTCGTTCGGACATGCATGTTGTTGTGGCTACAAGCCAAACAGGAAAGAAGGGGACTAGTAGAGGAGGAAGAGGAGAGCCAAGTCTGTGGGAGTGTTGGTGAGAATGAGAGGATGCCCCTCTTTGCCCCTCCTCGGGGCTTATATATGAGTGGGGTAGAATGGGAAATCCCCATTCTACCCCTTAGTACTTACAAAGGATGAGGGTACATTGTTATTTACATTGGTATATTCCTCTACACTATTGGGCCTATTACATGTTGGGACTAGTTGCACGACCCAGTAACGGGGGGTTGGGCCACCCCTACAACAGTACTCCCTCGACAGCAAGCGCTGAGGTCCTGATGGGCGAGCTGACGCGATCAACCGCCCCAGCCCCCCGTTCCCCAACAGCAAGCGCGAGGGTGCCGAGTGGTGAGCCGATGCAACTAGTAGCTTGCAGACCCTAGAGGCAATGCCTACGAAGAAATGAGCGAACTCCTATGCTGAATCCCGCGCTGTCCTGCCGAGGCGATGCCTACGAGGCGGACGGCGAAGTCTTGCGCCGGAGCCATGCCGTCCGGTGAAGTCGAGCGCCGACGACGTGCCGCCCCGCCGAGGCGATGCCTACGAGGCGGACGGTGAAGTCCTGCGCCGGAGCCGTGCCATCCCACCGAGGCGATGCCTACGAGGCGGACGGCGAAGTCCTGCACCGGAGCCGTGCCGTCCCACCGAGGCGATGCCTACAAGGCGGACGGCGAAGTCTTGTGCCGAAGCCGTGCTGTCCCGCCGAGGCGATCGCGTACGAGGCAGACGGCGAAGTCGAGCGCTGACGACGTGCCGCCCCGCCAAGGCGATGCCTACGAGGCGGACGGCGAAGTCCTGCGCCGGAGCCGTGCCGTCCCGCCGAGGCGATGCCTACGAGGCGGACGGCGATGTCTTGCGCCGAAGCCGTGCCGTCCCGCCAAGGCGATGCCTACGAGGCGGACGGCGAAGTCGAGCGCTGACGACGTGCCATCCCGCCGAGGCGATGCCTACGAGGCGGACGGCGAAGTCCTGCACCGGAGCCGTGCCGTCTCGCCGAGGCGATGCCTACGAGCGAGCAGCGCGCGGTCTTGCACCGGCCGTGCCGTCCCGACGCAGGCGATGCCTACGAGGCGACGGCGGTCGAAGCGCCGACGACGTGCCGTCCCGCCGAGGCGATGCCTACCAGGCGGACGGCGAAATCTGCCCGAGCCGTGTCGTCCCGCCGAGGCGATTCCTCTGAGAGGCGACGGCAGTCTTGCGCCGCCGTGCCGTCCCACCGAGGCGATGCCTACGAGGCGACGGCGGTCGAAGCGCCGACGATGTGCCGTCCCGCCGAGGCGATGCCTCACGCGGGCGGCGAAATCTGCACCGAGCCGTGCCGTCTCGCCGAGGCGATGCCTACGAGGCGGACGGTGAAGTCTTGCGCCGAAGCCGTGCCGTCCCGACGAGGCGATGCCTACGAGGCGGACGGCGAAGTCGAGTGCTAACAACGTGCCGTCCCGCCGAGGCGATGCCTACCAGGCGGACGGCGAAGTCCTGCACCGGAGCCGTGCCGTCTCGCCGAGGCGATGCCTACGAGGCGGACGGCGAAGTCTTGCGCTGAAGCCGTGCCGTCCCGCCGAGGCGATGCCTACGAGGTGGACGGCGAAGTCGAGCGCCGGTGACACCGCCGTTCCCTACCTTCAAAAATAGTGCCCGCGGAGAGCGGGCACTTGCGGCGTAGGCCGAGGGCACTACGCACGCCGAGGTAGGGAGGCGAAGCCGCCGTTCCCCTACCATCAAAATAGTGCCCGCGGAGAGCGGGCTCTTGCGGCGTAGGCCGAGGGCACTACGCACGCCGAGGTAGGGAGGCGAAGCCGCCGTTCCCCTACCTTCAAAAATAGTGCCCGCGAGAGCGGGCGCTTGCGGCGTAAGCTGAGGGCACTACGCACGCCGAGGTAGAGAGACGAAGCCGCCGTTCCCTACCTTCAAAAACAGGGTCCGCGGAGAGCGGGCGCTTGCGGCGTAGGCCGAGGGCACTACGCACGCCGAGGTAGGGAGGCGAAGCCGCCGTTCCCCTACCTTCAAAAACAGGGCCCGCAGAGAGCGGGCGCTTGCGGCGTAGGCCGAGGGCACTACGCACGCCGAGGTAGGGAGGCGAAGCCGCCGTTCCATGCCCGCAGATAGCGGGCGCTTGCGGCGTAGGCCGAAAGCACTACGCACGCCGAGGTAGGGAGGCGAAGCCGCCGCTCTCCTACCTTCAAAAACTCACGACGCACTCCCTGGTGCAACGCGCGCGATATCCTAGTGGTGCGTTGCTAAAGCGATGCACTCCCTGGTGTAACGCATGCGAGGGCGCGATATCCCAGTGGTGCGTCGCTAAAGCGATGCACTCCCTGGTGTCTCGGCCATCGTACTATTTTTTATACTCCGTAGAGTGCATGGGATCAACATCCACATCTTATTTATACTCCGTAGAGTGCGCATAAGGACAATGTCCATGCGTGCGCGGCATTCGCGTCTTGTTTATACTCCGTAGAGTGCGCAGGGACAACATCCGCGTCTTATTTATACTCTGTAGAGTGCGTGGGGAGGCGGACCTCGACGCTACGTCTTATTTAGAGTCCGTAGTCTGCGTGCGGAGGCAAGCCTCCGCACGTTGCGGGCGGTGAAGGCGCGTGCGGAGGTGGACCTCAACGCTACGTCTTATTTATACTCCGTAGAGTGCGTGCAGAGGCGGACCTCGATGCTACATCTTATTTATACTCCGTAGAGTGCGTGCGGAGGCGGACCTCAATGCTACGTCTTATTTAGAGTCCATAGACTGGCACGTACGGAGGCAAGCCTCGACGCTACGTCTTATTTAGAGTTCGTAGACTGGCGCGTGCGGAGGCAAGCCTCGACGCTACATCTTATTTTAGCGTCCGTAGACTGGCGCGTGCTGAGGCAAGCCTCGACGCTACGTCTTATTTTAGATTCCGTAGACTGGCGCGCGCAGAGGCAAGCCTGGACGCTACGTCTTATTTTAGTGTCCATAGACTGCGTGCGGAGGCAAGCCTCCGCACGTTGCGGGCGGTGAAGGTGCGTGCGGAGGCGGACCTCGACGCTACGTCTTATTTAGAGTCTGTAGACTGGCGCGTGCGGAGGCCAGCCTCGACGCTACATCTTATTTAGAGTCCGTAGATTGGCGCGTGCGGAGGCAAGCCTCGACGCTACGTCTTATTTTAGAGTCCGTAGACTGGCGTGTGCGGAGGCAAGCCTCGACGCTACGTCTTATTTTAGAGTCCGTAGACTGCGTGCGGAGGCAAGCCTCCGCACGTTGCGGGCGGTGAAGGTGCGTGCGGAGGCAGACCTCGACGCTACATCTTATTTAGAGTCCGGAGACTGGCGTGTGCGGAGGCAAGCCTCGACGCTACGTCTTATTTAGAGTCCGTAGACTGGCGCGTGCGGAGGCAAGCCTCGACGCTACGTCTTATTTTAGAGTCCGTAGACTGGCGCGTGCGGAGGCAAGCCTCGATGCTACGTCTTATTTATACTCCGTAGAGTACGCCGACGCTCGAGGCAATCGTGCGGTTTAAATCAAAAAGAGAACCAAAACCGAGGCATGAAAGAGATGGCCGAAGACTTGCCACAACAAAGCGTTTGAGAGTGCAGCACCGGAAAAGCAACCACGGCCAAATCAAATGCTTTTAGAATGGAACCGTAGCCGCAATGAATAATATGCTGTATAACCATTTTCTTAAAGCCATGCATGCAAGAAATGCAGCAGGGTTATTGAAGCCTCGCACGTAATCACGTGCAGTACGTACCAGGCAAGACGATGGCGACGTGGAGTAAACTCCTTAGATGCGGAGACCCTGGCCGCGCGAAGCTAGCGGAGGCCTCACCGTGAGACGCAAAGCCGACGCCATGCGTCAAGTGCTCTAGCTGTGGAGTCCGAGCGAATGCCGGCGAAGTCACCATGGGGGCAAGCGGAGGCCGGCGAAGACTCCCTGGAGCTGAAGCGAAGGCCTGCGCAGTTGTCGTGGAGCTGAGCGAAGGCTTGGAGGCGTGGTCGCTATGGCCTGCTCGGGCTCCAACGAAGCCTGCTGGGTCCTCGCTTCCGCCTCCTCCATCGCCGCGACGGTCCGGAGCACGACCTCCGTCGCCGGCTTGACGGGCGAGCAGGGGGCGGACCTTGGCCAGCCGGAGCCCCCACCGCGGCATGCCACAGCTGCTGCATTGGTTCCTCCGCGCGTGCTTGGCCGGCTTGGAGCTTCTGTAGCACATGGAGATAGAAGTCTCGCTACGCCTGCTCGTGTACGTGCATGGCCTACGCCTTGTAGACTGCAGGGGCTCGTTGAAGACTTCGGACACCAATGCGAAGGCTACAGATGCCACGGCGGAGGCTCTGAAGACGCTGGCAAAGACTCTGAAGAGCTCGGTGAAGGCCTCGGGGAGGTCGGCACGGACTCCGAGGGGCTTGCCGAAGACTCCGGGCGATCGTCGCCGCTCACGCCAAGGTGCTTCACCGCAACTCCGTGACCGAGGTCCTTGCTGGAGCGAAGGCTCGGGGCGCCTTGCATGCAGTGCCACGCACGTAGTGTCCTTTCGCATGAGGGAGCGAAGTTGCCAGCGGGGCGATGGCCGGCGAAGTCATCCGAGCCGAGCCAAGGCCCCGGCCGCCCGTAAGCCGAGGCGACGCGCGCCGCGGGTCGGCTGAGCCATGCGAGTCATGCGCGAGAGGCGTGGGCGAGAGACTCGGGTGACAGCGATCTTGCGTTGGCGTTGAGGTGGCCGTTACACCGAACGCCGTGAGGGCTATCGCATGCTGGCGCGACTGCTCCTGCGATGCCGAGTTGGAGGCCGGTGGAGCGTGATTCCCGAAGACGCCTTGTCGGAGGCCCGCAGGCTCGTATGAAGCGCAGACGGGTACCCCCTGCATGCGTTCATGAGGCCTACATGAATCTTGTCTCAGCGGAAGTCATCGCGCGGAGACCCAGCGGCGAGGCGACGGCGTATTGGCGTTGAGGCGCATGGAGGCCGGGGCTGAAGCCGCGAGCTTCGTCGTGACTGGGAGTGCTACGTCGGGCTCCGCCTTCATACGCCAAACTTTGCGCGCGCGCGACCCGGGCCTCCGCTCGACGTGCCGAGCTTCTCCACCTTCGCATCGAGCCTTGCCGGCCTCCTTCGAGTATAAAGGGACTCCGAGCGGGAGACTTCGTGCCTGCATGGACTCTGAGCGGGGGACTTCGTGCCTGCTTGCACAGTGTTTTCTTATGCATGCGGCATCTGCGTGAAGGTCAGCGAAGGCGTGCTGAAGCCGAGTCGAAAGCCGGCGAAGGCATCCCGGGTCCGAGCGGAGGCCGGCGGAATCGACGCGGAAGCTCATGCGGTGCGTGCGGAGTCCTGGATACGGAAGCCACGCCGACGCGAAGTCTGGAGTGGAGGCAACCTCACCGTGGCGGTGTCGGCGAGTTGACGCGGGCTCCGCTCGGAAGCTCAGAGCAAGCGACCTCGCCTTCAGCGTTGGGGAGGCCTCACGGCGAAGCGTGGGGTCCGGTGACGTCCATTACTCGCGGAGGTTGGTGGCGGCGGAGTCCACGAGCGCGGAGGCCGCGAAACCTCGCGTAGGGTGGTGACTGTGAGATCTGGACCTGGCCGCATACCTAGGTCCAGCCGGGTTTTTATTCCCCGGGCCACAGGTCCACATGGGCGGAACACAACCAAGCCCACGGAGCAACGGAGCAACAACCTTATAAGTGGTGCTGGGCCTTCTCCCCCAAAAGACTAGTCCAATGGGTGGGGCTCCCCACACTTATAAGTTGTGCTTTCTCCTCTTCCACAACCAATATGGGATTATTCCCAACAATCTCCCCCCCACACATTGGTTGGACACATCTACAACCATGAGGTCTAAGGAGGTGTTAGGCACCTAGGCTCGATACCAAATGTGAGATCTGGACTGGCCGCATACCTAGGTCAGTAGGTTTTTATTCCCGGCCACAGTCCACATGGGCGGAACACAACCAAGCCCACGAGCAACGGAGCAACAACCTTATAAGTGGTACTGGGCCTTCTCCCCCAAAGACTAGTCCAATGGGTGGGGGCTCCCCCACACTTATAAGTTGTTCTTTCTCCTCTTCCACAACCAATGTGGGATTATTCCCAACAATCTCCCCCCCACACATTGGTTGGACACATCTACAACCATGAGGTCCAAGGAGGTGTTAGGCACCTAGGCTCTGATACCAAATGTGAGATCTGGATCTGCCGCATACCTAGGTCCAGTAGGGTTTTATTTCCCGGGCCACAGGTCCACATGGGCGGAACACAACCAAGCCCACGGAGCAACGGAGCAACAACCTTATAAGTGGTACTGGGCCTTCTCCCCCCAAAAGACTAGTCCAATGGGTGAGGGCTCCCCCACACTTATAAGTTGTGCTTTCTCCTCTTCCACAACCAATGTGGGATTATTCCCAACAGTGACGACCCCACACGGGGGCCGGGTCGACGAGCAGCGCTACGCGCGGGGTGGACTACTATTCCACGTCCTGCTTCATCGGCGTGTCAGACTGCTCATGCATCGTCTACATACCAAAAACCAAGACGGAGAGAGAGAGGAAAGAGCTCGCATATGGATGGAAACTTGAATGTACACGCTGCATGCATGCATGAGATGGTACGGATGGGTATTTATGCCATGCACGGCTCCCTGACGAATGTATGGGTAGCTACATGGTTGCATGCGTGGAAGGTTTACGTGAGACTTCGTATTTTCTCATGCATGCATGGACGGAGCATACTACAGGCTGGGACTTCGCGCATGCGCGGAGTTGCGGGAGACTTCGCGAACGCGCGCCGAAGACTTCGCGTACACGCGCCGGAGACTTCAGGCAGGGACTTCGCGCATGCATGGGGTTCCGTGCGTAGACGGCGAGGGCGCGGAGGCCAGAGCTGCGGCGCAGACTCCGACAGTATGTGAAGCTGGCCACTTCCACGGTCCAACACATTGCTTTTCCCATCAGATCTGCCAGATCTAGATCCAAAAAAGAAATGAGGGCTCACAGCAGATCTGTGTGCTCACTCACAGGCTCACAACGCCTTTGCCATATTTAACGAGGTGCATGTATATATCTCAAAGCAAATGAGCTAGCGACAAGATGAACTTATCTGTGATGCTCATGATGCGAGCAACCTGAGATACTCCCATTCCACGCTAGGAAGCTCCTCCGGTGGTGGCCACCTCTAGCGCCCTTGCGTCGCTTCTCGCTCTGTCCCCACGGACGGCGCCATCTGTTGTGGCTACAGGCCAAACAGGAAAGAAGGGGACTAGTAGAGGAGGAAGAGGAGAGCCAAGTCTGTGGGAGTGTTGGTGAGAATGAGAGGATGCCCCTCTTTGCCCCTCCTAGGGGCTTATATATATATGAGTGGGGTAGAATGGGAAATCCCCATTCTACCCCTTAGTACTTACAAAGGATGAGGGTACATTGGTATATTTACACTGGTATATTCCTCTACACTATTGGGCCTATTACATGTTGGGACTAGTTGCACGACCCAGTCACGGGGGGTTGGGCCATCCCTACAACACATGTATTCTTTCTACTTCCATTCCCAACGAACAAAGAACCTTCTTGGCTTTATACGTGGTTTTAGGCAACTCATTTCCCTCCAGAAGCATGTCCGCTAAAAGACCTAGCAGCGCCGTGAAACTCTTGTCGGACCAACCGTTGCTTGCCTTCAATTTCAACAGTTCAAGCACGGCTGACAACCTCGTGTACTTGCAGCACGTGAACAAAGGTTTCTCCGAGTCCTCCATCAAGCCCCGGAATTTAACATACTCTCTCTCATCATAGTTCTCTTCTACATCGCGAAGCATCTCGATCAGTTATCATCGTGCAACCTATCCGAATCGAGCGACAATCGACATCATCCGGCGGCATGTCATTCACTTCACCGGTGATGTCATCCGGTAGCATATCATTCACTTCACCGGTGATGTCATCCAGCGGCATATGATCATTCACTACGCCATGACTGGTCCAACACGTATAATCCTTTTTGAAACCCCTCCGAATCAAGTGCACTTCAATTTGCCCTCGGTTCTTAAACATCTTTAAATTCTTACAGTCAGTGCATGGACAATACATATATTCCACCCCCTTATTCAACATATCCCCCATTAATGTACTCTTCACTCACACAACTCGCGGCATACATCCAGCTTCGATCCTACGTTACATACATATATAACAACTTAGTATTAAAAATTAGATTAACTAATTATTACTACATATATACCGGCCACATTTATTATATTGAGGCTTAATTTGCTAGCTCAATTCATATTATAAACACAACAACTATTATATAACCAACAATTTTGCAAATTAACCATCTTCAATAACACTCATGGATTACTTAGACCTAAATTGTAATGCAATTAAAGAAAAAAATAAATTTTATTACTAACCATATCTAGAGCAACCAGGAAAGTATGAATCTTCAAAGCTCAATCTCTGCCTCTTCCCACCAAATTAACTGGCCTGAAATCGCCTAGCTTCCTCCTGAGCAAAAAAGTGCGCAGCAGTGGCTAGATCTGGATCGAAATGAAGACGATGCGGTCTGAGCAGCGCAATAAATGCCTAGTGCCATTATCACAGACAGTTTTTAATAAAAAACCATCCGTGATAACCAGCTTATCATAGACGGTTTTTTTATTAAAAACATCTGTGATAATCTGGGATTATCACAGACGGTTCTTAATATAGACCGACCGTCTGTGATACTCCTTTTTCCCGCCACAAATACCACAGACGGCCTCCAAATTACAACCGTTTGTAATAGTGTACATCACAGACGGTTTCACAAAACCGTCTGTGATTTGGCGTCTACTATTAGGCTTTCTATAGTAGTGTAACTCGTGTTATCTAGAGTTAAAAAAATCATGTGCTACCTCAACACCGCAAATTTGATTGGGCCTACACATAGAAGAAGTGCATGGCCTCATATAAACCAGCTACTATTCGGTTGTTGTTGGTTGCTTCACACCTACTTGAAAGGGCCTAGGGGTGGATTTCTTTTTTTTTGCGAAAGGCAAATTACATGAGGTTAATGTTGGAATACGAGTAGTCTACATTAGATTAAAATTTTCTACTGTGTAAACCAGAAAGCCATATGAGTAAGAGATCATAGATCGTTACCACTAGGAACGCAGTGCAGCGGAAATAGAGTTGAAGTGTCCGGTTCAATGAAGCGCGTGTCAATATAGTGGAATTAGTCGATTATCCTCTAGCCAACCGTCTCCTCCTTGCGATCATCCCGATCAATGTAGCAGTTGTAGCAACATCTATCTCGAGGTCCACACGTCTAGGGATGGAATGCCATGCATCGGTGTGCTAGAACTAGCGTGCATGGCAAGGGTTATGAGAAGTGGCGGCTAGGGTTTTGATGGGTATGTCTCGGGATACCTCCTTCAGCCCCCGCACCTCCCTTTACATAGTTTCCAATTGAATCATTATCCGATACGATTAGATATCATATCTAACACAGAAAGGATTAGGCTGGGTCTTTATCCAATATGAGTAGAGATCGTATCCCATTTGGAGAACCTCCAACCGGATCAAATATGAGTAGAGATCGTATCCCACTCAGAGTCTATCATCCAAACCCTTATTGCTCTGACCTGTTAAGTATGTGACCCTGTAGATTCATGTATATTTGGCCATGGGTTGAAAACTCCTGTTCGGTCCATAAGTCAGTAGCGGTGTCTAGCACGACATAATGACTCCCAAATATAAATAAAGATCATATCAGACATACCTATATACTGCTTATGTACCGATCTCTTTGCTTTATGATATCAGATCGAACTCAAGGCGAGAAACATGCTATCATATGATAGCTCGATCCTTCACTCGAACATGTAGTAGATTACTCTGTTGTGATTAACTCCTCAACCACATTCGGCATGTCCATGTACTTTCTTGATCCAACCACATCAAGTGGCCCAGAGATAACTCTCCTATTATATTGGAGGCATAAATTATATCTTAATTGTTCACATTCCTCTACATATGTCATAGTAAACCCGAAAGCTACCTTATGACCACTATGTTACGGAGTAGTGTTTGGTAACCCCTAAGTAAACTATTACACATGTAGAAAACCGTGACAATCTTAGGTCTAAGGATCCTATATACACTATGTATGAGACCAACTAATAACACTTAAGAATATAACAATCCCTACATCATCTCATGGTAGGTCAATCCAATACCATATTCTTTAACATGTGTCTATATTAT
This sequence comes from Dendrocalamus sinicus, assembly GCA_036346575.1. NCBI lineage: Eukaryota > Viridiplantae > Streptophyta > Magnoliopsida > Poales > Poaceae > Dendrocalamus > Dendrocalamus sinicus. The sequence goes on along the minus strand of CM070662.1, from coordinate 18,434,727 downwards.
TGATTTGATATATTCATACCCATGATTCGTGAAATATGATCATCAATCAATACATGTGGTAATCTGTAAAATCATAATTGTTCCACATAATGAGATAAGATTAAGGATGATTTAGAATAATATGAAAATATAAAATAAAGAGTTTTACGAACAAGTTACATACTTGTTGATTAATATAAAAGACATTTATTCAAGAGATAAATAATATATTATTTACAAGACCATAAACATAGAAGTGATACAATTATCTGCATGTTGCCTCTAGGACATATCACTAACAATCTCCCTCTTGCGCTAGAGTCAATTATGCAAGTATCTCATACCCATAGCTCTTCTGTGTGCCTCATGCTTTGGCTTTGGAAGAGACTGTCAATGAATTAGTAATATTTAAATCCATGTGTGTTTTGCTTATCTTCACACAACCTCTATCAACAATCTTGCGAATGAGGTGAAAACACCGAACTATGTGCTTGTATTTTTTATGAGATCTAGGCTCCCTGGCCTATGCAATGGCTCCACTATTATCACAATAGAGATCCACTGGACTCAAAGTACTAGAGACCACACCTAGCTCAAAGATGAACTTCTTTATCCAAATAGCCTTCTTTGCAGCTTCAAAAGCTGCAATATACTCAGTCTCTATTGTAGAATCAACAACCATCTCTTTCTCGGAACTTTTCCAGCACACTACTCCATTATGACAAAACACAAACCCATACTACAATAAAAAAATCATCTTTATCAGTTTGAAAGCTAGCATCAGTGTAACCATTTATGACTTGTTCTTCCTCACCATCATAAACAAGGAACGCATCCCTAATCCTCCTTAAATATTTTAGGATGTTCTTTACATCTATCCAGTGACCTTCACCTGGATCTGACTTACTGGCAACACTTAGAGCATATGACACATGTAGGCGTGTACAAAGCATGACATACATGATAGACCCAATGGCAGAAGCATATATAATCTTACTCATCTGGTCTCACTCATCAGCTATCAAAGAACATTGAGTCTTACTATGACTTATACCATATGACATAGGCAAGAAACCCTTTTTAGAATTCTGCATGTTGAACCGCTTCAATACTTTATCAATGTACGTATCATGGCTTAATCCAATTAGTCATTTAGTTCTATCTATATAGTCTTTATGCCCAAAACATACACTGCCTCTCCTAAGTATTTCATAGAGAAACTATTTCTTAATGAAGACTTGAAATAAGTGCGCTCTGAGAGACCATGTGGAGGTCATCCCGTGTGTGTGATGAGTAATTGACAAAGGTTTAGGATAGTCGAGTTTGGATTGTGTGGTCGGACCATGTCGTTGCGTAGTGCAATGGGCTCGGTCGGATTTGGTCAAACTTGGTCATATGGGATTAGGTTGCATATTCCGATGATTCGACAGGGTTGGACTTCGTCATGAGTAAGTATGATGTGCTTATGCTATTTACGCTTTCATGTATCGAGCGATGCTATGTGACGTGTTTCTTGTCCGTGTGACTGCAGGACATCGAGGTGGAGTCGTGGTGAGACACGAGGTGACCGGACTAGACACAGGGAGGTGTCGAGGTCAGAATGGTCGGATGTGTCGAAGACGGCGGAGATTCGATGTGGTTGCGAGTCGTGGACGACAAGGAGCGCGGAAGCTTCCCGGAAGGTGCACGAGGGGCGAATCGGTAAATTCGCAAGGCTGCACAAGCGGGAACGGGCTCCGTTGGATTTAGCGGGCGTAACGGGGTGGAGACCCGTTAGCCAAGCGTTATAAATAGGTGGAGGGGGCTGCATGCCTCCCCATGGCTTTAGGAGAGAGTTAGGGTTTTAGTGGGTCAAAAGAGGCTTTGAGAGGTGGTTTTGGCTTTAGTCTTTAGTGGTTGAGAGCAGGTGAGAGGGGCAGAGTTGTGTCTCCTTCGATGCCCTCTATGTGAGCTCTCTGTGTCTGTGTTCATCCCCTCCTCCAAGCATGTATGGATGAGTGTTCTTGAGATGGAGAGGGAGAGGTAGAGGAGAATCCATGTAATCTTCCATCTTGTTCTAATGTCCATACGTATTGGGACTCCTCTGTATTCCTCTTGTTGATTTGGAATGGAAATCTGAAATTTATTTATCCTGTTCGTGCTCTCTGTTCTTGTTCATCCCTTTTGGAGTGATTTTTGATTTTCTGAGTTTTTAGTTGTTTCTTGCTGGGAAGGTCCAAAATGGATTGCTATGACATGGGATGATATCTTTAGACCATTTGGTCAGGTTCCCCCAAGAGCAAATCAATTCTATTCTCAGATTTTCCCCATTAGCCTCTTATGTTCTTTTCTCCTGTTCGGTTTTGATGAACTTCTTGATTCCTTTCATGAGATAGGCTAATATTTGGGGTTTTGAGTCTTCAGGTTATTGCTAACATATTCCCAAAGTCTCTTGGCCAAAGGATCAAATTTGAGATGGCAGTTTGAATTTTGATGTTGCTCTTTGCCTGAGCCTTCAGTTTCTAGGGTTTTGAAGCATTTCTTGTTTTCCTCTTTGAGATGGCCTCGAGATTTGGTGCGAGGTTCCTGTAGCTATTGCTAATCTATCCTCAAAGTCTCAAGGCCAGAGGACCAAAGATGAAATGGGAATTTGAGTTTTTGCACTGCTCTCTGTATTTTTCTAGTTCTTGTCAAAATTCTGAATTTCTTGAGTTGTTGTTGTTTTCTCTTGTTGTTTGGAGTCCCTAGGCTATTTAGTTTAGTGTTTTGACAGTTTGGGCTTGGTTAGAAAAGAAGAAAATCACAAATTCCATGTTTTAGTGAGGTTCTCTAAATTTTTACTGAACTTTCGGGCTGCTGGAACCAGGGGGCGGTCTGACCGGGTTTTACCCAGCGGTTAGACCGGCTATTACCCAGCGGTCAGACCGGCTATTACCCAGCGGTCAGACCAGCTATTACCTAGCGGTCAAACCGGCCTTAGGGTTTTGTTGCAGGTTTTTTCTTGGGTGCTTTCTCTCTGTTCTTTTCCCTTGGTTGATTTCTCCAGATTTCCAGAGAGCTTGAGGATATCTCTTCATAGCTTTTCTTCGTAGCTATAGAAGAAGATTTTGTCGTAGGTACTTGAGGGGGACGAATTTTTAGTAGTCGACATTTACCCCCCTCTGTCACCATTTCGGTCCAACAATTGGTATCAGAGCCGGTTAGCTCTAATTCATAGATCTTAACCGGTCTCTAGAGCCATGGCGACGGACAAGTACTCCACCAAGCCGCTCATTTTCGATGGCATCGATTACCCTTTCTGGAAGAGCCGAATGGAGACATACATCCAAGCTCAGGGGTATGCCATCTGGCGGAAGGTGAAGGTGCGATTTGTTGTTCTTGCCGATGAGAACATCAATGCCGGGAACATGGCTGATGTTGAGGCAAATGCGAAGGCAAGGAACATCATTATCGGGGCTTGAGCGAGCGGGTCGATCGCATCTCTCACTGTCGTGCGCCTCGATATCTGGGTGACCCTCGGCGATACCATGAGGCACCACCCGGATCAAGACGGTTTGACAGACCGGTTCAGCGAGAATACAACAAATTTGAGATGCTTGCTGGTGAGTCCCTCGATGAGTGTTTTGCGCGTTTCCACAAGATCTTGAGCAACCTCCGACCGGTCGGTCTCACATACCCCGACTCGGACAACGCTCGTCAGATGCTCGCGGCACTTGATCTGCGTGTTTGGGAGATGAAAGTGACCACCATCAAAGACACGACAGACCTCTCGACCTTGACTCTTGACGCGCTGTACTCGCGCCTCAAGACTCATGAGATTGACGTTGTCTCTCGTAGGTCGAAGTCACATTCGATGGCTTTGGTCACCGATCCCGTTTCTTCTTCTGGTCTTTCTTCTGAGTCTTCTTGCGGTTTCTCCCTTGCTGCTCTCTGTGACATAACTGATGATCAGTTAGAGCAGCTCGCGGATGAGCAACTAGCCCTCCTTGCTCGAAGATTCTCCCAGCTTACAAGGGGAGGAGGGACAGAATGAGAGGAGGACCCGTGATTTGCTTCGAGTGTGGTGGCCCCAACCACATTCGTGCAAACTGCCCCAAGCTGGAGAAGGACAAGAACGACTACGGTGGTTCGAGCAAGAATGACTACACCGACAAGAACCGCAACAAGAAGCCTCCAACGCACCCTCAAGGCAAGAAGAAGTTCTGTGACTTTGGGAAGGTCAAGAAGCTTTTCACCGCGTCCTCACCGCCTTCGACGACCTCGACCTCAGCGAGGTGGAGGGATGGAGCGACGACGATGGGACGGGTGACCAAGAACCCAAGAGCGGCGACGACTTCTCCGGCATGTGCTTCATGGCCCTTGAGGGCGAACTAAGCGACAGCGAGCTGTACTCCAACTCGGACGAGGTATGCCCCACCTACGACCAGCTCAATCATGCTTTTCTTAAGCTAGGTGGATTTCATGCTAGAGCTAGGGCTAGGTGTACTGAGTTAGAGAAGGAAGTAGATAGATTGTCACTAGAGATTATTGCTCTTACATCTGCTCCCTCTGGTGACATGGAGAAACTAAGGACCTCGCATGATAGTCTGTCCTCTGAACTTGATCTTGTTAAGATGGAGAATATTAGTCTCTTGGCTGAGCTTGAGATGAGTAGGGTAGTTCCTGTTTCATCTGCTGTTGTTGAGACTACATCTTGTACCTCATGTGAGGATAAGGACAATGCTTTTAGAGGTCTTTATATCATGCTCCTTGATCTACCCGAAACTTGTGAAAGTTGTAATAATTTGAAGATGAACCTAAAACGGGCAGATCATAAAATTTTTGAGTTGTATGCTTGGTTGCTTGAGCCAGCCACTTCATGCTTGAACTGTCCTAGATTAACTGCTGAACTTGAATCTGTTTCCAAACAGTTTCAAGAAATGATTGACAACAACAAGAAAATGGCTCGATATGACTAAGGATCTGTTAGCTCACCATGCATTAGTTGTGATAAACTAAAACTTGAACTTGTTGCTTTGAATGAACAATGTGTGAAGCTAACTAAGGATTTACTAGAGAAGCCATCAACTCATTGTGATGTGATTGCTGAGGTGGGGGAGAAGCCCCGGGGTAAGGTGGAGACGCCTAGCGGCGTGAACCAAGCGGCTAGTAGTAGGTCTGTCCTTCGAGTGGTGTGCGTGCACAAGCCATTCTTTCCTCTCTGTTGGTTCTTCTTACGCTTCCTTACCTTCTCTGCCTCTTCTTCCCCTGCTCTTCTTGCACCTCTCTCTTTCGGAGTGTCGGTATCTTATGAACACTTTCGAGAGATTTGTAGGAGGCAAGAAGAAGCTTAATCTTATTCTAGACCAATCCAAGATTTGCAAATTTAATCAAAGTCTAGGATACGATTTCTATGAGGACATGAGGAAGCATCCACCTGCCGTGCTCGGACCCATAGCACCAGTGTGATCGAGATGAGCCGGACCGAGAAAGTCCAATTTAAGTCAGCGGGTTTTGTGCGGGGATTTTCTGACAGCAAGGTGATTCCACTCGCTTCGCCTCTCGGAAGGCGAAGCCTCCCCGTGCTACTTCTACCTCTCAGAAGGTGAAGTATCACTGCACCTTCTGTCAGAAGGATGGACACTCAGTCGATCGATGCTTCAGGCGCGCCAAGATCGCGCGTAGAGATCGTGTTGAGTTTCTTAGGCGCATTCAGAGTCAGCCTCAGACCTTGAGTGCACCTCAGACCAACACGAGATCCAGGTTTTCTTCTGATGGGTTTGGGCAGCATCGAGGACTTGATTTTTCTGAGTTCTCTGGTTTTCGTCCTCATGCTGCTCTTGGTCGTGACTTCCGCCGTCCTGAGGGTAGATCTCGTTTTCCCCGTCGAGATAGCTACCTGTGGCGTGTTCAGCATGTTGCTGGTGACTTGACTCGCTCGCCGTGGCAGTCAAGCCCAACAACGGCCAGTGCCGCTCACGGACCTTCCTGGCATTTTGAGTGACAGAGCGTAGGGTAGATAGAGGTCGATCGTGCTTGACTACTTCATCTGCTCGACGTGTTACTCAGTATTGGGTGCCAAAATCACTCTTGATTTACCCCAGTACTGAGATTTTACTCTCTGTTTGACTCAAGTTCGCTAGGTAGGGAAGGGAAAGGTGTGGCTCGCAGACTCCGGGTGTTCACGACACATGACCAGAGACTCCCATTGGTTTTCTTCTCTTGCCCATGCTCCAGGTGATGAGACGATCACCTTCGGAGATGTTTCATCCGGGCGCGTCATCGCCAAAGGTTCAGTGCGCGTAAATGACTCTTTTATTTTGAGAGATGTTGCCTTGGTTAGTAAGCTGCAGTATAATTTGCTTTCAGTCTCTCAGCTTACCGATGACGGTTACGAGGTGAGCTTTAAGAAAAACAATTGCAAAATTCTTGATTCTTCGGGTAGTCTGGTTTGCGGGATTTCTCGTTTTGGGAGGATCTTTCGTGTTGATTTTTCTGAGTCTTCTGGTGATCCTCTCAGGTGTTTAGTTGCTTTTGAGTCCCGCGACCTTTCTTTCTGGCATAGGAGACTTGGTCATATTGGATTTGACCATTTAACCCGAGTTAGCGGCCACGACCTCATTCGTGGTCTGCCGAAACTCAAGATGGTCAAAGATCTAGTTTGTGCTCCTTGCCGGCATGGCAAGATGGTTGCCGCTTCTCATCCTACGGTCACAGTGACTATGACTGATGCACCAGGACAGCTGCTCCACATGGATACAGTTGGACTAGCTCGAGTGTAGTCAGCAGGAGGGAAGTGGTATGTTCTTGTCGTGGTCGATGACTTCTTGAGGTATTCTTGGGTGTTTTTCTTAGCCTCGAAGGATGAGACGTTTACACATTTCTGAGGTCTTTTCAGTAGGCTTTCTGTTGAGTTTCCGGGTGCCTTACGAGCGATCCGCAGTGACAATGGCACGGAGTTCAAGAATTCCTACTTTGAGAGGTTCTGCGATGAGGCAGTGTAGAGCATCGCCTTCTCCTCTCCTCGTCCCACAAAAAATGGCGTCGTGGAGAGAAAGAACCGTACCTTGGTCGAGATGGCTAGGACGATGCTTGATGAGTACTCTACACCGCGGAAGTTTTGGGCTGAGGCTATAGCCACCGCGTGCCATGTCTCAAATCGAGTTTTCCTTAGGGCACACTTGCACCTCACTTCTTATGAGTTGAGATATGGGCGAAAGCCCAGTGTATCTCATTTTTGTGTGTTTGGTTGAAAGTGCTTTATTCTGAAGTCCGAGAACCTAGACAAGTTTGAGCCACGTTCTTGTGATGAGATCTTTCTAGGTTACTCGACTTCTTCATGAACTTATAGGTGCAGGCTCTGAGTCTAGCAAAATGGTAGAGACTCGTGAGGTGACTTTCGAGGAGGCCACCAGGGACTAGGCACGATATCTCGTGTTCTTTAGAGCAGTCCGAGCTCATCTTTGTGGATGATGAGGACGATGGAGATGAGGGTTATCTACCCGATCCAGTCCTTCATCCACCCCTTGAGGTGCCTTCTTCCACCGCACCTCGAGGCGATCAGGCCATGCCTTCTGCTACTTCTGGAGCTAGTGGCTCTGTTCCTACCTCGTGAGCTCACAAGGTAGAGGCCACTTCTTCATCTCATCCTGGACCTCCTAGACACATTCAAAAAGACCATCCTTCTGAGCAGATTATTGGAGACCTGTTTGAGTGAGTTACCCGTTCAAAATCTGGTATGTCTCAATTCTGTCTCCATTCTGCCTTTGTTGCCTCCTTTGAGCCCAAGGACGTTTGTCATGCTCTGTCTGACGAGTCTTGGGTCAATGCCATGCATGAGGAGCTAGAAAATTTTGAGAGGAACAAGGTCTGGTTGCTTGTTGAGCCCCCGCGTGGTCACAATGTCATTGGGACCAAGTGGGTGTTCAAGAACAAGCAAAGTGAGGATGGGGTAGTTGTTCGAAACAAGGCTAGGCTGGTAGCTCGGGGTTCTCCCGGTGTTGAGGGTCTAGATTTCGAGGAGACCTTTGCCCCTGTAGATAGACTTGAGGCCATTAGAATCCTGCTTGCCTTTCCAGCTTCTATGGGTTTCAAGCTTTACCAGATGGACGTCAAGAGTGCCTTCCTTAATGGCTTCATTGAGGAAGAAGTCTATGTCAACTGACCTCAGTTTCGAGAACCCCAAATACCCAAACCATGTCTTCAAGCTTTCCAAAGCGCTGTATGGACTCAAGCAGGCCCCTAGAGCTTGGTATGAGAGGCTTAAGTCCTACTTGTTGAGTCATGATTTTGAGATGGGTAAAGTAGACAAGACCTTGTTCATCCGCTGGCAAGGCACTGATCTTCTGCTCGTCCAGATTTATGTGGACGACATCATCTTTGGCGGCTCCTCGCATGCTCTCGTTTCCCAGTTCTCGGATGTCATGAGCACCGAGTTTGAGATGAGCATGATGGGTGAGTTAACCTTCTTCCTTGGCTTCCAAATCAAGCAGACTCAGGAGGGTACCTTCTTGCATCAAGGCAAGTACACTCGCGACCTCCTGAGACGCTTTAACATGAGTGATGGCAAGCCTGCGTCAACTCCCATGGCATCTTCTGCCTCACTTGACCCAGATGAGGACGGCGAGCCAGTTGATCAGAAGGAGTATCGTAGTATGATCGGCTCCCTCTTGTACCTCACCGCCTCGAGACCGGACATACACTTCGCTGTGTGTCTCTGTGCCCGGTTTCAGGCTTCTCCTCGCGTATCTCACCGCCAGGCGGTGAAGTGCATTCTTCGGTATCTTCGAGCTACCATTGACTATGGTATCTGGTACTCTTCCTCTTCCTGTCTTTCCCTTAGAGCCTACTCGGATGCAGACTTTGCCGGCTGTAGGATAGATAGGAAGAGCACTTCGGCACTGCGGTTCATTGGCACTTCTCTCATTTCTTGGTCTTGAGAAAGTAGCGGTGTTGCCTGATCCATCGCAGAGGCGAGCACGTTGCTGCGGCCGATTCTTTGTAGCAGTGCTGGATGGTCTCGACCCTGCGGGACTTTGGGTTAGTTATCGACAGTGTTCCACCCTTTGTGATAACACTTCTGCGATTAACATTGCTAAGAACCCAGTGTAGCATTCTCGAACCAAACACATTGATATTCGATATCACTTCCTTCAAGACCATGTGGAGAAGGGTAACATTGTGCTCCAGTTTGTGGAGAGTGACCACCAGTTAGCCGATATCTTCACCAAGCCTTTGGATAGCTCTAGGTTTTCAGTTCTGCGGGGAGAGCTTGGGGTGGTTTGTCCTTATGGACTGATGTGAGGGGGAGCTCTGTGCTTTACTGCTTTATTATATTAGCTATGCTCTTTCTCCTTTCTGTTGCATTGCATTTTGGGTGCATTCGGGATAGTCCTTCTAGCTTAGGTTAGAGTGGTCTTCTTGTCTAGTGTTCAGACTTCTTGCTCTTATCTTGTGACTCTAGGATGCTGCTTGTTAGCTGTCTCTCTTCTCTCTAGGTTGAGCTTACTCACTTCTTGTGGGTTCTAGCGAGGGTTGGGCCACCCTCGGGTAGACAGGGTACGTGTTTGCTCCCTAGGTTGTTAGTAGACCAGCTGATAGTTCCGGAGTCATATGGGGTAGATGAGAGTCAGTCTGAGCCATAGTTTCCTCTATATCTTATCTATGCTTTAAGGACTGCCGTTTCTGTTTTTATTGCCAGCTTCTCGTATTTACTGCTTTAGTTCAGGGGGAGTTCATTTGGGAGCTTCTGGAGCTTAATATTGACATAACTCAACTTGAACTAAAAGTTGCTTCACATGTTGAGGTGAAGCTGGACTTCTTGCATATCATTTTGCATTGTAAATACCTGCATCGAGCCTTATTATTATCCTTTCATGACATGTTTACATCGCGTTACATCCTGCCATGATTTGTGCCTCATTACTAGATTGATCATGACTTCAAATGTGTAGACTAGCTTTTACCATGATAAGCAAATTAAAATTGCTCAACTTGAATTAAAACTTGTCATGTTAGCTCTCGAGATTAGTCTTTCTTGCGTTATCCTTTTATGATTCATGCCATGTCAAATAGGCTGAGCTGAGCGTTGAATCTTTATTGAGCTTTAGATTGAGCTATGCTAGTTCTTGATGATGCATAAGTTAGTACAATATTTTATGAATACAAAAAGATATCTTTTGTGCGAAAAAACTGATCTCACCAATTTTTTCTCATGAGACGGCTTGCCATTGCACAAGGCATGAACTCAGGGGGAGTTTTGGATGACCAAGATCATCTTCTTAAGCTTATTGCTTGAAGTGGTCGCATAAGGTTTGAGGTCTAGCACATGACTAAACAAAAAATGTGGTTGGAAATGACCATGAATTTCAAAAGAAAATATGTCACTTGTGCTTAATCTACAAAAAGAACCAAGTACTTAAACAATTGTTTCACTCTTGAGCTTATAGCACTCTACTTAGGCTCAATACTAGCTTCTTGGTTCCGCTTAGCTTATTGACATGGTTTGCATCATCCTTGGATACCTCTAGCTATACTTTGATCATGGATGACTTGACATGTTCATAAATTGCACTAAATTTTAGATTGTCATCTATTTGGTTTAGCTGGTGTTGTGGTTACAGACCAAACAGAGAGAGAGATGGTAGTGGAGAGTGAGGGAGATGAGTAATGGCCTGGCTTCTCCCCATGGCCTGCATCCATATATATGTACACATGAGGAGTGCTTTTACAGTTATACCCTTACATCTAGTCATCCCCTCCAGGGCACTTATGTCATTACACGTGGCCTATTCTCGGGCCTTATAACCTCCTACCGAACTGCTGGGGGTTTAGGTGGGGCCACCCCTACAACAGAGCCTCTCATGGTAAAGGGCTTCACAAGGCGAAGCCATGTTGCCGAGTCCTTTGGACCCCTCCGTCCTGCGACTGTGAACTTTCGAACATGACCGGGGATCGTGCCATGGCCGAAGTAGACGCGCGCACTCCATCCCTACCCTTGAGCGGGTGGCGCGGGCCGGCGCCCGGCGGCGAAGACACGCGCGCTCCGTCCCTACCCTTGAGCGGGTGGCGGCGAGCCGCCCACCCAGTAGACGCGCGCGCTCCGTCCCCTACCCTACGAGCGGGTGGCGGCGGAGCCGGCGCCTGCCCGGCAGACACGCGCGCCGTCCCTACCCTTGAGCGGGTTGCGCGGGCTGGCGCCTAGCCAAAGTGGGCGCGCGCTCGTCCCACCCTTGAGCGGGTGGCGGCGGGCTGGCGCTTAGCCAAAGTAGACGCGCGCTCGTCCCCTACCCTTGAGCGGGTGGCGGCGAGCCGGCGCCTGGCGTGCGTCGGGGCGTTGCGGCGCCGCAGTAAGCGTGCGAGCCCTGAGCCGCTGCGTATGCCTTAAGTGATAAGGGACGCGCTGCGACGCTCGTTCTTCTGGCCGTCCACGTGGTGAAGCGTGCTTGGCGCGGTGCGGGCCTTGAAGCGTCGTGACCATTAATGTGACGGACTTCCGCGGTTGGACTTACGCCGATTGGGCTTCCGCGGTTGGCTCCCCTGCGATGGGGTATATATCACGGCTACCAGTGCGGCGTTGTTCTACATGTATTTTGATAGAAGTGCTCCCTAAAATGGGCCTTTAGTGCATCAACATTCCCCGCGATCTTTGGCGGCAGGGGAAAGTTGATGCACAAAGGAGGTCCATTTTCTTGGGAGCTTGGTGGCGCCGGTTGCGGCCGCGCTTCACGCCTCTGCGTTGCATTTACTGCGGCGGCGGCAAGGTTTGCCTGTTCTCCTTAACGACCTACCTACGATCGGTGTTCTGATGGAGCCCGTCTGCATTGCTTTGAAAAATGTTGATGCACTGTAGGTGGCCTATTAAGGAGAACGAGGCAGACTTTGCGGGACATGACCCTCGCCTTTGCCGCTCGCGCGCGCGGGTTTGTTTCTCGAAATCAAGGTCCAGGCCGAGGCCGCGGCCAAGCTGGTGTGGCGATCGAGAAGACGGCCTCGTGCGCGCGTGCCACACTCTGGTATGAAGATGGCGAGGTTTGACTTGTTCTCATAGACAGATATGCTTGAGGTCATCTGCGTCCGCTGACCGTGCCAACTGGGTCCATGGTCAAGGAACATTGATGTACTGAAGCTTATCTGTTTATGAGACCCTGTCAAAACCTGCTGCACACCAGCCGCTGTGCTCCCAAAATATGGAAAACCCCGAGGCCTGAGTCCCTAATGGTTTAGGTTATGCCGAGGCTGCCGCCGAGGTAGCTTGGCCCGCGGCGGCGCGCCGTTATTTCCCGGCGCAGGGTCGAGGCGGACGGCGAAGTACCTCAGCTAAAGCGGGGATCCGCTGGTATCAAGCTGCAGACGTCGACGCAGCAGAAGTGGCGCCAAGTCAGAGTAGATGCGCGTGCTCCGTCCGCTACTCTCCGAATGGGTGGCGCCGGGCCGGCGCCTGACGCAAAGACGCGCGCTCCATCCCCTACCCTTGGCGGGTGGCGGCGGGCCGGCGCCTGCCGAAAGACACGCGCGCTCCGTCCCTACCCTTGAGCGGGTGGCGGCGGGCCGGCGCCTAGCCGGCGACGCGCGCGCTCCGTCCCCTACCCTTCGAACGGGTGGCAGCGGAGTTGGCGACCTCGCATCGTGAACACCGCCACGCATGCGGTGATTTGAGATCTCACGATGTGGCCCTGCGCTGTAAAGGTTCCTGGAATCACGCCGGCCCTCGGCCTGCTAGGGTTAGGTCCCCATACCGTGCGACCCGCCTCGGCGCGCACAGGGCACGCGGCGGGATGCAGACGGTTGCGTGCTCGCGGCCGCTCGCCTCTTCCCTAGGGAAGGGGGACACGGGGCGGGCGATAAATGGCGCAGCGTCGAAGCTGTTGTGATCCCATGGCCCATTAGTGCGCCTTTAATGGCGGCTAAAGAGCGTCGTGCTGTGACGGCCCTTGGCGCTGTGGTCGTGGCCTTTCACCTTTGTTATGGGGAATTGCGCTGGACGGACGTTTGTACGACTGCGGTCGCGTCCCGTACGCGGACCGTCGCGACGCTTCGGTATTGGGGCGAGGTGGCTTGATGTAGCCCTCGTGACCACGCTCCCGCAGTTGTACGCCCCCTTCTTGCTTGCATCGCCTTCCATACTCGCGTAGTATTCTTCGCCGCTATACTCCTTCCGAGGGAAGCAATGGCATCTGATGACAAGCGTGGGCAGGCCGGTAGTGTCTGCGGCATCCGTCGGCGGTCTTCACCGTAAGAGGTGAAGTACGCGCTCAAAGAGCGCGACCCGGCGGTGGCGGACAAGCGGTGGCTGGCGGCGGAGAAGGAAGGCGCGTTCTTCGGCAAGCTGGGCCCGTCGCTCGTGACCGAGAGGACGATCCAAGGGCTTCTGCGCACGGGGAAGCTGTCGGAGCGCCAGGCGGTGCGATTGCCTGCTGCCGATGAGAGGGAACCGCACCCCGAGGGGTCGGAGGCGGTCGTATCCGTTGCCTTTTTCGACGCGAGGCTCCGCATCCCGGCGGCGTCGGCGGCGTCTGCGGACGCCGGGTGGGCCGGCGCAATCGACTCCGACGCCATGGCGGCTCGCGGTGTACTGGTGGGCCTTGCGCTCGAGGCGTCTTGGCCAGCGCCTCGTTGTTCGCCTACCTGCACAAGGCACGGTGCCAGCCCAAGGATCCACTACAAGAGATTTGATGAACAATGACGATCTACTTCTGTCATAGGTCATGCAATATTTGTCACTATATGTTATTTGTGACGTTCAGATGACGAAAAACCCTTTGTCACCAATCATGCGTCACTAATCGAATTGGTGACGTTCTTGAAATTTTTTCCGCACGAATTCATGGCGATTAAGTTTCGTCACTAATTCTATGACGACAACAAACGTCACTCAAATCGTCACTAACTGGTGGATGTGGTGCTGCCATGTAGATGACATTCGTCATAAAATTCTGCAAATTAATGACATGGATATGACGTGGTAAAATGTTATGACGAATCGTGGATCTGAGGTGGCAAAAATTTGTGACAAACTTCGTTGTCATGTAGGTCTATCTCATTTTACACAGCATATTTATTTTTAAGCCCCATAAACTATGGGCCAAGCCCATTCCAAAAGTGGGCAGAATGTATATATAATAAAATTCTTCACAAAACACTCACATTTTATCATATTCATCTCATACATATGCATAGATCATAGAGTTGATACAATGTTCACATGCCATTCACAACCATAAATTGTTCACAGACCATTCACAACCATACATTGTTCACAGACCATTCATAGCCACAAAATAAAACACCCACTGTTGCTTGTGCTACAGTAGCAACAAGGTAGACCAAAACAACTCCCAACTCAGCACTAGTAAACCAAAATCATAGAATTCACCAACAGTAAACAAAAATAACTGATTTCACCAACTGTTGGAGCTCCATCAAGCTGATAAGCAAGAGTTAGAATTTTAGGGAGTAGGATTGACCTGAACTTGACTAAAACTTAGGAGTTGACGAAGGAGGGCATTAGTTTCTTGTCTTGTCTTCTTTAGACTCTCAATCTCATCGATTGTTTTGCCATTCTTTGTCTCAGATTCTTACGCTGCCTCTTCAAGTTTTCCAACTCTTGCTGCTGAACATCGATTTGTTGTCGAAGTTCTGCTGCTTCTTGTTTCTCTGTCTCAAGTTCAGCTTGAAGCTCTTGTATCTGCAAGGAAACGCCACCTCTAGTGCTCTTGTTGGAGGCTAATTGTAGGCCCACATTTTGCAGAAATGTACTTGATGATGGGAGAACTTGAGAAACAACTTCAGTAGCAGACTTTGGTTCATGTCCTTCCTGTACTGGTTCAGCCATGTCAGCCTGACAATGGACATCAATCTTATACACATATTTTTCAGGTGAACTTCATGTAAAAACCAAAAAAATGGAAAAAAATACTTACAATAGCTTTCCTTACTGGCTCGCTGAAACCATTTTTGTTGCTGCAATGGAAGTCCTTAAAAAGATCAATCGCAGTCGGCTCCACATCTTTATATTTTTCTTGCTTCTAAAATGATATGCAAACAATTTCAAGGTGTTAGCATGAGCATGAGTTTTTCCACACACAATCATGAAAGAACTAAACCTGATTGTTTGAACTTGTTCTAACTCAAGATTGTTCTAAACAAACATTTCATAGATCAATTACAGAAATAAGATTATAGTCAGTCCACAATTTTTATAACTTGAAATTACTTCATTTGTTAGTTTCTTACCACAACATGGGCCTGTGCAATATAGGACCGAGAGCACATCATTGTTGAAACTGTACTTTCTCACGATTCAATTGGTTTTGAGGCACTTGTCCTGCGGATGATTTATTTGTGTAAGATAATTGATAATATCACGGATATGCTACGATTTCAAATCAAACATCCATCGCAAAAGCACATGCACCATTGAGTAAATAAGCTAGAAGAATCATACTCAGCATGTTTAAGAAAATTGAAGTGGATAGCAAATAGTTGTTCAATTAAAAGAAAGCACATGCACCATTGAGTAGTTTGTACAAGACTTTGGAAAAGAAAGAACCATCATGGTACACTCATTGCGATCTGCTAGTTTCAATGTTCTTAAAGCGACCAATAACTTTGTAACAAGTCATAAAGCAGATGGATATATATACCTCTGCCAATCTGCCTTCTAACGCTAAATAGTCTATTCTGACTCATTCACATGCATTACACATCAAAAGTATTATTCAGACAAAGTCATTTGGAGAAAGATGATACACAATCTATGGCGGATATAGTTTCAGTCACATGAAATCAATTTCAGACCAGAAACGACATCTTTAACCTACATAAGTATGGTTATATTTTCCCCATATTATTTCACTCCTCAATAGAGATAGCATTCATGTAATGATAATGGGTAGGATCTATTATATCCTGTTGTATTTTTATTTGCTAGGGCGAAAACCCCTCATCTCTAGATTGAAAGCCTCTAATCAAACAATTCAATTATATGGTACAAAAGGAAAAACTTCTTCAAAAGATCTGGTAATGTTTCAATGCAAAAGATGAACAACAGTAACAACTAATACAAATGATGAAATTAGGCAACGTAGTACTACTATTATAGGAATACAAAGGTCATACCTTATGCTTTGAACTTGACCACATCTCAACAGTTCTCTCCATTGGGTGTCGATCATACTATTTATAGGTGATGTGGTTCTCACTTGATTTGCGGTACACCATCGAGTACTTTTTCAGCTGTACCTCATCTGCCGTTGTCCACCCTTAAGCAGATCAGCACATGCATGTTTCACAGCCTTACTATTGGTGTCTATGGTGAATTGACCCTGTAAGAGCATGAACATCAGAATTTTTTTAATGTGAAGGACACAATAAAAATTTGATGGAACAAGTTAAATAAAAATTGACTTCACTTTTGGCCAAAAGTTCAAATACTTACAACAACTTTGCCAATATAGTTTGCAAGATGGGACTCATTCTTCTTGTACTCCTTCCAGTGTGGAAGAATTGGTATATGATGCCTAATTATGATTCCACCCTCTGTTGCAAGCTTTGCAGCTTGAATAGGTACCTCTGGTCGTCTCTTCCCTTCGGAAATATGGATTGGCATTTTAGTGCATAAACTTACGCATAGCCTATCAAGATCTCTACCCATCGTCTTCCCTTTTGCCCATGTTGTGTACTAGCGTTATTGCACCTAATAAAATTATATTCAAAGTTAGTGTAAATCATTTAGTTGCTAAAAAGAGTTACAATCACTTGCCTTCATTGCTAACTTGGGTCTGGTCCTCATGTTGGTGTGGAGAATTAGCAGAAATTAATGTGTCATCCTCATGTTGGGTGGGCACTTCTAGTGAATCTGGGCTCGTACCATGAGAAACTCTTGTCTTCTGCCTAGTGACTCTAGTACATTGCTCTTGTTGCTCAGGTGCCACCACTCTCTTTGATGCTCGTGCTGTAGCAGAGATCATTTCAATCTTCTTGGAACTCTTGTCAGGTACATCTTTAGGAACCTGTGAGGCCTCAATAGATAGAATACAATGATTAGAAACATGTGATCAAATTGCACAACCAAAGCTAATGAGAAATAACATAGCAACATTGGTAGCACAGACAATCTAATGTAAAGAAGAATTGATACCTTATCGACTTCCTCATGTTCAGAGTCCTCACTATCATGAGCATCATACAAAGATCCTGAATCTTCAGGACTCCCACCCTTACTCTTTGTAGATGTATTGTTAAGTATTGATGCCAATGCACTGACACCAAGTCTTTGCAAGACTTGATTGTTCCTTATCATAGTTTGCGCCCTTGTTTTGTCATATTACATTAGTGGTGCTTCAGTACATTCAATTAAAAATCTGTAAGACTAATTGTTTGTTTGAATTGCGTATAAAAGCAAGCCAATTCTAGTAATAAGCATCCGTATATAGCACTACCACTACTATTTGTGTACAAATCATCCGAAATATAACAATGATAGCATGCACAATATTGACCCTTCAAAAGCGTAATCGAAAAAAATAGCCAAAGATAGAGTGAATGGAAATATCGAGCCTTCATAATATCCACCCTTCACAATGCAAATAATGTTAAACTTGGCACATTAGTGAACATATTTATAGATTAGAAGATAAATGCAAGCAACCACATTATGAGTAGAAAATCAATAGTTATCCGGTATTTTGCTGCAGCAAAGAATGTAATAAGGCTCCTCCTAGAGTCTGGTTGGACTAACTAGAACAAATTAAAACCTAAACTTGCAGATTTTATAATTTGAATCGTAACTCTAGACGACCGGTAGGGAGGCGGTGTCGCCCGGGACTACCGGTGGACGAGTTCCGGGCGGCGCACGGCTGGAAGTTCACGCCGGCTCTTCTCCCACCGTCGTCTCTGGTGTGCTCCGATAAGCATAGGCCAAGTCCAAGAAGGCAGTAAGGAAGATGTAGAAATTACCTGCCAATTTTCGGGAGCTTGATGGTGCGTTACGCCCGAGCGGCATCGTGGCTCGTTGGGAGGAGAACACAGCGGTGGTGTCGGGCCCCGGTTTCGAACCGGACCCTCAGTGTATTACAGCACTAGTCCCGAGATCAAAGCTAGTGCACACAACAAACAGAATGGAAAACATCACCACCAACGATTTATTACAATAAATAAAAGTATCACCACGGGTCTCATTATTACAAGGAGGTTTAAGACCTCGCACAATCAAACACAGCGGAAGCAAATAAAACTTCGAGGGCGACCCATCAATTCGCCACGGGCAATTGGTGGGAAGCGCGACCTAGTCCTCGGGAAGAATCCATCACGACCACAAGCGAAGCGATGAGTCGTAGTCACCTTCTTGAGCTTCAACTTCCTCTCGAGATTTTATTTTTAAGTGTAGCATGTGAGTACATAAAGTACTCATAAGTCTTGGGAAAAATGCATAGATGCAAGGCTTAACAAAGGAAGGCCATATGGTTCTTTCGCACAAAGCAATATTTAAAATCTCCATTACTACTAATTATTTTGAAGGCATCACTTTAATGAAGTAAATGTTTTAACAGAATTAACTTTCTAGTGAAGGTTCCAACTACCAACACTAGCTAACCAATTACCATTGGTCAAATTTTAAACTTCGGGTTCCATCCACCTCTCTGCTCCATCCGCCAGATTCCTTCCGAGAGTTCCCTCCACCCTCGAATACAAAACTTTGATTTTAAAACAAAACCAGAAATCTACCATGTGAATGCATTCCTTGCCGCCCTTGACCAGTGGGCACGGCTATTCGAATAGTTTTACACTCTGCAGAGGTTGTACAACTTTACCCACAAGAGATAAATTATCTTAATAGTCAACATGCTTCCTTTGGCATGAGACCCGGATAAAACATCACAAAGCCTTTCACCTACTCGGTATAGCTAGAGACCACCCGCGAGGTTTCACCGCGAAGGGTTAAATCCGCCCAATCAAGCCCCTCTTGCGCCATATGAGTCTGATAACCTGTCCTCACTATGAGTAACCAAGATGCATGGCACTCAATACACCACTGTGATATCTAAACTACACCTTTATAGGTTAGTTAGCTAGGTCGTACCCATATAGACTTGTGGTTGTATGCGGTTAATGCTCGGTTTGGACAAACACAAGCGTCGGTCCTTAATTGACTAGGGTGGAACATACACTTAACAAGTTCTCGTGCTTCTTGCACCAACCCAAACAGCCATCCACCTAATCTAAACCAACTTTCACATTTTTATTTTATTTTAAAATCACAAAGACAACTCAATTGCCACTTCACTTTCAAACACAAGGATTTAATAAATCATAGTTTCCCATTTTCAAGATTTTCCAAAGTTATTAGATAGCATGACTAAGCATTATCCTACCATACTAACATCAACAAGTAATTATAATATTCTCCTTAATGAGACAAGGGAAATTCTATGGTGACAAGGGTACATGACAATCAATTCCAATGGCGGGCATAACAAGGTTGGATTAACTACTACCTTAAGATTGAATTATCATTTTATGTAAATAGCAATGCATAACATTTAAAATACTTTAAAAACATTTCGAAAGCATAGGCTCAAGATGATCAAAGGAGACTTGCCTTCTTACAGGGTTTCTGGGTCTTCTTCTTTCTTGTGAAGAGGATCGTCGACAACGTTGGAATCTCTGCGAGGAAAGACGAAGCAACAAAACAAATAAATACAAAAGAAAATTCAAATAAAATCCAAAAATTCAACAGAGGCCATAATTGGGTAGATTATGATTTTAGATGAATTTAGAAATTTGAATAGCTGGAATTGGAGTTAAAATGAGAAAGTTATGCTCATTTGAAAATCTCAGATTTGAATAAATCGAGAAATTCGGAAATTTCTGACAGGTGGGACCTTTGGAGAATTAAATTTTAATCTTTTATTTTAATTCGAGACGGCAGGTGGGGCCCACTGAGCGATAACCATCGGCGGTCAGCGACATGTGGGACCCATCGACGATGAGCCCAGCGAGTCGACCTCGACACGTGGGACCCACTCGTCTTGGGCCCACTTGTCGAGTCCAGCCAGAGGGTGGGACCCAGGCGATGTGGCGCGGGCGGCGTCGGCGACGGTGGGACCCACTTGTCGGCCGGAAATTAAACGAAAAACTCAACCTCGCGCGAGCCGGAGGCTCGAGCGCGCGCCGAGGAGTTACGAGAGGCCGCTAGCTAGCGAGGGGAGGCGTTGCCTACCCAATAAGGGTAGGTAACCCTCTTGAGGGTACCTTCGGCGTCTGGCGAAGATGATCGGGCGGCAGCGCCGCGGCGAGGAGGCGGAGGTGCACAGGTGGCGCGTAGAATGTAATCTGGCGCGGAGGGGTCGGTTGGAAAAGGTCGGCGAAGCTTGGGGACGAACGGAGGAGGCCGCGGCGGCGAGGTGGCGGCGGCGGCGGCTCGGGAGCTCCGTCGGCGGCGCTCGGTGACGGGGAGGGCGGCCGAGGTCGGGAGGACCGTCCGGCGTGAGGAAGCTTCGGGGAGGCGGCGACGGGCTCGGGGATGACCGGCGAGGAAAGCTTCGCCGGAGTTAGGCGGAGCTCGAGGAGAGTAGCACGGTGATCGGGCTCTAGAGGGCTCGGGAGGCTGCGGTGGAGTCTTATTTGGGATGCGGTGCGGAAGAAGCGGCCGAGGGGCTTTATAGGGCGGAGGAGGGGACACGGGCGCGCAATCGCTCGCCGGTGTGTCGGCGGGAAAAGGAAGAAAGGGGAGAAACGGGAAAGAGGCGCGCCATGGAAGGGGAGCCGGAAGATCGGGATCGGTCGCGGCGGCGTCAGGGCTTCAAAACCGGAGAAGAGCGAGAGGAAAGGGCGGTCGGCTCGGGCACGGTCGGCCGCGAAAGGAAAGGGGAGGAGAGAAAGGAAGGCGTCTCGCGGGGAGACAGCGGCTCGGCGTCTTGGGCGGGGTGGCAGCGGGAGCGGGGCGCGTGACAGCGACGCGCGGTCCGCGGTCGAGATGCGAGAGAGGGTGTAGATGGCAGCGCGTGGCTGAGGGCGGATCGGGCGGCGGGGGCGAGTTAAGTGGGAGGAACGGTGGATCGATGCGGGCGCGGGGCGCGCTCATCCGAGCCGATCCACGCGTCGCGCGCGGAGGAGGAAGGCGGGGCCGCCGCCGACGGGCCGCCGCCGGCCGGGCGAGGAGAGGAAGTGCGGCTGGATCAGCCCGGCGGCGGCGTGGCGATCTGGGCCGTCCACGCGTCGACCGGAGGGAGAGAGGAGATTTTATTTTAGAATTTGATTTCTAATTTGAGAAAAGGCTAGAAAATTATTTAGGCCTCGAAAAATATGAAAATACCTCCAAAAATTCCAGAAAAATTCACGAAGCTTCGGACATATTTTGGACTAAATAAAATTATTTCCAACTACTGTTGATATTTAATTTTCATATTTTGAATTACTTTTAAGCTCTAAAAATAGTTTTAAATTCGAGAAAAATCCAGAAAGGCAAATAAAAGCCAAGTAAAATCCAATTACCTTAAAATAATTAATTTGAATTTAAATTTTTCAAAAAGCCAAATTTTGGGATGTGACAAACCTACCCCCTTAGAAAGAATCTCGACCAGAGATTGGATGGGTAGGAAAAAGGTCGGGAACTCTTCTTTTAGATCCTCTTCACGCTCCCAAGTTGCTTCCGATTCTCAATGGTTGCTCCACCGCACTTTACGAACTTGATAACCTTCTGCTGCGTCTGGCGCTCTGCTTCCTCCAATACCTTGACTGGATACTCTGGATAGGTGAGGTCTTCCTTCACGTTTATTTCATCTAGAGGCATCTGCTCTTACGGAACTCGAGACACTTTCTTAGTGAGACACATGGAAGGCGTCATGCACCTTTGGCGGAGGTGGAAGCTCAAGCCGTAAGCCACTTCTCCTCGTTTCGCCACAACAGAAAAGGTCAGATGAATGCGGGAGCTAGCTTTCCATCGACTCCAAAACGTCTCATTCCTTTGAGAGGTGACACCTTCAAATAAACATGATCCCAGTGCAATTCTAAGCTTCTCGTCGATTATGCATAACTTTTCTGCGGTTTGTCTTTGTTTTTAATCATCTGGATTAGACGAACTTGTTCTTACGCTTGCTTCACATCTGGTCCAAACACTTGTCCTTCTCTGTTTCCTTCCAATACAATGGAGTCCTACACTTTCTGTAGTATAGGGCTTGAAGGAGACATTTGCAAACCGGATTGATAACTATTGTTGTAGGAGAACTCGCATAGGGCAAACTCGATCCCAATTACTCTTGTTTGCGGTACACAAGCTCTCAACATGTCTTCGAGATTTGATTTACTCTTTCTGTTTGACCATCATGCTGTGGATGATAAGTCTTGAAGTTTAAGTTTGTGCCCAAAAGTTCATGTAGCTTTTGCCAAAATCTCGAAGTGAAGCTGGGTTCCTCGATCGACACAATCTTCTTTGGGATCCCATGCAAGCACACAATTCTTGACATGTACAACTCTGCAAGTCTATCCCGGAGTATGTGGTCTTTCTTGGAATGAAATGGGTGACTTTTGTCAAGCGATCCACTATACCCAAATTGAATCGTGCCTGTTTTGGTTCTTGGTAATCCAGTTATAAAATCCATACCAATTTCTTCCCATTTCCACTCGAGGATCTGCAATGGCTGCGAAGTCCCGAGTCTCTGTGTTCAGCTTTAATCCGTTGGCATACATCGCACAAGGCTACGTATTCTGCAATTTCTCGTTTCATACTTGACCACCAATACCTTTCCTTGAGATCTTGGTACATCTTGGTGCTCCCAGGGTGAATTGAATATCCAGATTCATGGGCTTCCTTTAATATTAACTCCTTTACCTCCTTCTTTTCAGGCACAATAATTCTTTTCCCAAACCAAAGGGTACCTTTTTCATCCTCTGAAAATCCCGAAGCTTTTCCTTTCTTCATATTATCCTTGATCTCCTGGACATACTTGTCCTCCTTTTGAGCCGCTCGATTTGATCTTCTAAGGTTGGTTGAACTTCCAAAGTGGCTAGAAATCCTTCCTCCACTACTTCTAGGTTGAGCCGTTGGAACTCTTCTTGAAGGGCGGGCATCTTGTCCTTAATCCTGACTTAGCACAATAACTCTTTACTGCTCAAGGCATCTGCTACCACATTAGCCTTTCCGGATGATAATGTATTCCAATATCATAATCCTTTATTAACTCAAGCCATCTCCTTTGCCTCATGTTGAGATCGGGTTGAGTGAATATATATTCAAACTCTTGTGATCCGTGTAAATTTCACAGCGGTTACCAATCAAGTAATGCCTCCATATTTTCGATTGCATGCACTACTGTGTGACTCTAAATCATGCGTTGGGTAATTTCCTTCATGGGGTCGCAGAAGCGCCTTGAGGCATATGCTACTACCTTTCTTTCTTGCATCGATACGCCCTAGTCCTGCCTTGACGCATCACGAGAGGACTTGAAATCCTTCCTAATGTCAGGAGCGTCAACAGTGCGAAGTTAACCTCTTCTTCAACTCTTGGAAACTATCCTCACATGGTTTACTCCATTCAAACTTCTTTTCCTTCTTGACAAGCTGGGTGGAGGTCTTGCGAGCTTGGAGAATCCTTCAATAAATCGGCGATAGTAACCACCAATCCAAGAAAACTCGATCTCGGATCTCGACTTTGGTTGTGTCAATTGAGCACATCATTAACTTTTAGGGTCTCACGGATACTCCTCCCGCCGAAATCACATGGCCCAAGCTACTTTCTTCAGCCAAAACTCACACTTACTGAACTTGGCGTACAAGCTGATTTTCTCGGAGCTTTTCCAAAACTATCCTCAAATGTTCTGCATGTTCTTCCTCATTCTTGGAATATATCAAAATATCATCGATGAATACAACCACAAACTTATCCAAATATTCCATGAACACCTTATTCATCGATTCATGAAGTATCTTTGGGGCATTGGTTAGACCGAAAGACATCACTGTATACTCATACAATCCATAACGGGTGGCCAATGCGGTCTTGGGTATGTCCTCTGGTCTTAACTTCAATTGGTGATATCACGATCGAAGGTCAATCTTAGAGAATACACATGATCCTTTCAAGCGATCAAGCAGATCATCTATTCAGGTAAAGGGTACTTGTTCTTAATAGTCACATCATTCAATGATCGATAGTCCACACACATGCGAAGACTACCATCTTTCTTCTTTACTAGCGATCTTGGTGCTCCCCAAGGTGTGAGCTTGGCCTTACAAATCCTTTATCCTGCGGCTCTTCAATTTGCTTCTTAACTTCCGCCAAATCATTTGCGGACATCCGATAAGGTCTCTTGGAAATTGGGTATTTCAGTACTAGGTTGATGACAAACTCTACTTCCTGTGCGCGGCATTAGGGCGGATCTTGAGGAATACGTCAGGTACTCACTCACTATAGGTACTTTTTCGAGTCACTCCTTTACCTTTGTTCAAACTACACCGCTCTGGGTAGGGAGTTTGACTTATACCTTACTTGAATCCCATCGAGTTAGTGATTGTATGACTCGATCGGCACAATCTATCGCCCTTTATACTTGGTTAACCAATCCATTCCAAGTATTACATCTAAACCCTTGAGTCTATTATAATAAGATTTGCTAAGAACTTAACTCCATTTATATCCACAGATTGCGTCAAGGAAAGCGTGTTAGTCCTCATTTCCTTTCGAGAATTTGGACTAGCATGGGGTTACATGGTTTACTCACATCCCAATTATACCTTTCAACCACATCTTTTGACACAAAAGAATGCGAAGCTCGAGAATCAAATAATGCTGATGCAATTCGAGTTGACAAGAAACTTACCGAACTCGTCGGGTGCATCACGAGGTGCTTCAGCGGTCACATGGTTGAGATGCCCTCTGCTCACCACTTGTGGAGTCCTTGGGGTTTGTGGTGCCCCACGGCCTTGACCTGCGATCGGAGCTCTTCTTTGGCGTAGTCCCAGTTGAAGCAATGGAGTCATTCTTTGGCGTTTAGGGGCGATTCTTTGGCATAGTGCCCCATGTTCTTGCGATTAAAGCATTGCACTCCTGCTGCTTGAAGTCTTGTTCTGCGGGGTTGGCCACCATTGTTTGCCGGGAGTTTGTGGATTTGGGCGGGGTCTGAAAAGGAGTCCTCGGCACGCTTGACTCGAGCTTGTGATAGTGAGGTGCGTTGGGGCGGAATCGAGAGCTACTTGCTCCTTCTTTGGGCTTGAAACTTCCTCTTAGATTTTAAATGCAGTGTGCGCCGAGCATCTTCTTGGACAAAGGCCTTGTTCACTAGGTCTTTGGAAGGTTGGGAAGTCATTGGACACCAGCTGCACCTTGAGGTTGGGGTCAAGTCCTGCGTGAACCTCCAAATCTTGGTCGCCTCAGGTGACCTCTTGGATCATACAGACGGTTGGGTGAACTTGTTGGTGCTCGGAAACTCTTGAGGTTTCCCTGCTGCGATTGGTAGAATTCTCTCTTCTTCATTTCCATTATCCCGGTAGGGATATGGGCGATCTGAAAGCTTCGACAAACTCCTCCCAAGTGATGGCTTGTGCATTTTGATGGGCGCGCGGTAATTCTCCCACCAATTAGCGACAATTCCCTTGGTGATGAGCGCGTACAACACCTTTTCATTATCGTTGCCTGAGCTAGGACCAATTTTCTTTCCACATCCTTTATCCAATCATCGCCTCCAAGGATCCACCGATCCAGCAAAAGTGGGAGGCCTTGTCCTCATAATTCCCCAATCTAGGTAGGGTGCACAGTTGGGTGCTGTGAAATGCGCGCACTTGGTTACAGGCGAGCTTGAAATGCTTCAGTGCATAGCCATCATTGCTCAAGTTGGGGGCTGGCGGGAGGTGGTGGAATGTTGTCCTCCGGTGGTTGTTGGCGTCACGGCTGCTGCCAGGGTTGCTCCTCGTGTTCACCATCTGAAGCGGTTTAGGTTAGCAGAAGGTAAGAAGGAAATAGCAAAGGTAAGAGATTAGGGGAACTAAACCACATCCCAAGCCAACACACAAGAAAGAACTAGCAACCACTTAGGGGAAACTTTTTATTAAAATCAAGATAACTCCAAGGATGGCTGTACCACAAGTGCGCATAGGCACAATGCAGTCCATCTAGCACACAAAACATAACAATAAGCGTTCTAAGGACGCGACATTTTATTTGGGTACTACGGACTCAAAGACTACTAATCCTCTCCAAAGACGCGCTCCTCGGGGTCTTCTTAAGGGTCCTCTTACGGATCCTCCTCAAGGTCTTCTAGCGCTCTCTCACGTGGTGACGTGAGCAGTCACACTCGGCGAGGCACGATTACGGCGGAGGCGATCGGCCAGAAGCGGGAAGGAGAAGGCTTGCGCTTCTTGAGAGTAATGACGAGTGGCGGATGGGGCGTCGCACCTTCTTGCGTCTTTGTCATCATCGATGCGAGTCCCGAGTCGGTGGTGCCGGGTTGTTGGGGATGACGGTGATGCTGGAGAAGGCGGCGTGTAGTCAACTACGGGTGAAGGCGGCGTGTAGTTAGCTGCGGCCACAGGCGTCCAGCTCAAACTCAGCTGCTCGCTCTGGAGAAGCTGTGCGCGAAGTGTGTCCGAATCTTTGGTAGCTGGAGGTGAGAAGCATCAGAAGTTGTCAATCTCCTCTGAGCTCTAGCATAAGTGACGGCCATTGCAGGGTGAGCTGCACTGATGTGACGATCGAGGATCGTCGGTGGAATATCAAAGGATCTGGATACCTCTGTCTGGCGAGGTTGATGAAGAAGCAAAAGGGGCGATGTACAGCATCTTTGTGCAGTGGCACAACTTCGTCAATGGCGGCGTCTTTGCGTCTGGGCAGCGTCAGCAATGGGGACCGAGGTGCTTGATGGGGTAGGTGTGGGACTTGAATTCCTCTTCCGTGCATCAGGAATACCTCCATCGTCCAGAGTCTCGATCCGGGATCCGCGTCTTGAGACCACGAAGATGGGCGGTGGCGGTACTCGGACAACTGCATCAGTGCGGAGAAGGCTAGCGAATGCTCCAAAGATCCTCTCCATGTGAGTAGTAGTCCCACGGGCAGCGGAGGATGAACCAACCATCTACAAAGTTGAGAGGAAGAAAAGATTAGTAAAAGTTTTAACAAATGGAGTTGGAGACAAGAACAAGATTCTAAGTAGGAAGAGAGTAGAAGCAAAGAAGCTTACACATTTTTAATATACTCTTTTTATAAACATAAGTCCTTATGGTTTGCCATTCCTAATCTAGGTCACGTCCTCTGATCAAATTGGCTCGATACCATCTCTGCCGGGCCCGGTTTCGAACCGGACCCTCGTGTATTACAGCACTAGTCCCGGATCAAAGCTAGTGCACCTGTCAAGCAGAATGGAAAACATCACCACCAACGATTTATTACAATAAATAAAGTCTGCGACCACGGGTCTCATTATTACAAGGGAGGTTTAAGACCTCGCACAATCAAACACAGCGGAAGCAAATAAAACTCGAGGGCGACCCATCAATTCGCCACGGGCAATTGGTGGGGAAGCGCGACCTAGTCCTCGGGAAGAATCCATCACAGACCACAAGCGAAGCGATGAGTCGTAGTCACCTTCTTGAGCTTCAACTTCCTCTGAGATTTTATTTTTAAGTGTAGCATGTGAGTACATAAAGTACTCATGAAGTCTTGGGAAAAATGCATAGATGCAAGGCTTAACAAAGGAAGGCCATATGGTTCTTTTGCACAAAGCAATATTTAAAATCTCCATTACTACTAATTATTTTGAAGGCATCACTTTAATGAAGTAAATGTTTTAACAATTAACTTTCTAGTGAAGGTTCCAACTACCAACACTAGCTAACCAATTACCATTGGTCAAATTTTAAACTTGGGTTCCATCCACCCTCTCTGGCTCCATCATGAGATTCCTTCGAGAGTTCCCTCCACCCTCGGAATACAAAACTTTTGATTTTAAAACAAAACCAGAAATCTACCATGCGAATGCATTCCTTGCCCGCCCTTGACCGTGGGCACGGCTATTCGAATAGTTTTACACTCTGCGGATGTTGTACAACTTTACCCACAAGAGATAAATTATCTTAATAGTCAACATGCTTCCTTTGGCATGAGACCCAGATAAAACATCACAAAGCCTTTCACCTACTCGGTATAGCTAGAGACCACCCGCGAGGTTTCACCGCAGAAGGTTAAATCCATGTCAATCAAGCCCCTCTTGCGCCATATGAGTGCAGATAACCCTGTCCCTCACTATGAGTAACGATGCATACGGCACTCAATACACCACCGGTGATATCTAAACTACACCTTTATAGGTTAGTTAGCTAGAGTCGTACCCATATAGACTTGTGGTTGTGCGGTTAATGCTCGGTTTGGACAAACACAAGCGTCGGTCCTTAATTGACTAGGGTGGAACATACACTTAACAAGTTCTCGTGCTTCTTGCACCAACCCAAACAACCATCCACCTAATCTAAACCAACTTTCACATTTTTATTTTATTTTAAAATCACGGTGACAACTCAATTGCCACTTCACTTTCAAACACAAGGATTTAATAAATCATAGTTTCCCATTTTCAAGATTTTTCAAAGTTATTAGATAGCATGACTAAGCATTATCCTACCATACTAACATCAACAAGTAATTATAATATTCTCCTTAATGAGACAAGGAAATTCTATGGTGACAAGGGTACATGACAATCAATTCCAATGGCGGGCATAACAAGGTTGGATTAACTACTACCTTAAGATTGAATTATCATTTTATGTAAATAGCAATGCATAACATTTAAAATACTTTAAAAACATTTAAAGCATAGGCTCAAGATGATCAAAGGAGACTTGCCTTCTTACAGGGTTTCGGTCTTCTTGCTGCTGTGAAGAGGATCGTCGACAACGTTGGAATCTCTGCGAGGAAAGACGAAGCAACAAAACAAATAAATACAAAAGAAAATTCAAATAAAATCCAAAAATTCAACAGAGGCCATAATTGGGTAGATTATGATTTTAGATGAATTTAGAAATTTGAATGGCTGGAATTGGAGTTAAAATGAGAAAGTTATGCTCATTTGAAAATCTCGATTTGAATAAATCGAGAAATTCGGAAATTTCTGACGGTGGGACCCATCGAGAATTAAATTTTAATCTTTTATTTTAATTCGAGAGGCGGCAGTGGGGCCCACTGAGCAGTAACCAGGCGGTCAGCGACATGTGGGACCCATCTGACGATGAGCCCAGCGAGTCGACCTCGACACGTGGGACCCATCGGTCTTGGGCCCACTTGTCGAGTCGGCCTGAGAGGTGGGACCCGAGCGCGATGGCGCCGCGGCGGCCGGCCGTCACGAGTGGGACCCACTTGTCGGCCGAAATTAAACGAAACTCAACCTCCGCGAGCCGGAGGCTTCGAGCAGCCGAGGAGTTACGAGTGGCCCGCGCTAGCGAGGAGCGAGGCGTTGCCTACCCAATAAGGGTAGGTAACCCTCTTGAGGGTACCTTCGGGCGTCTGGCGAGAGATGATCGGAGGCGGCGGCGCCGGCGCGAGGCGAGGCCGAGTGCACAGGTAGCGCGTAGAATGTAATCTGGCGCGGAGGTTCGGTTGGAAAGGTGGCGGCTTGGGGACGAACGAGACGGCGGCGACGAGGCGGCGGCGGCGGCTCGGGAGCTCCGTCGCGGCGCTCCGGTGGCGGGAGAGGCGGCCGAGTCGGGAGGACCGTCGGCGTGAGAAGCTTCGGGAGGCGGCGACGGGCTCGGGGATGACCGGCGGCGAGGAAAGCTTCGCCGGAGTTGGGCGGAGCTCGAGGAGAGTAGCACGGTGATCGGGCTCTAGAGGCTCGGGAGCTGCGGTGGAGTCTTGTTGGGATGCGGTGCGGAAGAAGGCGGCCGAGGGGCTTTATAGGGCGGAGGAGGACACACGGCGCGCAATCGCTCGCGGTGTGTCGGCCGGGAAAAGGAAGGAAAGGGGAGAAGCGGAAAGAGGGGCGCCGATGGAAGGGGAGCCGGAAGATCGAGGATCGGTGCGGCGGCGTCAGGGCTTCCAAAGCGGAGAGAAGACGAGAGAAAGGGCGGTCGGCTCGAACACGGTCGGCCGGCGAAAGGAAAGGGGAGGAGAGAAGGAAGGCGTCTCGCAGAGGCAGCGGCTCGGCGTCTTGGCGGGGGTGGCGGCGGAGCGGGCGCGTGACACCGGCGGGCGGGTCCGCGAGTCGAGAGATGCGGAGAGGTGTAGATGGCGGCCGTGGCCCGAGGCGGATCGGGCGGCGGGGCGAGTTAAGTGGGAGGCGGTGGATCGATGCTGGGCGCGGGGCGCGCTCATCCGGCCGCCCACGCGTCGAGCGCGGAGGAGGAAGGCGGGGCGCCGGTGACGGGCGGGCGGCTGGGACGGCGAGGAGAGGAAGTGCGGCCTGGATCAGTCCGAGCGGCGACGTGGGCGGTCCTGGGCCGTCCACGCGTCGGCTGGAGGGAGAGGGGAGATTTTTATTTTTCAGAATTTGATTTCTAATTTCAGAAAAGGCTAGAAAATTATTTAGGCCTCGAGAAAAATATGAAAATACCTCCAAAATTCCAGAAAAATTCACGAAGCTTCGGACATATTTTGGACTAAATAAAATTATTTCCAACTACTGTTGATATTTAATTTTCATATTTTGAATTACTTTTAAGCTCTAAAAATAGTTTTAAATTCGAGAAAAATCCGTAAAGGCAAATAAAGCCAAGTAAAATCCAATTACCTTAAAATAATTAATTTGAATTTAAATTTTCAAAAGCCAAATTTTGGGATGTGACAAGTGGGCAAGCAGGAGGAGGCGACGAGGGGAAACACTGAGGCGACGGCGGGGGCGATTAGGAAGTGGAGAACGACAAGGGGAATGGGGATAAAATCGCGACAGGAAACACTGAGGCGGCGGTGGGAGCGATTAGGAAGTGGAGAGCCACAAGGGGAATGGGGATAAAATCGGCTAGGGTTTCTTGGATGCCACTATGCCAGGATAAAATAAGTGCACATGAGCATTTACCGAAGTGCCCATGATTGTGGTGTAGCAGTTATTGGACAAAGTAGTCATTTGAGGTCAAAATGTGGCGGGCGCTGTTGCAGTGGCGATGCAGCGCCCAAATTTTAGCTGCATGGCGGGTTCACCCGATCAATTAGGCATGATGCACATTTGTTTCAACTTCAAATATAGTTAAATTGATGAATTAATGTTTAAAGGTGTATATATGATGATAAAATATGTATGGCAAGGCACACATCAAATTAATTTTTATGGCGGTCTTTTAATTATCTAGTACAAAAAACTGGAAAAAATTAACCCCTTTAGCCCACATACGCGGCCGCACGTCGCAAGTCGCAAGTCACGCGTTTTTCGCGCGTGCGGTTTATAGGATTTGAACTCAGCACCCCTCTCTAGCGCGTATCCACTCTACCAACTCACCTATAGAGCAGGTGTTGTACAAATAACATATCCTATTCTTTTGACATTCCTCGTTCAAAACATATATAATCTGTAGGAGATATTACTTTGGTAAGTAGTCATCCTAAATTATTTAATTGTCTGTTACTTTCATGCACTTTCAAGTAACACAAAAAATCCTGGAAGGTGGACTTGTGCTTTGCGTACGTCATCTGGCCGTATTATCCTATTTGAGTGAGCATGTGTTCTCCGAATGAGCTAAACATTAAACATGCGACTTTCACTTGCACGACAAACATGCCATAGAAATTCGCCACTCGATTGTGATATGTAGCACACACAAAAAATCCTGGAGGGTGGACTTGTGCTTTACGTACGTCATCTGGCCGTATTATCCTATTTGAGTGAGCATATGTTCTCCGAATGAGCTTAACATTAAACATGCGACTTTCACTTGCACGACAAACATGCCATACAAATTCGCCACTCGATTGTGATATGTAGCACACACAAAAAATCCTGGAAGGTGGACTTGTGCTTTGCGTCGTCATCGGCGTATTATCCTATTTGAGTGAGCATATGTTCTCGAATGAGCTTAACATTAAACATGCGACTTTCACTTGCACGACAAACATGCCATAGAAATTCGCCACTCGATTGTGATATGTAGCACACACAAAAATCTGGAGGGTGGACTTGTGCTTTGCGTCGTCATCGGCGTATTATCCTATTTGAGTGAGCATATGTTCTCGAATGAGCTTAACATTAAACATGCGACTTTCACTTGCACGACAAACATGCCATAGAAATTCGCCACTTTCGATTGTGATATGTAGCACACACAAAAATCTGGAGGGTGGACTTGTGCTTTGTGCGTCATCTGGCGTATTATCCTATTTGAGTGAGCATATGTTCTCGAATGAGCTTAACATTAAACATCGACTTTCACTTGCACGACAAACATGCCATAGAAATTCGCCACTCGATTGTGATATGTAACACACACAAAAATCCTGGAGGGTGGACTTGTGCTTTGCGTCGTCATCGGCGTATTATCCTATTTGAGTGAGCATATGTTCTCGAATGAGCTTAACATTAAACATCGACTTTCACTTGCACGACAAACATGCCATAGAAATTCGCCACTCGATTGTGATATGTAGCACACACAAAAATCTGGAGGGTGGACTTGTGCTTTACGTCGTCATCGGCGTATTATCCTATTTGAGTGAGCATATGTTCTCGAATGAGCTTAACATTAAACATCGACTTTCACTTGCACGACAAACATGCCATAGAAATTCGCCACTCGATTGTGATATGTAGCACACACAAAAATCTGGAAGGTGGACTTGTGCTTTGTGTCGTCATCGGCGTATTATCCTATTTGAGTGAGCATATGTTCTCGAATGAGCTTAACATTAAACATGCGACTTTCACTTGCGACAACAAATGACCATAGAAATTCGCCACTTGATTGTGATATGTAGCACACACAAAAAATCCTGGAAGGTGGACTTGTGTTTTGCGTACGTCATCTGGCCGTATTATCCTATTTGAGTGAGCATATATTCTCCGAATGAGTTTAACATTAAACATGCAACTTTCACTTGCACGACAAACATACCATAGAAATTCGCCACTCGATTGTGATATGTACCACACACAAAAAATCCTGGAAGGTGGACTTGTGTTTTGCGTACGTCCACTAATTACGATGGATTATTTGTTGATTTTGTAAAATTTATTCCAGTGTGCTGTTCTTTTACTGCGCACTCTACTTTTTCCCACGAGAGGAAACTTGAGAGTCTCTGTTGAGCCCCAGCAATTCTAACTATTAACATGTTTTGATAGATTATTCCTATAGAGATGAGAATATATCTTGGGTTAATGAACTGCATGCGGATTGCTACTGAAAGAAGCACAACACAACAAAGTCCAACAATGTATCATGGTGAGCGAAAAGATGCACCGTCCTCGAGTTCAACATACTCGGTATACCCATTTCGGAACCGAGCAACCATAACTAAATCATCCTCAGACAATTCATACAGCACCGTCGGAATGTTTGAATGTGAACACAACATATTAATTTGCGGCTTGACGTGCGAAACTCTACCATCACCACATAAGCCCCTTGTTTGAAGAACTCGACTCTTTTCTCAGTTGAGTTGGCTCGGCGGACCCATCCTGGCGGCTCCGGCTAAAGGCTTCGTGATGGTTTCCACGGCAGAGTGACAACCTTTATCTCTGAAACACAAAATAAGAACTTATGTAAAGATCGGTTGTGTCAAGAGATGAAGGGCGTGAGACATTTACGGTGGCACTATCTGAATTAGAGTAAGTTTGATAAACATTCAAAAACAAACTAACATTCAAAAATAAATTGAGGACAACAAAAATGCGAATGCATACCACAACAGAATACCACATCCAAAGCTACTCGTCATCACTATCAACATGAAAAACATGAAACATCCAATATTCCAATTACCTGCTATGGATACTATATGACTATATCCAATTATCCGCATACAAAACTAACATGAAACATCCAATTACCTGCTATGGATACTATATGTCTATATCAATTATCGCGTACAAAACATTAAACATCCAATTATGCCACTTGTCACACATTACGTCCATGAAACATCCATGACATCTCGAAGAAATTGATGAGGCGGCAACCACACCGTCCACTTTGTCCACACATTCTGAATTTCGATCACATCCAGTTTCAACATTTGATGTTTCACTTCACTGCTGCTTAGTTCTCGATCCTCTCCTCTTTGATTCTTTCACGGCGGAGAGCCTCGGTCAAGTACAGCGATCAGTGAGATCAACCCCATGTCCCTACTTCCCCATCAAGAAACAAAAACTTGTATACACACCAACGATGCAATCATGCAAAATCACAACCAAAAAGATTAATTGGGCATTTGTATTTTGCGCCAATTGTAGTGGGGATGCTTGTGGGCTGCCGCTCACCTCGGGCGGCGCGCGGGAGGCGGCGGCGTAGTGCGCGCGATGCTGGCCGGGAGGCGGTGGGGGCGCCGGTGGGGCGGAGGCGGCGTCACCGGGGGGAGCAGGCGGCGCGGGGCGAGCGGGCGGCCGGCCGGAGTCAGCGGATGCGCGCACGCCGAGCCCGGAGGCGGGTGATGTCGGGAGGGCGGGCGGGCGAGGCGGACCTCACCGGGCCGCCGGCCGCCGAGCCGGGGCGCGAGAGTCGGCGGCACCGGCCGGGAGGCGGGCGATGTCGGGGCGGCGTCGCGCCGTCGCGAAGTCGCTGTGCTCTGCGTGGGCGTGGAGCTAGGGTTGGATGCCTCCCGTCGCGCGTGCATGCGCGTGGTTTTCTTGGCCGGTCGCGCCGCGCGCGCGTTGCTCTTCGCGAAGTGGGCGTCGGGCGTCGGCGACTCGGCCAGCGCACTCATGAAATGGTGGGCTACAGGGCTGGCCATTTGGTGAAATTTCTTGTCATGGCTACAGGCTAAATTCTTAAAATACTACCTCAGTGGACTAGACTATACACTCGTATTTTTACACCCAGGCTAAAGCCTACTTTGCCATGGGCCCAATTCCGCCCCTGCAGCATAGATATTATATAGATGCTGTTTGACAAAGATCCACAAGATTCCCTTTGTAGCTCAGTGGTAGGGCTGTGCTTTCATGTGTGCTAGGTCACGGGTTCAAACCCCTGTTGATGCGATTTTATTACACCTCTAGCTACCGGGAGTATTGGGCCTCGGCAGAACTAGAGGCACAAATTAGAGATAAAATCTTTGAGGACTTGGTCAAGAGATTAGATTGGGCCTTAGAACTATGGTGGCTGATTTTAATTATCCAATCATTTTGTGACAATAGAACTTTGTCACATGTGATAGCCATAAGAATTCTTATGACAAAAGTATTTTGTCACAAGAATTGATATATTGGTCTATGACGGTTTTAATTTGTCACATGTGCTAACCAAACTTTTATGACAAAATGTTTCGTCATAAAAATTTAGTGTCGAACTATAGCGTTTTTGTGTGGCCTTAGTGACATCTTTTGTGACACTTTCCTAATCCGTCACTAAAAATGCAAAGTTAAAACCCCTTGATAATACTTATGACACTTTCTAGAAAAAATGTCATAAATCTATGATGGATAATGCAATTGTCATATAGTATTCGTCATTAGTTTGCATATTTGTTGTAGTGATCGGAAGGACGGGACGCTGTCGAGCTTCGGCAGCGTCACATTTATTCTTCGTTCGACTTGCAAGAAGCTCTTCCCTGCGAACTCCACTCGCGGGAAGTGGGAGTCTTACTGGATGAAGCGGTGGTTCTACCACCGTGTGGAAGCGAGGCGGTCTTGATGCGGCCGGCCGATCACGTTCGAGCCCTCACCGGCGGGCGGCTTCGATGATGAGGACAGGCGGAGGGCCCGACATGCGCGACCTCGCCGAAGAGTACGTGATGTACGGCGTGGCGCCGCTTGCCCGCGACTGGCGTCTTGCCGCCGAGAAACGTCGAGACGACAATGTTTCGCCGTCGATCTGCTTGCTGCCGGCGCCCTCCGGCCCTTATAAGCCTTGACCGTGTCTCCTCTTTGTTCACGCGAAATGCGTTATATGCTAATGTTATCTCCTTTGCTTCAGGGATTTGCTTGGAGGAGGCAGAGCAGGCCGCGCGCGTATTCCTGGGGCCGTACACTGGCAGGGAACACGAGCATCGCACGTCTGCTATCACCGAGGCGGGGTTGGGGCGAATAAACCGCGTGTGCGAGGCCCTGGGCCTTGCCGTGCCGGACCGTGCCGCTCCGGACGACGGTGCAGCGAAGAAGAAGAAGGCGCCGTCTCGGAAGAGGGGCGGCGGGCGCTGCCGTGCGTGCGGCGGCGCTCTGCTTCTGCTTCTTTGGTGCTTCCGCTTCCCGAGGCACAGCGAACCGCAGTCGGATTCGGTGAAGTATGCGATTGAGCTTGGGCGGCGCGGCCAAGGCGAGATCTTGGCGAGTGCCTAGGCGGCGGGTTTGCCGCGGCGGCGAGAGAAGTCTCGCGCCCGCCGAAGTCGTCGAGGCAGTTCGTGCGGACCGGCGATCTGAGGTGGAGCCCGACCGTGGCGGCTGTGGTGCGGAGACGCCGCCGTGGGGTGCGAGCCATGCTGCCCTCACCGGCGGCATCGCTCAGCGAAACCGAGGTGCCCCTGCGAAGCGCCGCAGCGGAACCTTCGCCCCGAGTCTGCGGCCGCGGGCCTCTCGGCGGCGGCTGCTGGGCGGTGTCGCTGCGCCTACCGGCTAGCGGCGTGTGTGCGGCGGAGCTCCACCGGGCGCGCGAGGATTCGTCGTGGCGGCGGGCATCAGAAGCTTGTGGGACTCCGATGTAGATGCCGAAGACCCTGCGGCGTGTGCCCCCTCTGCCCCCCTGGCCACGCCGCCCTTCGCGCAGGAACGGTCGTCGCCGGCCCCGAACGCGGAGGCGTCTGCTCGCTTCGGGACCATGCTTTCTGCGAGGGCTTACGCCACCGTAGCCCCGTCTGGGAATAGGGGGGCGAGTCCCCGAAGCCCTCCTTCAGCTACCGAAGGTAGGGTGACTTAGCTTACCCTGGTGTACCTTTTTGTGCCTTGCGGTGCGACCTGCATCCCTGTTTGCAGTGTCGCTCATTCCGGAGGAGCGCCTGGCGGAACACGAAACCTCCGCGCGCGTGAGCCCCGCGGACTTCGTGCCTCCCCCGGAGACACTGAGGGCGTGGCGCGGGATTGTGGATGCGCGGCTGCCGGCATCGACCGACAAGCGCTGCGAGCCTACGGGTCGGGCGCCTTGGGGCGCCGAGGTGTGCAGGGTGAGGTAAGTACTCATACGCCAACGCTGGGCGGTGAGCTTGCTAAGTCTTTCCTTCTGCGGACACTTGTCTTTGGGCGGGCCTTGTAAGCGGCCTATACTCACGCCCAAGGCGCTTGAGGATAAGTGCGGGCGGCGAGGAGGAGCTCGCGAGGCCTCGGGAGCCCTTCTGCCGAGATGCCCGCATCCGCGGTGAAGCGAGTGCGCCGAGCGAAGGCGCCGCGCGAAGGACTTCTTTGCGGCGCGGGAGTCGGCGCGGAGGCTGCGCGGCGAGTTTCTGCGCGAGCGGGATGACTTTGCAACAGGTCACCTCGCTAGAGAAGGAAAATGGCGAACTTCGCCACGACTCTAGCGAGTGTGATCGTGCGCTTGGCGAGCCGGTGGTTGCATGGGATGCCATGCAAGCGTTGAAAGCCATCTCCAGGGCTTGTGGCCAAAGTCTTGGACCACGCCGGCCGGAGGAGCTGTGCGGACCCTCCATTGGGTCGGAGATGCGCCAGCGTCGCGCGGCGCTGCGACGATCTTCGGCAACCACTGCGCGTACACATCGGCATGCCTAGTGTGCGCGCTCCTGCAACATCGCGGTTGCACGCACGTCGCCGGGCTTGAGGACCCCCAGCTAGAGATGCCCGGCGGGGCGGAGTAATGTCGGCGCCAGTGCGCTCCGCTTCGCCGCGCCATCAAGCCCTTCTATGAGCGGATGCAGGATTACGTCGGGCGGGCGCTGCGTGGGTCGAACTCCGAAGTCACTTTACGGGAGGGCCTCGGCCAATTCTGGGCGGGGTCCTCGGCGCGACGAGGGCGGCAGGCCTCCGGGCGCGGGAACTTCGCGGTGTGGCGCGTGGTGCTTAGGTGTAAGCGTGCGTTGTAATGCCCCCTCTTTTTGTGAATGAAGTACGCACTTGCTCCACAAACTGACTTTCGCCTATGTCCAGGGCAGCTTCCTTGTTGGGGCCGACTTCTTGCGGCCGACCTTGCGACCCGGCGATGCCTTCGACGCTGGCGAAGGGCCGAAGAGTCGCTGGACTTTTGGGCGAGCCGACTTTCTTCCGACGGAACCCTGTCCTTACCGCGTGTTAAGGACGAGCTTGCCGAATAGCCACTTAGAGCGGCAGGGATGTTGGCGGGCCTTTGTACTTGAAAGATTTTCCCGATATATAGATCTCCTGATGATTAGGACATGCGCGGTCGTGCTGTGCGGAGCCGAGTATTCCGTGGAGCTAGCGCGTGCGGGGGCAGTTGTTGGCACTACGACCTGCTGAAAGTCCGTAGATTGGCGCGTGCGAAGGCGGACCTCCGCACTATGACCTGTTTAGTGTCCGTAGACTGGCGCGTGCGAAGGCGGAGCTCCGCACTACGACCTGTTTATAGTCCGTAGACTTGGCGCGTGCGACGGCGGACCTCCGCACTACGACCTGTTTAAAGTGCAGTAGGCGGCGCGCGCGGCGGACCTCGCACTCGACTGTTTAGAGTCTCGTGGACTGGCGCGTGTGAAGGTGGACCCTCGCACTATGACCTGTTTATAGTCCGTAGACTTGGCGTGTGCGGAAGCGGACCTCCGTGCTACGACCTGTTTAGAGTCTCGTGGACTGGCGCGTGCGAAGGTGGACCTCCGCCCTACGACCTGTTTAGAGTCTCGTGGACTGGCGCGTGCGAAGGCGGACCTCCGCTCTACGACCTGTTTATAGTCTCGTGGACTGGCGTGTGCGGCGGACCTCCGCTTTCGACTGTTTAAAGTCTCGTGGGTGGCGCGTGCGACGGTGGACCTCAGCGCTCGACTTGTTTAGAGTCGTGGGCGGCGCGTCGCGGCGGACCTCCGCTTTCACGACTGTTTAGAGTCTCGTGGGTGGCGCGTGCGAAGGTGGACCTCGCCTACGACTGTTTAAAGTCTCGTGGTAGCGCGCGTGCGAGTGGACCTCCGCACTACGACCTGTTTAGAGTCTCGTGGACGGCGCGTGCGAAGGCGGACCTCCGCACTATGACCTGTTTAAAGTCTCGTGGACTAGCGCGTGTGAAGGCGGACCTCCGCACTCGACCTGTTTAAAGTTTGTAGGCGATCGGGCGCGTGCGGCGGACCTCCGCACTTCGACTGTTTAAAGTCTCGTGGGCGGTGTGTGCGGCGGACCTCCGCACTCGACTGTTTAAAGTCTCGTGGTAGCGCGTCGGGCGGACCTCCGCACTATGACTGTTTAAAGTCCGTGGCCCGGTAGCGCGTCGCGGCGGACCTCCGCTTCGACTGTTTAAAGTCTCGTGGTGGCGCGCGTGCGGCGGACCTCCGCACTCGACTGTTTAAAGTCTCGTGGGTGGCGCGTGCGGCGGAGCTCCGCTTTCGACTGTTTAAAGTCCGTGGCCGGCGGCGCGTGAAAGGTGGACCTCCGCACTACAACTGTTTAAAGTCTCGTGGTGGCGCGTGCGGCGGACCTCCGCACTCGACTGTTTAAAGTCTCGTGGGTGGCGCGTGCGGCGGACCTCGCACCCTACCCGAGGTGGGGCGGCCTGCAGTGTATCGCATATTCTATGTGCGGCGCCC
This sequence comes from Dendrocalamus sinicus, assembly GCA_036346575.1. Classification (NCBI taxonomy): domain Eukaryota; kingdom Viridiplantae; phylum Streptophyta; class Magnoliopsida; order Poales; family Poaceae; genus Dendrocalamus; species Dendrocalamus sinicus. The sequence continues at coordinate 18,395,048 of CM070662.1, read as the reverse complement.
GGCCGGGCCAGCCTGCGCGCGCAACGTCGGTATTCTGGAACTCCCGGGATTGGTGTCCATAGTACCCCCTGCGTACACCTCCCGTGATGTGCGAAGGCGAGCCTCAACGCACTGAGGCGCGCGATCGGCAGCCGCGCAAGATTCGCGTGGGATCGGCGTCCACGTCTGATTTATACTCCGGGGAGTACACACAAGGACGAAGTCCCTAGCGTGCGCGGGGTTCGCGTCTTGTTTATACTCGATGAAGTGCGCGAGAGAACATCCGCGTCTTATTTATACTCCGTAGAGTGCGTGGGGTCGACATCCACGTCATTTTTATACTCGGAGAATGCGCGCGAGGGCGAAGTCCCTGGCGTCTGTGAGGTTCGCGTCTTGTTTATACTCGGTGAGAGTGCGCGGGAGAACATCCGCGTCTTATTTATACTCCGTAGAGTGCGTGCGAGCGTCCCCGCGTCTTTGTTTATACTCATGCCGTGTCTTTGGCGGAGAGTGCACACGCGAGCGTCGTCTTGGTTTATACTCATGCCCGTGCCTTTGGCGGAGAGTGCACACGCGAGCGTGCGTCTTTGTTTATACTCATGCCCGTGTCTTTGGCGGAGAGTGCACACGCGAGCGTCGTCTTTGGTTTATACTCATACCCGTACCCACGGTTACGGAGAGTGCACTGCGAGCGTCGTCTTTGGTTTATACTCATACCCGTACCCACAGCTACGGAGAGTGCACTGCGACGTGCCTCTTTGGTTTATACTCATACCCGTACCCACAGCTCACGGAGAGTGCACTGCGAGCGTCGTCTTTGGTTTATACTCATACCCGTACCCACGCTCACGGAGAGTGCTGCACGAGCGTCGTCTTTGGTTTATATTGCGGGAGCGCACGCGTAGGCGAGGCCTCCGCGTGTGCTCGCCACGTACTTCTGCACAGCGGTAATATGTTGGCGATAAACGAAACTTTATTACATTCCCGTTTGCGCGGGTAAGCGATTACATACGACCGGGGGGGGTACTAACCGTTTGTGCTCAGCGCGGCCGGAGCCTCTAGTAGATGCACTATCGGCAGGTCTTGTGGAGTCGCCCCCGGACGGCGCCGTAGGCCCTCGCACGGCGGCGCCAATCCTAGGTGTGCCGCTGCCCGCCGCGACGGGGACATCTGGTGCCGTTTTCGATGCGCCGGGCCATGTCCTGGTCGCCCCGAACGGTAATGATGGCTCGCGGCCCCGGGAGCTTCATGCATAAATAGCTGTGATGCGGTACCGCCCCGAAGGAGTTGAGGATTGGACGCCCAATATGGCATTGTATGGGTATGGGAGGTCGACGACGTCGAATGTGGCGTCTTCGACCCTTTCATTGTCGCCACGGCGAAGGAACTGCGAGCATATTTGGCGAGCCCCGTAGAGTTGTCCTCCGAAGCCTTGTAGCGGAACTCCCGATGGGCGGCGACCGGGGATCCCCATCGGTCGAAGGCTACGCGAGCGAATGTTCGCGAGCGCCGCCATCAACCAGGGCCCGTTCCACGTCGTATCCCGCTATAACGACTCGGACGACCGGGGTCTTGGTGGGAAGCTCCACGCCGGCATCGGCGGGGTGAACGTGACCTCATGCGTGCCCGATCGGCGGCACTGTCTTTGGATATGCCGCCACGTGGTGTAGCCTCCGCACGTAGGCCTTCATTTGCCGTCGAGGCAAACTCCAATGAGAGCCTCGGAGATGGCGTTGATAACCCGCCGGTGGGTGGCCTCGGAGCTGTAGCTGCAAAAGCCCTCCACGAGGCTGCATGCGTGGGCACGAATCGCGAGAGGACCCTCATGGGGCTGCGTCCCTTGTGCTGAATGTGCGGGGGGCTTTGTATGGGTCTTGTCGTGGGCCACCACGGCAGCGTGCTTCGGGTTCTGTCCTGGTGGCGCTCGCGGGCGCCGCGATAGAGGTGCGTGCGGGTGTCGTGGTTGCCACGGCCGTGGGCTCGCGCACCACGCCCCAGTGTTGGTCGTCGTAATCTCCACGGCCTTTATCGTCGCGGCCCGGCCACGGCGCGCCCGACCTCGGCGTCCCCGACCGCCCGGCCCACGGGCGCGCCGTCGGAACCGCCGATGTCGAGGCGTCCGACCTCGCGCGACCTGCTGCCACGCTTGGGCCTGTCGGACGACTCCTTGTGCGGGGCATCCACGTGGTCGGGCGCATCCTGGGCGACTCACCTACGTTTTCCCTTGAAGAACCGTCCTTGGCGGATCTTGGCTTTGCGAGGCACCGGCACGGTTGGTGTCGGAGTCGTCACCTTGCCTTCGCGCCGTCCTCTTCCGCCTGGCGTATTCCTCCATTTTGTCAAAGAGCCGTCACTTTGTCTTAATTGGCTTCCGTGCGTTGTACTCGGCCATCGGGCGGCGAAGACCTGTATGGCTGCATTGACAGCGGTGGTTTCATTAACATCTTTGACTTCACAGCGTATCTTCGCGGCGCTTGAAGTAGTCGGAGCTTCTCGGAAGGTTTACGCTTTCGGCGAAGAGCTGGTCGCGTCGACCGCTCGACATAATTTCCTTGAAAGTTGTTGTGAAGGCGGTCGCGGATCTGCTCCCAGCGTAGATGGAGTTCGGCTCTATGGTAAAAAACCGGAGAGCACCACTCCTTGCGGTGTGAGGAGTCCTTCGCCTTTGTGGTGTCATCTCCGCCGCGGCCTAGAATGCGGTTTCGTATCTGCGCCGCGAACTTCGCGAGGTCCGTGTCGCCTTTGTAGGGCTCGATGACACCGGGAATTTGAAGTCTTGGGCCACGCCGCTTGCTGTAGTCTGCCAGCGGGGACTCGGATCGGCGCGCCGTGGCGGGGCGCGGGCCGGATGTGGGGCGTCGCGACTATCCGCCCTTTCGGCGTGGGCTCTGGGCGACCATCGGCGCGGCTGTTGGCTCCCGGCCTCTTGTATGTCTCGGACAGCCCGCGAAGATCCCCGGCTCCTGGCAGAACGCTGAGGGCTACCGGCAGGCGCTTTCCACCGCTGCGCGCAGCGGGCGCCGCGCCGCATGCAGACGGACGGCGTGGGCACGACCAGCGTCGCGAGCTCCCGAGCGCGGTCGCTCCGTTGTGGCTACCTCCAACTGCCGGTCCGCGCTACCGCGGCGTCGCGCGCGGGCGGTGAGTTAGTTCTTTGTCGCGTCGGCGGGGTCGATCGCCGCGATGCGGTGGCGTGGTTGGTCGTCGCGGCGCCGATGGCGGGTCGGTGCCGCAGCGCCGGTGGCGGGGTCGGTCGCCGCAGCGCGAGCGTCAACGTCCTCGACTGCTGCGCCCGCGGCAGCCGATGCCGAAGCCCTGGTACTCACGCGACGCTCTGCCCCAACCGTCTTCTTCCCCTTCGCCGCCGTCGACGAAGCCTTTTTCGGTGCCATCCTCCTTCGAACTTCAGGCTTGCTCCTGTCCTCCCCACGGACGGCCACATGAGGAGTGCTTTTACAGTTATACCCTTACATCTGGTCATCCCCTCCAGGGGCACTTATGTCATTACACATGGCCTATTCTGGGCCTTATAACCTCCTACCAGGCCTGCTGGGTTTAGGTGGGGGCCACCCCTACAACAGCTGGTTTATATATATCCTGTCATGATCTAGATAGCCTTCTTTTGAGTTATGGCTTGATGTAATGCTTAATGGTCATCTTGGATAATTCTCATGGCTCTACATGCTTAAAATAATCAACTTCAGCCATTTCATCCATTTCCATGACTTGTTCTCTTCCCTGCATCCTTGATGTGTTTATTGCCAAAAGGGGGAGAATAGGGTAGAAAAAGCCATTTTGGGAGCTTTGATGAAAAATTGCTCTTCGTTGTGCTCCTTGTGTCGATATGGTCATTAGCTTCATTTCTTTTTTCTTTGGACCATGTTTGACTTCTTTCTTGTATTTCAAACTCAACTTTGTGCTTTTTCTGAGTTTGTCAATATACTCATCAAGGGAGAGATTGAGAGACCAAGTGGAGGTCATCCCGTGTGTGTGATGAGTAATTGACAAAGGTTTAGGATAGTCGAGTTTGGATTGTGTGGTTAGACCATGTCGTAGCGTAGTGCACGGGCTCGGTCGGATTTGGTCAAACTTGGTCGTATGGGATTAGGTTGCATATTCCGATGATTCGACAGGTTTGGACTTCGTCATGAGTAAGTATGATGTGCTTATGCTATTTACGCTTCATGTATCGAGCGGTGCTATGTGGTGTGTTTCTTGTCTATGTGACTGCAGGACGTCAAGGCGGAGTCGTGGTGAGACACGAGGTGACCGAACTAGACATAGGGAGGTGTCGAGGTCAGAACGGTCGGATGTGTTGAAGACAGTGGAGATTCGATGTGGTTGCGAGTCGTGGACGACAAGGAGCGCAGAAGCTTCCCGGAAGGTGCACGAGGGGTGAATCGGTAAATTTGCAAGGCTGCACAAGCGGGAACAGGCTCCATTGGATTTAGCGGGTGTAACGGGGTGGAGACCCGTTAGCCAAGCGCTATAAATAGGTGGAGGGGCTGCATGCCTCCCCATGGCTTTAGGAGAGAGTTAGGGTTTTAGTGGGTCAAAAGAGGCTTTGAGAGGTGGTTTTGGCTTTAGTCTTTAGTGGTTGAGAGCAGGTGAGAGGGGCAGAGCTGTGTCTCCTTCGATGCTCTCTATGTGAGCTCTCTGTGTCTGTGTTCATCCCCTCCTCCAAGCATGTATGGATGAGTGTTCTTGAGATGGAGAGGGAGAGGTAGAGGAGAATCCATGTAATCTTCCATCTTGTTCTAATGTCCATGCGTATCGGGACTCCTCTGTATTCCTCTTGTTGATTTGGAATGGAAATCTGAAATTTTTTTATCCTGTTCGTGCTCTCTGTTCTTCGTTCATCCCTTTTGGAGTGATTTTTGATTTTCTGAGTTTTTAGTTGTTTCTTGCTGGGAAGGTCCAAAATGGATTGCTATGACATGGGATGATATCTTTAGACCATTTGGTCAGGTTCCCCCAAGAGCAAATCAATTCTATCCTCAGATTTTCCCCATTAGCCTCCTCTGTTCTTTTCTCCTGTTCTAGGGTTTTGATGAACTTCTTGATTCCTTTCATGAGATAGGCTAATATTTGAGGTTTTGAGTCTTGAGGTTATTGCTAACATATTCCCAAAGTCTCTTGGCCAAAGGATCAAATTTGAGATGGCAGTTTGAATTTTGATGTTGCTCTTTGCCTGAGCCTTCAGTTTCTAGGGTTTTGAAGCATTTCTTGTTTTCCTCTTTGAGATGGCCTGAGATTTGCTCTGGAGGTTCCTGTAGCTATTGCTAATCTATCCTCAAAGTCTCAAGGCCAGAGGACCAAAGATGAAATGGGAATTTGAGTTTTTGTACTGCTCTCTGTATTTTTCTAGCTCTTGTCAAAATTCTGAATTTCTTGAGTTGTTGTTGTTTCCTCTTGTTGTTTGGAGTCCCTAGGCTATTTAGTTTAGTGTTTTGACAGTTTGGGCTCGGTTAGAAAAGAAGAAAATCACAAATTCCAAGTTTTAGTGAGGTTCTCTGAATTTTTACTGAACTTTTGGGCTGCTGGAACCAGGGCGGTCTGACCGGGTTTTACCCAGCGGTTAGACCGGCTATTACCCAGCGGTCAGACCGGCTTTTACCCAACGGTCAGACCGGCCCTAGGGTTTTGTTGCAGGTTTTTTATTGGGTGCTTTCTCTCTGTTCTTTTCCCTTGGTTGATTTCTCCAGATTTCTAGAGAGCTTGAGGATATCTCTTCGTAGCTATAGAAGAAGATTTTGTCGTAGGTACTTGAGGGGGACGAATTTTTAGTAGTCGACATTCACCCCCCTCTGTCGCCATTTCGGTCCAACACGCTCCTACTATCTTTTTTGTAAACACAAGGCTCTTCATTCTTGATGAAGCCAAACCCTTTGACTATCTCATCGAAATGAATGTTCTAACTCCAAGAAGTTTGCTTCAGTCCATAGATAGATCTCTAAAGTTTGCATATCTTTCTAGCATTTTGAAGATCAACAAGACCCTCCGGTTATGTCATGTACATATCCTCACTTAAATTTTCATTTAGGAAAGCCGTTTTGACATCTGTTTGTCATATCTCATAATCAAAATATGTAACAATAGCTAAAATGATCCGGACATATAAGTATAGCGATGGGCGAGAAAGTTTCATCATAGTTGTTGTAGGGGTGGCCCCCACCTAGGCCCAGCCGGCCTGTTAGAAGGTTGTAAGGCCCAAAATGGGACATGTATTAGGAAACAAATGCCCCTGAGAGGGATACTTGAGTGTAAGGGCATAAATGTAAAATGCTCCTATGTGAATATATATATATATGCCGTCCTGGCCATGGGGAGAGGCCCCAAGCATTGCTCACCTAACTCTCCACTACCATACCACTCTCTCTGTTTGGTCCGTAACCACAACAGTTGGCGCCGTCTGTGGGGAGGGCAAGAGCAAGCCTTAAGATCTGAAGAAGGATGGCACCGAAGAAAACCTCATCATCGGTGGTGGAGAAGACGAAGAGGAACGCGACGGAGCTGCACGTCAATACCAGAGCTTCGACGTCGGCAATCGCGGCGTGGGTGTCGGCACGGGCGCGGCAGCTACGAATGCCGATGTCCATGGCGCGACGGTCGACTCCACCGCTGGCGCGGCGATCAACCCCACCGCTGGCGCGACGGTCGACACCGCAGCATCGACTAGGTTGTCGGGAGCGGCAGCGCCGATGCCTACGCTAGCACGGCCACTGTCCCTACATCCAGCGCGGGGGTAGTGAGCGGCTCCGGCGGCGACGCCGGCCTCGCCGCCAATCCCGAAGTCCACTGTACCGGCATGTCGGGCAATTCAGGAGCATAGGCCGTGGTTGCAGCTGCCCCGACGGGGCCACTAGGCGCGCTAATAGCCCCGACCACGGTAACGGTGGAGAGCGCTCTGCTGATGGCCATCGGCATGCTCCAGCGAGAGCTAGTGGATCTCCACGGAGCCGTGCGGGATATGCAAGAGGCTCGGAGCCAGCAGATCCCGTCGACGGTCGCGTTAGAGCCCACGCCAGAACGGGTGGACAGTCGCGAGGCCCCTACGTCCAGTCGTGTCCCACTGCGACGCATGGATCCAGAGTCTCCCCTCTCCGCGAGCATACAGCAGTCGGCATGCCCGGAGGGCTTCAAGTTCCCTAGCGCCATTGAGCCGTACAAGGGCAACACGGATCCTCGGGAGTTCGTGCGCATGTACGAGACCGCTATCGAAGCTGCAAGCGGCAACGACATCACCAAAGCGAAGGGGCTCCCCCTCGCACTACAGGGAGTGACGCTCTCTTGGGCTTTTTACCATAGAGCCAAACTCCATCTACGCATGGGAGCGCGTCGACGCGGATCAGCTCTTCGCAGTCAAGCAAAAACCCTCAGAGAAGCTCCGAGAATATTTCAAGCGCTTTGTGAAGGTCCGCTGCCAGGTTAAGGACATTAACGAGACAACCATTATCAACGCGGCGATACAAGGTCTCCGCCCGGGGCCGCTGGCTGAGTACAACATGCGCAAGCCGATCAAGACGGTAGCGAAGCTCTTCGATAAAATGGAAGCATATGCGAGGGCAGAGGAGGACGCGCGGCGGCGCAAGGGTGACGACTCCGACACCAATCAAGCGGAGACCCTGCCAAAGAATGGAGACTTGCCAAAGGAAGGCTCCTCGAGGGGCAAGCGCAAGCAAGAGCCCGCGAAGGACGCCCCCGAGCGCAAGGACGCCCAGCATAAGGACTCGCCGAGCGACAAACCCAAGCGAGCCGTGCGCAAGTCTCAGAGGGCTCGTTACGTCTTTGACGAGGCGGGCGGTACGAGACAGCGCCCCAGCGGCGCGCGCCGGGTCGCCGAGGTCGGGGCGGGCGCGGCGAGTCGTGGCAGCGGACCCGCGTGGAGCAAGAAGACCAGCTCTACAGTCTGTGGTGCGAGGTGCACGGCCGATGTGGCCACAACACGCGGACATGCACCACCATCGCGGCGCTCCGACAGAGCGTCGCCAAAGACAGAACCCTGGAAGCGGGGCCGCCCATTGTGGCCCACGTGCAGCGGCCCCATGAGGTCCCCCTGCGGGTTCAGGCCCACAAGCAGCAGCCCCAGGAGGGCCCCTTGTGGATTCAAGCTCACGTACAACAACCCAGGAAGGCCCTCTATGGATCCAGGCTTTGGAAGGGGGTCAGCGCCGGGTTATAAACGTTATCTCCAGGGGTTCTTCGTTGGAGTTCTCCTTCACGCGGCAACAGAAGGCCTACGCGCGGAGGTTACACCATGTGGTAGCATACCCGGCGCAGGCACCGCCAGAGTGGGCGCAGCACAAAATCACCTTTATGCCCGCTGATGCTGAAGGTGTGGAGTTCCCTCACCAGGATCCCCTGGTCATCCAAGTTGCTATCGCAGGATGCGATGTCAAACGCGTGCTAGTCGATGGAGGTAGTTCCGCGAACGTCCTGTTCACGGTGGCCTTCGACCAGATGGGGATCCCCCGAAGTTGCCTGGGTCCCTCGGGAATCCCGTTGCAGGGCTTCAGGGGTCAGCCGCTGAAGGCGCTGGGTCAGATATGCCTTCAAGTTTCCTTCGGCCAAGCTGGTAATGCGAGGAGCAAAGATGTCACCTTTGACGTCGTTGACATCCTGTACCCATACAACACCATTCTGGGGCGCCCCACCCTCAACTCCTTCGGCGTCGTACCGCACCACGGCTTTCTATGCATGAAGCTCCTAGGCCCGCAAGGTATTATCACCAGCTTTGGTGATCAGGACCTCGCTCACCGCATAGAGTTTGGTGCACGGAGTCTGGGGTCGACGTCCAAGGCCCGGTCGGGAAACCAACCCCAGAGGGTGCCCCTTCACGAAGGCGGACAAGGCATGCCCGGTGGCGAAGGCTTCGGCGCAAGTTAATCGAGCGGCAGCGGGCAGCCAGGCCGGTCGTAGCGAAGCTCCTCCAGTTCAGGGCCATCTGCAAGACCTCTTGCCTGGCCTGTCTAGCACCAGAGGTTTTCCAGCTTGCGATCGTCGCAGAAGCGACGATCGCTGCGCCTCTTCTCTTTGAGCGGTCAGTGGTTACTACCCTGTTTCTTTTGTAATTGCTCGCCCACGCAAATGGGACATTAATAAAGTCCACTGTTTCCAAAAGGCTTTTCATTCTGTGTCAGGTCGTGCGGGGGGGACGCCTCTGCGCTCACTCTCCGTGAGTATAAACAAAGACACGCGAAACACGCGCACTCTCCGTGAGTATAAACAAAGACACGCGGTAAACACGCGCACTCTCCGTGAGTATAAACAAAGACACGCGGTAAACGTGCGCACTCTCCGTGAGTATAAACAAAGACACGCAGTAAACGTGCGCACTCTCCATGATTATAAACAAAGACACGCGGCAAACGCGCGCACTCTTCGTGAGTATAAACAAAGGCACGCGGTAAACGCACTCTCCGTGAGTATAAACAAAGACACACGGTAAACGCGTGCACTCTCCGTGAGTATAAACAAAGACACACGATAAACACGCGCACTCTCCTTGAGTATAAACAAAGACACGCGGTAAACGCGCGCACTCTTTGGAGTATAAAAAAGACGTGGATGTTGTTCCCACGCACGCGTGGATGTTGTTCCTGCGCGTACTCTCCGGAGTATAAAGAAAAGATGTGGATGTTGTTTCCGCGCATGCGTGGATGTTGTCCCTATGCGTACTCTCCGGAGTATAAAAAAGATGCGGATGTTGTTCCCGCACACGCGTGGATGTTGTCCCTACGCGTACTCTCCAGAGTATAAAGAAAAGACGCGGATGTTGTTCACGCTTGGATGTTGTCCCTACGCGTACTCTCCGGAGTATAAAGAAAAGACGCGGATGTTGTTCCCAGCACGCGTGGATGTTATCCCTACGCGTACTCTCCGGAGTATAAAGAAAAGATGCGGATGTTGTTCCCGCGCACACGTGGATGTTGTCCCTATGCGTACTCTCCGGAATATAAAGAAAAGACGTGGATGTTGTTCCCGCACACGTGTGGATGTTGTCCCTACGCGTACTCTACGGAGTTTAAATAAGACACAACAGAGGCTTGCCTCCGCTCACACTCCACGGAGTGTAAAAGAGATGTGCGGATGTTCCCCCTGCGCACACCCCATGAGGGAAAATGCGGAAGTCATCCCTACGCACGCGTGTGTGATGAGACACCGAGTAGCGCTCACACCCTGCTTCTTCGCTTCTCATATGAAGACAGCGCCGGGAAGCAGCTCCGCTCTCGGGTCAGCCTCCGTGGGATGCGCCCGTTCAGCGGAGACCTGGTGGATTTCATTTCCCCCAAGCTCAGTAGGAGGGTGGCAGCTGGTGCCCTAGCGTCCTCGTATCAGAGACCGCATGGCGGGAGGAGCGCCAGCTCCGTTGCCACCACTTCGAAGGGTAGGGGACGGAGTGCTCGCGCGTCTACCTTGACTAGACGCTAGCTCTGCTACCACCACTTCGAAGGGTAAGGGACGGAGCGCTCGCGCATCTACATCGACTAGGTGCCAGCTCTGCTGCCGCCACTTCGAAGGGTAGGGGATGGAGCGCTCGCGTGTCTACCTCGACTAGGCAAGCGCGGTCGTTAAAAGTAACGGGGACACGCACTTCAACCAAAGTCCTCCTTTGCATTCATCAAAGAATGTTTACACACGCCGGCTCAACCAAGGCCCTAATAAATAAGCGTCCTCGGATATTCAGAGCCACTACTCGGCTGGCTCATCCTTCACACACGCCCACACTGGAGTCTCGCCCGCAGAAGCTCGTGCCGCCTAGAAGTTCAGCGAATGTTCGGCCCACCTCCAGTGCCGAAGACACCGTCAGGTTATGAGGTTAGAGACTAGCAGCCGGTCCCTATCAAGTAGCTGCCCAGAGCACAGTGATACGCGCAGTCAGAACGCCGAGACAACTTCCACTCTATTCATAAAAAGGAGAGGGTGCATACATGGCAACACACGCCTACACACCAAAACCCCGGCATCACACCTGTGGGTTCGCACCATGCCCCGCGGCAGCAGTGCCGTCTCTGCCGCGCCATGGAACTTCGTCGAGCCATTGGCCAAAGTTCCCCTCGCCGTGCAGGGTCCGTCGCAGCTCTAGCTTCGTCGCTGCCTCCCTGATGTAGTCCCAGATCCGTTCATGGAAGGCCCGGATGGTCGGATGAATGGAGCACGCGGCGCCTGACATCACCCTGGCTCCGGCAGGCATCTCTAGCTCGGGGTCAGCCAGCTCGTCGACATGCCGACAACCTCGGTGATGAAGTAGCGCGAAGGCCAGGTGCGAGGTCACGAAGGAGCAATGGTTGCCAAAGGATTTGGCGGTGCCAAGAGCGAGGTTGGAAGCCTCTACGGTCCGGCGAAGCGTTCGGGACAACTCCTCGGGGTCGAAGGAGCGAGGTGGCACTTCGGTGACATGGTCTTCGAGGGCACTCTCCAGAGCCAGCATGGCATCCCACGCCGCCACCGAGGCATCGCCCAGAGTTCGGTCCCGCTCCCAAGAGACACATTAAGGTGGCTTTTCTGCTTCTCCAGCGCAGCGATTTGCTGGAGCAGTCCGTCGTGCTCCTCGGTGGCCGCTCGCGCCGCCGTAGCCGCGAGCGCCTCGACGTTCGAAATCGCCATCGCACGCTCCACCTCGAAGAGTCGGAGGCGGTCGTCCTTGGTAGAGTGCGTCTCCTCAGCCGCGCGAAGGGCCTCTTCGGCAACGCGCAGCCGATCCTCTAACACCCCCCGCTCACGGGCGTGAGCCGCCTGCAACGCCTGGCCAAGGGCGAGGGTCTGCATGACGCAGCGGTCAGCAAACTTCTAAATAACCACACACCGCACAAGGTCGAGTACTCACCCTCATCTCTGAGGCCTCCAGCGCACCTCCCAGGAGCTCCGACCTGCATGTCACCAACGCCCGGCGATCTAGGTTCGTGTCTGCGCTGTCTGCGGCCTCACGCCACGCCTCCAACACCTCCGGCCGAGGGACGAAGTCCGCCAAGCTCGAACGCGTGGCCTCCGCGATGACAGTTTCGATGAAGCCGGGCACCGATCCCAGAGGAGCGCCCCCTGAGGATTGTCTGCGCTCAGGAGACCGTGCCGCTGCGAAGAGATGTGTTGGTTAGAGCCCTACGGACGCACCATAGCATTGTGCGAAGGGAGTTGACCGTACCTTCGACTGCAACCGGCGGGCTTCGCTGGGGTGTCCCCTCGGCCTCACAGGGAATCGCAGGAACACCAGCACCTCCCGAAGGAGCCAGCTCCCTGGGTCAGGGGGTCTCTTTGTCGGAGTCTGATTCCAACAAGCTCCTGACCCGGTCGCCGCAGCCTCGGCCTCAGAGGGAACCGCAGGAACACCACGCCAGGGGGCCTCTATATCAGAATCAGACTAGACAGGCCCCTGACCCTGGTCGCCACAACGAACCCCCTCTCTGGATGAGGGGGTGATTGAGTACGCGGCTGCTTCACCTTCAGAGAGCAGGGCGAGGACTCCGCTTCGGCAACCGCCGCAAGCAAGAACTCTGCCTCGGCAACCACCGCAGGCGAGGACTTCGCCTCAGCAACCGCCGCAGGCATCCTTCTCGGCAACTGTCACAGGCGAGGAAGCTTCCCCCTCCCGGTTGTCCGTACTGCACGCTGGGTCCTTGGCACCGCCCAAGGACCCCTCGCCTTCGTCCTCTGCACCTACTTCCAGTTCTGAATCGGCATACTTCATCAAGTCGGAGTCGGTGCCCGTCGTGCTATTAGCCCTGGCAGTGCCGACAGGAGCAGCAGCTGACACAACAGGCACGGCTATGGAGAACCGAGCCGTCCGTCAGGTCGGCAGCCCATTCCCCTTGCCATCGTCATCCCGACGTCGAGGCTGGCTCGGGGTCGGAGTGGCGCGCTCCAGCACGCGGATGCTCAGGGCTTCACACACCCGGTTTATCTGCCCTAGCTTTGCCTCCGCGATCGCAGCAGCGCACAGGCTGTGCTCCTTGGCCACATACAGCCCGAAGAACATGGCCACCGCACGCTCTGCGTCCCCCAGGAGAAGCCCTATAAGCGAGAAGAGGCAAGCTCAAAAAAAACCCTCCACCAAGACTAACGAGTGTTGGAGGGCCTCGGCAGTGAGGACACGGATGTGCAAACATTGTCGCGTCGAAGGCCCCCAGGCGTGATGCGCCACCCATCGGCAAGCGGTGCCACTCCATACATGACGAACTCCTCGGCGAGGTCGCGCATGTTGAAGTGGTCGGTGATCCCCACAAGCCTTCGTGCCCTCCGCCTGTCCTCGTCATCGATCGGCGTGCCGAGCGAGGTATTGAAGGACACCGGCCAGCCCGTGCACTCGAGGCCGCTGCCGCTCGCCACACGGTGGTAAAACCACCGTTTCATCCAGCTTGACTCCCACTTCGCCCGAGTCGAGTTGGCAGGGAAAATCTTCCTGCACTGCGACCGCAGGACGAAGTTGGAAAATGTTCCTTCTCTCAGCCTCTTTGGCTGACAGCGTGCGTTGTGGAGGCATAAGCGGTGAGGCATCGGGCCAGCATGCCTCATGCGCGAGCCCAATCGTGACAGCGAGACAGGCTATCGTGTTGAGTCGATCGTGCGGCTCAACGAAGGTTTGCAAGACAACACCAACGATCATGGCTGCCGGGATGCGAAGCCTGGCTTCAAAATAAGCGACGAAGACGATCGCCTTGAACTTCTCCGGGTGAGGTTCCATCTCGTCGCTGGCGGGCAATCGCACCTTGCGGCAATCCGATAGCTTCCCTTCGTGCAGCAGGGTTCGGATCGTCTCCTCCGTTGCGAGCATCGGGCCCAAGATGCGGGAGCAAGGACCCTCCACTTTTTCTGCCGCCACCCACTATTTGTCCACCAGCGTTGGCTCGCGCCCCTCGAGCGTGTACTCCACCTCGATCGGCGGTGACCGCCGGGATGAGGAGCTACCGCCGGCCGGTTCAACGCGTTCTTCGCCGTGAGCCATGGTTCTCCGAGTGCTAAACGGCGATGGGGGAAGCACAATGGCAAATAAGGCAAGAGCACAGGGCGCAAGAAGGCAAGGGACCAGGAGGTATGAGAGGGAGGGCACCGACGCGGTGCCAGAGGGGGTATTTAAAGCCCCTTTACCTCCCACACCGCTGGTAAGCGTAACCGGCGGAAGACAAACCGGTCGCCTCCCACACGATGGGCAAACGCAACCAATGGAAGCCGAAGTGGCGCAGCCGCCCACGCACGTCGTGCCCTGTCAAAAATGGAGCACGACCACAGTCGTGCGGTAGCCTGACAGCGCACGATGCGCCAATCGTGTCCTACCACGCGTATACTACCTCGGGAACGAATGCAGGTCGCATGACATGGCTCACCTTTTGCTGCGTGTCAGCACGATTCTCGGGGCCATCAATGCAATGTCAGCTGGCCATTGACCAGTCGCCCCGACTTCAACTTCAGAGTGGACTCCTCCTCTGCGGAGCAACTCCGGCCCCGACTTCGGTTTCGACCCGGCTAAGCGGCTCCTCGCTGCGCCTTCACGAGTCTAAGCAGCGAACCCGAAGGCCACGACTTCGTGCGCGCGGGACGACTTCGGCGCCTATTCCGACACACATTCGCGGAGTCCAACTAGGCTTCCAACTCGCCTCGCGCACGGGGGGCAGCTTTGTATCCCGCTTCTAACATTCTAAATATATTACTTTACGCGATTAACGTTTCACAAATAATATCCATGGAATGAGGTCAGCTGCATATTCGGCTTCGCCTAGTAGGCCTCCCTTGGTGGGCGGAGTCCAAAGATGTGCAAACGCCGGTCTAACCCACAACGCCATCACAGCACCGTCCTCGAGCCGCAGGAAACCATGTGGCCCTTCGATCTCTAGCCCACATGAAGGCTTCGAAGCCTGCTCCGGTCGAACCTGCGCAACAACGCCGGCGGCCACCTTGGCTTCGGGGTCCGCGGAACAACCCCACAAGCCCCAACCGGTGGGGATCCAACTTTCTGCGCACCCCACAATCGGGGAGCGCGACTACCTAGCCTTCCTTCAGTCCATCAACATTCTCTGATATTAGCGCCAACCGACGCGATCAGAGAGCGCAGATGAACCGAAGTAGGCCTACTTGTCAAACCTTGCCATCACACGCAGGAACACGGCGCGCCAGGGTAGAGAGCAACAAAGCGGATAGCCAGAATGCGGAAGGGTCGTGCTGCGGTAGCGGCATATATACACCTACCTCCCCCCGGCAAAATCGACAGAACCGGCGGGAGCTCAACCGGTGGAAGATTAACTGGCGGGAGGCGAGGCGCCACGGTCAAGTGTGCGCACGGTGGACCTGTCCCGCCAGGACACTTGTCCCGTGCCCTCGGAAAGATGCATACGTCACCTGTAGACTGGGTGTGCGCGCGCACGCCTCCCCAAGGCGGCCCCCTGATGACACACGATGCCCCAATAAAGCTTCGCCACGTGTCCCGATGCCTCGACAAACACACGTTGAAAAGGCCCTATGGACGTGGCGCAATCCTCGGCGCCATTAAGACACCGACGTCAGGGCTTGGGCCATCGGGCTGTACGTCGACCAGCCACTTGCAGAATAACCTCGCAACTCACCCTTGGCTGACACTACGCACGTGGGGCGGACCTGCCCCGTGCCTTGACGGTGTGTCCGCCGAAGGAGCCAGACTTCGCCTCACTTTCGACTCAACCAGGCGGCTCCGCGTCCAGAGGACTCAGAGGTCGAGGGCGGCTTCGGTATCCAACTCGGTTCCATATCCTCAGTGTGGAGCCAGGCTGCGCCAGCAAACAAGGACTCCGCCCAAGATCGATGAAGGTCACAGGCCGCAGGGACGGAGGGGGCCAAATGAGTCGGCAACATGGCTTCGGCCCATGAAGCCCTTCATCATGAGAGGCTCCTGTTGTGGGGGTGGCTCCCACCTAGGCCCAGTCGGCCTGTTAGAAGGTTGTAAGGCCCAAAATGGGACATGTATTAGGACACAAATGCCCCTATTCCACTGATTTACTTTATGTTTGGCTTTGAGCTGTTATTGTAAACTTGGCCATAAGACCCTATGCATGATATGTATCCCTATTAACTTTGTGTGCACTAGCTTTTCCTGGGATAGTGCAATTTACACAGAGAGTTCTGGAGTTATTGCTCCGAGGTCCGGCAGAGATGGTATCAAAGCTATAATGACTCTAAGACATGACCGCAGATAGAATAGAATGGATAACCTTAAGGACTAACTTTAAAAGAAAAGTATTTCGAAAAGTCATCTACACCTAGTCTTATTCATTCTCACACTTAACAATTCCTTTATTGAAAAATAATTTGTTTACTAACTCCTTCCCTTTTTTTAAATTATAGACGGCTGAACATCCTACCCAAGTCACCCATGGAATCCTAGCCGGACACCTAGCTGATTGTCTTTGGAATCTTCTCCAAGAGTTGGATTTTAAGGCATGCCCCATGTACCAGGGATACTTGGGCACCTATGGAGATCAAGAACATTGGAGATGAAGTAGCATTCCACACCTTTGATGCCTCTCTACCTTGAGACACATTCTTCAACGGTATCCAAGATGCAGCCTGTGAAGCAATCCGGCAGATGAGGGACATCTATGCCCAAGAGCTACAACGCACCACATTTCGATACTACCCTAGCAAGTTTCCTGTCAGCTCCAGCAGCATTTTCTCCTATACAGAGTTTGAGAGTAACCCACGGCTCATTCAATAGGTGCAGTACACCAAGTCTTTGAACTATGTGTTCCAAGTCACCTTGGATGAGTTGAGATCCATGGCACAGAGACTCCGTGTAGCAGAAGAAGATTTGGAAGCCCTTAGATGCTGCGAATGCAAGCAAGATCCTAATTGCCTCTAACCTAGCTACAGGGGCAAAGGTCTCCTTAAAATCTAAACCCTCAACCTGGGAGGAACCCTGAGCTACAACCTAGCCTTGTTTCAAATGACTACCCCACCCTCACTCTGCTTGTTTTTGAACACCCACTTGGTACCTATGATATTATGACCTCTAGGGGGCTCAACAAGCGACCAGACCTTATTCCTTTCAAAATTTTCTAACTCCTTATGCATGGCATTGATCCAAGACTCATCAGAAAGAGCATGACTAACATCCTTGGGCTCAAAAGAGGCAACGAAGGTAGAGTGGAGACGAAGTGAGACATGCCAGATTTTGAGCGTGTGACGCGCTCAAAGAGATCTCCTATCATCTGCTCTGAAGGATGATGTTTTTGGATATGACGGGGAGGTCCTGGATGAGAAGAAGAAGTGGCCTCTACCTCATGAGCTGACGAGGTAGGAACAGAGCCACTAGCTCCAGAAGATGCGGAAGGCATGGGCTGATCTCCTTGAGGTACGGTGGTAGAGGCAGGCACCTCAAGGGTAGGAGGAACTGGATTGGGTAGACACCCCTCATCTCCATCCTCCTCATCATCCATAAAGATGGTCTCAGACTGATCTAAAGAACCTGAGATATCGGGCCTAGTCCCCGGACTGGCCTCATCGAATGTCACCTCACAGGTTTCTACCATTTTGCTAGACTCGTAATTCCAGACCCTATACGCCTGCGAAGAAGTCGAGTAACCTAGAAAAATCCCATCACAAGATTGTGACTCGAATTTATCTAGGTCCAGACTTCAAAATAAAACACTTGCAACCAAACACGCGAAAATGAGAGACACTGGACTTTCGCCATATCTCAACTCATAAGAAATGCGATGCAAGTGTGCCCTCAGAAAAACTCTGTTTGAAACATGGCATGCATTGGCTATAGCTTCAGCCCAAAACTTCCTAGGTGTAGAGTATTCATCAAGCATCATCCTGGCCATCTCGACCAAGGTACGGTTCTTCCTCTCCACAACGCCATTTTACTGGGGGACGTGCGGAGAAGAGAACTGGTACTCTACACCTGTCTCATCACAAAACCTCTCAAAGTAGGAATTCTTGAACTCCGTGCCATTGTCACTGTGGATCGCTCATAAAGCACCCGGGAGCTCAACAGAAAGCCTACTAAACAGACCCCAAAAATGACTGAACGTCTCATCCTTCGAGGCTAAGAAAAACACCCAAGAATACCTCGAGAAGTCATCGACCACAACACGAACGTACCATTTCCCTCCTGCCGACTGCACTCTAGCCGACCAATCGTGTCCATGTGGAGCGATTGTCTGTGCATCGGTCATAGTCATCTGGATCGGAGGATGAGAAGCGGCAACCATCTTGCCGTGCCGGCAAAGAGCGCAAACTAGATCTTTGACCATCTTGAGTTTAGGCAGACCACGAACGAGATCGTGACCGCTAACTCGGGTCAAATGGTCAAATCCAATATGACCAAGTCTCCTATACCAGAAAGTAAGGTTGCGGGACTCAGAAGTAACTAAACACTTGAGAGGATCACCAGAAGACTCAAGGAAATCAGCACCGAAAATCCTCCCATATCTAGAGATCCCGCAAACCAAACTCCCCAAAGAATCAAGAATTTTGCAAGCATTTTTCTTAAAGCTCACCTCGAACACATCATCGGTAAGCTGGGAAACCGAGAGCAAATTGTATTTCAGCTTACTAACTAAGGCAACACCTTTTAAAATGAAAGACTCATTAACGCGCACAGTACCTTTAGCGATGACATGCCCAGACGAGGCATCTCCGAAGGTGATAGACTCATCACCTGGAGCTCGGACAAAGGAAGAGAACCAACGAGAGTCTTTGGTCATGTGTCGAGAATAGCCGGAGTCTATGAGCCAAACCTCTCCATTCCCTACCCCGCGAATCTGAGTCAACAAGAGAGATGGCTTAGTACTGGGATAAATCAAAAGAGATTTTGGAACCCAATACTGAGTCACACGACGAGTAGAAGAAGTAGTCACACACAACTGACCTCTAACTACCCTACGCTCTCCGTCGTTCAGAAAGCCAGAAGGTCTATAAGCAGACCTGAAGTTGTTGCTGGACTTGACTGCTATGGAAGAGCGAGTCGGAGTACCAGCAACATATTGATCTCGCCGCGGGTAGCTGTTTCGATGGGGAAAACGAGATCTACCCTTAGGACGGCGGATATCACGAACAGAGGCAAATCAAGAATGAAAATCAGAGAAACCAGAAAAGCCAAGTTCTCGACTCTGCCTACACACCTCAAACTGATCACCCCTAACCTCGTGTTGGTCTTAGGTGCACTCAAAGTCCGGGGCTGACCTTGAATGCGCCTAAGAACATGAACATGATCTCTTCACGCGATCTTGGCATGCTTGAAACATGTCGGGACCCAGAGCAACAACTCCAGAACCCACTGTGTAAATCGCACTATCCCAGGAAAAGCTAGTGCACACAGGTTGAGCAGCGATACATATCATGCATGATAACCAAACTTTATTATAAGCAAAAGTACGGGCCTTATGGCCAAGTTTACAATAAGGTGGCTTCATGGCCAACATAACAGTAAATAGCGGAAGATAAATAAAAGGAGCAGCCCATCCTGCCTTCCCACAAGGCGAATTGACTGTAAGACGTGGCCTATTCGTCGCAATCCTCAACAAAGTCGACGTGGTCGTCCTCTGGCAACATTGTTTATAGCAAGGTGAGCACATAAAGTACTCCACAAGTTACACCAGGAGATATAACAGATTTGATGCATGCATAAGGAGTTACAAAGGAAGGCATAATATGGTTCATTTGCATAAACGACATCATTGAATTAAATACAATAACGTAAGTGCAAAAGCTGAATTTGATACAATAACAAGATTCAACAAAATAATAACGTTAGTGCAGGCAACAACCTAACACTAACCTATCCACGGGTATCCCACCTGGACCATCTTTCCAACAGATTCACAATTTTCCATAAACCAAATTTTATAAAACCAAAGTCTAATCCGTGAAAAACCATACTAAGCATGTCCTTGACCGTGGACACGGCTATCCAGGATAGTTTATTACCCTGCAGAGGTGTACAACTTTACCCACAAGACATGTTCTCCTGTTTTGCCACCGGGTTAACACACTTCCTTAGGTGTGCGGCCGAGGAGATCATGATAAGGTTGTTCCAATGTTCCATTACCAAATTAGCTACGCCGCCACTAAGGTTTCACCACAACATGAATCCACATGTTGGAGCCCCCTCTTGTGCCATGTGAGGCTTCTCATGGCCTACGCCACGCTCACATTCAGCCTATAGCAAAACTAAAATGGAACTTCACAAATTACTTAGCCAGATCTGTCCCATACCAGACTTGTGGGGGTGGCGGCTGGATATAAAGGATTAAGGGGCGTGCAAAACCCCTGGACGCGCCCTAATGGGCTCCAACACGATACAAAGCCGAAAGGCCCAAAAGATGGTGGCGCAGCACCCTGATAGATTCTGAATGCCCACTTGTTTCGACGATTCCCGTTGACTCAGAAGGAATTTTGACATGGGACCAGAGCCATTGGAAAGGTAGTCTTCTCAGCTTTCCATACATATGTAGAACGTCCAAAACGAAGTCCGGATGCGATCTAGGCGTCTGTTTTAGTGCGGCCTGGTCCTGGACTCCGAATTGGATTCGAAGTCGGTTTGAGTTGGGCCTCCAACATGATTCGACCGCCCTTGCTGGACTTGTGCGCCTCGTAGTCCTTCTCCAAGTACTTCTAGGTCCTCTCCATGGTTCCTAATCATAATTAAATCATTAGGTAGCAATCGATTCTCAAGTGAACAAAAAGAAGTACTTAGGAACGAGGTCACCTGTAAATTCAATTGTCGGGCGCGAACTCTAGTGATTGGTCTTTGAATGTCAAGTGGAGGAGTGTTGTGTGTATCCGAAGAAGTGATGTCCTTATCAGGGCCCCGGCTGTCGGCGAGAGAGAAAGAGGTGAGGGGAGAGAGGCGGACGGCCGGATTTGAGCCACGTGTGCGCAAAAGAGATCGGGCCGTTGGATTCAAACCGTAGGGGTAAGTGGCCACGGAGGGCCCAGATTAGATTGGCCGGTGGGGCGGATGCGATCTGGGTGGGCCACGTGTCAGCCCGACGGGTTTTTGGATTTTAAAATTCGTTTTAATTTCCAGAAATGCTAGATAACTTTATAAACACTTAAAAATTAATATTTTAAGCCTAAAAATTTTAGGAAAATTCATAATAATTCCTGGAAGCATTTTAGACTTAGGAAAAATGTTTTTAATTTCAGATTGGCATTTAATAATTTTATAAAATACTTTTTAACCTTTAAAATTGATTTTTAATTCCAAAAAATTCTAAAAAATTAACTAAAAATTAGGGAAGGCTAGGAAAGGAAACTAAACTCTTTTTGGCTTTAATAAAATATTTTAAATACATTTTCTTGCTTTAGATTTTGAAATAAGATCCAGATAAATCTAAATAAACTCCAGAAAATCAATAAAAGCCAAATAAAATTTTTGGGATGTTACAAAACATCTTTCGATCATGTGTCCATCCTTTTGACAGAAGATACAATGAAACTTCGCCTTCTGGGAGGTCGAAGCAACAGGTGTTACCCCCTTACTGTCAGATATCCCTTGCACAAAGCCCGCAGATTTGAACTCAACCTTTTTGGTTCTGGGCTTGACCTCGATCACGCCTGCTGCTATGGGTCTGAGAACAGCAGGTGGATGCTTCCTAACATCCTCAAGGAAATCATATCCTAGACCTTGATTGAACTTGCAAATTTTGGACTTGTCTAAAATCAGATGCAGCTTCTTCTTGCCTCCTACAAATCTCTCAAGAGTGTTCATAAGATACTGACACTCCTGAAAGAGAGAGGTGCAAGAAGAGCAGGGGAAGAGGAGACAGTAGAAGGAGAAGAGGAAGAACCAACGGCAGAAGAACGAATAGCACGTGCGGATTTCTCCTGATGCACGGCTGCCTCAATAACGAGGACTTCGTAAGACGCACTGGGGACAGTCCTACTTCTAACCATTTGGTTCTCGTCGCTAAGCGTCTCTACCATTTCCTTAGGCTTCTCCCCCATCACAGCACACACATCACAATAAGATTGTGGCTTCGCTAAAGGTCCTTAGTTAGCTTCACACATTTATCATTCAAAGCAACAAGTTCAAATTTTAGTTTTTCACAATTATTGCATGGTGAGATAACAGGATCCTTAGGCGCATAATGCGCAATTTTGTTGTTGTGGTCAATCATTTTTTGAAACTGTTTTGAGACAGATTCAAGTTCAGCAGTCAATTTGGGACAATTAGTGAAAGACACAATGGGCTCAAGAAAGGAAGCATGCAATTCAGCAATGTTATGATCTGCCTTCTTTAAGTTCCTTTTTAAGTTATTGCAGCTTTCACATGTTTTAGGCAGATCATGTAGCATAGTGTAAAGACCTCTAAAAGCATTGTACTTATCCTCACATGAGGTGCAAGAAATAGTCTCAACAGTAGATGAAATAGAGGCTACTCTAATCGTCTCTAGTTCAGCAAGCAAACTAACATTCTCCACCTTAAGCATATCAAACTCAGTAAGCATACTATCATGAGAGGTCCTAAGCTTCTCCATGTCACCAAGTAAAGAAGAGCATACATTACAATCGTCACGGGAGGGAGCAGATCTAAGTGAAGTAAGCTTTCGTGACAGACAATCTACTTCCTTCTCCAACTCACTACATCTAGCTCTAGATCTAGCATAGAATTTTCCTAATTTGAGGAAGGCATCATTGACTAGTCGTAGGAGGGGTCTACCTCATCAGAGTCGCTGTAGAGTTCGCTGTCGCTAACGTCGCCTTCATGGGCCATGAAGCACATGCCGATGAAGTAATCACCGTCCTTGGGATCTTTATCATCCTTGCCGTTGTCTTCACTCCACCCTTCCATGTCGCTGAAGTTGATATCGTCGAAGGCGGTGTGGATGCGGTGGAAGAGTTTCTTGGCTTTGCCAAAGGTTGCGGTACTTCTTCTCTTTGCCTTGACCGCGAGTTGGGGGCTTCTTGTTGTGGTTCTTGTTGGTGTAGTCGTCCTTGCTCGCACCACCGTAGTCGTTCTTACCCTTCTCCAGCTTGGGGCAATTCGCTCGAATGTGGTTGGGGCCACCACACTCAAAGCAAATCACGAGCCCTCCTCTCTTTCTGTCCCTCACTCTCTTGTATGCATGAGAGAATTTTCTGGCTAGAAGGGCTAATTGGTCCTCTGGTAGCTGATCTAATTGATCATCAGTTACTTTACAGAGAGCAGCTAGGGAAAAACCAGTAGCATTATCAGAGAAAACACCAAAAGCAAGACTAGGATCGGTGACCAATGCCATTGACTGCGATTTTGACTTGCGAGAGACAATGTCAATCTCGTGAGTCTTGAGGCATGAATACAGCGTGTCAAGAGTCAGGGTTGAAAGGTTGGTCGTGTCCTTGATGGTGGTCACCTTCATCTCCCAAACATGCAAATCCAAGGCAGAAAGCACATGCCGAGCGTTGTCCAAGTCGGGGTATGTGAGACCGACCGCTCGGAGATTGCTTAGAATTTTGTGAAACCTCACAAAACACACATCAAGGGACTCTCCAGCGAGCATTTCAAACTTGTTGTAATCTCGCTTGTACTGGTCCTGTCGTACCGTCTTAATTTAAGTGGTTCCCTCATGGTAAGTATTGAGGGTCACCCAAATATCGAAGACCCTTTTAGTTATCACTTTCTGATTCTGTTATCACTTCTAGAATTAACAACCTAGGAGTTTCTTTGGGTAGAGATAATAGCCTTATTTCATCTTCTGTTACTTTACTTAAAAATATAGAATTAGATAGGTTAAAGGTGTCGGCTAAACACCCTTTTAGTAGTAGCAACTTGTCCTCTCCTAACATTAACCTGGAGGAGGAAGAAGAGGATTTATTAGATGCACAGCTCAACCAATTTTGTGGATTTGATGAGCGTGTGTTGTCGGAAGGCCTTGACCATGTTTGTTGTGAGCTTATGGCTTCACAACGCAAGAAAAGGACCTCTTCTAGGAAAAATGACAAATGGGGATCTCTACCCATAAAACCATTAACACCTTCCAAGCTAAGTCTCAAATGAAAGGAATCTTCTGGAATTGCAGAGGTCTCGGAGACTTGGCAAAACATGGGTATTTAGAAGATATAGCTAAAGAGGAGCAAATTGATTTCATTGCTCTCATGGAAACAGGTCGGAATCATTTCTCAGATTCGACTCTTAAGAAACTTTGTGGTGGCAAAGATTTTATTTGGCACTGCAAGGAACCTTATGGACGTTCTGGAGGAATACTCCTTGGAGTGGATCAAATGACCTTCCATATCGGAGCTATTGATGAAGGTGACTTTTATGTCAAATTCATTCTTCGAAATAAGCAAGATGATTTTACATGGGCGCTGTTTGCAGTTTATGGTCCTGCACAACAACAATATAAAGGAACCTTTTAATGAAATGGCCCACGTTTGCAGAAAGAGGCACTACCATACATGATTGGTGGTGACTTCAATATTATGCGTCGTCCCGAAGATAAAAATAAAGGCAATTTTGAAAGGAAATGGCCTGATCTTTTCAATATGGTTATTCAGTCTCTTGATCTTAGGGAGATAGAGCTGTCGGGGCGCCATTACACTTGGGTAAGCAGCGGGATGACCCTACTTTTGAGAAGTTAGACAGGTCTTAACTAGTACGAGTGGAAACAAAAATTTCCGCTTACCTCAATAGTGGCTAAAGCTAGAAGTAATTCAGATCACACACCTTTGCTAGTAAACACAGGTGCCTCTTCTCATAATAAACAATCACCACTATTTAAATTTGAACGGGGTTGGCTTTTGAGAGATGGTTTCCATGATTTGGTTGCAAATGTGTGGCAATCAGAAAACAAAGGAAACTCAGCCATAGAGAGATGGCAAAGTAAAATACGATCCCTCAGGCAATTCTTGAGAGGTTGGGCCAAAAATACTGCAGGCCATCATAAAAAAGAGAAGACGAAATTAGTCTCTATGATTGATGAGTTGGACAAAAAGGCGGAAATTACCGTGCTCTCAACTCAGGAACTCGATATGAAGCGCTACCTTAATGATCGCTTAGTTCACTTGCTGAGGGAGGAAGAAGCTAAGTGGTACGAGCGAGCGAAAACAAAACACCTCATGGAAGGTGATGATAATACAAAATACTTCCATTTGGTTGCTAATGGTAAGCATAGGAAACAACGAATCTTTAAATTAGAACAAGAAGAGGGACTAATAGTGGGTCATGCTGAATTAAAAGCATATATCACAAACTATTATAAGGGTTTATTTGGACCACCAGAGGAAAATAATTTTACAATGGTGGAATACCATAACCAAGATATTCCCCAGGTCACGGAAGAGGAAAATGACCTTCTCACATCCCCGTTTACAGAGATGGAGATTAAGGAGGCAGTCTTCCAGATGGAACAAAATAAATCGCTTTGGACTGATGGATTCCCAGTGAGTTCTACCAGCGCGTTTGGGAAGTTATTAAAGGAGATATTATAGCTCTCTTTGCTGATTTTTATGCGAACACCTTCCTTTGTATAGCCTTAATTTTGGAGTAATTACTCTTCTTCCAAAAGTGAATGGGGCAACAAAGATTCAACAGTATAGACCCATTTGCTTGCTCAATGTGAGCTTCAAGATTTTCACCAAAGTAGCTACAAATAGACTCATACGAGTGGCTACTAATGTGGTACGTCCATCCCAAACGGCTTTCATGCCAGGTAGACATATAATGGAAGGAGTAGTGATGTTGCATGAAACCATTCATGAATTACATACGAAACAATTAGATGGGGTGATCCTTAAGATTGACTTTGAGAAGGCCTACGACAAAGTAAATTGGTCTTTCCTCCAGCAAACTCTTCGTATGAAAGGATTTAGCCACCGTTGGTGTAGCTGGATCGATAAATATGTCATGGGTGGAAGTGTAGGCATCAAGATTAATGATGATATTGGACATTATTTCCAAACAAAAAAGGGACTCAGACAAGGAGATCCTTTGTCACCTATTTTGTTTAATATTGTAGTTGACATGCTCTCGATTTTAATTCAGAGGGCAAAGGATGATGGCCAAATTGGGAGTCATTCCTCACCTTGTGGATGATGGGTTGTCTATTTTACAATATCTTGTGATACAATCCTCTTTTTAGACCATGATCTAGAGCAGGCTAAGAATATGAAGTTATTGCTCTGTGTTTTTGAACAGCTTTCTGGTCTGAAAATTAATTTCCATAAAAGTGAGATTTTTTGTTTTGGAGAAGCAAAGAATTATGAAAAAGAATATACTAGTCTGTTTGGGTGTGATGTCGGGTCTTTTCCTTTTAGATACTTAGGAATTCCGATGCACTACAGAAAACTTCGCAATGCGGAGTGGGGTGTTATCGAGGACAGATTCAAGCGAAAACTGAGCACCTGGAAGGCTAAGCATTTATCCTATGGGGGTCGTCTGGTCTTACTAAATTCAGTCCTAAGCAGTTTACCTACTTTTATGATGTCCTTTTTTGAAATGCCAAAAGGAGTTATTAAAAATCTGGATTGTTATAGGTCAAGATTTTTTTGGCAAGGTAATAATGATAAACAAAAATATCGCCTAGCTAAGTGGGACATTCTGTGTCGCCCTAAAGATCAAGGGGGGCTGGGAATAGTTGATCTCTGGCTTAAGAACAAATGTCTCCTCAGTAAATGGTTATTCAAACTCCTTAATGAGGAAGGGACTTGGCAGACCTTACTCAGAAATAAATATCTGAGCTCGAAAAGCCTTACTCAGGTCCAATCAAAACCTGGGGATTCACAGTTTTGGAAAGGTTTGCTAAAGGTCAAAGATGATTTTCTAGGATGTGGGACATTTAAAATAAAAGATGGCTCACAAACCAGATTTTGGGAGGATACATGGATAGATTCCTCACCTCTTAAAGACCAATTTCCTAACTTATATAACATAGCCAATTATCCCCATGTAACTGTGCGGACTGTCATGAATCAAGTGCCTCTTAATGTCTCTTTTCGCAGAGCTCTAGCTGGGGATAAATGGACAGCTTGGCTAAAGTTAGTAGCAAAAATAGCCAATATTCAACTTGCTAATGAGAGGGATGTATTTAGCTGGAATCTCCATAATCATGGACAGTTTTCAGTGCAGTCGATGTACCTGCATTTCATAAATCACCATATCCCTTTTATTAATAAATTTATTTGGAAGTTGAAGCTTCCCCTAAAGATAAAAATTTTCCTCTGGTATCTCCAGCGAGGGGTTATCTTAACAAAGGATAATTTAATTAAAAGGAATTGGACTGGTAGCAAAAAGTGTTGTTTCTGTGATTGCAATGAAACAATTAAACACCTATTTTTTGATTGTTACCATGCGAAATCTATTTGGAACATTGTTCATATAGCAACTGGTTTAACCCCTCCTAGATCCACTACTCATATGCTTGGCGATTGGCTATGAGCATTGGGAGAGTGGAAAGAAACTTGATTTTTGTGGGGGTGGCGGCTATTATTTGGGCTATTTGGTGTACTCGTAATGACATTGTTTTTGAGAACAAACCAAAATTTTCTTTTGTGCAGACTATTTTCAGGGGGTCATATTGGCTGCGGTTTTGGGCGCTGCTGCAGCGTGAGGGCACAAAAGAAAAAATCCGGTTGGCAAGCAAAGCTTTGGAGGTTGTCGCCTTGGATGTTTTCGCCAAGAATGGGTGGCCAAACAATAACAGACTTTGCTTTTGATTTCTCTTTATTTGAGTGTACTCTTTCTCGTTTTATTAGTCCAGTGTTCGAGCTGGGAATTTTGTAAGGTTTTGGCTATGTGCGTTTTGCAGAGGCCGGATATTTCCATTATCTAAAAAAAATATCGAAGACCGACGTGAGATGAGAGATGCGATCGATTTCGCTTCGGCTTAGACCTTGGATTATGATGTTCCTCACCTTAGCATTCTCCTCAACATCAGGCATGTTTGCCACATCAATGTTCTCCTCAGCAGGAACAACATAGCGAGTTTTGACCTTTCTCCAAATGGCATAGCCTTGAGCCTGTATGTAGGTCTCCATCCTACTTTTCCAGAAGGAATAATCGATCCCATCGAAGATAGGGGGCTTGGTGGAATACTTGTCAGTTGCCATGGCTCACAGACCGGTTAAGATCTATATGGAAGAGCTAACCAGCTCTGATACCAATTGTAGGACCGAAATGGCAATAGAGGGGGGTGAATGGTGCCTTCAAAATGCCCCAAGTATTCTCACAAATTTCTTCTCCGATATCTATAACAGCTATGAAGCAAGAAGCTCAA
Organism: Dendrocalamus sinicus; assembly: GCA_036346575.1. Classification (NCBI taxonomy): domain Eukaryota; kingdom Viridiplantae; phylum Streptophyta; class Magnoliopsida; order Poales; family Poaceae; genus Dendrocalamus; species Dendrocalamus sinicus. The sequence continues at coordinate 18,366,906 of CM070662.1, read as the reverse complement.
TGCTCATCAGAAGCTACAACCAAAAAGGAAAGACAAGGCTAGAAAACAAAACAGACAACTGAAAGCAAGTAGTCACAGCCGGTCTGACCGCAGTAGGCAGAGCGGTCTGACCGCAGTACCAAAGCCGGTCTGACTGCTAGCAGAGGAGCGGTCTAACCGCAGAAGCCTCTCTGGTCTGACCGCCACAAAAAGGCTGGTTTGACCGCCAGTAAACACCCGGTCTGACCGCCAAAACCCTAGCGGTCTTACCGCAGGTATTGATCCGGTCTGACCAGAGAACAGAGACTGTTTCAGAGAAAGCGGAAGAAATTAGCTAACCAAAAATATGCAAATAGTAAACAGGTTGATTTGAGAAAATAAAGCAGAAATCAAGTGACTTGAGCAGACATCCTCCCAGTGACCAGGACAACTAAGAGAAGCATCTTTTTAAGATGAAGAACTCGACTCCCAACTTGAGATAGATTGAATTGCTTGATTGAGAGCAATCTGAAGATCAACCAAAAGTAGACTAAACAGTAATTACTTGCTGAAAGCAAGAAACACTGAAGCAAGAGTCGACCGATTGTTGCTCTTCTCAAGTAGAAAGTTTGGGACTTCAACTTAAACAATGCATTGACCTCAGAAACAAGAGAATACAAACAGAAGAGCAGAAAACAGACATCTGAACCAAAATCTGAAAAACGAACATAAGATGGACTATATTCCAAATGGCTTGAGATTCTCGATACTTTTGATCCTGAGGCTCTTGATCACAACAGAATCACAACCCCACAATTAGAAAACTCAAACCAAAAATAATCTTTTCGCTGAGATACCAAGAAAACACAAATCCTCTGCTTACGATGAATAGTAAACCCTAAAAATTGTGAAAACAGAGGAAGTGCAGCGATCCATTGCTTGGGAGAATCACTACTGTTTTTGCCCTTTGCTCTCAGGAATGAACTGGTCAAATGACCTTGAGGCTGATTTCCCATACGGAGCAGAACAAGAACAGAGGCTACCCAAACAAAAACTCAATTCATAACTGAGAAAATCAGACAACAGCAGAGAAATATCTGGAGCAAACAAAATGAAAGCAAACCACAGAAGGATAAGTAATCAAAACATCTCAACCACAAGCCTTCTCAAATTGATTTAGAGAGATGAATAGTTACACAGGGTTATTCTACAGCCAATTCATGCCATCTCTTACATCATAAGAACACACCCAAAAAGAAGATCAAGAATACACACCAACTCCCAGACTCTCACACAGATATGGGACAAAAGCAGACCTGCTCTGCCCAACAAGTCTTCATACAGAAAATGAGAAAAAGCAAAAACTAACTCACTACCAGTGCACACCCCATCTATTTATAGTCTTCCACTACTGGGTGTACACACTTGCTTTACCCAATAGCTCCAACAACTCTGCACTTTACCCATTAACACAAACCGAATCCGCTTCCATTTTGCAGCCTTGCGTATTTACCAAAATGCCACTCCTGTACCTTCCTGGAAGCTTCCTCTTTTCTTGTTGTCCAAGCCTCGCAACCACCTTGAATCCTCGCTGTCTTCGACATATCCCAGCCGCTTTGACCTCAGCACCGCCTGTGCCTAGTCTAGCCATCCCATGCCTCGCCACAACTTAGCCTCAAGGTCCTGCAACCATCACAGACAAGAAAACATCACATAGCACCGCTCGAAACAATATGAATCACGAAACTGTATCATGAGAAATTTACTCACAAAACATCCCTGCAGATCGTAACCTACTCACGACAAGTTGAATTCACAAAGTATGCAATGCTCATAGATTACAACTAGACACAAATCAAACTCAAACTTTCCAGAACCCATGTCAATTACTCATCACAAACATGGGGTCACTTCCACATGGTCTCTCATCCTGTGACGGCGGAGGTAGGGGAATGACACTACTGGGCTATGAGCTACTATGGCTCTATTTGGTGCTAAGGGAGCTTCCATGGGGGAGAAGGAACTCACCAATGGTGATGACGGCACTCGGGAAGGCATAGAGTGGCTTGGTGATCGTGACCTCATTGGCAGCGAAGAGGAGTGATGAACTAATGTCCCCATCTTTCAATGAGAAGGATAATTTTGATTGGATGATGAACAACTCTCATGATCCAGGCTACAAACACAACACATATGAACCAAGCAATCACTGAACTAATCACCAAGTCACTATCAACCATGCCAAACACTCGATTAAACTGATCACAAGGATCAATTCCAGCAAGAAATCGAAGAACAAGCAAGAACAAAGTAACAAGCAATCTAAATTGCAAATATATGATTGAGTTCAAAAGATGGGATTCCACAGAGGTTCTTTACGGTTGGTCTAGTCGACACAAGCGAAGATAAGAGTTTTCATAATGGAGAAACTAAGCAAACAAAATCCAAACCCAAAAGTGTAGCACACATGAGACTATATGAGGATGACAGCCAGAGGGTGGCAGTCAGGGGTTGGGCACACATCCCTAGGGTTACAAGGACCATGGGCCCAGGTGGAGGTGACACAACACCAGCCTGTTTCGAAACCAGGGACAGCAGCTGACTTTTTAGGCAGATTGCGGTGTGCTCAGATCGAATTTGAAGGTGGGGTTGGATTCGTTGAAAAGAGGATAATATAAGCTTTCAATCAAATACTCGTGGAGCTCAAACAGAGTTCGTATATGAAAGTTATGCTCATTTGAAATCGGTGTTGTCTCCGAAGGCTAAATTGAATTACACATGTTTTTCTTCATGATCAGCTCTTAAGTTCATAATTAAAATATCACATGCATTAGGTAGCAGCATATTTTTATTAGAAACAAAATGCATTCTTAGAAACGAAGTTACCTGATAGTTCAATTGATGTGCGTGAGCTTTTGTGATTGGACCTTGCAAGTGCATAGGTTCAGATCTATTGATTGTATGCATGGAAGTGATGTCCTCATCATCCTCCCCTTCTTGCATTTGAGTCGTCCTTGACTTAAGCTCATCTTCTTCTCCCACATATGGCTTCAAATCGGTAATGTTAAATGTGGGACTAACCCCATATTCTACAGGCAGATCAAGATTACATGCATTATCATTAATCTTAGCTAACACCTTGAGTGGACCATCAACTCTAGGCATCAACTTAGACTTTCTCAATTCAGGAAATCTATCTTTACACAAATGTAACCACACTAGATCACCAAGTTCAAAAGTTAAACTCTTTCTACCCTGACTACCAGCAACCTTATACTTAGCATTCATTCATGCGCTCTATATTTTCTTTAGTTGTTTCATGTAGTTTAAGGACAAAGTTAACACGCTTCTTAATATCTAAATTTACGTTTTTAGAAGTAGGAATAAGCAATAAATCAATGGGAGTGCGAGGATTAAAGCCATATACTACCTGAAAAGGGCACATCTTTGTGATAGAATGTAGCGATCTGTTGTAAGCAAACTCGGCATGAGGTAGACATTCTTCCCATATCTTCAAGTTTTTCTTCAAAATTGCCCTCAACATAGTTGATAATGTACAGTTGACAACTTTTGTTTGGCCATTCGTTTGGGGGTGATAAGTAGTAGAAAATAACAGCTTGGTTCTCAATTTTGCCCAAAAGGTGCACCAAAAGTGACCCAAAAACTTCGCATCTCAATCTGAAACAATGGTATTGGGCACTCCATGTAGTCGATTGATCTCTTTGAAAAACAAATCAGCAATATTTGTAGCATCATCGCTCTTATGACAAGGTCTAAAATGTGCCATTTTAGAAAAGCTATCCACAACAACAAAAACACTATCTCTCCCCTTCTTTGTTCTAGGTAGTACTAAAATAAAGTCCATTGAAATATCCTCCCAAGAACACTAAGTATAGGAAGAGGCATATATAAACTATGTGGATTAAGTCGGGACTTAGTTTTATTGCATGTAGTGCAGTGAGATATGTAACGCTCAACGTCGTGCCTCATCCTTGGCCAATAGAAGTGTTCCGCGAGGATGTCCTATGCCTTTTTGATACCAAAGTGACCCATTAGTCCTCCCCATACACCTCCTGTAACTATAAAAGATGAACAAAACTGGCTAGAACGCATAGCTTATTAACTCTAAACAAAAATCCATTATTGAAAACAAATTTATTCTAGCATCTACCATTTTTGCAATTGGACAGGGCATTTCTAAACTCATCATCAAAACTGTATAGTTCTTTTATTGCCTCTAAGACAAAAATTCTAGAGAAAGCATCGGCAATCATATTTTCCTTTGCTTTCTTATCTTTTATGACATAACCCAACGAGCATGTCTACAGTTCAGTTTAGCTTGACTTCTAATATATTTTAATGACTCATGATCAGAATGGATAATAAATTCTGTAAGCCATAAATAATGTTGCCATGTTTCTAAAGTTCAAACAAGGGCAAATAATTCCTTATCATAAATAGAATAGTTCAAACTAGGCCCACCCAACTTTTCACTAAAATAAGAAATAGATTTACCTTCTTGTAATAACACACCTCCAAGTCCAATTCCACTAGCATCACATTCAAGCTCAAAAGTCTTACCAAAATCAGGAAATTGAAGAAGTGGTGTGTTTGTGAGCTTCTCTTTTAAACGGTTGAAGGATTGTTCCTGTGTAGGTCCCCAATGGAAAGGAGCATTTTTCTTAGTGAGTTCATTCAATAGTGCGGCAATAATACTAAAATCCTTGACAAAGCATCGATAAAATCCAACAAGTCCATGAAAACTTCGTACTTGTGTGACTGTGTTATGAGTAGGCCAACTTCAATGCCCTGTGAAGTAACAATATAGCCGAGAAACGATACTCGATCGATGCAAAGGTGCACTTCTCAAGGTTACCAAATAAACATGCATCACATATAGCATTAAAAACAACACATAAATGATCAAGATATTCCTCAAGTGACTTGTTATAAATCAATATGTCATCAAAATATACCACCACAAATTTTCCAATGAAAGCATGCAAAAATGTGTTCATCAATCTCATGAAAGCACTAGGTGTAGTAGTTAAACCGAAAGGCATCACTAACCACAATTTTGAACATTGTTTTCCAGTCATCTCCTAATTTCATACGAATTTGGTGTTATCTACTACACAAGTCAACTTTAGAAAACACAGTAGAGCCACTTAATTCATCAAGCATGTCATGTAACCTAGAAATAGGATGACGATATCTAATGATAATATTATTGATAGCTCTAAAATCAATACACATACATCATGATCTATCTTTCTTTGGAACTAAAAGTACAGGAACAACACAAGGACTAAGGTTCTTGTGTACATACCGTTTGTCAAGCAATTCTTGCACTTGACACTCAAATCTCCTTTGTCTTCTCTAGGTTGGTTCGGTATGGCACGCGGTTGGGTAGGGAAGCTCCTGCGATCAAGTGAATTTGATGTTCAATACCCCTAATTGGTGGCAGCCTTGGGGGTATCTTAGAGGAAAACACATCATTAAACTCCTGCAAAAGGTTAGTGACAGTAGGAGGCAAAGAAGTAGGAAGATCCTCAAGTGAAAACAAAGCATCTTTGCACACATAGAGCAAAGCAAAAAAGAATTATTCACTTTCAACTCATTCAAATCAGATTTGATAGCTAATAGAATAGTCTCTTTTAGTTTAATTTCATTATTCCTAGCACTTGTTCCTTTTGTATCTTTCTTTTTAGATGGAAAGCATTCTTTAGGTACAATCTGATTTTCACTCTTTTCTTTCTCCTTATTTACTCAATCAGCATGTTCACTTTCATCTTTTAAAATAGCTTCAGGAGTGTAACATCCCAAAAATTTGCTTTCTTAAAATTAATTATTTTAAAAGGTTTGGACTTTATTTGAATTATTTGTGTAATACTGGAAGAAAATATCAAAATCCCAATTCCAATCCAAAGTCCAATAAAACATTTTTCCGAAAGGGTCACCCATCCTACAATTGCCATACGCTAGGCATGCTTAATGTCAAAGTTCCAACCAAACCATCCATCAGTTGGCTTCTTCCTTGTTAAGAGTTTCTCCACCTTCCTTCCTTTTATTCTTTGGCTTGATTACTGTTCATATTTTCTACCTTGCATGAAACTCAAGCTCAAATCCCCAACCGATAAAAACATTTTCCCTCTGCATCTTGATTTGGAAACCATTAAATTTGTGCTAGCAATCAATTCATGAATCTTTCCTTTCCTTTCGCGCATCCTTGAATACCAAAACGCTCACATGGTGCCACAAATCCCTTCGGTTTCCTTTTCTTTGCCAAAGATATAAATTGGAGCACCATGATTGTGTGGCCTTCCCTCTCATCTAGCCAAAACTATCCTTTAAAAAAGTCACCGAGTCCACTGACAACACCACCAGTTTGAGAATGACCTCACTGACTGCTTCTCCATCCAAGACCCTGCCAGAGCACTCCGTTGGCGCCGTCTTCCGCCTCACCGTCAAGCAAATGCACTGCCGGAGCCCTTCCCTCACTGAAGCACTCTGCCACTGTCGTCTTCAGCCTTCTCTGGTAAACTCCCTTGCCTGTTGAAAGCAATCACTTTGCGTTCGACCATGGCAACACCATCAATCTCAGCCACTCTAATTGCTCCTGATCACTCCTGAGTTCCTACTGCTAAACCACCCAACCACTTAGACCTCACGGCCACGGTCGCTTTCGACCATGTCCGTTCCCAACCATGGTCGCTCACAGCCATAGTCACTTTCAACTACGACTGCTCCCACCCACGGTAGCTCGCGGCCGCAATCTCTTTCGACCGCAGCCACTTTTAAACCACAGTCGCTTTCGAACGTAGTTGCTCACGACCATAGCTGTTTTCGACCATGACCACAATCGCTCACAACCATGGCCGCTTGCGACCACCTTCATTTTCGACCACCTTATAGTTTTCAACCACTCGGGCCTTCCAGCCACTCTCGGTGTTATGATCACCATGGTCAGTCATGACAACCTCATCGGTTATGACCACTTTTGGTGTTCCGACAATTCTCGTAGGTTTCGACCGCATCAAGCCTTCGACCACTAGGTTTCAATCACCAAGATTCGATCACTTTGAAGTCTTCGACCAGTTTCAGTCTTCTTGGACCAGTACCTATAATGTTCGACTTGTAATGGTTCCGAACTCTCCGAAACTTTCGACCACATATACCTTCTGACCACGTTGCATACTTCGATCACTTCAAACTTTTTGACCACTCCCTCCGACCACGTATTGACCATTGACCACTCACAGACAGATCAACCACTGAGCACGTCTAAATTTCCAACCACATTGAGCCATCTGATCACAACTGTTCGACCACCTGAGCCGATCGATTTCTTCAATCGCTCCGAGCTTATCGATTCCTTCGACCACTCCGCTCTGTCTCATTCCTTCGACTACTTCGAACCATTCGATCTCTCTTATCTCTCTAGACCCTCTGATCATTTCGGTCGTAGTCATTTTTTTACTACAATTGCTTCTGACTGCTTGATATTGCGATCGCTGTCGCTTCTCGCTCTAAGCTTTCGACCGATGCACTCTAAGCCTCCGACCACCACCGCTTTCGACCATGACCACCCCTTCTCTAAACTTTCGACCAGCTAGTAATTTTTCGACCACTCAGTGGCTGAGACCACGCAGAGCCATTCTACCACTCCTAGCCTTTGTTTGACCGTTGTAATCTACGACAACGGCAAATACTTCCAGAAGCCATATTTCTTCATCCTAGCTCTGAGAGTTAGGAGCCTACGACTACTTCACGTGTGGATTCGATGAAGGTTTCCCAGAGTACTAGGTTGCGCTTTCTCAGTCAATTGGCCGTGGCGTATTGATGGGTCACCGTCAAAGTTTATTTTTGCTTCTACTGTGTTTTGTTAATTTGTGAGGTCTTGTAACCTCATTTGTAATAAAGTACCCAAAGGGCATGTACTCTCTTTTATTATAATAAAGCATTGTTGGTTATGTAATCATCACTGTTTGATTGTGTGCACTAGCTTCAATCTAGGACTAGTGCAGTAATACATAGAGGGTTCGGATTCAGAAATCCGGTCCCACCAAGGAGTAGCATTAGTAGCTTTACAACTGGAGATGCAAGTGCATAGTAAAAATGATAGTTGATGGTAGATAATTATTATTTTGTTTATGACATGCAATATTTGATCATATTCTGTTCTGCATGATATTAATTTGATGACAGTTGTAAAATATGATAAAATGATGAAAAATGACATTCATAACATGACATATGCATTACGAGATAGGGAGATGAGAAAGTCAATAGCTATGAGTAAAGCTATGTGACTATTCTGCCATTCTCTTGAGTAAGACATATATAGATAGGCACCTCCGTAGGATAATGGGAAAGACCTACTTCGATAGGTGTATCGATGGGTATGCCCTCTGCTATACCGGTATATGCTACAGAGGAGACATGAACATTGCATTACACTAAGATAAATTAATTAAGATGAGAAAAGAAAATGGTGAAAATAATATGAAAATAATGAATTAAATATGTTGTTGATGCTATTGTTTTATTATATACTTACTGAGTCTTGAACTCACCCTCGCTTTATTGTTCTTTTTAGGTAAATATTGAAGGTGATACGCATGGGTGGATGTAGAATATTGATTATTGCACACTTGTAGCCCTTCACTCCACCTAACAACTTATCACTTATGGACATGAATAATTTACTAGTTTCCAGAGCATTGATTAGGCAGTTTATGGTTTCTCTTAGTCCTTATAGTTCATAATGTTGCTATTTGATATTTTACTCAATTTAAACTTGTTTATGATTTATCTTAATTATTTTTGGTTCATGTTAATTTCAGTTTATGGTTTACAGTTTTGCTGAAATTTATGTTTAACGTTGTGTCGAATGTTATTCTTAAGGCCTAGTTGTTGGTAATATTTGTTTGTTGGTTAAAATTAACAGGGATAGTAGTTGTAGGTGACATTTTGAACATTTGTTAAGCTGGAGTGTTACAAACCCGTCGTATGGTTACTTTTATGATGTGGGTTTTAATGATGATGTTGTTGATCTTTAAAATTTAATCTCAGTCAATTGCCTATGGTTGGACTGAGGCATACTAGCTGGCTTTTGTGGCCTCTTTATCCTCATTTCCGCTGCAACTTTATGTCATATGAACTATTTGGTTGGTCAGCCCTTTTGTTGTAAAACTAGTCGTTTATGACTTAATTTCAGTTATTAATTATATCATGCTACTACATTTATTTAATTGTGTATGGATGTGATATGAATGTTATTGTATGTGTATGCCAGCCACTGATCATGAGGCTAGTATGGTAAACACATAAAATTCAAAATTAAATTTTTAGGTCCAACACCTCACCATTGGCTATCCCCTGCCCCCAGCCTCCCTCTAAGTTGGGGGCTGGTAAACCCCAACCTTAACCTTAACTCGGCAGCGGTGGGAGAAAACGGTGCCAGAGTGGATGAGGATGACGATGTCACCAAAAAAGATGACCTCATCAGCCAGAGCACAAATCTCCAAGCAAATCGCAATGCCAAAAATTTGAATGAATTGCACAAAAAAATATCATTCAAATGATATATTGCAATTCTGAACTTTTTACTTAACTGTAATAAAAAGCTAACTTTTATTAACAAAATACGAGGTAATTTGGTCGCAACAGTGAGAAACATAAGTGACAAAGCCTCAAGTAGGTTTCACAAACGTCGGAGAAGGGTTTGAGGCAAATAGTAAAGCAATGCACAGTCAAACATAAGAAAATCGTTTTTAGCAGCCATATCTGTACGATTAATTACCTACTACAGGATAAGTTCTACCCTAAGCAGAAATTCGGTTTAATTTACAGCTTTTAATAGATGAGCATGATGCAATTAATTAATTTTACACTGAGAATCAGAGAGGTGTATATTTTTATACTATGAACTGCTCCTATATATGAACAGTTGAACATGTACACAATTGAGTAAATGGCATTTGTCACCCTCTACCATGGACATGGGTGGAACTTGCGTTGGGTTCAAACTCTTGACGTTTGTCTGATGATGAATCATAGGGTCAGCGTCTGTTAGCATAAAAAAGAAAATTCCACATCCATCTTATTATTCTTTAACTATTGAGCATAGGGGAATGACTTACTTTACTTAACGTCCCCTAGTTCTATTTCTAAAGCCTGCGAGAATTTCTCATGGAGCTTAGTGTTATATATACGCTGACCGGACTCCTTTGAATGACCTTTATTCGTTCTGAATATCTGACTCTCTGTCTTTCCTGTTGGGATATAGGTGGACTACACTAGCATAAATTAAAATTTTTACCATGTAAATCAGGAAGCCATGCGAGTAAGAGATTATACATCATTACCACTAGATGTGCAGTGCAGTAAAAGTAGAGTTGAAGTGGCATGTTCAATGAATCGCGCATCGGTGTAGTTGATATAGTCGATCTTTCTCTGGTGAACCGTCTCCTCCTCGCGATCATCCTGATCAGCGTCACAGTCGTAGCAGCGACTCTACCGAGATCCACATGTCTAGGGATGGAACATCCTGTGTCGGTGTGCTAGCACCAGCGCGCACGACAAGGGTTATGAGAGGTGGCGGCTATGGTTTCGATAGGTGTGTCTCAGGATGCCTCCCTCATCTCTCTTTATATAGCCTCCAATTGAATCCTTATCTGATACGATCAGATATCGTATCCAACTCGAAAAACTTCAAACTGGATCTTTACCCAATACGAGTAGAGATCGTATCCCATTCGAAGACTATCATCTGGACCCTTATCGTTTCAGCCCATTAAGTGTGTGACCCTATAAGTTCATGTATATTTGGCCATGAGCCGAAAACATTTTCTGGTCCATAAGTTGGTAGCAGTCGCCAGCAGGATATAACAACTCCCAAACATACATAAAGATCATATCCAACGAACTTATATAATGCTTATGTACCAACCTCTCTGCCTCATAATATCAGATTGAACCCAAGACAAGAAGCGTGCTATCCTATGATAGCTCGATCCTTTACTTGAAGTTGTAGTAGATTACTCAGTTGTGATTGACTCATCAATCACATTCGGCATGGCCATGTACTTCCTTAATTCAACCACATCGAGGAGTCTAGAGATATCTCTCCTGTTATATAGGAGGGGCAAATACCATCTTGATTGCACAAATTCCACGCATGTTTCATAGTAAACCCGAAAGCTATCTTTATGACCACCCAATCACGGAATAGTGTTTAGCAACCCCTAAGTAAACTATTACATATGTAGCAAACAATGATGATCTCAGGTCTAAAGATCCTACATACACTATATATGAGATCAACTGATGACACTTACGAATATAACAATTCCCACAGTATTTCATGGTGGGTCAATCCAACATCATATTCTCTAACATGTGTCTACATTATTGATTTGATATTCTATATCTATGATCTGTGTAACATGATCATCAGCCAATATATGTGCTAATCTATAGATCATAATTATCCCATATAATGATATAAGATCGAGGATAATTTAGAATAACATTAAAACATGATTAAAGAGTTCTACGAACAAGCCACATATTTGTTGATCAATATGAAAGACATTTATTCAAGGGACAACACCACATGCACTGCCCCTTTTGAAGATAAAATATCTATTGTGATCTAACACCCCTGTTTTTGGGAACATGGCCATCGTACATCCCGCAACACCCAGGAGTTCAGTTACAGATAGAAGGAGTATCATGCCTGCTCACAACATTTAAAATAGATTAATTTGATTAAGATAAGACCTAGCAGTCAAGTTTAAAAATTTTATTGGGCATCCAAACCCAAAACTTTAATTACAATCAAAAGAACCGAAGAAAACTCCCATAGGAATGCTTAAGTGCGGTCGTAACCCTAACACGAAAACTTGTAACATCCTTTCTTCCTCTAATTTCTGTGTTGGTGAAAAATAAAGCAGGACCAAGTACAGCCAACCGTACTCAACAAGTCACATGGGGAAATGCTATATAATAAAGTATTTATGGATGCAGTTTTATTTGTAAGCATTTTTAAACATAAAAGAACAATAACATCTTTAAGGAATTGGGGTTTCAAAACTTGATTACCAGACATTAGCATTTCCAAATCTACTTATGTTTTGTTTTTGTAGTCACCCATTAAATACAATTTCATTTACCAGAAGCACAACATATTTGAATACCACTTAATTTTGACTCTGCAGAGCTGCCCAGCTTTACCCACAAGATATCTCAGACTCATAATGTCAAGCTATAGACACACAACATTTTCATGTGATAACAAGGTTTTTCACTGCTCAATTCTTCATATAGTCTCTACCTAGTAGGTGCTATTTACCAGCAAACACAGGTGGCCCGTAGCCTCGCCCTATCTGAAGTGGATCTACTGTTGTTAAGTATGGTTTTACTGTTTCCATACTACATACTCCCTTAGTCTTCCTCCACCCTTTGTAGATATTCAGTTGAATTTGAGCAGCTACTAAACTAGGTTTGACGAATCAACGCTTGTGGTTGAGCGACCATTATATTCTTTACTTGGCATAAGGTTCTAGTCTTTATATTTTTACTGAGACAACTTCCATCCACAAACCCTTGTTTCAGTGCCCATCAGCACTACCACCTTTCCGGTCCAAGCCTCCACCCTAGGATAAGGTCATGGAACCCGACCATCCTATGGCTTCCCATGATATCCCTTACCCTAGAACCACTTTTGAAATTCTACCGGCAAATTGCCAAGTCTCTTATTTGTATAAAACAGGTGAATTCCTGGTCTACTATGATTATTTAAATAGTATTTATAATAATAGGTCTTGTCAAGGTGAATATGGCCATCAAATTAGACTGGGCTTTATTAGGTGGTAAGACATAACTAATATCATGTCATTCTAAACATTTGTGTACAAGAAATAACTGTGCGTAAATAACATAATGAAAAACTGATAAATAAATAAACGAATGCAGGTTCAATATGATCAAAAACATTTCACTTGCCTCTTTGTCCATATTCTATATTTTATTGTAGTCTTTAGATTGGACACTGACTTCTTGAATTGCTCTTATAGCTTTTCTGTTGACCAACTCATGTGGTCTGAATACTAGCGTGGAAAACAAATGCAAATGAGTTCCCACTTTGCAGAATGCAAGTTGGGAACAAAATATAATAAAATATCCAAAGAGATATAAAGAAAATGGGTTCAAGTGGTCAGGGTTTAGGGGTGCTTGATTTGGTTGAATGGAGTTAGGAATTGGCTCAGTGGGCTCGAGATAGTTGAAATGGCTATATAGGTGGTATATGGGTTTTGGTGAATTATTACAGGTATGAACGGTATTGGGTTTTGGGGTCGGAATATTTTCTGGGTGGTTTAGAGCTTTATTAATGTCTAGAACGGTAGAATGGAGCTGGTAATGGGGTAGATGAGCTCAAGATGATCAAGATGGGTATATGTGTGGTATCGGGCTTTCGATGAATAGTGTCGGTCGAAAAGGTATTGAACATAGAGTTCAAATAACATCTAGACTGGTTAGGGTTTTATCAGAGTTTCTTTTGGCTAAATGGAACTGAGTATTGTAAATATAAATATGCTAAATAGATTTTGGATGAACTTTATCGGGTCTAAGGCAATCAGATTCTGAATTAGTATGACATATGGTTTAGATTGGAAATATTATTTGGTTAGCTAGGATTTTTATTGGCAACTATTTATGCTAATAGGGTTGATGACGAGCTTCGCAAGGTTAGAACAGTCAAAATCGCTATTTATAAGTCTAATGGATTTTAGTGAACGAAAATTAGCTTAAACCAAATTAGGTTTAGGTTTAGGATTTTATCGATGTCTGATTTGGTTAAATGAAGTAGAAAATGGGCTTCGTGGGATCGAAATGACCAATATATATATATATATATATATATATATATATATATATATATATATATATATATATATATATATATATATATATATATATATATATATATATATATATATATATATATATATATATATATATATATATATATATATATATTGGGTCTTGATAAATAGTAATTGGCATATACAGTTCACCGCGGATCGTTCTGCTACAGTAATGGGTTCAGGCATTGCGTATGGCAAGTTCTAGTGAACATTACCGGATTTTTACTGTTGATGCTGGTTCGGATTGCTACAGGAACAGGTCTAGTGAACAGTGTGCTACAGGACTTGGCTTGGCCCGATTCGGTTTGCACTGGGCATTACTGTGCGGCCCAGGTGAATAGTGTCTTTCTTCCCCAACCGATTGTGTACTGTAGCACATAACATAGCGTTCACGTTGAGGCCGATTCTGGTGACTGTGGTGGTTACCGAGGGGTTAAAAGGATATGTATGGGTTGTGGAGTCGAGGGGGTTCCAATTTGGGGCTTGGTGGCCGTCGGTAGGCTACGGTTGGTCGGCAGCGAGGGGTTTCTTCTTGGGATGCTTGAATGGCACAGGGATCATTGGAGGACTATTCAGCGTGAACTAGGTGTCAGTGAGCATCTTTAGGACATGGGAGGGTCGTGGTGGTGTCGGCTTGTGTTCTAGTTGGCCGTGGTGAGCTGCCCACGATGACATGTTTTCGGCTAGTGGAGAATGTCGGCGCCGGTGGCCTATGATGTTGAAGGGTCCAGAGTAGGGATGGTGATGGGTTTTGGGGTTCATGGAGAGGCTACGTGCCAAAGCAATTGTAAAGATAAGGATGGTACAAAAAGAATTTGAAACCGGCTTACTTGAGGGGTCTTCGGCGATGATGGCTGTGTCTTGGGCGTTAGGAAGTCCTTGGGCACCAGTTTGTGGCCGTCATGGGAGTGCATGGCGTGTACTGGCCGCAGTCAGTTGTGAGAGGGAGGCGGTGGCTGTTAGAGTTTGTAATCTTGTTTTCAGTTAGAAGCCATGGTCGATAGTCGTAGTTGTGGTAATGTACAAGTGGTCGGAGTCATGTACGAGTTTGGTCATGGTCGTATACGAGTCCGTGTCGTAGTTGAGTTTCGAGTCCAATTCATAGTCATAGCCGAGCTCAAGTCATAGTCATAGTCATACCCGAGTCAAAGTCATAGAGTAGGGTATAAAAGGCAGAGCCATGTAACCGAGAGAGAGAATTAGAGAGGCCAAGGCGATCGGTGTGATCGAGAGGCAAGAGAGAGCGATCGGTGTGATCGAGAGAAAGAAATAAAGAAGAGAAGAAAAGAGCGGTTTGGCTCTAGGAAACTATCGAGTATCAAGTTCATCGTGTGTTCGCATACGTGGTCGTAAATGACTTATGACCATGGCGAGCAGAGGATCACAGACATGGTCGTAAATGGAGCTACGACCACGGTGACGAGCGGAAGTGTCCGCAGGTGTTGATGACGTGGTCGAAAAGGAGTTACGACCACGTCACACAGCAGGAAGACGTGGTCGTAAAGGAGTTAAGACCACGGTCGGGAAGCAGCTAACATGGTCATAAAGCATTACGACTATAGCTTAACAGAGCCTTCATTGTGGTCGATAGAATCACTGCATGGTCGTAAGGAGTTACGACTACGATGATCGATCGTGGTCGAAGGAGGGCAAGCACAGCGGCGGTGAATGTGGTTGTAACTTCGGCTGATGTTTATGACTACATGGACGGAGCAGAGAGGAGTGATCAAAGAGGTCACAACATGGTCGCAACGTGGTTGGTGAACCAGCAAAGCAGTTGTAATGACACAGCAGGTGGTCGTAGCCTATTCAATGTGGTCATATGGCTGTAGGAGGTGGTCGTAGCAGCTACAAGGTGGTCGTAAGGTCCTGGGAGCAGTCGTAAAAGCTGTAACAAGTGGTATTAGAGCTAGGTTGGCCTTAGTTCTAAAGAATATGGGAGACAAGGCGAAGGCTCAGCATAGGCTAATCTCCCTCCAGTACCCTCTCCTGACGACTGACAATTAAGATGAAGGCAAACATGCGCGCCTAGGGAGTCTGGGGTGCAGTCGATCCGAAGGGAAAGGAAAAAGAGGTGGACAACAAGGTGGATAAGGCGGCTTTGGCCCTCATCTACCAGGTGGTGCCAGATGTGATGATGCATCAGCTCATCGGCAAGGAGACGGCACGGGAGGCGTGGGAGACACTTCGGACAATGCATGAGGGCATTAATAGTCAAGGAGGTGCGGCTCCAGAATTTGCGAAGCGAGTTCGAGAACCTAAAGATGGGAGAGACCTAGTCAGTGGACGAGTTTGCCGGCAAGCTGAATTCATTGTAAAATCAGATTAACTCTCCTAGCGACAAGATGGAGGAATCTGTGGCGGTAAAGAAGTACTTGCACGTACTTTTGGAGAAGTACATACCTATTGTCACAACACTTATGTACTCCCCCGATTTGGACAAGAAGAAGATAGATGAGATCACTGGCCCTCTCAAGGCGCATGAGGAGTTACTAAAAGGGTTTCAGTCGTGCAACGGTAGGGATCTCATAACGAGCAGGCGTTGCTAGTAAAAGGAGATTCGAGAGACGGTCATGGCTCATCAAACAACCACATGTCAAGTGTTTTGAATGTGGTGAATACGGGCACTATGCATCAGGATGTCATAGACATATAAAGTGCTATAACTGTAATGAGTACGGGCACTATGCTTCAGATTGCAAGAGCAAGAAGGATGGTGATGAGGCGATGGGGTCCCGATCTTCCGATAGGATGATAACTTCGATTTTGGCGGAGGTGACTCTTGCGACCCGACTACAACCGTACGACGTTGCTTGCGCCTTAGCAATCGCTGAACCACACTCCAAGTCGTTATCAACCGTGCCAAGAATGCGGTTGACCTGACCACGAAGGTCTATTACTGCATGCAACCGAAGAACACGCAAGAACAATGATAGTGAGCAACCTGAAATTTGCTAGATATAAAAGTCGCACAAGGATAGTTGAGGTTCTGTAACACGAATCTGTTGGTCTAGCCGACACAAGAGACAACGTGGAGTTTGCACATGGGGCTAAACTGATCTAAACAAAACCTAACCCTAAAGGCTATGAATAACATGCTTATATAACCCCTTGGGACGTCCACAAGGTCCCCAAACTGAGTACAACTCAACCCGACATTGTATTAGACTCAAACTCATACAAAAAGGAAACCCTGATTTTTCCACCGTCACATTATTTTGAATATTGCGGCGCGACCAGAAGGGTTCTGAAGCTGGGGCCTTACCCATTGGATGGGCCTTGGAATAAGCTTTCCAACAAGCACAAGAACGCCTAAATCGGACTCCGTTTGTGAAAATTATGGCCGTTTTATTAAAGGCATGTCTGGCTGTCCCGAACCGAGTCCGAATTGAGTTCTGAGTTGATTCCGAGTTTGATTTCGGTTGGGCTTGTGGAAATTCCGAATTGGGCTTGGAAACCTCATCCAAAACATGGCCTTTTAAGTTCTTGGACCTCTCCCCTTTTGCTCTCCCACTGTATGGCTTCTCATTGGCTTTATTCTTCCTTGTTTTTCTCCATTGCGGCCTCCTTCGTCCTCTCGGTTCAAAAGTCTTCCATTTGTCAAACCTAAGAATGTACAAAGTAGTGACATGAGGTAGTATCTCATTCTCATGAATAACATTAGTAGGAATAGATAGAAACGAATTCACCTTTTGTTCAATCTTGATATTAGGTGCTATGACCGTATACGTTTGTGACATGGTTACATCATCCTCCCCTTCTTGACAGAAAATCGTCCTCGGTTTTAACATATGTGTAGGCTCACGTATTGCATGATCTTGATCATAAATCTCGGTACATGATAACAAACGCAACAAACTCTCATTATGTAATATCATAAGTTCTTTATCAAACAAAGTGAAACCTGTTTGAAACGAACTCACCTGATAATTTAAGTGATGCATTCTTGTAATTGAAACAAGCATAGCAAATATGGTTGTATCCATAGGGTACATGTTCTCATCATTCTCCCCTTCTTGAAAATAAAGCCGTCCTTGGCTTTTGATAAGCTGAAAGTATGGTAACAAAGAAGCCAAGGTGTATGCATGGTATATGTATATGTCGTCCGTTTTAACGGTTCTTCGTTGTTGCACAATTAATGCTATAACACAACAGCAATCATAAAAGCTCATTGTATTATTAACCCAAAAGTAATCATATATGTTAATGAGCAAATCAAAATTTCTCACACAGTAATTATTGCAACTTATTTTGCAAATGTAAGTGAAGCATTTATGCAATTCAAATCTTTGAAGTTGTAAACTTGTAGTGGTGGCACATATGGGCAAAGCTACAACTTTTGGAATCAAACAAAGTTTATCTATATAATCAGATTTCAATTGAGCAATAGCAAATTCATCTAGTAAGGGTGAAAAGATTTGCATGTTCTTCCATATATCAATTTCATTATTCAGATTGTCAATGTTAGATAGTTCAACAAGAGAAGAACACATAGGCATTGAATGATCACTAAATTTTATTTTTCTTTTATAATGAACAAGATTGAGCATACAAGAGTTGTTGTTCAAAACAACAAGCTTCAATTCATCCATGTGATCACAGGTTATGCATATTCGATATACAAGAAATTGATTTTCTACACCATAATCTCCAATCAAATTACACTTATACCCAGGGGTGTAGGCACTAAACAAGAATTTCGAACATGCAAGTTCAGAAACTTTCTTCATAGCACATTCCACACTAGCGGCCTCATTAAGCATGATATAACACAATGCATCAGCAAGGGATATTCTATCAAAAACTTTCTTATGTGTAATTAATTCGACATGTGCAAAATTATGAGAATTTAGATCAGCACATGGTTCATTCCAGTAAACACAAGGAATATCAAACGATTGGACTACCCACGAAGGAAGGAAGCCATGACCACACGGATTAATGGTACTTGGATAATGGAGCAAGCAGCCATATGGTGGGAGATCGTTTCATGTTTTACAAGCTTGACGAGAAGGTTTGTGGCAAGGTTAAATTTGGCGATGGCTCCACAGTGGAGATAAAGGGCAAAGGGACGATGATGTTGCAATGCAAGAACGGAGATAAGAAATTGTTGATAGGAATTTATTATATACCAAGTCTATGCAACAACATACTTAGTCTCGGGCAGATGACAGAAAGAGGGTGCAGGGTGGTGTTGTAAGATGAGTTCTTGCGAGTGTATGACAATAATAGAGACTTGTTGATGAAGGCGAAGAGATCTCCAAATCAATTGTACAAGATTCTTTTGAAAACTTGTAGATCGGTTTATGTGAAGAGCGGTCTGGAGGAGCCAAAAGATGGAGGACTTCACGAACAGGCAGCATGAGGCAAGCCTAGCACACATGAAGTCGACACAAGTAGGGAGACCGAGCCAGCCAAAAAGCAAGATGGGGCAGAAGGCAAAAGAGTTCATGCAATCGTAATGAGCAGAGGCTCCAGAGGTGCATGCAGTAGGCATGCAGCAGTCGTAGCAAGTGGTGCAGGAGGTGTGCATAGGCATGCAGCCGACTCCGGATGCACGCGTGCAGGCGGAGAGAAGCGAAGCAATGGCACGGGTGGTCAGCATAGACCACATACAGAAGGCATGATCATAGTTAGTAGGGGCTCGAGAGGAGCTCTCACGTGTGCAACAGAAGACAGTCATAGACTTGGGGCATGGGTCCCAAGGAGGCGGAAGGAAGCACAGCGTGGAGGGCAGGACCGTAGTCGTCATGGCCACAAGGGGTCGAAGCAGTCGAGTAAGTCTAAGCGAGAGGAGTAGCAAGGCTCAAAAAGAAGCGGAAGAGGAGATCAACGTGATCAAGATGGAAAATCAAGATTAAGGAGGTGATTATTAGAGTTTGTAATCTTGTTTATCAGTTTAGAAGCCATGGTCGATAGTTGTAGTCGTGGTCATGTACGGTGGTCAGAGTCATATAATAGTTTGGTCGTGGTCGTATATGAGTCCGTGTCGTAGTCGAGTTTGAGTCCGCTTCATAATCATAGCCAAATTCAAGTCATAGTCATAGTCGTACACGAGTCGAAGTCATAGAGTAGGGTATAAAAGGCAAAGCCATGTAACCGAGAGAGAGACTGAGAGAGGCCAAGGCGATTGGTGTGATCGAGAGGCAAGAGAGAGCGATCGGTGTGATCGAGAGAAAGAAATAAAGAAGAGAAGAAAAGAGCAGTTTAGCTCTAGAAAACTATTGAGTATCGAGTTTATCGTGTGTTCGCAGACGTGGTCGTAAATGACTTATGACCACGGTGAGTGGAGGATCGCAGACATGGTCGTAAACAGAGTTACGACCATGGTGATGAGCGGAGGTGTTCGCAGGTGCTGAAGACGTGGTCGAAAAGGAGTTACGACCACGGTCACACATCAGGAAGACATGATCGTAGAGGAGTTACGACCACGATCGGGAAGCAGCAAACGTGGTCATAAAGCATTACGACTACAGGTCGACAGAGCCTTCAGTGTGGTTGATAGAATCACTACGTGGTTGTAAGGAGTTACAACTACGGTGATTGGCCGTGGTCGAAGGAGGGCAAGCGTAGCGGCGATGAACGTGGTCGTAACTTCGGCTGAAGTTTACGACTACATGGACAGAGCAGAGAGGAGTGATCGGAGAGGTCACAACGTGGTTGTAACAACTATCAGCGTGGTCGGTGAACCAGCAGAGTGGTCATAACAATATTGGAGGTGGTTGTAGCCTCTTCAATATGGTCGTACGGCTGTAAGAGGTGGTCGTAGCGGCTACAAGGTGGTTGTAAGATCCTGGGAGCAGTCGTAAAGGCTGTAGCAGTGGCAAACTCCATTCCGGCTTCTTTAGCTCGTAGTCAAGGCTCATATTTGTCAGGTGGCATCAGGGTGAGGTATGGTGGCTTGACCCGGGTGGCAGTGGCACTGACTGAGCGATTGGGAGAGGTGGTGGGATTGTCGGTGAGTTTTGTCAAACAGTGAACAGTGTTGATGGCTTGGTGGTTCATGAATTCGGGCGAATGAGGCAAGCATCCAAGGAGGAAAGGAGTGCTAACGGGTGAGAAGGGTGTTGAATTGGGCAGAGGTTCGAATGATATCAAAGACTCGATGAAATTCAAGCCAAATTTGAATTACAGGTTGTTTCATGTGGTCGTTAGTAGAAGATGAGCCCATCCTACATGTAGCCATTGTTAGAATCCTCGACCCTTTAAGTGTTTGCATTTTTGAACCTGTGTCTCGCAGTGCTATCTGCATCAGACTGCTGAAGGTTCCAACAGTCAATGGCTCTACCAGTTAACACATCGAAGCAAGCCTCAAGGGCAGTACATTCCGAGACGGTCTCTCCATAATCATAGACACAATGCTGCAAACACAAGTCTACTCCTAGAGTGACGAATTTTTATACAAGATAATTTCTTAAATAACAGAACTTCGATTATATATTCTTACTTACGATCGGGATTTCGAATTTTCATTCTGGATCTATGTAGTGGAATAGTTGGGACATTAATCGATGAAAGCTAGCTAGATCATGCGCGCACGACGGTTTCACCAAGTACGCGTATGCTGTACGCACACTACTACAGAAAAGGTCATCACAGACGATTCAAAAACGTCATCATAGATGGTTTTGTGAACCGTCTGAATTTATGGGTCAGTAATAACACGAGGTCATAACATACGGTTTTCGAACCGTCTGTGGTGCAAATATCGCAGACGGTTTTTAACTAAAAACCGCTCATGATAGTTATAATCACAGACGGTTTTTAGTTAAAAACCGTCTGTGATATATAGTTATCACAGGCAATTTTAGTTAAAACCCGTCTGTGATATGTAAATATCACAAACGGTTCTTAACTAAAAACCGTCTGTGATATTTATAAATCACAGACAGTTTTAACTAAAAACCGTCTGTGATTATAACTATCATAGACGGTTTTTAGTTAAAAACCATCTGTGATCTACTCCTAAACCTATTTCTGTTTATTGGCTAGCCTCAGAAAATGCTAGCCATGCCCTCTAAAACAAGCAGATCAACATGTACATGTATACATCCAATTCACATCTCAATTCATTTCACAAACATAAAACATCCATTTTTATTAAGATTAGAGTCTACCATTACAATATCCCAAAACAACGAGCAGGTTACACAACAAGAATAGAAAAAAAGCAAAGATCATTTATGCCTTCTCGCCCCTAATGCAACGCATGATCTGGATGTCTTTGACGCCCACCATCGTCGACGTTGATTGAGCGTCTGCACGGTTAGCACGAGCTAGTTGCTTCTGCGATGTAGCAAGGAGGAGGAGAACAGCAAGGAGGAGGTAGCAAGGAGGACTGTAAGGAAGAGGAGACCAGCAAGGAGGACAGCAAGAAAGAGAAGACCAGCAAGGAGGTTATATTTATAGGGGAGGGAGAGGGAGGGAGAGGCGGGAATTCGAAATTTTTAGCGTGGGAACGGACAGGCGGAGCTACGATCCGTGGGGTGAGGATTGGTGGATTTCTATTGGCTAGGAATGGGTTGAGGAGGATCGACGGGCCCAGTGGTCAGATTATCACAACCGTCTGTGAATTAGAGCATAAAATTTTATATACCGATGCAATATAAACAACTAGTCTGAAAAGATAAAATAGCAAAGTTTTATATGGCTTATATATATACTCATTTGAAAGGTTTCGACGAGATCTACAACTTTTCAGTTGAAGCAAAATCCAAATTCGGAAAGGAAGACCAAGAAAAAGGGCAAAAACAGAAACCAAAAACTTGCGACGCAGATTTAGGTCCAAAGATGGCCGATTTTCGGGGCCTTGGAGGGCGACTAGCATAAGCCAGTCATTGTTTTTGGATCGGGCTCGTCGTTAGCTTTCCAACGAGTACAAGAACGTCGAAAACGGACACCGTATGCAAAAGTTATGTCCGTTTTACTGAAGGTGTCTCAAAACTGAATCATACTCGGACTTAAGCGGAAAAATATGAAATTTTGAGGGATTGCAAGGCGGGAAACGTATCACAGACGGTTTTTATTATAAAACCGTCTGTGATACTAGAATATCACAGACGGTTTTATAACAAAAACCGTCTGTGATATTCCAGATTATCACAGACGGTTCAGCGGTAAGAACCGTTTGTGATACTCTTTTTTCCGCTATAAATACCACAGACGGCCTCCAAATTAAAACCGTCTGTAATAGTGTACATCACAAACAGTTTCACAAAACTGTCTGTGATTTAGCATCTAGTATTAGGCTTTCTGTAGCAGTGGCACATCCTCTCTCGATTGCCTCCCAACAAACGCAGCTAGCCCCGAACCTTCACCAGCCTGCAGCACACTACGTAATGCACTGGAGAGTAGAGCATGCATCTGAACTGAACCGAACATGCATGCCTGCCGAACGGCATGAGACCTGGTCACCTGCTGGCTGCTGCTGCTCCATCATGGGAATCTTCTCTCTCTCTCTCTCTCTCTCTCTCTCTCTCTCTCTCTCTCTCTCTCTCTCTCACCAATGTCCGGTCTGAACTTGCGTACGTATCTCACAGTTTGAACGCTTCATGCACACACATTTTCTACCTGCATACTCTGCCAACTCCAACCGCTTCTTACTTTCTCGTACACAGGTACACTACGTACCTGCCAGTCATGCGACATAGTACCATGCAACATCGTCGCACGCACACGTTGGATCACATGGGCGATTTCCAGTATTGCTGTGACCAGGTCGTGGGCGATTAATTGCCAGCGTTTAGTTAACTGAGCCGTAAGAGCCCGCAAGAACAAAAACGAAGCTAAAATTTTGCAGATGCACGCTGAGTTATGGATACCATGGACCTAGCAATTAAGATCCCGTCATTTACATGTTTTATATTTATTCAAAAACACATTGTTTGGCAAATCAGTTGGAAAAATACACTGTTTTGTGTCTCCATCCAGAAGCAGGTCGATGGTCTCGATCTACTCGCTGCGCAACTTGACAATTACAGGCAAAGTTCTTTGCCCGACCAAAAGTTGAAAACTAGAGACCCGGCAGCTAGTTAGGATACCAACATGAAAGGTTCAGAACCATCATTTCTGAAAGATTTGGACTTGGACCACGACACGGCCTCAGCTTCAAGAAAAATCCTTACATGATTTTGCTTGCTTATCGGATGGGCTCCACAACCGTCCAATTGATGGATCCGTAGAGCCGAAGGGTGTTGAGCCTACGTACATATCGGTGCTTAGTCATGTTGGAAATTGCATCACCATTTAGTGTTAGTGATATATACCTTAGAGATAATCATGGGGATATTATATCACTTTTAAATTTATGACATTTTGAATAAATATTATTATGTTCTTTGAATGAATCATCATTTATAAAGATTAGTAAGTATGTGACTTGTTAGTGAAGCTCTTTATTTGTTATATGATATTATTCTAAAAGGATCACTGGTCGGAATATTAGTGACTTATAGACTAGCACATGTATTGATTGATGAGCATATTTCACCGATCATAGATATAGTGATATCAAATCAATAATACGGACACATGTTAGAGAATATGGTGTTGGATTGACCTACCTTGAGATATGTTTAAGATTGTTATATTTTATGTGTCATCAGTTGGTCCTAAGCAATGATAATGTATAATCCCTGTATCTGATATCATCATAGTTTCTACATATGTAATACTGTATTTATGGATTGTCAAACGCTACACCGTAACTAGGCAGTTATAAAGATAGCTTTTATGTATGCTATGAAATATGCAGAGGAAACTGACTGACCAAATATGGGATTTGCCCTTCCTTCATAGTAGGAGAGATATCTCTAGGTTTCTCGATGTGGTCGCATAAAGAAAATACATGGCCATACCACGGGTGACCAAAAAGTCGACCATATAAAATTATCCATCACTAGCTCAGAAAAAGATTGAACAGCCCATGGATGGCACATTTCTCACCTAGAGTTCGATCGGATATTGTGAGGCAAAAGGAGAATATGTAAATAGATCAATAGGTCCAATCGGATGCGAACTGGTCATATAGAGATACTGACTAGTCGTGAGTTGGTTGGACATATCACAAACTGGTCTGCAAATTGGTCGTATGGGGATACAAACGGTCGTGACCATAGACGATTAGGTTGTAAGGAGTTATGAACTGATCGTGGGTGACAAGGATCTGGTTATAAATCATATTGCATGAGGTTCTATTGGACCGAAATGGCGACAGAGGGGGGTGAATGTCGACTCTTAAAACTTTTACCCCTCAAGGAATATTCACAAAGAGCTGAATCTCCAGTAGCTACAGAGCTAAGAAGAGTGCATAAACCTTGAGAGAAACTAAACCAGGCAAAGAAGAGCACTCACAAATAAATTCTTTCCAATAGCTATTGTGAGCTACGAAGAGAAGATCATATGTAAGGGTAAGTCCTTACTGGAGGAACATGAGGAGCAAAGGACCAAGACATTAACAGAAAAACACCTGGAAGACAAACCCTAAAGACCAGAAACAACAAAGCCTGCAAAAACCCTAGGGCGGTCTGACCACCCTAGCTCGGCCGGTCTGACCGTCGGCTAGTGGCCGGTCTGACCGCCTCTCCAATTCCGGTCAGACGCTCCCCTGTTCCCAGCAACCCGAGGGTAGAAAGTAAAATCTGAAACTCGGGTAAAAAGTTCAGAACTTTAAAATCTGAGAAATTTGGGGGATTGCAACCAATCTTTCCACCCCAGAGAACCACAACAACATCCTAAATAGCAAGGGAGGTTTGGGAAGCAAGGGAAACCAACTCAAAACCTATAATTTCAGATTTTGCCCAAAATCTGAGAATTACAGGCAGCAGCAACGACAACTCAAATTCTCATTTCATCTTTGATCCTTTGGCTATGAAATTTTGCAGATAGCTACTCACTAGCCTCAGGACTCAACATGCCAAATTTCATGCCATCTCGCAAAGGGAATCAAGAAGAGCACCAAAACCCTAGAAAAGTAAGTGAAGAACACAGGGAGCCCAAAAACCAAAATATGAAATTAAACGAAGTTTACTATTGAGAAACTTGATCAAATGATCTTGAGGTATCATCCCAACATTGAGCAACCCATTTTGGGCTTCCCCAGCAAGAAAGAACTCAAAACTCAAAAAGTCAAAAAATCAAGCCAAGAAGAGAACGAAGAACAGACAGGAGCACAAGGGAAGAACTTCAACGATTTCATTCCAAATCAAACAAAAGGATTACAGAGGAGTCCCGATACGCATGGACATTAGAACAAGGATTTTTTACATGGATTCACTACTCAATCCCTCTCCTCACCCTCTCACAAGCTCAAGAAACCCACTCCACTACATGCTTGGAGGAGGGGATGACCACTCAGAGAAATCTACGAGAGACCACTACCTACTGCCCTCAACCACTAAAGAGCAAAGTCAAAACCAACTCCCAAAGCCTCTTTTGACTTAAGAAAACCCTAACTCACTCCCAAATCCATGAGTGGGCATGCAGCCACCAACACCTATTTATAGCCCTCGGCTAATGGGTCTCCAACCTGTTACGCCCGCTAAACCCGAACGGAGCCCGCTCCCGCTTGTGCAGCCTCGCGAAATTACCATTTCGCCCCTCCTGCACCTTCCGGGAAGCTTCCGCGCTCCTTGTCGTCCAAGCCTCGCAACCACCTCAAGTCTCCGCCGTCTTCGACACATCCCGACCGTTCTGACCTCGACACCACCTGTGTCTAGTCCGGTCACCTCTTGTCTCACCACGACTCCGCCTCGACGTCCTGCAGCCATCACAGACAAGAAACACATCAAATAGCATCGCTCGATACATGAAAGCATAAATGCATTAATGAAACCACATTAAGCATGAAAATAGCCCAAACCTGTCGTAACACGAGACTAAGCATCCTAAGCCCATACGACCAAGTTTGACTAAGTCCGACCGAAGCTGATTGCACCGCGCAATGACATGGTCCGACCACACAAACCCAACTCGACTTTCCTAAACCGATGTCAATTACTCATCACACACACGGGATGACCTCCACATGGTCTCTCAGGTTCATTTATATCGATCTTTGTGTATATTTAGAGGTCGATATATTCTATTAGGGACCGCTACCAACCAGTGATTGGAAAGGTGTTTCCGAGTTACAACTAAATATACATGAACCTACACAATCATACACTTAACAAGTTGAAACAGTAAGAGTTTAGATGATAAACTCCTAGTGAGATACGATCTCTAATCGTATCAGATGAGGATCGTATAGAAGGCTATATATATTGAGAGAGAGAGAGAGGCATGGGTTGGAGGGTTATATGAAAAATAAGGATTAGAGAAGATCCCAAGACACACCCCATCAAAACGCTAACTGCCCCCTCTTGAAACCCCCTATTGTGCACACTAGTGTTAGCACGCGGCGCATAGCACTCCATCCCAAGACGTATGGATTTTGGTAGAGGCATTGCTGCGACTGCAGTGCTGATCGGGACGATTGTACCGAAGAGATGGTTGGCTCATGAAGATCGACTACCGCTCAAGAACGATCACCTTCTGAGGACGCTGATCGGGACGTTTGACAATCGACTACTACTATATCAGTGTGCGCTACATTGAACCGGACTGCTCAACTCTTATTCCGCTGCATTGAACGTCTAGTGGTAACGGTCCATAATCTTTTACTCGTATGGTTTTCTAATTTACACGATAAAATTTTTTAATTTATGTTAGTGTAGCCTATTCCGTATCTCAACATTTAGTAAACCAGAAATCTAACAATGGTGACAGAACCATACCAGTCATAAGAACAATTTCAAGTCGAACATATATATGAAAACGCGTGTGGTCCTTGTATCTCTTTTACATTTAGGGCGTCTCCAACAGCTGGCTATTTAGTTAGCTAGATCTGATGTGGCAAGGAAAAAGTAGGAGAGAGAGTAGTAACTAGCGACGAGCAAATAGCTGATCTATTTCACGTAGTCCAAGAACATGAGAGAGGAGCATGTGGGTCCAACAGTATAAAATAGTCTTTGCTTTTGTCTCTCACCTCCACGTCAGCTGACTATATAGCTAGTACTAGCTATTACCATTGCAGATGCCCTTAATTTGACTGCGTGGTGTACGTAAATATCTATTCTTTTTTGTTTTCTAGTCGATTTTAGATTTTGTTTTTCTCAGCTATTACTGTTCGTGTTATTCGTTGGACTAATAAACCTTAGCCAAAAAAGTCACCGGAGCTCAAAGAACACCCCAAAGACCGTAGCTCTGACAGTCACGCAATGGCCCTGCCACTCACCAACCTCTGTCTCCCTCTCCTCGTTAGGTCCCTATAAAGGTGACCATGCATCACCCCCTCACAGACAACAACGCTCCGTGGCGAAGTTACCACTACAGCACCTCTCTAGTCTCTCCACAGTCCACACACACTCGAGGCTTTACACGCACACCGACTGAAACACCCCACTGCGGCACTGCCGCTACACTCCTCATTTGTCCTGCCATGGAACTCTCCACCACGGCGGCCATGGTCGTCCTCTTTGCGCTCACCACTGCCGCCTCTGCCACGGAGCTGGCCACCCCCGTCAACAAGTCCTGCGTCACCGGCAGCGCCAGAGCCACCGTCAGCATCGGTTACGGGGGGGCCAGCGCCAGCGCTGGGGCCGGCGTGTCCCTCGGCCCCGACGCGTACCGGTCCGCCTGCCCCCTCGCCGAGGAGATCGTCCGTACCGCCGTCGAGAGGGCTGTCGCCGCCGAACCCCGCATGGCGGCGTCCCTCCTCCGCCTCCACTTCCACGACTGCTTCGTCAATGTAAATTAATTACTGAGCTTCCACCACTGACTTCATGTAAATGCAATGTGTTGTGCCGCGTGCGTGCGTTTTAGCGAGTTCTTTGCTGTTCTTTTTGACAGGGTTGCGATGGATCCGTGCTCCTGGACGACAAGCCGTTCTTCGTCGGCGAGAAGACGGCAGGGCCCAACGCTAACTCGCTGAGGGGGTTCGAGGTCATCGACGCCATCAAGGCCGCGCTCGAGCAGGCATGCCCAGAGACCGTCTCCTGCGCCGACGTCCTCGCCCTCGCTGCCCGTGACTCCGTCGTCGCAGTAAGCTAGCATACACGCATGCATTGATCACAGTAACTTCACATTCCTGTAACCGTGCAAATTGTAACTACTGATCGCCAACGCGTCGTCGATCGCCGGTGCAGTCGGGCGGGCCGAGCTGGCAGGTAGAGGTCGGCCGGAAGGACAGCCGCACGGCGAGCCTGCAGGCCGCCAACAGCAACCTCCCCGCACCGACGTCCGGTGTCTCCACACTGGTGCAGAAGTTCAGGAATGTCGGCCTCTCAGCCAAAGACATGGTCGCTCTCTCCGGTAATAGTTAAGACTTCTCCCATCTCGCATGCGTACAATTTTACGTAACTGTACCTACACACAATATGCATACATGCACGCAGGCGCGCACACCATCGGGAAAGCGCGGTGCACGACTTTCAGCGCGCGCATCGCCGGCGTCGGCCTCTCGGCCGGCGCCGCCGGGGCGGCCAGCAAGGACCTGGCCTTCCTGCAGTCGCTGCAGCAGCTGTGCGCGGGGTCGGCGGGGTCGGCGCTGGCGCACCTGGACCTCGCCACGCCGGCCACCTTCGACAACCAGTACTACATCAACCTGCTATCCGGCGACGGCCTGCTGCCGTCCGACCAGGCGCTTGCTTCTGTTGGAGCCGCGGACGCTGGTGCAGAGGACGTCGCCGGCCTTGTAGCCGCCTACGCGTTCGACGCGTCCCTCTTCTTCGACGACTTCGCGGCGTCTATGCTGCGTATGGGGAGGCTCGTGTCGGGCGCCGGCGGCGCCGGCGAGGTCCGCCGCAATTGCCGGGTGGTGAACTAGCTGGATAGTAGTAAGTTAGTTAAGCGAGGCTTAGAAGAAATAAGCAACTGATTGATGCACAAGCTTCTCTCATCTGCTAGTTCTTTTCTAAGTAAGGGGTGTTTAAGTTTGGTGTCCCGGAATTAAGTTGGTAGTTAACTAGCTCTATCTGATGTATGCACGGCGTGTTTGATGTGTCCAAAAGAATTAATATGTGTTCGATTCAATTTGATTGCCTCCTTTAGTGCATTCTTGTTCGTGAATGATCAGTATGGAGTTCACGGACCTTGTAGGAAATATGAATGTTAAACGATAGAGCTTACCGTTCCTATTTTTGTGCATATTGTTGTAACTAGGCTAACAACCTCTGTTAGTTTGTTGTGCCTTATCCTGTACACTATATGCACCCGTCGATTATCATCAATGAAGATTATTGCGTATTGCTTTCCAGGCTTTCATGGTATCAGACAAATCTATGATCTGAACCTCTGTCTTCCGCTGCATATTCTCTCTCTCCCGCACCGCCATGGCGACGCCGCCGCCTCACGGTCTTCAGCGAACGCCATTGGTGCTGTTAGAAATCTCTTAAGATTTCTCATTCTGCTCTAATACCAGATGTTAAAAAATCTCTTAAGATTTCTCACTCGACTCTGATACCAATTGTTGGCCTAGCCTCACTTAGACACACACTTTCACGGTGGACTGATGTTACAAAACACGATGGATGACTTGTCAGAGAAGGGAGTGAGAAGATGGTGCTAATAACAAGACTAAACACAAACCAACTGAGGTACGAGATTACGGTGCTAACTGCTCACACATTTTTTTGTGTTTTCTCTATTATTCTCTGGCTCAACTCTCTCAAAAGATTTACATGGTATATATAAACACAACCGGGCCTCACAGCAGGCCACTCACCCACTCCACTCACACAGACTCTGACTGACACGGACTATCTGCACATACCAAGTAATTTGCCAACTGACTGAACACCCACGTCATTCCATGACCACTCATGCTGACGACTGCTGCAAAGACCAACCGCAAACAACTGCTATAGTACTCCTCCGAGTTGCCGTCTATAGTACTCCTCCAAGTATGACATCTACAGTACTCCTCCACAGCTATGACCGGTTTGCTATGCACACGCACTTCGACTTCACACACAGGCGCCATGACCATGGCGCTATGACCACACACACAAGTGCCACAGCCACGACACTACGACCATACACATAAGCACCATGACCACGGCGCTATGACCACACACGCTATGACTACAACCATGAACAGTGCAACTATGACCATGGTGTACTCGGAGCTATAATACTCGGTGCAGGTACAATACTCGATACAGCTACAGTACTTGGTAGCTACAGTACTTTGGACTATCAACTTCCGACTGCGACTTTCGACTATGACTATCGACTTCGACTTCCGACTCCGACTACACCGTACTTGAAACAAACGAGTAAAAACACATGCAACAGGATTAACCCAATAATCACCCCCTTAATCTTGTTGCAACTCCTTCACATAAGTGCCGGTTCGTCGTCAACATCCGCCACGATGAGATGTGCTTCCGCTGCCTCCGCTTTCTCCTCCTTTCTGGGCTTACAGTATTCTAAAACAATGTGCCCATAATCAGTATAATTAAAACACTTTACTTTTGCCTTGTCCCCTTTTCGGCATCGATGGCCACTGTCACCATCAGAACCACCTGAGGAGCCTTCACCTTTATGTTTCACGATCGGGCCTCTTACTTTGCGTGCATCAGAAGCAAGTGCTCCCCGTCTCTGTTGCCGTTGCTATAGCACCGCTCTTCCTCTTCTTGCATCTTCAAGCGTCCGATTAGCTCTTCGATTGACATATTTTATGTTGCTAAATTGCTCAATCATGGTGACAATGGGAGAGCATTTCTTAGGCATGGCATGAAGTAACTTTCGCATGATGTAGGCCTCTTCCATTTTTTTGCCTGGACCTCGTATCTTGCTGACGATTGTCGTCAACCTCATCGTGAAATCATCGATCTGTTCAGTGTCCCTCATGCACAAGTTTTCAAACTCACTTTTGATGTTTCGAACACGTGCCTCCTTGACACGATCAGCACAGAGATGCATCGTCTTCAAGGTGTTCCAAGCCTCCTTTGTAGTCTCCTTCTCCTCTAGGAGCGGCAGCATGTTCGGTACCGTGAGGAAGATTGCCGCGAGTGCCATTTGATCTTGCCTCTCGTTCACCACCTCATCCACAATTGCGTTCCATACACCCTGAGCACGCATAAACACCTTCATCTTCATAGCTCAAGTCATGTTGTTGCTCCTCGTGAGCATGGGATGTGGGGGGGAGATGCTGCCCTGGCACGCCGACGCCTTCGGCACACCCCCATCGCCGATCTTCAAAACGCCCCCATCGCCAGTGGCATTTCTCGGCGAGCTCGGACTCGACATTGTGGAAGGTGTACACAAACACAAGCTCTAATCCCCAAATGTTGGGATTAGCCCAGGAGAGAACTTAGGCTCTGATACCAATTGTTAGAAATCTCTCAAGATTTCTCACTCTACTCTGATACCAAATGTTGAACAATCTCTCAAGATTTCTCACTCAGCTCTGATACCAATTATTGGCCCAGCCTCTCTCAGACAAATGCTTTGATGGTGGACTGACGCACACAAACACGATGGATGGCTTGCCAGAGAAGGGAACAAGAAGATGGAGCTAATAACAAGACTGAATACAAATGAACTGAGGCATAAGATTACGATGCTAACTACTCAAACCTTTTTTGTGTTTTTCTTTGTTATTCTTTGGCTCAACTCTCTCAAAAGATTTACATGGTATATATAGACACAACCGGGCCTCATAGCAAGCCACTCACCCACTCCACTCACACGACTCTGACTAACACCGACTGCCTGCCCATACCGAGTAGTTCACCAACTGACTGAAGACCCACTCATTCCACGACCACTCATGCTGATGACTGCTACAAAGACCGACCGCACACAACTGCTACAGTACTTCTCCGAGTATGACGTCTATAGTACTCCTCTGAGTATTTCATCTACAATATTCTTCTGAGTATGACATCTATAGTAGTCCTTCAAGTATGACGTCTACAGTACTCCTCCGAGTCTGACGTCTGTAATACTCTTCCGTAGCTACGACTGGTTTGCTACACACACGCACTTCGACTTCACACATAGGTGCTACAACCACGATGCTACGACCACACACATAGGCGTTACTACCACGGTGCTATGACCACGTACACAGGCACCACGATCACGGCGCTATGATTACACACGCTATGACTATGACCACGAACGCTATGACTATGACCACGGTGTACTTGGAGCTATAATACTCGGTGCAGCTATAGTACTCGGTGTATCTACATTACTCGGCAGCTACAGTATTTTCGACTATCGACTTCGAATCCTGACTCCAACTACACCGTACTTGAAACACATGAGTAAAAAGACACACAATAAGATTAACCCAGCAGGTGCTGCCAACGTTCCCTCCCTTCTCCCCAAACTCGACTTTCTCCAGTCAAATTACTCCCTTTGGCGTGAGCTTTTTCTTGTTCAACTCAGCAAGCTCTCTCTGAAGAAGTATGTCGATGGCACCCCTCATGATGCTAATGATAAAGACTAGGGTCAGAACGATTGCATGGTTATGACCTGACTCCATGCCTCGGTCTCTCAGTAGATCCTTGGCATCGTCCTCGCCCCTGGCTCAACGCACACACCGTCTAGACCAACATTGAAAATCTCCTCTGAGATAACAAGGAACAGCGGGCAATCCAGCTAGAGGCCAAAGTCCAAAATCTACAGAAGGGTTCGATGTCCATCAACGAATTCTGCATCCGGCTGAAAAGCCTGGCCGATGCCCTCGGTGACATTGATGAGAAGATCTCCGACTGCACGCTCGTCCTGACCCATCTTCGCGACGTCAACAAGAACTTCTCCATCTATCACTCCATCATGCCGCTTCAAAAAGCCCTCCCCCACCTTCATACAGACGTGATCCATGCTCCTTCATGAGCAGGGCATCCAAAGTTCCATCACCAACTCTCCTGCCACCGCTCTCATCACTACCACTAGTAGCTGCAGTGGCAACACTGCCACCAGAGGCTCCGGCTGGGGCAACTCTAGCGGTGGCAACTCCAACAACTTCCACCACAACCGCAAGCGCGGCAACTGTACGACGAGTTCATGGCCACCCTTCTTCAATCCGTGGACTAGCACTATGCAACTGTGGCTGGGGCAGGTCACCCCTGGCATCCTCGGCCAGAGGCCCGCCAATGCGCCTCCGAGGCCACCCTAGGCGCGGTGGTGCTGGCAGTCCTCAGGAGCTTTGTGAGAGAGGTTGCAGGCGTCAGCGGAGAGCATACTCTTCTTCCCAAGGTTGGTAATTTGCAGTGGATCCTGTTTCGGAGGAGCAGCCAGCCGAAGAACTTTTACCTCCGACGGGGAGCCCTAGATGAATTGTGGAAGCCTGCATTTCTCATCTTAAGGGTGAGATTTTGGTGCCTGCATCTCGCGAGAGACCACCGCCTCCCGTCCCACAGTTTTTTTTTAGAGTATTGCTATACAACATTCGACTGTTTTTTAGGACAAAAATAGTCAGATTGATCTGGGACGTTAGATCTCCATCCAACGGATCCACCCATACAAGCCCCCCTCTAAAAAAATGACCCCCTCCAAAAAAAATGATCTAGAGCGTTGAATCTTCATCTAACGGCTCAAAATCTGACTGTTTTTGTCCTAAAAAACAGTCAAATGTTGTATAGACACTCCCTTTTTTTAAGGCAAGGCAGGAGTGATGCCTATATAAATTAAGGGGGAAAACAAAAGGTATAAAAACAGTCAGAGACGCCTCAAAGGCAGGTTATAGGGCCGGCCTAAGGCGGCGAAAAAAGGACTGCAAAATTAGACTCTTACAAAATTAAGTGACAACTCGCCAACCTCTTAGCTCCCACCAGAACCCAACATCCAGCCCCCTCCTTAATGCGGGCTAACAAAGACAGAGTTGTGGTTGCTATTGAACTAAAAATCCGGACATTTCTTTCCTTCCAAATCTCCCAAGTCACCAGCATGACGAGAGACGCCATGGCTTTCCGAGGAACTCCGACCGAGAGGCTTACCGCCTCCCACCAACGACAGATTGATGTAGCACTCTGCCATGTATCTAGTGTTGAGGGATGGACTCGCAGTCCAAAGTGCAATGGCTGCCCAGATTCTTCTGGAGAAACGACATTCATCTAGGAGGTGGATGGTAGACTCTGGCATATGCCTACAGAGGGGGCAAAGCGAGTGATTTGGCCACCCACGACGGGCTACCCGATTTGCTGTCCAGATTCTGTTCTGAATGGCTAGCCAAGCGAAAATGTTGTATTTTTGAAGTGCCTAAGTCTTACAACAAGAGCATTCATTATGGTGCATGTTGCTCCAAGGAACTACACTCTGTAAGCTGAGGAGGCTGTGTAAATTCCATTTGGAGTTAGTTTCCATGTTAATGTGTCTTCATTGGTGACCCGGAGGGGCGTCGAGGAGAGTAGGGCCCCAAATTGTGACGAGCTCATGTATAAGGTTTGGTGTGAGTTTGACGGACAGATCGAGATCCCGGAGCCATTTATTGTCCGTCAAAGCCATCCATAAGGACTTTCTTTCTAGTTGAGGCAACAGGCGCAATGTCGTGTAGCCTATTTCTGTGAGCCCAAGGCGAGTTCCAGAAGGACGCCTTCCTCCCATCCCCGATGAGCACCATGGTAGCCGCCGTGAAAAGCTCTCGATCTTGGTCATCGCATGGTATTTCCATCCCTTGCCAAGGTCTAGGCTGAGGGGCTCACTCATGCCACAGCCATCTGATTATGAGGACCCTGGCAAAGCGCTCGAGGTCAAGGAGGCCAAATCCACCCATATGGGTTGGTCTGCAAACACTGCCCCAGTTCACCTTACATTTCTCGCTTGATAGTTGTTTCGATCCAGCCCAAAGGAACCGTCGTGTCCACTTGTTGAGAGATTTGAGCACACTTTTTGGTGCTTTGATGGCTGTCAGTAGGTATGTGGACAGAGCCGTTAAGATAGACTTGATGAGGGTTTTCCTGCTTGCAAGGGTGAGCAGTTTGCCACACCATCCGGTAAGGCGACTGGCAAACTTGTCTTCAAGTGGTTGGAAGTCCACCCGATGAAGCCTCTTGAGGCCCAAGGGTAGGCCTAAATATTTTAATGGAAAGGGCAACTGTACAACCAGTACGTCCAGTAGGATGGTTTGAAGGTCGATTTGTTCGCATCTAATTGGTGCCCCTCGGCTTTTTTGCAAGTTGGTTTGTAGCCCCGTTGCACAGCCAAAGTGTTGTAGGACCTATATGAGATTGTAGACGTCTTCCCTGTGGGGTATAAGGAAGATGGCCGTGTCATCCGCATACAACGACGTTCTCATGGAAGCCACTCGGCCTCCAAGCGACTACAGAAGGCCCATGTCCGTTGTGAGATTTGGAATTCTTTGCAAGGGATTAATAACTAAGATGAAGAGAAAAGGTGAGAGTGGGTCGCCCTGTCGTAAACCTCTACGGTGTTGTATTTTGTTGCCTAGGACACCATTTAGTAGGACTGAGGAGGAGGCAGTAGAGAGGATGCAAGAAATCTAGTCTGTCCAAAGTGTAGGGAAACCTCGTTTTTGTACAAGGTCTAAGAGGTAGTCCCAGCGGACGGAATCGAAAGCTTTTGCTATGTCAAGCGTCAACAGAAGAGCTAGGGTGTTGTTTCGGTGCAGGCATCCCACCGGGTTATGGACATAGAGGAAGTTGTCTTGGACGGATCTACCCTTAATGAAAGCACTTTGGGAAGAAGAGACCAGATCGTTCATGAATGGTGCAAGTCGTAGAGCTAGGATTTTAGCAATGATTTTGGAGAAGCTATAGATGAGGCTAATCGGTCTGTAGTCCGCAGCAGCTTGGGCTCCCTCTTTTTTCAGCAGTAAGACCAGATTTGCTGAGTTAGAATACGGAAGGTTCACTATCCTCAAATTGAGAAAGCCCTTTAGCACAACCATAAGGTTAGTTTTAATGATGTCCCAGCAGGTGCAATGGAATTTCCCGTTGAAACCATCAGGGCCTAGCGCTTTATCTACGAGTAGCTCCAGGATGGCGCCCTGGACCTCTTCTTCTGTGAGAGGGTCGGCTAGGGTATGAAGGTCAATTTGTGGTAGCTGAATGTTGTCCCAGTTGAGGGTGGCTGTTGGAGGGGTAAGAGGCCGAGGACACTACCAAAGTGTTGGAATAACAATCTACTTTGTCGTTGTGGGTGAGGGCTACACCTTGGTTCGTAGCTAACTGGTGAATAAAGTTCTTCCGCCTGCAAGAGGTTATTCGGACATGGAAGAACTTTGTGTTTGCGTCTCCCTCTTTTAGCCATTTTATTCACGAGGCATGTTTCTTCCAGTATTTTTCAATCACTGCAAGGCCCAAAATCCTTTTTTTTAGGTGTGCCTAGAGCTCGGACTCTTTTGCTGAAAGCAAGTGACTTTCCTGCATTAGTTCTAAGCGAAGGATGATCTCTTGGGCTATATGAAGCTAGAAGCGGGCTTGCGGGAATAAGGATCTACTCCAGGCCTGAAGCCATTTGGTGGTGGTTGTCAGTTTTTTTGTTTAAACAAAGGATTGGGTCTCGACCTTGCGTTGGTTCCATCCAAGCCTGTTGGACCACCTCTCAGAACCGAGGGAGCCGAATCCAAAGATTTTCAAAGCGGAAGCACCTTGGGAGCTATGGTCCAGTGGTATTTGCAAGGAGGAGGGGGCAATGGTCTGAGACGGATGTCACCAAGGCATGCAAGGTGTGACAGTTGAAGGTGGCATTCCAAGCATTGTTACAGAAGAGTCTATCCAGATGAACTAGCGTAGGGCTTTCTCTTTCATTACTCCAAGTGAACTTTCTATTCTGAAGGTGGATCTCCTTTAGCTCGCAGATGTCTAGAGTATTGCAGAATTGATTCATGAGATGATGGTTTAGATTGCGGTCGTTTTTATCGCTAGCTTTGTAGATGAGATTGAAATCCCCTAAGAGCAACCACTCGGTGTTGTTCGGTGATTTTAGGAGACGAAGCTCTGCCAAGAAGCTTGCCTTATTAGCCTAACTTGAGGGGCCATACACCATAGTCATCATGAAAGTCATGGCACACTCCTTGATTTTGACGTCCACCGTCAGAGAGTAGGGATTTCGGTGGCAGTTTGAGACGTGCACAACATCGCAGTTCCAAAGGACTAGGATACCTCCACGTGTGTTTTCCGCCAGTAGGAATAGGAAATCGTACATCCTATTAGGCCAGTCTCAGTGGGAGTTTCATCTACATTTAATAGGCTGCCACATAGGTATTTTTGATGATATGGCAACATTTTTAAGAAGAGAGAGAAGAAGTGAGTTTCATCTAGATGAAACTCTCTTGGCACGATTACCAACTCTATATGAGTCATGAAATTAAATGTCTATGAAACAATAGAATGAAACTATGCATTGGGGATGGATGTTTCATCCATGTTTCATTTCATTTTACATGATGTGACAGTCTTGAAAACAACGCCATGAAACTCTCCACTGAGAATGGCCTTACAATATTACCTACCAGGGCACTAACAAGGGAGTGGCCTATAGAGGCTAACTTTGTCTCTTGCAGGCATACTAAGTGACACGTACTAGCATTGATTGTCTCGAAGACGGCGGCGTGGCATGCCGGTGTCCCACAGTTAACAATACGACCCGACCAGTCCTTTCTCTAGCCACGATTTGTAAAGGCGCAGCCTCCATGGCTCCATGCACATTCTCCACTTGGCCCATCCATGGCGGCGCGACCTCCATGCGGGTCCTCACGCGACGGCGGCAGCCAAAGCAGAGTAACCCCGGTGGCAAGGCCAGATCTAGTAGCACAGGGGGTGATGACGGTCAGGAGACTCGCGCCCAGTCACTTGCGGAGCTCAGTCCCGATTGTGTGACGCGATTGGATTCACCGTCATCGTCACCAGCGCCACCACGGTGGCCCCATGTCGACGTGGTCAAGGCCGCCGCGATCCGAACGAATGCTAGATGATCCAAACGAAGTGTAGGGTAATCTCTTGGTTTGGTTATGCTGCAAACGTGGATTGAGTGTTTCAAGTGCTCATTTCTCCAAAACAATTACTTACAAACTGAAGTATGGTAGACTTTTACCCAAACAATCCAGACACCACAACGGTGGATCATCAAACGGGTAAAAACATTCTAGACAAAGCATTACACAACATTCAAGATTGACGAGAATCACGATTTCCATTAAGCTTCAAAATGATGTTACGCACGTGGTGCGTGTTTGTAAACATCTTCCTTATTGCGATGTAGTTACAACATAGCATCATTACCATGAGTTTTGCATTAGGAGAAACTGACCCAACTTCGTATCCTCATTCTTGTGGTGTACAGAAAGGGCCCAAGAAAGCAAACCTCAAGGACCCAAATCTTATTTGTGCCGTGTGACAAGCTGTAGAAGCACAACCGCAGAGGGGGAGCCCTGCCACTCTTCTCTCAATCTGCATCACATAGAATAAGTGAAGGAAGATAGAATTGGATGGAATTGGATGTATTGCATTGAGCCTCTCGGGCGGTATATATAGAGGTACAAGACTTGGGGGGCAAGATGGTACAGGGGATTGTAATCCCAATGGACTCTATCCTACCAAATATATTATACTCTAACATCCCCTCGCAGTCACAACGGGAGCGTCGCAGACGGTGAGACTGGAGAAGAAGCCGAAGAGCTAACATCCCCCCACAGTCATAACCGTCGATGCGGCACGTATGCTGTGACTGGAGCAGGAACCGACAAGTAGCTCAAGCAAGGCGGTAGCCCTTTGTGCCGATGTCGAGGTAGCCGAGCGCGAGGGCGGAGTAGTCGTGGTCGAGGATGCCGTGCTGGAGATGGCCATGGTCGACGTAGTCGTGGTCGGGTTACCGATGTCGAGACGGTCGCTCATGAAGCCGCGGGTGCAAAAGAGGCGCCATGGTGATGACGGAGACACGTCGAGGCAGTCGTCGTGGAAGCGGGGCGATGCCGAGGTCGACGCAGTCAGGGCCGTCGAGGATGTAGGCGAAAAATGGCGATGCAATCGAGGCAGACGAGACGGGAACGGGAGGGTCGATGCCGAAGTCGATGCAGTCAAGCCGCTAGAGCCGAGGCGTGTGCTAGGTTTGCTAGACCCGGCAACGCGTCGGGGATGAAAGCATGCACCGGTGTTGCTAGTACCGGACATACAAGGGAGAGGGCCCCAACCAGGCGTGGTTGTGCTGGACGAACAAGAAGCAGTGCGGGAGCAGACGCTCCTACCCAAAGGCGAGCAGTCCGGGCGGACGCTCTGGCGCGAAGGCGAGCAGTCCTGACGCAAGGTACGGCGGCGGCGGTAGCGCTCGATGTCGGCAATGAATGCCCGATCAGTATGGCGAAGACCATGTGCAGACAGATGGCGCACAAGAGGTTGCGCAGCACAGTCGTCGATGCACAGGGGACGGCGATGTAGATGCAACGGCGAGGGGACACACGTGCGGCGATGCTGCGGCCCGAGGAGGTGACATAGCAGCAGCCCTGTTGCTCGGAGAAGATGCGCGTAGTACTTGACGGTGGACGTCACGGGAGTCGGGTGGATCGCGCACAATCGGCTGATCAGACCGAGTACGCGCGAGGCGGGACGACGATGGAAGAAGTCGGTGGAGGCGTCCCGATCTGTGGTGGCGATGACGAACCGGCGATGAAGACGTGCGGAAGGGATGACCGAGACACGACGCGCGAAGGCGTCCCCTCGACATTGCGTGCCCGGCCTGGCCGCACAGTCAAAGAGGTAGGGGTCGATGTAGTCGACGCCGATGTCGGAGTAGATACGTGTGAGGTCGACGGGCGGTGGGCGACTCAACCCCGATCAGGGATCGGGAGAAAAAAATACAATAGCAGCAGTGGGATCCTCCATGTGTAATTCACCGGGTACACCTAGCCTGATCCTTCTTTTTTTGTTTTTTTCCTTCTTTAAAAGAACCTGCTACTCCCGAATGGATCAGCCGAGTGAACGGGGCAGCAGTGGGGGCGGCCGGCGGGCGTTGGCAGCGGAGGCGGACGGCGGTCGGTGGCGGCGCCGCAGCGAGGCGGCGGCCGCAGCGGCAAAGGCGGCGGCGCGCGCCAGCGGCGGAGCGCAGATCCAGCGGCCGCGGCCGCGAGCACGATCCGGCTGGCGGTGGACGGCAGGCGGAGGCCGAGGCAGCGGAGGGGCCAGAGGGCAGACGGCGAAAGAGGACCCGGCGGAGAGGGCGGGCTGGCGGCGCCGGCTGGATCTGGACGGATCCAGTGGCGGTCAGCGTCCAAGCGGAGGAGCTGCAAGCGGCAGTCGGCGAGCAGGGAAGGAGGGAGGCCGCGGCGGATCTGGTGGCTCGGCGGGAGATCCGCGAAGATCCGGCGGCGGGAGGTGGTCTTCGAGCTGCGGACAGCGGCGGAAGACGACGTCGTCGGAGCTGCGGAGGAGGGAGGCCACGGGGAAGGCTGCTCGAGCGACGTGGTGCGGAGGTCGCGCAAGGCGCAGCTTCCGTCGTCGACCGCCGCCGCCTCCAGATCCGCCGCCGGCGTGGGGTGCGTGTCTTGGCCCAGGCGCAGCTTCCGTCGTCGACCGCCGCGGCCTCCAGATCCGCCACCAGCATGGGGCGCGCGTCCTGGCCCAGGCGCAACTTCCGTCGTCGACCGCCGCGGCCTCCAGATCCGCCACCGGCGTGGGGCGCGCGTCCTGGCCCAGCCGCCACCATGGCGGCTCAGGGACGGGGCGCGGCCTAGCCCGGTCGCCACCACGACGGCGCGAGACGGGGCGCGATGATCCGGAAGGGGGTGACGACGATGGCCCAGCAACGATGCCTGGGGAACGGGGCAGCGGCAGCCCGACCGCGACGACCCGATCTGCTGCGTGACATCGCAAGGAGGTACGCCGATCTGCTGCTTGAAGACCACGACGACGATGATGGCGGCCGGATCAATAGGATCCATAGCCTAAACGGTGGCGCTGCCCCCGGCGGAGATAGATCTCCCCGGGGGCGCGTGGTGCGGAAGCGAGCGGCGGCTAGGGTTAGGATCTAAACCTAGACGTCTGATACCATGAAAGAAGATAGAATTGGGTGGAATTGGATGTATTGCATTGGGCAAGATGGTACAGGGGATTGTAATCCCAATGGACTCATCCTACCAAATATATTGTACTCTAACAATAAGTACTATTTGAGAATGAAATAATAAAGCAGTCAAAGAACTATACCATAATACATTTCCGAAATAGTTCTTGCGTGCAGTGCTGTTTTGAAAAGCCAGGAATAACTGAGACCAAATTGGGCCCATTTGGATTAGAGGACTAACAAAGGAATTTTACGAGACTTTTGCAGGTTCCTGCCAAATTAGTGTGGAGTTTCTGTTATATTCCTACATTCCAAAAGAGGGCCTGAAATATGTGAAGTCAGTGTAGTCTGGTTTATTTATCAAAAATAAAAGCCAAGTGACAAACAAAAATACCTATCCTGATTAGTTTGTTGAAATAGACGTATGGTGGGAATACCTCACAAGCAAGCATCACTAGTTTATCAGTTTGTTGAAATAGACGTATGGTGGGAATACCTCACAAGCATCACTAGTTTATTTGTGGGTAAAATCATGAATTATATCCACTTCAGTTGGATTATTTGTTCCATTTAAATTAGTATAATGTGCATGCATTTTCATGGATACACGTATTAGTTAATTAAATATTTCACATTTTCACCTTCTATGGAATATGAAAATCAGGCAAACAGAATGACAA
Organism: Dendrocalamus sinicus; assembly: GCA_036346575.1. Lineage (NCBI taxonomy): Eukaryota > Viridiplantae > Streptophyta > Magnoliopsida > Poales > Poaceae > Dendrocalamus > Dendrocalamus sinicus. The sequence continues at coordinate 18,324,323 of CM070662.1, read as the reverse complement.
AAAATGAATATAGCTCGATCGATGATATTCAGTTGCCCAATATAACTCCTTAGGTTTTCAAATTTCAAAACCATAATAACTGAAACTAAAAGGCCATATAAACTGAAAGCACACCCTTTGAGTATGCGAACCTCTAACCATATAGCATGAAACTGAATGCCCCAATTTTGTTTTAACATTTGGCCTTAAGTTCAGTGGAGATGATTTCAACTCAAATGTAGAATTTATGTAGCCATGCACAACATTGAAAACTACGCAATCAAAATTTTGAATTTAAGTTACTATGCTTCAATGTTCCACTACAGGTATTCTCTTATCAACAACACAAAATTAAAAGTGGAAAACCATCAAAAGAATGTTACTTTAGCTCATCCAACCAACCAAGAGGATTTGCGCTTTTAAATTTCAAAACTATGAAAGTGACTTCAAGTTGAGTCATCAAAATACAGATATCCATCCCTTTTGCCCTAATCTTGGAGAACAATGGCCGGTCATGACGGTGCCTCCCGCCATCCCGGCGACGGCTCCTCGTCTAGCCGGGACGAGTTGTCCTTCCCTTCCGAAGATTACGAGCTGGTGCTGCGGGGGCGTTCGCGTGGCGACAAGCGGTGGGACACCATGGAACACTCGGGGGGTCGTTGCTCCCGTGTGCTGGGGAGGAGCCGCGTGACTGAAGAGATGCTGCAGCGGCTTGTTCGGGAAGGGAAGATCGAGGAGCGCGATAGGGCTCGCCTACCCCGCCGCGACGAGACGGAGCCGAAGCCCCAGGAAACGGAGGCGATCGTTTTCGTCGCGTTCTTCGACGCTGGCCTTCGAATGCCCTCAACGATGTTTGTGGGCGAAGTCCTGCGGACCTACGGGCTGGAGCTGGCGCAGTTGACACCAAACGCCATAGTCCGCCTGGCTGTCTTCACATGGGCTACGCGGACGGAAGGCCGGCGTCCCAGCGCGAGCCTGTTCGCCACCCTGCACGACGCGTGCTGTCGGCCCAAGAAGGTTGAGGGGGCTGTATGCAATTTTGGCAGCGTGGATTTCGTGTTGCGAGGGTCCTGCACGACGATATTCCCCGCGCCGGCCAATTTGGAGAGGTGGGAATCCGGCTGGACGCGCCAGTGGTTTTATTACGTCGTGACCAGCAGAGTGGCCTGCTATGCCGAGGTGGGCCAATCTCGTTCAATAGCTCGCCGAGTGTGCAGCCGGAGGCTGATGACGCACGGAGGCTGTGGAGGCTTGCTGGCGTTGCACGCCGGCTGAGTATGCGCGACTTGGCTGAAGAATTTACGATGTATGGGGTGGCGCCACTCTCCGCCCGGTGGAAGTACGGGCGACGGGGCGATGGCCGAGAGGACGGGGTGCGCCCGTCATTGTCTTGCCTGCTTCCGCCCTCCGCTCCTTGTAAGTCGCGCCGTGCGTTGGTGTGCACCCGTTTGCCTGCGTGGTCCCCGGCTGACCAACTTGTTGCCTTTTGTGCAGTGGCTCGGCTAGAAGATGTCGAGCGCGCGGTTGCGACGTTCCTGGGCCCGTACACACTCAAGGAGCACAAGCTGCGCGAGGCCGCGACCAAGACGGGGAAGCAGGGGCGGATAAACCGCACGTGCGTGGTTCTGCTCATGGCTGTGCCCGAGCGCGCGGTGCCGGCGGAGGCTCCCGCAGTGGCTTCGAGCCGTCGTGGTGGCGGTAGCCAAGCGGGGGCTTGCTCCGAGGTTGCCGCATCCAGTCCGCCAGCCACCTCGGCGGCTAGCACCGGGGGGCTGGCACCGGCGGGACAAGACGTGTGGCCGGTGATGGATCCGGCCGAACCAGCTCGGGAGGGCGTCGCCCCGAGCCCATTGGCGGTCTCCTCCGCCGGCGCTGTTGAACCCGTGAGTACGCCTCTCGTTGTGCCGGAACCTGCCAACCCGGGGGAGGACACCACTCCTGGCGGTGCTTTACCACCCACGGCGGCCGTCGAGGAGGCGCCCGGGGTGGTAGTGACCGAAGACGCGACAGAAGCTGCAGCTGCTAACGTCGCGGAAGAATCGCCTGTGGAGCCACAGGCGAAACGCCCTCGAGTCCGGCCTCCTTCGCCTTCGAGGGGTCGGTACATCGTTGCCGGCCCTGTGCTTGGAGTTGCGGCGCCCGACGTGGTCGGTGCGGCCGAAGGGTCTTCTCGACCACCCACCGAGGTACTCGCCTCCCAACCGACGGTTGAACAAGCACCCCCTGTCGCGGCGGGGGATGCAGAAGGTAGGCGCAGCTCCCTTTCCTCACACGACTTCGCGAAACTCTCCCCGATTTGCTCGCTCATTCCGTCGACATCAGGTGAGACGAAGTCTCCCGGCCGTGGTGAAGCATCGAGCAACGGGGGTGTGCGCGACGCGCTGGACCCCGTACGGGGTATCCTGCAGGCGGTTGCCGCCGTCGACGTGACCGAAGCCTCCGTAGCCGCTGACGTGGTGGGGGCGGGGCTCGTTCTCTCCGACTTCCTCCCGCGCCCGGAGACGCTGCGCGCTTTTAATGCAGCCGCGGAGCACGCCCGCGACGGCTTTGACCAACAGATGCTTTCGCCGTGCGAGGGGGACCTCCTGGCGCTCGCACTGCGGGCCTCGGAGATAAGGGTAAGTATGTGCGCTCGCGGTTGCTAGAGCACTGTCGAGCACCGGCTGACTTTTTCTGCTACTTCCAGACGCTTGCCCTTGGCCACGCGCTAGATGAGGCCCGCATCCGGGAGCGGAGAGCCCTGGAGGTCGATCTTCGTGCTGCGGATGACGCCCATGCCGCGAAGGACGAACAGCTTCACATGCTGGAGGGCGCCCTGGCGGCCGCGCAGCAGGAGACCGAGGAAGTCCAGCGCGCCGCGGCGGAGGAACGCACCTCCTTTTTGCAGCAGATCACCACTCTGCAGGAGGAGAAGGCCCAGCTAGTGGAGTCCCTTGCGGAGAAGGACGACGCCTTGGACAATGCGTCCATGTCGGCGTGGAGGGCAATGGAGTCTCTGAACCAGGCCCTCCGGGACCTGTGTGTCGACGTGCCAGACGCTACCCACGGGCCGAGGGACTTGGTGGAGACGCTCGGGCTGGTCGAGGAAGGTGCCGGCGTTGCTCTCCGCAGCGCGAAGACCTTCGGCGAGCATTGTAGCTTTCTCGGTGCGTGCCTCGCCCTTGCCATGCTTCACACTCATGGGTGCAGACATGTCCACGAGCTGGCGAACCCTCAGTTGGATCTTCCTACCCGACCGGAGGCGCTGTCGGACGCTATCCGCTTCATCGATCCTGGCCTCCGAAACTTCCACCAACGGATCTGAGGCTATGTCGGGGAGGACGCGGCCAGGGTCGCGGTGCAGCACACGCTACACGGGGGCGGGGACCTCCTGCGCTGGCTCGAAGGAGTTCCCATGTGTCCCAACATCGGCGCGGGCCCATCGGGACCGCGCAAAGGGTGAGCGGTTGGTTAGGGGAGCGGTGTGCTACGCGCTCCTGCTTGTGGTCATGTAGCCCCGGCATTTTTGTGGAAAATCGAAGTAGCATCCGCTCTTAATATTGTATGCTATTTTTTATACTTCGAGTACGCACAGGAGCCACGCCTGTGCGTGCGCGGGATTCGCGCCTTGTTTTTACTCCGGAGAGTGCGCGCAAGGGCGCCCCCTGCTACGCCTCATTTAGAGTCCGTAGACTGGCGCGTACGGAGGCAGACCTCAATGCTACGACTTCATGTAAAGTCTGTAGACTGGCGCGTGTGGAGGCGGACCTCGACGCTACGACTTCATTTAGAGTCCGTAGACTGGTGCGTGCGGAGGCGGGCCTCGATGCTACGACTTCATTTAGAGTCTGTAGACTGGCGCGTGCGGAGGCGGACCTCGACGCTACAACCTCATTTAAAGTCCGTAGACTGGCGCGTGCGGAGGCGGACCTCGACGCTACGACCTCATTTAAAGTCCGTAGACTGGCGCGTGCGGAGGCGGACCTCGACGCTACGACCTCATTTAAAGTCTGTAGACTGGCGTGTGCGGAGGCGGACCTCGACGCTACGACTTCATTTAAAGTCCGTAGACTGGCGCGTGCGGAGGCGGACCTCGACGCTACGACTTCATTTAAAGTCCGTAGACTAGCGTGTGCGGAGGCGGACCTCGACGGTACGACTTCATTTAAAGTCCGTAGATTGGCGTACCTGCGCGCGGGGGTGATCCTTTGCACATTGCGGCCAGACAATGTTATTTGTGGAAACAGCGAGCTTTATTGAATACCCGTTTGCGCGGGCGAGCATCGTACAAGGAGGGGCTGATGCCACTATAACCTTCGTCCCGCTTCTAGGCGTAATATCGCCGCAACTTGTCCGCGTTCCATGTGTGGCGGAGAGTCTGTCCCTCAAGTGTGGCGAGGCGGTACGCTCCCTTCTGTAATGCTTCAGCCACAATGTATGGACCTTCCCACTTGGACTCCAGCTTGCCAACGGTCTCCGCGTGGAGTGCCATTCTAAGGACAAGATCCCCGGCCTTGAATCTTCGCGGATATACGGACCGGTCTCGAGTACGTACTGTCTGCCGTGCGTACTTTTCAACATGTTGGGCTGCGCTCGCTCGCGCCCCATCGAGGAGGTCCAGGGACACGCGACGCTCTTCGTCGGGCGCTTGGACGAGGACCCTCCGCGATCCAGTCTTGATTTCTTCAGGCGTCACCGCCTGATCACCAAAAAGAAGCTTGAAGGGCGTGAACCCTGTCGGGCATGTTACCATTGTGCGAAGGGACCAGAGGACGCTGTGAAGCTCACTCGGCCACCTGCCCTTCGGCAGCCCGACTAGGCGTTTTTTGACGGCGATAGAGATGGCACCGTTCACCCTTTCGACTGCTCCGTTGGACTGAGGGTGCCCAACCGAGGCGAACCGAATCGTGATGCCCATGTCGCCACAGAACTCCTTGAATGGGGCGGCATCAAACTGCAGGCCGTTGTCGACGGTGAGTTCCCTGGGCACGCCGAAGCGACATATGATGTTCTGCCAGAGGAAGCGCTGCATGGCCGCCGAGGTTATCTTGGCTAGGGCTACCACCTCCGGCCACCTGGAAAAGTATTCCAGCGTGACTACCATGAACCGCAGGTCCCCTGGGGCTCAGGGGAGCGGTCCCACTATGTCGACACCCCAGCGTGCCAACGACCACACCGGGGGAATAGGATTGAGGTTCGTCGGGGGCCTGCGGATGATGCGCCCCATCCACTGGCACCCCTGGCACCGACGCACGAGGTCCTGGGCATCAGTGATGGCAGTCGGCCAGTAAAAGCCTTGCCTGAACGCCTTGCCGACCAATGACCTCGGCGCGAGGTGAGACCCGCATGCTCCCGTGTGGGTCTCTGCGAGGAGCTTCTTCCCTTCTTCGCGGGAGAGGCAGCGCAGGAGCGGTGCGCAGACTCCCTGCTTGTAGAGCGTCCCTTCAAACACCTGGAAGGATCTGGCACGGTGTTGCAGACGCCTGAGCTCGGTGTGGTCCTCTGGCTCGGCGATGCCCTGCAAGAAGTTGAAGATGGGCTCTCGCCAGTTGCCCTGCTGGACGACGTGGTGAACGAGAGCCGCGTCCCGGTTGTCCTGCGCGATGGCCGCCTGCGGTAATACTTCGTAAAATGCCTCGTCAGGGGGTGGCAGCTGCTGGCTGGCCGCCTTCACGAGAGCGTCGGCCTGCTCATTTTCTGCGCGAGGGATGGCCTTGACCGTGACGCCCAAGAAATGTCTTTCCCTTGCTCTTACGGCGGCGAGGTATTTAGCCAGCTCAGGGTCCTTGGCTTGATATGACTTGTCTATGTGGCCGGCCACCAAACGCGAGTCCGTGCGGACGAGCACTCGCCGCGCACCGATTGCCTTGAGCTTGGTCAGGCCGAAGAGTAGCGCTTCATACTCAGCCGTGTTGTTGGTGACCAGAAACGCGAGGCGCGCTGAGTACGATAGGCGCTGTCCCTCGGGTGTGACAATTACCGCGCCTACACCTGCGCCCGCGACGCCGTAAGCCCCATCTATAGTGAGGGTCCAAACCGGGTCATCGTGCCTCTGAGCGGGCTGAGCCGGCGGAGTCCATTCTGCGAGGAAGTCGGCGAGGACTTGAGATTTGATTGCCGTCCGCGAGGCGTATGTCAGGGAGAACGAGGCGAGCTCGGCAGCCCACTTGCCGATGCGCCCCGTGGATTCCTTATTGTGTAACATCTCCGCTAGGGGGAACGAGGAGGGCACTGTGATCGGGTGGGCCAAAAATAATGTCGGAGCTTCACGGAGGCCATGACCAACGCGTGGCGAGCTTTTGAGCTCCGTATATCTCGCCTTGGCGCTTTGGAGGGCTTCGAGACGGCGTATACGGGCAGATGGCGCCTTCCTCTAGGACGAGGCACGGCGGCATCGCCGAGCCGACGCGCCGTAAAGCAAGAGGGGAGCCTCTGGTGCTGGGGCGACCAGAGTGGGGAGGCTCGCCAGGTGCTTCTTGAGCTCGTTGAAGGCCTCCGCACAGTCGCTGTCCCACCGGAATCCGTCGCACCCGCGGAGTGTCTTAAAGAATGGTAGACCCCGTTCCGCTGCCTTAGATAGGAAGCGGCTTAGGGCCGCCATGCGGCCCGCCAGCCTCTGGACCTCCCTCGCTGTCTTGGGCGGCTTCATATCCAGGATGGCCTCAACTTTATCGGGATTCGCCTGGATGCCCCGTCCGGACACGAGGAAGCCAAGTAATTTGCCCGCCTGGACGCCGAAGACGCATTTGTCAGGGTTGAGCTTGATGCCGGCCTTCCTGAGGTTGTCGAAGGTCTCCTGGAGATCCTGGCCGTGCAGAGCGAGCTGCCGGGTTTTGACTACCACGTCGTCGATGTAGGCTTCCACGTTCCTCCCGAGTTGGGCGGCGAGGGCAAGGGCGATGAGGCGGGTAAAGGTAGCGCTGCGTTCTTCAAACCGGCGGGCATCCCGACGGGCGAAGGTCCCAATCGGTGTGATGAAACCGGTCTTGTCCTCGCCGTCTTCGCCATGTATACCGATGGTAGCCGAGTAAGCGCCCAGAAACTCATTAGCTCGCACCGGCGTAGCGTCGACCGCTTGGTCGATGCGTGGCAAGGGTAATTGTCCTTTGGGCACGCCTTGTTGAGCGCCGTGAAGTCGATGCACATACGCCAGGCCCCGCTGGCCTTTTTGACCAATACGGGATTGGCGAGCCACTCTGGGTGATGGACCTCGCGAATGACCCCAGCCCGAAGGAGCTTCGCCACCTCCACCTTGGCCGCCTGCTGCCGATCCATGGACATACGGCGAAGCTTCTGCTTGATCGGCTTGGCGTCAGGGCGGACCGCCAAGCGATGCTCGATCACTGCGCGGTCTATGCCCTTAATGTCCTCCGGCGACCATGCAAAAATGTCGGCGTTGTTCTGAAGCACTCGGAGTAGGTCTTGCTCGACCTCCACGGGGAGCCCCTTGCCAATGGACACAAACTGCCCTTCCGCCTCGAGCGGCACCTTTTTGACTTCACCTTCGGGCCGAGGCTTAGGCATCCATCCCGGAGCGGAGGGCGTGTCGCCGAGCATGTCTGGGAGGACGTGCACCGGGCGTTGCAAGTCCCAGCTGCTGGCTTCGACGCGTCTGGCAAGGTCCTGGTCGCCGAAGACAGTGATCACACCCACTAGGCCTGGGAGCTTCATACATAAGAACGCGTGGTGCGGGATCGCCTCGAGGGAGTTGATGGCGGGCCGTCCCAATATGACGTTGTAAGGGTGCGGGATGTCTACGACGTCGAAGACGACGTGCGCGCTTCGGGCGTTTTCCCCCTGGCGGAATGTAACTGGAAGGGACACGTGTCCTATGGCCTCCGAAACCTTGAAGCGGAGCTCCTGGCTGCTCTAAACGTCTTCGGGGGATTCCCATACGGGCGAGGGCCCCCGCGAACGAATGTTCGCAGCTCCCCGTCGACAAGGACGCGCGCCGCGCCATGGCCCGCAATGTGGGCTGTATGACCAAAGGGTCTTGGTGAGGAACTCCACGCCCCTGGCGTCATCCAGGGTGAAGGTGATGTTGCGGGGCGGCACCCACGGCTGTGACTGCTCCAATGGGGCCCCTGATAAGGAGCCTTCGGTAATGACGCTAATGGCGCGGTGCCGCACGTCTTCTTTGGCAGAGGCTCGCCGGGGGTCACTTCTTGGCTACCGCTCATGGACTTCGGCGAGGGGCCTGGGAGGTGAGGCCCGAGACGCGGCCATCACCCGTCGCAGTTCCATGACCGCGGTGCACACCTTCGTAGCGTGATCGTCGTAACCATGCACCTCGCACCACTTGCCGTAATCCCGAAGCTCTTGCTCCACTCGGGGCCGCTTGTCCTGACCGGGTCCGCCTTCACGTCCCCGGCCCTCCTTCCACGATATGGGAGCCGGCTCTCGAAGGGCGTTTCCGATGCCGAGGACGTGGCGGGCCTTTTGTGGTTTGCGCTGGTGACGCCGGGGCTTGCGCCTGCTCCTTGACGAGCCTTCCTGCTCCCCGGGGCTGCCTCCTCCGGGAGTGTCCTCCCGGGGTTGTCGACTGTGGCCCTGCTTTGGGGAATCATCGCTCGCCTCCTCCTCGCATGGCAAGCGTTTCGCTTGGGCGAGGTCGGGGGTAGGGCGTCGCGCCTCCTTGCATCCTCCTCAGCCCGCGCATACCCCTCCATTTTGTCGAAGAGCTTGACGACTGTCTTGATAGGCTTGCGCGTGTTGTACTCGGCCAGGGGGCCCGGGCGGAGGCCCTGTATGGCCGCGTTGATGACAGTTGTCTCGTTAACGTCCTTGACTTGACAACGTATCTTCGCAAAGCGTTTGAAATAGTCCCAGAGGCTCTCCGAAGGTTCCTGCTTCACGGCGAAGAGCTGGTCCACGTCGACCCGCTCAACATAATTTCCTTGAAAGTTGTTATGGAGGCGGTCGCGGATCTGCTCCCACGCGTAGATGGAGGTTGGCTCTATGGTAAAAAACCAGGAAAGCGCCACTCCTTGCAATGCGAGGGGGAGTCCCTTTGCCTTGGTGGTGTCATCTCGCGGGGGTCCGTGTCGCCTTTATAGGGCTCGATGACACTGGGGAATTTGAAGTCTTCGGGCCACGCCGCCCGCTGTAGCCCTGCCAAAAGCGGGGACTCTCGATGGCACGCGGCTGGATGTGGGGGCGTCGCGGCTGTCCGCCCTTTCCAGCGTGGGCTCTGGCGCGACCACCAGTGCGGCCTGCTGGCTCCGAGCCTCTTGTATGTCTCGGACAGCCCCCCGAAGATCCCCTAGCTCCTGCTGGAACGCTTTGAGGGTCGCCAGCAGGGCGCCTTCCACCGCCTGCGCGGTGGCGGGGTCGGCCGTCGCAGCGCGAGCGTCGACGACCTCGACCCCTGTGCCTGCGTCGTCGCCCGCGACAGCCGATGCCGAAGCCCTGGTACCCATGCGACGCTCCGACCCAGCCGCCTTCTTTCCCTTCGCCACCGCCGACGAAGCTTTTTTCGGTGCCATCCTTCTTCGGACTTCAGGCTTGCTCCTGTCCTCCCCACGGACGGCGCCAACTGTTGTGGTTACAGACCAAACAGAGAGAGAGATGGTAGTGGAGAGTTGGGAGAGAGTGATCGTAATGGCTTGGGGCTTTCCCATGGCCTGTATTCCATATATATACACATGGGGTGTGCTTTTACAATTATGCCCTTACATCCGAGTATCCCCTTCAGGGGCACTTATGTCATTACGCATGGCCTATTCTGGGCCTTATAACCTTCTAACAGGCCTGCTGGGTTTAGGTGGGGGCCACCCCTACAACATGCCCAATTGCCTTTGTCGCTTGCCTTTGGACGACGGCTCACCGACAGTGACGGAATCCCCCTTGGAGGCAAAGAGGACGGTGGCAATGCTTCACAAATCTGGTGATGATGGCACGATACTACATGGAGAAGGAAGTAGGAAGGTTCGTGGAAGGCAGTAGAGGGGTATTTTGGTAAATTACCTAATATGAAAGTGATGGCATGTGAAGCCACGACATGGCCTAAGTGGTTTAGGTCAAGGATGTGCTAAAAATGTGAAGTGGATCAAGCGTTGATCACTAATAAGCTTATGGTTGTGTGCGCGTTGAGAAGCATACATGTATAAGTGTAAAATTAAGAATGGTGTTGGATTAACGAGTTAGTTTATGTAAGTGAATGAAACCCAGCTAGAGTTGCTAGTTAGGATTTCTTGTGTGCCTCTACTATAAAAAGGTGGAGAGGAGTGGCTTAGGGTTAAACCATCCATGCAAAGTAGAGGAGAGTTAGGATTTTTGAAGAGAATCTTGTGGGAGATATGAGAGCCTCTTATGGCTGAGTTTTTTGTCATCCTTAGACTTGTGTATAGTTAGAGAGTGACTATAAATATTCGTCTTCAAGTATCAATAGAGATCAAAATTCATCCAAGTGATGAAATCTTGATTTGCCTCGGTTTTTGGTGTTTACTCTTCCCCTCTTGATCTTGTCATGTGTTAAGAATGTGTAAGTGGTAAAGATATCTCGTGAAGACCAGATCTTATCTATCAATGGTTTCAGGAATTAGGACAAAAAAGTGGAGGTAACTGATTCCTCTCAATTACTCGTGGAGCAAATTCCAGATTCTATAGCTTGTACGTAGGTGTAAGCTAATTATATTTATCTTGCTTTGCATCGATAATTCAGGACACAACTAACCAGGTGGAACATGGCTGAGCGACGGGAACGCCAATGACGCATGCTTATAAAATGTCTGTAATCACTGCTATGAATTTTTAAGTTTTGTTCGCATCATATCATATTCTAGCATCTAAGCAACCTATTCTTTAAGTTAATTTAATTTTCGTGCAGCCAATCACCCGGAATTCAACTTTCCCCAAAATCGGCCAAATTCGCTCCTCGCTGGAGAGGCAAACTTCCATTCCTTGCATCTCAGCCATCCTCTCCACCCCCTCTACCTTTCCCTCGAATCAATTTGGGAAATGCATTGTCATGGAACCCCAGCACTGGCACTACCCTTCACCATCGCCGGCCGCCATTACTAGCCATCTTTGGCCATCCTCCGTCCGAGCCGACTGCACCGCCCTCTGCCGGTCGTCACCGGAATGCCACCGCCACTGTCGCCCACGCCTAGCCACTTCCTTGACTGCCATTCAAGTCGCCATCGTGCGTTGATGCTCGCGCCGCCACCTCCATGGCCTCCCCGTGGCTGTGGGAAACCATTTTGCTGGTCGCCCGCGTCACTCACCTCTCCCCTCCCCGGCACCACGACCCTCCAGAGCCTCCCTTGCTTTGCCCTCTGTTTCCCCCTCTGTTCTATGCTCTCTCCAGAATATCATTGGGCAAAAGTATCGTTTTTAAATTTTCTATCATGTAAATGGAAGTTAACGGTGCAAATGGATAGAAAAGCTAACGGCGATGGCATTTTCCAGCATTTTTGTGTTTGCGATGGCATTGGCTCATACGTTCAGTCCACGATGGTATTTTCCAACATGCCGAACTTTTCGATGGCACTAAGTAAATTTGCCCATTTATTATTGGAATTAAGCTGTTGAGGAATCCAATGTTTTAGGCATTGTTTTTTTAGCTTTTGGTTTCTCCAAAAGGAAAAAAAACAAATGTTAAAATGAGTGCGATTTCTTAAAGCAGATTCTCTAAACAGCTTCCCAAGTACAAAACCATATGCTTTATCCACATCAACGTTTTCACCGTCTGCTATCATGTTGAAAAAAGTAACAAAAGTCATCATCTCCAGCCCAAAAAATACCCTCTTAATCTGTTGCGTGCCTACCCTTATCACTAAAAAAATCTGGTGTTCTTTTCTTTTTACATACGTCATGGGATCCCTCAATATTCGTATTATTACGATCAATTTACATGCGATTAGTTGTCGTACATACACTGTTGTTGATAATTTTGATGATCGAGACGCAAGCGGTGGGTGGTGCTTTTGTCTTTCCTTAGCGTATCACATTCCACTAACAACAGATTAGCTATCTGCGCGTATCACATTCCACTATCAACCAGGGTGGTGCCGTGAAATTTGGAGGCCCTGTACAAAGCTCTAAGTGAGGCCTAAACCAAAGTACCAAATATAGCCAAAATAATATATGTCTTACGTTTTTGGGAACCGGATTCATATTTTCTAAATCGATTTGCAGAAGACATGACTTCAAAAGATGAAAAGAACAAAATTAAAATTATACAAACAGTTCTAGACTTTCATACGAAGGATTTAATTAGTACAATACAATTAGAATTGAAAAAAAAACGAATACCTGCACTACACCTGCACTCCTGCAGGCCTCCTGCACCTGCTGCCTTGCTTGCTGATTGCTTGCTATTCGCTAGATGAATGGACATTGGACGAGCCGGCCGGCCGGCGCTTGGCGGAGACGAGACGAACACGAACTGACGAAGTCACGAATACAAGAGAGAATACGAAACGCCGTGGGGGCCTCGGGGCTCGGAGCCGAGAATACGAAGCGCCACGCACGCCAAGTCGCCGCGCGGAGATGCGCGCGCGGACTCGAGCTAGGCTCTGGCACTCTGGCCTCACACGAATACATGGGCCTTCTCCTGCTAGGCTGATTTTTTGAGGCCCTGGAAATTGGGGGGCCCTATACAGCCGCGCGGGTCGCACGCCCATGGGCACGGCCCTGCTATCAACAGATTAGCTAACTGCGAATTAATTTAGAAACCTAGCTACTGAAGCTTAAATTAGGCCACACTTATTTCGATTTTAACTTCTGATTTCTAATTCACTATTTTTTAATTTCATCTTTTTATGCCTTTTTAGTTTTGTGGAGCTTGCCTTTATAGTTTTTTTTAGGGTTTTTTGTCTTTTATTTCTTTCCCATGCTCTTTTGTATTGTCCGTGATGGGATAATATATTTTTTTCCTATTTTTCTATTTTTTAAATTTAATTATGCTAAAAAACTATCAGCTATTATAGTGCAAAATAAGTCAGCACATTAAAAAAAAGTTAAAACTACAAGTCATAAAAAAAAAAGCCCAACTGAGCACAGCAGTCACGTTGTTGCGGTTGTAGGTAGCTGTGTGTCTGACTAGTTGGACTAAAACTAGCCGGTAACAAATAGTGTAACTCGATTACTTGAATTAACATGTACCTGATGCTAGATGGATAGATATAAAGTATACACTATACTTTTTTTACTTTTAGCGGCCTACGTGGCATATATGTTTAAGGGTATATACAGTGGTGTGATATCAATAATCCATAAGCTTTGCTATGTATAAATCTTTTTCCGATAGGAGATATAGAGGAGAGAGAGAGAGTTATTATCTTTTGATGAAGTGATGATCCAATCCCATAAAACAAGGATATATATCAACAGTACAAAATACCATTGTGTGAGTTGATGCTTCTGACAAAACACTTTGTCATGAAAAATAAAAATATTGTTGTGTCATACGGAGATAAGTTGTCTTTTAGGCGTATCTCTAGATGATAGATATATAGACAATAATCGTTTCTATCATTGTACACGTCCTCGATTAAATGATTTTGAAGTGCAAGGAAAGAATAGACTATAAGGATAGCTGAGAAACCAAAATTAGACCTTTTTTTTTTTACTTTTAAAACTCTGCTCGAGTCTACCAAAGAACAACGTCATCAAAATCCTCTCTGCAAAAGAACTAGGGGGCAAACTCCGCTCATAGGGTCTTTTGGAGAAAGACGGCATGAACTTTTCGAAGAAAAAGGCTTCATTCATTCTTGTTCCTTAATGAAAATAGTGGCAATACCTTCTTATTTATAAGGGGCTCCTAACAAACTGAATCTAACAAGATAAGATACTAACTTAACACATGACCGTGAACATTATTTTCTGCATGAACAGTACCGTAGTGAGCCCTAATGGGTTGCACATAAAAACTTCTCCCTACGGGTAAATGGGTAATGACCGCACAGGCGATGGCGATGGTTGAAGAGGAGAGATTTTAGGAGAAAAAAAATGAGGGGTGATGGACTTTTTGGAGATAAACATAATCTATTCTTCTTGCTTAATGATCGACTACACCACACGGAAGAAGGCTTGCAATAGCACTCGAAAGATTGTACTCTTGTCATCTGCCACTCCAGAAGAAATTTAGATGCACAAAATGCTATCACCGGGCCCTTTTTACGTTTTGCAGCATTTCCTAATTTTTGACCCAGGCAAAATGTCACTTTTGCCCCCTACGGGCTTGGGTCAGACTAGGCTAGTTTTTGTTCAAAACCGGAGGGTAGCCGTCGAGCCCTCCTAATCTTGGCTGGCTCAGTCCAAGCTTGCAAAAGTGACATTTCGCGTTGATCAAAATTTGGAAAATGCTGCAAAACACAGAAAAGGGTAGCACAACATTTTGCGCACCTAAACAACTTTATAGGCTGTTCAGTAGGGCTTAAAAAAGCTGGTTTATGATTGAAATTATACGATAACTAATTGAAATTATATTATAATTGATGGTGTCTTATTTGGCGTAATTAAAATTAAAAAGTTTAAACATTAAAAAAATAGGTTAGCCTACCACAGATAATGCAAACGAATACGGAAAAAAGAATCAGCAAAAATCTAAAATAATTAAAAAATCAGAAAAAGACGAAATTTAAGAATAGTAAAAATAAACTAGAACCCAAAAACTCAAACCAAAATAAACAAGACCTTATTAGAATGATTTATGATGGAGTACTTTTGGCAAGAATGCCACTAGAGCGGAGTGAATACGCAAACTATGTGAACAATACTGTAGCGGACCTTAAATGGGCTGCACACGATGTAGACTAAGTAACTTCTCTTCAGAAGCAGTAGTATAGAAAAATATCCCCGAATTACCTTTTCCTGTTTCCAAGACAAAATTTGCCACTTTTAGGCTTCGCTTGTTTAGATTTGGACTTCTGCCTTCTAGCTTAGTTTTTACTATTTCTAAATTTTATTTTTTTTCTGACTTTTTAGATTTTTTGAGCTTTTTTTACCGGTTTCCCATATTCGTTTGCATTATACGTACTAGGCTAACCCATTTTTTCCATTTTTAATTTTTTTAAAATTTAACTATTGACAAATAAGCCACTATCAACTACAGTAAAAATTCAACCATAAGTCATAAAAAATCAACCCAATCAAGCACCACCTTAGTTCTAGATTGAGGTACCCTCAAAACTCAAAAACGTCCTTTCTAAGAGATCACCGTCACCTTCTGCATCCACCTCCCCCTTCCACCTTCTCTTATTCCTTTCCCCACCCCATTCCTTCCTCCCTAACACAACTTTCAAACCGAAAATTTTCAACCCTAAAAATTTCAAATCGGGAAGTTTCAACTCAAAAAGATTCAAATCGAAAACTTCAACTTGGGAAATTTCGAATAGGGAAAGCTCAACATAGGAAAAATTCAACTCAGGCGAAATTTCAAAACAAGAAACTTTTTAAACTTCAAAACAAGAATTTTTTTTAAGTTTTGGAAAGGGAAGGAGAAAGGAAAGAGAGGAGGACGGGTATACCGCCTTGTGCTGTAACAACTAACAAGAGGGCATACTCACCAATCCTTTGGTTAGGTTAATCTCTAACTTAGCGAAACTGATATAGGCTATGCTCATTTAGGCTGAATAAGTCTGGTTTATGACTGAGTTTTTATTGTAGCTGGTTTATTTTGTACTGTAGCTGATGGTGGCTTATTTTGTATAATTAAAATTTAAAAAATTTTAAAATAGAAAAAACATATTAGCCCATCACATATAATGCAAATAAATACGGGAAAAAAGAACCAGCACAAAAGCTCAAAAAAAGTTAAAAGTTTAGAAAAAACAAAATTTATGAATAATAAAAAATAAGCCAAAAACCAGGATTTTAAACAAAAACGAACGGGCCATAATGCCCTTCACCTAAGTGCAATGTGCCAATATCCTGCCAACAACCAATGCTCTTCTGCCCAGAGATCTCATACGTCATCTTGCCAAACATCTTAGTTCTCGGCCCACGAGCTAAATCGATAGTAATATGAAATGGAGCATTGTATCACAAATTCTCGAAGTTGTATGTTCACCTATCTGTACTTATTTTTGGCATCCTACAAAGATGCAATTGCTCGTCTCTCTCTATACATTGTCCAATAGCATAACCATATCTATCCCTTGCATTCATTTTCACAACAGCACAAAGAATTTGAATGCTGTATCGTTGGTCATATAAAGCGTAGCACCGCCTTCCTCATAGTAGTTCATATTTTCTGTACACCAAGGTGCGAAACTTTTCAAGGGCCTATCATCAACATGATCTGCAGTAATGTAACCAATATCTCGATCACGTTGCCTTCCATAACATGTTCATATAACCTTTATCAAGATTATCATAACACTAATTGCGTACTAGCATGGATCTCTGGAATGAATAAAGATAAGGAATACATGTCACTGAATTTTTATGTGATTATAGGTAATTATATTTGAAAAAACCGAAATTCATACTTTCCCCTGCACAAAGTTGGTTGTGAAGGACAATTCAAGATGAAAACAAATAGCTTCTGATATTATCTGCATATTGTGGGTCTTCTTCTGGCAGTCATCAAGAACAACGTTTTTTAGTATACCAAACAAGAAATTGCTCTTAGGATCGCTGTATGTTCTCAGGTACTCCGGCTCCAGGTAGCAAACCATTCACCCATTTATGTAAATATGTGGATCTTCAGTGTAAGCAGGACCAGAACTAACCAATAGGACTAGTTCTTGAAAATCAAGTGTTGAAACTGTGGCTCTGTAGCTGTCCTTCATTGAGGTGTGGGCGGACTTCAAATCATAATTATTTATCATCTTTTCTGTTATACAATATCAGAAACCCCTAATGCGATTATTAATGTCTTCCAGTTACCCAACCATACTGAAATTAAATTATTTATGGACTCAAGCAGCACAATTAATGCTAAAAATAGTTCTGGCATTTGCACCGTTCAATAAAGGACACTGAACATCGCTAAGAAAATATCAGCATTTTGACATCCTACATAAAGAAACAAACAAATGCTATTACTTACCAACTCCTCTTGGAAACCACACCAATGCTGCAGTGATTCACAATGTTCATTTGTATATCAAATATGTAACATTCAGACTGTTAAAGTCTCTAATCATATATTCTGTTGCATTTTCATATAAACTACAAGGTGGGTTACATATCAAATATATAACAATATTTAGAAGGCAAGTTTTGACCTAGTCAAGCATGATAATTTGTGTTTATATCACTTCTGTTAGATTCAATTAGGTTTTAGTTGGATATGGGTCCGAGGATTAAGGGTAAGACACTCTCTAACTGCTGGCATGGCTCTTCTTGACATGGTACAGAGGCTCGGAGGGTTGGTTGAAGAAGAGGGAGAGAAGCCAGGAACTATGTTTATTCATTGCTTACTCATAACGAATACAATGCTATCCCTATTTTAGGGATGGCTTGACTTAACCTCTAAGAAACATATCTCTAATATTAAGGAAATAGAGGGCCTCTTCTTTTTAGTTTCTAAAAGCTGTTTTTCGGCTTTTCTACAGTAACTAGCTTTTCAAACGGAATGTCTTTTTAAGGCAGGGTTTACAAGTTGATTGTAGTACACACTATAACGACTTCATTTATGTTGGCCAAAAACCGCATATAAGTTTCTGTTATTTTGTATTCTCTCTCACAAATAGCCAAAAAGTCATAAGTTGGTAATATAAAAATGCAATTGAGCATGGCCAAAGGGATACTCCATCGAATTGAGATTGCAAGGGATAGCCGGCTGCTCTCTCATGGAGAGGAGTGGCTTCGAAAAAAACTCAAAACTCCATTGCCTTGGCCTGGCTTCACTTGAACGCACCATTGCCCACCTGCGATCAAGAGTGCTGTACCTAAGTGAAGGAGATGCTAATACATCTTTCTTCCATCAGCAAGCTCGATACCGGAAAAAGAAAATTTTCATTGCTAAGCTTCAAGTTGGTGATCGGGTTGTCACTTCTCAAGATGATAAACAAGAAGCTGTCCTGGATTTCTACGTCAACCTGCTAGGTTCGGCTGAAGACAGGGATTATACCATAGACCTTGCTGCCATCCATATGCAGCAGCATGATCTTGCATCCCTTGATGGGCCTTTTTCGGAGGAGGAGGTATGGGCGACTATCAAAGACATGCCGCTGGACAAAGCCCCAGGGCCGGATGGGTTCACAGGCCGCTTTTATAGGTCCTGTTGGGGTATTATAAAAGGTGATGTGTTGCAGGCCCTTTCAGCTATTGAGCGTGGTCATGTGTTCAGATTTAAACTCCTCAACACGGCTTTCATAACTTTATTACCCAAGAAGGACTATAGGCCAATTAGTCTTGTTCACAGCTTTGCGAAGTTGGTGACAAAAATCATGGCCAACCGCTTAGCCCCTTTGTTGCCCAGCTTGGTATCTACAAATCAAAGTGCTTTTGTGAGAGGAAGGAATATCCATGATAATTTTCTTTTTGTACAGCAAATGGCAAGAACTCTGCACAAAAAGAAAGAGCCACACATCCTCCTAAAGTTGGACATTTCTAAGGCTTTCGACTCGGTGTCTTGGTCCTTCTTGTTGGAAGTCCTGCAGCTTATGGGATTTGGATGGCGTTGGAGGAATCTGATATGGTCTTCTGTTATCCACTTCTTCGACACAGATTCTTTTGAATGGCGAGTCTGGGGAATCTTTTGCTCACCTACGAGGACTTGTCAAGGAGACCCTCTGTCCCCAATGTTATTTATACTTGTGATGGATGTTCTCAACTCCCTGGTGAACCATGCCGCTGAATTAAATATGTTGCAACCTCTTGCTGTCCAACAAGCCAAGCATAGAGTTTCTTTCTACGCAGATGATGCAGCAGTGTTCCTTCGGCCTTCAAGTATTGATCTCCATACTATCAAGCTTGTGCTGCAGATTTTTGGACATGCCTTGGGCCTCAAGACTAACATGGCAAAAGGTTCGGTTGCACCCATCCAATGTTCGGAGGAGGATATAGCTCGCACTTCCAATATTTTGGCTTGTGCGGTGAAAGATTTCCCTTGTACTTATCTTGGTCTGCCGCTCACAATCGCAAGCCTACAAAGGGAAGACTTATCATGGTACGTGTTGTTTTGACGGCCACTACTATTCATCATTTGATTGCTTTAGACTTGCCAAAATGGGTGATTAAAGCAATTGACAAGAGGCGAAGAGGGTTTCTTTGGAAAGGTCAGGAGCAGGCCAACGGTGGTAATTGTCTGGTTTCTTGGAAGAAAGTCCAATGTTAAGGAACGCGCGTAGGCTACGATAGCAGAAAATAAAAATTTTCTACCGCGCACACCAGGACATCATGCTAAGAAGGGATCATAGATCGTTACCACTAGGCGCGCAGCAATGAAGAAGAGTTGGAGAAGCCGATCCAACCACGCGCGTCGAGGTAGTAGTGGAAGTAGCCGATCGTCCCGAACAGATCGTCTCTCCACGCGATCAACCACACCACGAGCAGATCTAATCAGTAGTTTGTTGATGCCGATCAACGCCGCAACGAGCAGCGCCCTCACCGTATCCACACGTCCGGTGGAACTCCGATCGCGAGTGTACCAAAGACTCGCGAGCGGCTAGGGTTTGGCTCGGGAGGTGGCGGCTAGGGTTTTGTTCGGGAGGAACATATGCGTGTATCCTCACCCCGCCTCCAAATATATAGACCTCACTTGGGCCTCGTGGACCGAGGCCCAATAGGAGTCTATCCGGATCTCTATCCGAATTGAGCCCACATCCGAATCACATTCGAATTAGTGTTCCAACCCATTAAGTGTGCGACCAGAGGTTCACGTATACTTGGTCGCGACCGAAACACCTTTCCGGTCACCACATTAATAGCGGCCTCTAGCAAGACATATTAACCCCAAAGTATACGTAAAGATCATATCACTTTGAACTCGTAATGTTCTCATGTACGAATCCCTTTGCCTCACGATATAGATTAAGCTCAAGGCGAGACTGTGTCATCCTCTTAATAGCTCAATCACTCTCTCGATTCCGTGATGGATTATAAACTTGTGATTGACTCCTCAATCACATTGGCATGGCCATGCACTTTCATAATCCATTACATCGAGGGCCAGAGATATCTCTCCCATAAGGAGGGGCAAATTCTATCTTGATCATTCACATCCCACTACATGTTTCATAGCAAACCCGAAGACTACTTTTATGACTACCCGATTCTGGAGTAGTGGTTAGTAGTCCCAAAATAGGCTACTACGCATGTTGGGAACCATGATGATCTCAAGTCTAAGGATTCTACATAAACACTACTTGAGACCAACTAATGACACATGGAATCTCTGCAGTGTCTCATGGCGGGTCTATCCAACATATGTTCACTAACACATGTCCATATTATTGATTTGGTATCTCCATACCATGATCCATGAGACATGATCATCAATCAATACATATGTCGATCTTTGAATCATATTTGTTCCTCATATGATATATGATCGGGATCATTTAGAAATAGCAACATTTTGGCATTAAGAGTCTCATGAATAAGTCACATACTCATTGATCAATAATGATAATGTCTATTTCAAGGAACAAAGCAATGTATCATAAACATAGTATGTGATATATTCAACATCTCCATATTGCCTCTAGGGCATATCACCAACATCTCCCACTTGCACTAGAGTCAACCATGTAGGTATCTAATACCCATTGCCCTAGTGTGAGCCTCATGCTTTGGTGGGAAGCGGCTTTGTCAACGGATCTGCAATGTTCAAATCCGTTTGTACTTTGCATATCTTCACATCGCTCTCTCCACAATCTCGCGGATGAGATGAAATTGCCGTAGAATGTGCTTGGACTTCAGTGCGATCTAGGCTCCTTGGCTTGCGCAATGGCCCCACTATTGTCACAATGAGGTCCATTGGGCCGAGGCACTAGCCACCACACCAAGCTCGAAACAAATTTCTTGATCCAAACACCTCTTTAGCGCCTTGGTCGCTATGTACTCGACCTCTGTTGTAGAATCAAGAACCGTCTCTGCTTGGAACTCTTCCACCACCGCACCGCCATTCAGCAGTAACACAAATCCAGTTGCGATCTAAAATCATCTTTGTCGGTTTGGAAGCTAGCATCGGTGTAACCATTTACAACGAGCTCTTCCTCACCCCATAGACGAGGAACACATCTTTAGTTCTTCTCAAGTACTTCAAGATGTTCTTTACGGCAATCCAGTGACTTTCACCGGATCCGATCGTATCTACTTGTAGCACTTAAAGCATACGAGACATCCGGACGTGTACAAAGCATGGCATACATAATGGATCCCATAGCCAAGCATATGGAATCGCATTCATTTTATCCCGCTCATCGTGTGTACTAGGACACCGACTCTTGCTAAGATGTATACCATGTGACATAGGTAGGAATCCTTTCTTGGAATCCTGCATGTTGAACCTTTTCAACACCTTGTCAATGTACGTATCTTGGCTTAATCCAATTAGCCTTCTTGATCTATCCCTATAGATCTTGATGCCTGAATATATGCCGCCTCTCCTAAGTCTTTCATAGAGAAACTATTTTTCAATGAAGACTTAATGATTCGAGCATAGGAATGTCATTTCCGATCGATAATATGTCATCCACATATAAGACCGTAAACACGAGTGCGCTCCCACTAGCCTTTTTGTAAACACAAGGCTCTTCTTCGTTCTTGATGAAACCAAACCCTTTGATTACTTCATCAAAACGAATGTTCCAACTCCGAGATGTCTGCTTTAATCCATAAGTGGTATCAAAGCAATGTATCATAAACATAGTATGTGATATATTCAACATCTCCATGTTGCCTCTAGGGCATATCACCAACACAATGTCCATTGCAATATGGTGGCCTGGGCATTCATAACCTTGAGTCTTTGAGCTGGGCTCTTCGAATTAGATGGTTGTGGGCAGAAAAAACTGATCGTTCGCGACCTTGGGCAGGATTATCTATTCAAGTGCCGCAAAATGCCAGAGCCCTTTTTGACGTAGCTGTTGATTGTATTTTGGGCAGCGGAGAATCTATAAAGTTCTGGAAAGATCGTTGGCTACAAGGAAGGACCCTGGCTGAGTTTGCACCCAACCTGTATAATTCAGTTCCAAAGAGGGTAGTAAAGACTAGGACAGTTGCACAGGCCCTTGTCAATCGTGGTTGGGTTGCAGACATAAGAGGTGCTCTATCTGTCCAAGTCCTGGTTGATTATTTGCAGGTTTGGGATTTGGTGGATGGGCTGATTCTGCAGCAAGATACCCCTGATCAATTTCGTTGGAAGTTCACTCAATCCGGTTCCTACTCCAGCAAGTTAGCATATGCTGCCTTTTTTCTGGGAACCATCAAATTCTCTCCCTGGCAAAGAATTTGGAAGAGTTGGGCTCCTCTAAAATGCAAAATTTTCATTTGGCTAGCCATCAACAACCGGTGTTGGACAGCGGACCGTCTGGCCAAACGCGCTTTACCTCACCCGTCGGCTTGCCCCTTTTGTGATCAAGAGGAGTCAATTCAACATATCCTGGTGTCCTGTGTATTCACTAGACAGGTCTGGAGTCTGGTCTTGAATAGGCTAGGCCTCTTGTCCATTGCTCCTCGGCCTGATGTGACTCATTTTTCCAGATAGTGGTGCCAAGCAATCAAGGGGTTTGATAAAAAGATGAGGAAAGGGCTGAATTCTTTAATTATCTTGGTCGCTTGGGAATTATGGAAGCATCGCAATGATTGTGTGTTTGAAGGAGCTCTTCCGGATGTCCAGTTGGTGCTTCAAGTCAGTAGCTAATGAGGGTGTTCTTTGGTGCATGGCAGAGCCTCTACTCTAAAGCGGATGCTTCTTCACTAAGCTCGAGTTAGGAGTGGTGTTTTAGTGTTTTAAGGTGTGAGTGTGGGTTTGGGAGTTTCTCTCCCTTGTTGTAGGAGTAGACTCTTGTCTCTCCGAACTTTTATGTCTTCTTAATGAAATGACACGCAGCTCTCCTGCGTTGTTCAAGAAAAAAAAGTCATAAGTCACAGCTAAAAACTATAAGTCGAAGCCAAAAAGAATAGGCCTAGATGATCCTAACAATCCAATCTAAAGAATAACATAAGATATGCAACTAACAGGATATGGAAATAACTAAAGATACAACTCTTAAACTTAAGGAATAGACAAGGGCACTTCCTTGGCCACCAAGATCAAGGGCTGCTTTTGCGTGCTACAATAACCGATGCTACAGTCTCACCGGATCTTAGATTGTAACATTGCACCCTTTACGGGAAGACAACTCGTCCTCAAGCTGTCAGGTAGCGGCCACGGACGAAGACCTATGTGTCCCCATGTTCATGTTCCCAAGTTGCAAAGACAATCCAAACAAAGGCAATCTTTTCGGATTCGCTCTGCCTAACAACCTTGCTTCCCATTATCATTGTCTAATACAAATCCATCCGAAGGTTGCCTCTCCCACAATCAAAACTCTCCTCTCTAGCCTCTCAAGCTGGCCAAAAGCCTCGTCTCCTTTAGCTGATTCAAGTGATTCAGTCAAGTTGGTACGAACGAACTTTCGTTGGAATTCAGGTTTGCTTCCTCACTCGGCCCATCAGCAAAGCAACAGCTACTTAATAGGGCAATTTGCTTTCATGCAAGGCCCCCGCTGCTGGAATAGCCAAACGGTCTTTTCCAGTAGTGCCATCCTCCCTGCAAGCTATTTGTATGGGTGGATGTCGACAAGAGGGCACGATGACGATGACACATCGCATGCCAAAGGATCAACGAAGCTTTTAGTGGACGACAATGCTAATTTGCACCCCTTCGCATGGCTTGATGTCAAGGGAGTCACTGGCAGCATGGGCAACCGGCGTGGGGTAGTAGCAGTGCAATGGTTGAGGAAGTAATGAGACGACATCGCTGACCACCACATGAGAGCCACTGTGCACCACACTTTCGAAGGCACAGCATCCGCCGGCCGCATGGAGAAGACAATCGCTGGACAGTAGCAACCTTCTTCCTCAACGAAGACACCAATGGTGCAGCCAAAGGCAACAAGGCCTAGAGAGGTGTCGATGGAGAGGGTGGTAGCGCGACCACCACGGCAACAATGATGGGGAAGTGATGGTAGTGCCGCCATTGCAATGACACACAACGTCTCCTCCTGCTCCATTAGTTTGGCCACCAACTCCATAGCCTTCTTCAATGTGGCCATCTTCAATGTGGCCATCATCTGTTCATTAAGAGCCATCGTGTTGTCAAGCGAGGCCATCATCTGTTCATTGCTTGCCGTCAATTTGTCGATGAGAGATAGTTTGGCACCAGAAGTCATGGTGAGTGACTCTGATACTAAATGTTGTGACTGTTGGTTGGGTAGTGGGTATGGGTCCAAAGACTGAGGGTATGATGCTCGTCCTCATCTAACTGCCAGCGGGGTTCTTCACTGGTGTAGTAGGGAGGCTCTGAGGCTTAGTTGAAGCAGGTGTAGGCTAGGAACTTTATTTATTCATTGCTTAATTATAATGAATACAATGCTATCCCTTTTATAGAGATGGCTTCACTTGACCTTTAAGAAACATCTCTCTAATATTAAGAAAATTGATAATCCTAACAATCCGATCAAAAGGACAAGATATGCAACTAATAAGATATGAAAATAACTAAAGAAAACGACCCTTAAACTTAAAGGATAGACAAGGGTTAAACTTAAAGGATAGACAAGGGGGTTTCCTTGGCCGCCAAGATCAAGGGCTGCTTCTGCTGTGCTACAATAACCGCGCTTCAGTAACCACGCATGAGTGGCATCACTGTGGTTGCCAATGTGTGGGTGTGTTGTGGTCATTGGTTGGGCATCGGTTAGACCATAACAGGGCGTGGGGCGAGGACCCTTGCAGCTGCTTCCCATTGTGGCGACCTGGCTGACATGCAAGGCGAAGGAGAGGGAAAGGAGAGAAAGAGATAGATGCAAAGAGACTTTTTCATTCATTTCTTGAATTCAAAGTAATGTGCCACCCCTCCTTTTGCAGAGGCTGGTGCTGACAACTTAATTTAAGGAGATAAGGAATGACAAAGTAAATCTAAAGAGATAAATTAATAATTAATGGATAACTAAACAAAGCCTTAGGAATCTTATATCAAGCCCTCAGGTTATTGCCGTGGGCTTCCCTGCTGTTGCTGCAGTTGCCTTAGGTGCCCGGCTGGCCCCATGCCGGCACACATAGCAACATAGCATAGGTCAGGCCCCACATGACAGAAATACAAGGACAAGGCAAAGAAGATTCTCGAGTCAACTGCTTAAAGTAACTTGGATATAATTGTAATTCCTGCAAATATAATTTCAAATAATATTTTTACAAAGCAAAATGCTATGGTCTAAGATTCAGGCATGCGCTATGTTATGGCCTAGAATCTCGTAATACACACACACCAATGAGTGAACAGTACCACGTGGGTACTGTAGCAACACGTGAATCCTAGGCCATACCACTAGATTGATGAATAAGTCTCTGTACTGTGGTCTTTGTGGGGCTGTGGTAGTTTTTGTTGGCTCGATGCGTGGTCACCACGAGTACCGTGTCGCCGTCGAGGACGCCGGCCGGCGGCGGGTGGCCTACCTCACCAAGACCAACTACGCCGAGCGGGCTGCGGTGATGAGGTGAAGCTCCAGTGCGGCATATGTGGGATGCGATCCGGACGGCGACGCCGACTACGATCAGATCGACGGCGCCGATGCTCTCATCGCCGCAGCCCCGCCCGAGATGCGCTTCGCTACCAACAAGCGGATCGCCAAAGAGGCTTGGGACGCCATCGCCGCAAAGACGCACGGCAAAGAACCGCGCGCAAGTCTACACCGCAGCACTACGCGCGGAGCGGGAGAACCCGCCTTCAAGTCGGTGAAGACATTGATGACTTTGCTCTCCGCCTCAACACTCGCTGCGTGGTTGGTGCGCCGGTGACGACACCTACAATGAGGAGAGAGTCGTGGAGAAGCTCTTCCGCCGCGTCCCCGAGAAGTACAAGCGGATGGCTCGCTCGATCGGGTCTCGTTGGACCTCTCCACGATGACCATCGAGGAGGCGCGGTCGCCTCAAGGTCGCCGACATCGATGAGCCACGCCCCTCGACCCGTCACCATTGGCGGAAGCTCCTCCTCACTCGGGAGCGGTGGGATGCCGGCCAAGGCGACAAGAAGAAGGGAGCCTTCTTCCACGACGGCGCCGCAAGAGTGGCAGCGCGCAAGCCGCGCAAAGGCGCCAGGCGCGATGCCGGCAAGCAAAGCGCACGACGAGACGACTCTTGCCACAATCGCGCAAGCTTGGTCATTGGGCCAAGGAGCGCGGATACCACGACGCGGCCAGCCCACGTCGCGCAGCGGAGGAGGAGCGGCCGGTCTGTTCATTGCTCATGCGAGCATCGAACTACCTCCGGCGCACCCGCAGCGGGCTCTCCTCCACCTTGACGCAGCCAAAAGCACACGCCCGGCGATGATTCCCGCAATGACAAGACCGACGGGTGGTGCTCGACACCGGCGCCACCCACCACATGACCGGGCGGCGGAGTTCTTCTCGAGCTCGACTCAGCGCTCGAGGCACCGCTGTTCGGCGACGCCCGCTGTGGAGATCAAGGCGCCGGCTCTGCTGCCTTCGCCGCCAAGATCGGCGAGCACCGGCCGCCACCGGCGTCTACTACATCCCCGATCGCGGAACTCCATCATCGCCTTGGGACACCGGATGAGAACGGCTCGCGTGTCGAGATCGAGCACGGTGCCGGATTTGGGATCTTCGGCGCCGCCTCCTTGCCAAGGTAACCAGAGGCGCAAATCGACTCTACACTCTTCACGCAGCGGTGGCACAACCCTCTGTCTCGCAGCTCGTCCGGACGACGAGGCGTGGCGATGGCACGAGCGCTTTGGGCACCTTCACTCGAGGCCCCGGCGGCTCGGTGCCACGGAAATGGTGCGAGGCTGCCGTGCCTTGACCATGTGGAGCAGCTCGCGACGTCTGCGTGTTGACGGCGCAGGCGACTCCTTTCCCAGCGAGCGAAGTTTCGAGCCAAGGAGAGGCTCGAGCTCGTGCACGGGGACTTGTGGCCCGGTGACACCGCCACACCGGGAGGACGACGCTACTTCCTGCCGCCGTCGACGACCTCTCCCGCTACATGTGGGTGATGGTCCTCGGCAGCAAGGGAGAGGCCGCGACGCCATCGTGCACGCAGTCGCCGCGAGGCGAGCGCGGCCGCAGCCGCGTCTTTGCGCCAGACAGACGCGACGCGAATTCACGGCCGGCGAATTCGCGTCATCGCGCCGATGAGGGCATTCAGCGCCACTACTCCGCGCCGCATGCCCGCAGCGAACGCGCGTCGTCGAGCAGCGCAACCAGGCGGTTGCGGGATGGCTCGCCCTCCTCGCGAGGGGATGCCTGCTTCGGGGAGAAGCGGTGGTGGCGGCCGTCTACATCCTCAACCGCCGCTTACCAAGGCGCTCGACGGCAGGACGCCGCACGAGGCTTGGCATGGCGCAGCCGGCGGTCTCCCACTTGCGGGTCTTCGGCTCCTCGCGTCGCCAAGGAGCTTGGCCACATCGGCAAGCTCGACGGCGAGCACTCGGGAGTGTTCATCGGCCACGCGAGGCTCGGGCCTACCGCATCCTCGACCACGACACACGCCAAGGCCGCATCTCGCGTGACGCCGTGTTCGACGGCGGCGAGGCCGACGTGGGACAAGGCGGTGGACGGCGGTTCGCCTCGACTCGTGGACTTTGTTGTGGACTACGCCCACTTCGAGAGAGCCGGGAGCTAGCACTGCGTCTTCACCGAGCTCGTCGACCTCGACACCTTGCTCGCCACCGCCCGGCGAGTGCTCCACCACCTTCGCACCGCCACGCCCACCCTTCACCACCGCTCACCACTCTCGCACCGGCGCCACACCACCGAATCGCCCCAACAGCCGGTCCACGATGAGGAGCGCATGGTGGAGTTCGCTACTCCCCACGACGAGGACCCACGACGAGGACCGCGCGACGCCTACCACGACGACGAGCCTCGCGCTTATCGCACCATGGACAACATCCTCGCGAGCTACCCGCCCTCGGATTGGCGCAGCCGCGATCGCGAGGCGAGCCGCACTTGGCATGCGACGACGGCGAGCCCCGCCAAGCCTTCGCCGAGGCGGAGGAGACGCGCGTGGCGTGTCGCGATGAAGCGTGAGATGGACGCCGTCCGAGCGTAACCGACGTGGAGCCGGCGGATCTTCCGCCGGCCACCGCGCGATCACCCTTAAGTGGGTGTTCGTCGAAGACGGCGCCATGAAGACGGCGCCATCGCTCAAGCACAAGGCTCGCTTGGCGGCACGCAGGCGCGAGCGCCGGACTCCTCCTGCGCAAGCTGCCCGGGGTCGACCGATGACGCCGCGCCAAGTCGCATCGCACGGATGGAGTCCGCGCGACTCCTCCTGCGCCAGCTGCCCGTGAAGGCCCTCGTGTTCATCACATGGATGTCAAGTCGGCATTTCTGCAACGGCGACTTCCGAAGGAGGAGGTCTACGTGCATCACCACCGCCGGATTTGCGATCCCGACGGCAATCACGGAGGGCAGGTGCTCACCCAAGCTACATCAACACAACGGATCAGCTTGCGCCTGCGCCTCTTGGAAGGATCAAGTTCCTTGAGCTCGCTCCAAGATCGGCCGTTCAACCCTCCCACAAGACGATGCACAAGACTTAGGGAGAATGATGAATAAGTCTCTGTCTTGTGGTCTTTGTGGGTGTGGTAGTTTTTGTTTTTTGATCGCTTTAGGACAGATTCGCTTTTGCTTTAGGACAGCATTCTGCTTAGGACAGCATCTGCTTAGGACAGCATTCGCTTAGGACAGCATTCGCTTAGGACAGATCGCTTTAGGACAGCATATTGACCGCTTTAGGACAGCATCTAGGATAGCATCGTAGCATATGCTCTATCACCAAGAGCAAGAGTCAAGGATGCTCTGAAAAAAGCAAGGCTCAAAGAGGTAAAGGAGTAAACTCCTGATAATTCTTGCTTGCTTCTTGAGGTAATGGCATAGCTTAATATACCCACCTCTAACAATCGATGACTAAGGAGCAACTAACGAGCAACAACCTAACAAAACAAATCTAATCTTTAACTTAAAGGGTAAAAAAGTACGCGAACTATCCTCCTGACTTATCTAGTGCGCCGGCCAATCCTTGGTGGCTCTTGCAGTGGCGCTGGTAGTAGCTTCCCCACATGACATCATTCACAATTCAGTAACATTGATATGGCTTCAAGATATATTGGATAAGTATTGAGGAAAGACCGGTGTCTTATGTGTGTCAGATGGAAAAGTTACATATTTAAAATTTCATAAAAAATGACCACCTCGTTATATACAAACACTGCGAAAGGGTCTCTAGCCCAATGGTTAGAGGCACAGTAGCACCCAGTCTGTCTTTCGACTCCCGGTGGGAGCGAATTTCAGACTTGGGGAAAAAATCCTCGTCGCTACCACACCAAAGCACAGGTCTAAGGCCCCGCCAAGGCGTTGATCCAAAGGATCCGCCGGTAGTCTCACAAGGTCGGGCGATGGTGCCGTTGTGTAAGGGTGGAGCAGGGGTTCGAGGTTTTCTCGGTCTGCGTGAGAAGATCTTCTTCTTAAAGCAATGCCCGGGGGGATTCTTCCCCCCCCCCCCCGCGCAGGTCGAGTTTTTTTGTTATATACAAACACTGGAATATTATTAGGATCAAAGTTTTAACTAGACGCAATCATTCCATCACAATTAGGTCTGGAAAAAAAAGCTACCATAAAGAATCTTATAAGAAAGCCGTCCTACATAGCAACATTTACTTTGAAAAAATAATTCTAGTTGTCAGCCAAGGTTTCTAAAACTAGAAAAGAGTACTAAAACAGAAGCATAATGAGCAATGTATAGCTTGGACTTGAATAATTATAATTGTATAACCCTAAAGTTGAACAACAAATTATGCACTAAACATCATTATTTTGAAGTATGGACAAAAAAAATCGATGTTCCATTTATTTATTTATTAAGGTAGATTGCCAGCCCACCTTGCATATTCATGGAGCTGAGTCAGTCCATGAACCATGAGCAGCATCTGTAGCATTTTCCAGGACTTAATTACCTTATATACCTGCTGAATGAAAAATTATAAATAATTGGAATTTAAATACAAAAAAGGCAAAGAGAAAGGCTGAGAGACAAATCAGCAAATGCAGCTTACCATGGAAGTATTCTTGGAGTGAGCTGTTCGAAACATAATCAGTAATCATCACATGCTCATGTTCTTTATCAGCTAAACCTAGTAATTTCATGAAGTTATAACGATCAATTTTCAATTTTCACAAGCAACTCCACTTCAGCGCTGCATATAATCTCTTGGACCAGGAAATTGATGCTGACAAATAAAAGACCCCGCGGACACGATGTTATATCAGTCCACTAACAAATTAAGTGCAATTAATGTAACTCAACAACAAATGAAAGTTATCTCGAAGGTGATATGATATTGGAGCAAAAAATGAATCACAAACATGACATGAGGAATCAATAATTTGGAATTGAAGACAACATAAAACAGAAGATAATTTGAAAGATACCTTCTTAGTACTGCGACAACAGCTACCTTGCCATCTGCAAAACAGCACGCAGACTGTTCTAACTCCTCTTTCAGCTAATTTAGATGAAGTTGAGAAGTTCCCAGTAGCATTTAGAATTTGCTGGATGGTTGCCACATCCAGGTCTAGCTATTTGTGGAGACACTGAGAGCATAGCTATTCAATTTGGAGTTTATGTGATCTTCTCAAATGACATGCTTGTTCCGAAGGATGAAGCAGAGCCAACTGAAAGGGCAAGTGACTGTTATAGGCAGGATTCAGAAGACGTTTTTACTTAATTACTGTTGTAATACTGGAATAATGGTTGTACAACTAATTTTACTGAAACTGTACAGTGCCTTGAATTTAGAAAGAAGTGCAGCACACCATGAAATAGAGTAGTTAACAGATTAGGAATACACAGATAGATGAGCGGTTCATCAAGTGGTCAGGCATCACTCAGAAAAGAAGAGAAGTCAACGAAAGAACAATGGTAGCGATATTCTTAACCCTCCAAATTACAGATCAATTTCAATCCGCAACACACTCATACAAAAATCTGGCCATGATTAAACACACTCATACAAAAATCTGGCCATGATTATCCATCAGAATATTGTTTATTACTCAAGCAGACAATATGACATGTTAACTTGTGGCAAGCATTCACAATTGCAATAATGCTCACTGTTTGAGGAAAGAAAGAGACACATTTCGCAACATTGGTCTTGCAATTAATCAGTATCAAAATATCCTTAAGACAAAGCTTCTCTGGAGCAGACAAAAAACTTACACATGAAATCAACCAAAATTTGACAGAGGTTCTCTATTTATTTTCTAGCAGTTGCGAAATCAACTAGGTGTCATTCTTTACTAAACTTGTGGAGGAAGCAGATATCATACATGGCCTACCATGAACATGGACACATCAGTTGGCATTTTCGATAGACAGCACAAGGTTGAAAATTGAGAAAACTGACGCAATACAAAATTTTCCTAGCCACAACCGGGATTGTGTTAACATGGTGTTTAGTGCAAGAAGTTCTAACAGTTACAGATGATTCATACTGATTGCAGTGCTTAGGTATCAATATATCTTTCGAAGAGTTAGGGAAACAACTTCATAACATGCCTGTTCACCAGACTTCTTTGGCTGGTTTCTTGCGAAGTTTAATTTAGGTTTAGGGGTGGAAGGGGGCTACAGAGAACCAGTTACAACCATTAACAATAGCCAACCCATTTTGTGGATGCAAAACAGTTGGAGTGTTAATTGGGACAGCAAATAGGTTGCAAAAAAGACCCCTAAGAATCTGCCAAAGACTAATAATCCTAATACTAATCTGAGCTGCATCACAGAGTTCTTAATCTTTACACATGAAACATACCACAGAAAAAAACTGTTACTTGCACCTTAGGATAATAAATATTTTTGGACAAAGGAACTAAGGCCCCAGTTTCTATTAGAGAAACCAAATGCCTGAGTTTAGCTTTCCCTGATATTAGTAAATAACTAATTGATCACCAATGAAGAGTTCTTATAGTTCATAGTGTTACATAAGGCCATATGGGCTGTACTCTATTGCAGTTTTACTGAAAAGAATTATCAACATATTCCATTAGACATCTTGCATAACCTCTTATAAAATAAGACGACCTATCTGAAAGCAACGATAGCACCAACAGGATTATTACATTGCTAATACAAAGGAAACAAAAAATAGTCAGAACTCAGAGCATAAAATTGGAGCGGAAAATGAGAAATCAAAATGCACACCTTCTACAATAGACCATCAAAACACAGCAGTTGGTTGATTAGTCCAAATTTATCTAGCACTTTCCTGAATATCATTTGCGACTGTTATTTCACCTGTAACTGTAAGCCTGGCATATATTGCATCACTAGGGCGATAATCCTGTTCCTCCATGACTGAGAGCAGGCTTGAACACTCAGCAACATTGCCCTTCTGTAATAGACCATTAATGAGGATCTTCCAAACAATCTCATCATAATTGTATTCCTTTGACAACATGTCACCAAATACTTGTTTAGCAGTGTGAAAGCTTCCTTCCTCACAAAGAGCAGAAATAATATGCCTATAAGATTCTAAATACGGTAAATAACCACTTTTGGTCATTGAATCAAGAAATGTCAAAGCTTCTGTTAGCGTTTTTAGTCTGCAACAACACTCTATAATAGAAGTATATACATCCTCACTAGGGGTCAAGTTAGCACTCTGCATACCAACGAGCAAAAATTTCGCTTCCTCCAATCTGTCAACTCGGCATAAACATCTAATAAAACAATTGTAAATATCGATAGCTGGAGGCAACTGAAGCTTACCGACCTCCTCCAAAAGTCCCTGGAGATCTTTCATCTCTGCTATTTTCCATATATCAACAGAGTTGGCAGGGATGTTATTAGAGGAATTTTTCTTTAGCAAGAGTCTAAGCAGAACTGTGTAGGACTCCTCATTTGGCTTACACCCATTAGCAGCCATGTGCTTGAAAGTTGAAAATGATTGACTGACTAGTCCTAGATTTGCATACCCACTAATCAAAGTGTTATATGTGACTAAATTAGGGCAAACGCCATGATCAACCATTTGAACCATCATGTTTTCAGCATCTTCCATCCTCCCCTCTCGACAATAGGAGCGAACAAATACTGTGTACGTGAAAATATCAGGCATAATACCTGCTGCGATCATCTTATCAAATATCTTCTTTGGACCTTCAGATCCTACATCCCTGACTAGTTCATCAATTAGAATGGTATATGTGACTGCACTGGCTTGTACTCCTTTCTCCATCATATCATCCAACACCAACATCACTTGTGACAACTTCTTTTGCCTGCATAATCCATCAATCAGTGAACTGTACGTATAGGCGTCTGGCACAAACCCCTCTGAAACCATTTTCTGCATTAACTCATCAGCAGCATCAACATTTCCCTCCTTGCATAATCCATCTATCAAGCTAGTGTAGACAATCTCATTCACCTTAATTCCCTTTTGGACAAGAGACCGAAGAAACAACTGAGCTTCCCCAACTCTCCCACGTTTGCACAGAGCATCAATCAACACTGAGCAAGTCCACTCATTAGGAACCAGCCCACTAGCCTCCATCGAATGAAGCAGCCCAAAAGCACATTCCAACTGCCCCTCATTGCACTGCCCCTGAATTAAGGCCGTGTATGTCACCACATTTGGCACCAAACCTGCCTCAACCATTTGGCTGAACAGCACCATGGCTCTCTCCACCTTCCCAGATTTACAGAACCCACATATCAGCTCGGTGTACGTCCGCATGTCTGGGGAGCACCCCTTACCATCCATCCCCTCAAAGACCTCAACTGCGAGCTTTAAGTCCCCAGCATTGCAGTAGGCATCAATCAACGCGTTGTAAACGACCACGCTCGGCTCAAATCCCTCCGCCATTGCCTCTGCAAGCAGAGCCTCCGCCTCCACAGTTCGCCCCGCCCCACACAGCCCGTGCACCATCGTGGCGTACACGTGCGTGTCGGGGGCGCACCCGTCCGCCCGCATCCCAGCGAACACTGCCATCGCCTCGTGCACCATCCCGGCGCCGCACAGCCCATGGAGCAGCGCCGTGTACGTGAACGCAGTGTGCGCGCATCCTCGGAGCGGCATTAGCACGAACACCCGGCAGGCGTGCGCGAGCAGCCCCGCACGGCAGTATCCAAGAACGAAGGAGGTGTAGGCGTGGGAATCCGGCGCGAGGCCGGAGCGGAGGAGGGAGGCAAGATGCCGCTTGGCGGCGGGGAGGTCGCCAGTGAGGCAGTACGCGTTGATGAGGGTTGTGTACGTGTGGAGGTTGCGCGCGGGCATGCGGGACGCGAGGGATTCCATGTCCGGAAGCATGCGGTGGCGCGCGAGAGCCATGAGGAGGGTGTTGAGGCAGCGGAGTGGGGGGAGTGGAGCGGAGGGGGAGAGGAGGAGGTGGGAGAGGCGGCGGAGGTCGGCGGGCGAGGTGGCGGCAGCGATGGCCGATAGGAGGCGGGAGAGCGGGATGGGCGGGGGCATAGCGCGGCGGGCTATGGCGCCGTGGGCATTGCCGGGGTGGGGTGATGGACCTCGCGGCGGCGGCGGCGGCGCCGAGGGGTGGGAGGTGGGAGGCGGATCCCGGGCCAGGGGGTATCCAGTCAAAGACCAGAAATTGGGCCGGCGTTGGGGGCTGAGCGGATCGGATACGGTCGGACACTCGGCGAAACTAGACAGTCGAATATTCACAAATATTAAGCTATATATTTAAAATAAACACGAATATAAATTTAAATATTCTCGAATATAAATACGAATTGAATATCGTAATGGATATGAATTCGAATCGAATATGTACTAATTTGGTCGAATACAAATATCCTCTACAACTTCTATAAGAAATTTGGTACAACAAATTCCTAACGGTTTTGCTGATTTTTCACCGGTTTTTGACTGGTTACCGAAACAGCTACCGGTTTCAAACCATCCAAATTCAAATTTCAAATCACAAAATTCATCTAGTTTTTTCCAGGTTCCAGAAATAGATCGAATCTGAATCGAATAGTCTCGAATACGAATGTGGATATTCTCGAATACGAATGCGAATACGAATATTTTCAAATATGAATATGAATATTCTTGAATATGAATACGAATATTTTCAAATATAGATTTTGCTTATCACATTTGCATTTCTCTGATACGAATATCAGATAAAACAGATTATCCGTTACCGTTTTCTACCCCTAGTGAAAACGGATCGAGTTAAAAAAATGGGCCTATTTTTTTCTTCAGTTTATGACCGCTGTAGCTTATAATTTTTGGATTATTCGTAAGAGAGAATACGGACAAACAGAAAGTTGTGTGTAATTTTGGTCAATAAATATGAAATCGCTGTAGTTTATATTACAATCAACTTGTAAACCCCGTCTTGAAAAGACATTTCTTTTGAAAGTTAATTACTATAAAAAAATTGAAAAACAATTTTGAGAAATTGAAAAGAAGAGGCTCAATAAGAGTTTTGATAACTAATAAGTTTATCGGACGCTGCGCGTTGGACTTGTGTGTATTGATACTTGTATCATCATGCGATCCAATACAACTAGTAAGGGTTTTGATAATTGATAGGTCTATTAGACGCCACGTGTCCAACTTGTACGTGTTGATATTGGTGTCGTCTAGCGCTCCAATACAACTAGAAACAAAGAACAATCATAATAATTAATAAGAGCAAAAGTAGATGAATAATTGATACAAGTTGAGAGAAAACAATTCAGCAGCCTTTTTTTTATTGATATGACTTGATTCCATTACAATAATAACCTCTCTCTCCTATATTCATAGTCTAGATTTTTTTTTAGCATACACCCCATATTTCTTACTTAGAGACAAAGAAGGAAACCGTACGGAGCCCATGCCTGGTTGCACCCCCTTTGGAGAGTCAGTTTCATAATAGTATGATCCCCATATGTGAATGGGGATCAGTTGATTGTCGTACAAATGACATAGTATTTAGTTTCTACTCTCGAAAAATTACTTTCCCAAGATAGTAGCACCGTGTCTCTATGGAAAGTGCCTTTTGGCAACGTAAGTGACATATCAGACGATTTCATGCAAATCGATAAAAAAGATGATGGTGTGGAAAAGCAACTCGAGATTGAACAACATGTCAATGCGAAACAAAACTAAAAAGAAAGTCGAATTATAGAGGAAAGATTGAATTTACTAGCTAAAATTAAATCTAATGCAGGAAAGTAGTAATGCGAAAAAGTATAGGGTTGGCGTGTACAGTTCTCTCCGTCAATGTATGCATCTGAAAAGATCGTGTCATCGTTTCTACAAGAAGGTATACGATGTTTATGTTGAGGAATCGTCGTTGGCGACCAGTCCGATCGATTTCTCTGCTTAGAACGAAACGAATCAATCACAGAATACAGAATGATAGATTGAAACACACATATAGGTAGAGAGAACTCCTGGTCTTTCTTTATTGCTTTTGATTGTATTAGTACAAATTCTGCTGGTACGGCTCCCTATTTATAGTCTACAATGAGGTGCCCATCATAGGTCTAGACTCCTGGCCTAGGCTCAGGTTTCTCAACATTCCCCCTTGGACACTCATCCTACATGCTCATGCCTCGTTAAAACTCCATAAAAACCCAGTGGAAAAAATTTGGAGAAAGAGTACATGATATATGTTATGCTGCAATGCACGAATTGCCTCATTAAAAACCTTGGTTGAGAAACTTTAGAAAAACTCGTCAAGGGAAAAAAGTACGATTCACCCCATTTCATTTAGTCTTCAGGACTTATTCCTTTGGGTACTTAATCTTCATGATCAAGATTTGCTAACGGGCTTGAGAGAATTCTCCCCCTGAATTCTGCACTTCTCTAAGTCTCATCATTCCAATTCCTCGCACACACCTTTCAAAGCTAGATGCAGGGAGTGATTTAGTGAACAAATCTGCCAGATTTTCACATGATTTAGTATGCAGTATTTTAATCTCATCCATCTTTTGCAATTCATGAGCATAGAAGAACTTGGGGTTGATGTGCTTTGTGAGTTGACTCTTCACATAGCCCGTCTGCACTTGTGCAACGCAAGCTGCATTATCTTCATAGATAATTGTGGGGGGTTTGCACAATGTTCATTCCATATGACTGCTGAATGTGGTGAATCATTCGTCGGAGCTAAGCGCATTCACGTGCGGCTTCATACAATGCTATAATTTCTGAGTGGTTCATCGAAGTCGTTGCGAGACTTTGCTTGGATGATTTCTAGGAAATTGCAGTTCCACCACACAGGAATACATAGCCTGTTTGTGATCTTGCGGTATGCAAGTTAGACAGGTACTCGGCATCTGCATAGCCAATCAAGTTCAGATCTTGATTCTTTCTGTAGAACAATCCAAGATCCTTACTTGTTTGGAGGTATCGGAAGATATCCTTTATGGCCTGCCAATGCCTTTTGGTAGATTCTGCACTGTACCTTACTAATAGGTTTACGGCAAATGCAATGTCCGGTCTAGTGCAGTTTGGTAAATACATAAAAGCTCCTACTGCACTCAAGTTTAGGAATTCCAGTCCCAGGACTTCCTCCCCTTCTTCCCTAGGTCAGAAAGGATTTTTTTCTTGTTGTAAAGACATTCTGATCATCGGTACTTTCAATGGGTATGCCTTCTCAAAGCTAAAACATTTCTAACACCTTCTGGGTGTAGGCCAACAGATGTACTAATATTCCTTCATGGACATACTCGAGCTGCTGGCCTAAGCAAAATTTGGTCTTACCTAAATCTTTTATTTCAAATTCTGACTCCAAGTAGAAGCTTACTTCTTTTATGTCTTCCATTATCCCGATGATATTTAGATCATCTACATACACTGAGATTATACAAAATCCATTATGTGATCGTCGTATAAACACATAGGGATAGTCTTCATTGTTCGTATAGCCTTTCTTGCAGAGAAAGTCGCTTAAGCGATTATACCATATTCTGCCAGATTGCTTCAGTCCGTACAGGGACTTTCTGAGCTTCACACTGTATAGATTTCTATTTGCTCTGTCTTGGTTTGGGAGAGGGATTCCTTCAGGGACTTTCATATAAATCTCTGAATCCAAGTTTCCATAAAGTATGCAGTTACCACATTCATCAATCTCATTTCTAAATTCAAGTTCACTGCCATTGAGATCAAATATCTAAAGGTAATTCCACTCATGACTGGGATTAGGTTTCTTCATAAATAACTCCAGGACGTTGAGTGAAACCTTGTGCTACCATTCTTGCTTTGTATCTCACTACTTCATTTCTTTCATTTCTCTTTCGAACAAATACTCACTTATACCCTACAGGGTGCACATGGAGAGGTGTGCGGCATACAGGCCCAATACCTCTCTTTTGTTCAGAGATAGTAATTTAATTTCTATTGCCTTCTTCCAATCTTCCCAATCTAATTTTTTCTTACATTTAGCGAGCAATGCAGCCTCGGGATCAAGATCGATGATTGTGTCAATTTTCTTTGCGAAGTAGACATCGACATTGCCTGTTGTCCTACTCATAGACTCTCCCGTGTGCACATAATTTATAGCTATTTCTTCATGAGTTGCTTCTTCTGGAGCGATTGCTTCTTTTGGAGCTTCTCCTTGCACATCGCTTCTTTCAATTGCGGTGGCAAGTCCCTTTAGTTTTTCGGTTCCGATGTGTGCGCACACATCCATGCCGATTTCTTCTTCCATGGGGATATTCAGATTCGATATGTCCTTTTCTGAAGGTGTCATACTCGTGCCAGGTCTCAACTGACTCCCCTTCTCATTCTGGGGGACTTCAGTGATTGGCAATGATAAGTCCTTCTTATCCTTTTTCGCCGGGCGTCCCCAGTTACTTGGGATTCGAGGAGCCAGAGTTCTCGTTCTTTTATTCTGAGGCCTCTAGACGGGATTAGGGATACCTTTGCTTTCTTTGGTATTTCAACTCTCTCCGGTGCATTGCGTGCAGGCACATGCGACTTAGTTATACTCTTCAAATCACTAAAGTGATCAGGCCACTGGTTTGCTAATGCTTGCAAGTCAATGATCTTCTGGACCTCTTTCTTTGCTTCACTAGTGCGGGGGTCATGTGCATGAATTCCTGTGGCTTGCCACGTAATTTCCCGACATTTTTCATCAAGGGGTTGATTTCCTCTCCCTAATGTTAGAAAATTATTCTCATCAAAAATGCAATCAGTGAAGTGGGCAGTATGCAAATCTCCCGACATGTGTTCCAAATACCTGATTATGGATGCAGTCTCATAACCAATGTATATCCCAGTCTTACGGAGAGGGCCCATTACAGTATGCCGCGGAGGGGGTATAGGTATATAAACCTTGCATCCAAACCTCCTGAGATGAGAAATTTTCGGTGGTAACCCTTGCACTAGTTGCATAGGTGAATGGATGTTGTAGGCCGATGGTCTAAAGTTGATGAGATTTGCTGCATGTAGGACTGCGTGTCCCCAACATGTAGATGGCAAATTACAATTCTACAAAAGTGGTCGGGCAATAAATTTAATTCTTTTGATTAATGCCTCTGCCAAACCATTCTGGGTATGGACATGCGGTACCGAATG
Organism: Dendrocalamus sinicus; assembly: GCA_036346575.1. Classification (NCBI taxonomy): domain Eukaryota; kingdom Viridiplantae; phylum Streptophyta; class Magnoliopsida; order Poales; family Poaceae; genus Dendrocalamus; species Dendrocalamus sinicus. The sequence goes on along the minus strand of CM070662.1, from coordinate 18,284,710 downwards.
CTCAACTACAATCCCCATCGCCATGCAATAATCATCAAATGCCTTTGAAGTAAATTCTTCGGCGTTGTCCATTCTGATGGACTTTATGTGATGATCAGGGAAGACATTTCTGATGCGAATGATTTGCGAGATCAGCTTTGCGAAAGCATGGTTTCTTGTGGACAATAAACCCACGTACGACCATTTCGAGGAAGCATCAATGAGCACCATGAAATACTTAAATGGCCCTGAAATAGGCTGAATGGGACCGCAAATGTCTCCCTGGATGCGTTCCAAGAATGCAGGGACTTCATCCTTCACTTTCAGAGTGGAGGGTCTGGTAATTAATTTCCTGGTGGCACATGCAGGGCACACAAAATCTTCGTGATTCAGGAAATTCTTTACATTAATATTATGCCCTTGGGAATTGTTGATTATATTTCTCATTATTCTAAGACCTGGGTGGCTTAATCTGTCATGCCAGAGATAGAAGAGTTCAGGGCTTGTAAATACTGTCTTCAGGACAGTGTAGGCTGCAGGTGCCTTGATGTTGATATAATATAGCCTAGTTTTTAGTAAAGGAAGTTTTTCTAATACCCTTTTTCCATTCTCTTCGTGCTTCGTAATGAGCAGGAATTCCTTACCGTACTCTTCTTTAGTCTCAACGTGGAAACCATTGGCGCGAATATCCTTAAAACTTAGGAGAGTTCTAGTCAATTCTGGGTACAATAAGGCTTCTTCAATGACCAAAGTTGTGCCTATTGGGAGTACAATTGTGGATCTTCCTGAACCAATTATACATGCATCGCTTCCGGCGATTGTCATAAGGCTGCCAGCATTCTTACGAATCGACTGAAAAAATACTTAGTCTCTCTTAAGATGGTATTCATTGTGCTGCTGTCGTCTAAGTACACTTCCTCCATAGGGCGCCACACGCGTTCTAATATAAGGTATTTTGTTAACATGTATTAGAAGGCATTCTACATATAAATAAAATACTCCAATATCAGAACATATCATGCCATTATAAACTGAATAAATGAATGAATTATTCAAAAATCATCCAACCATCACGAGAAAACAAATGCTAAAGTACCATCCATGCAAGTTCTAACTTGTCCTTTTAACACAAAATAAATGACAATTAAAGTCTAATGCATTATGTGCATTAGACTGAATCTATTAGAAAATTAGAGACATCTTCAGCTATTTTCTCGAGAGTGATATGCTCTTTGAGAGAAATCATGGCGGTGGCTGCCTTTAAGTCGAAAGGGGGTGCTGCTGCGGGCAGCTGCTTAGAGCTCTCCCGCTCAACTGATGCAAAGTGGGTTTCAGGCTGCCCTGTGCCATTCTTCTTTTTCTGAGCTTGGAAGGCTTCAATGACATGTTACGGCTCCTTACAGATCCGCGACCAATGTCCCCACTTGCCACACTTGTAGCAACCTTGGTTCTGCTGGCCACAGGTCTTGCCACTCCGCTTTGCCTTTTGTCACTCGAAGCATCTGACTTGCCTTTTTGGGCAACGACCTACCCTTCTTCCCCCTTCTCTTCATCAAGGGCTTTCGCACCTTATAGCTCCCAGCATTGGCCTCACGGCTAGCGGAGCTTCCCGGTAGCTGAGTGACGTAATTCTTGCGCAGAAGTTCGTCCTAAGCCTCCGCAACCTGCATCATATCAATCAATTCGGCGTACTCCTTGTAGCCATCTTGACGATAGTTGCGAGCGGATTGTACTGCATTGGGGTGGAAGGTGGATAGGGTCTTCTCAATCTTCTGCTTTTCTATGATCTGCTTACCACAGAGTTGAAGATGGTACAAATCTTGTGCAAGGTAGAATTGTACTCCCCGACCGTCATGAAGTCGGCAAACCTCAGTCTGATCCACTCTTGCTCTGCTTAAGGAAGAATGGTGTACTTTAGCCTCTCAAACCACTTCTTGAGTGCGGTCCAGAGTGCTAGCGTGCTCTTCTCCGCCATGTACTCATTCTTGAGAGTGAGACAGAGGTGGTGCCTGATAAAATGAAGTGCCTGATCATTCTCCTCAGGAGTGGGTTGGGCGTCATGCGGTCAGCCAACCCAATAGTCGCGCGGAGCTTCTTAGCTTCAACACTATCTCGACATCGAAAGCCCACGTCAGATAGTTTTGGCCATGCTAGGCCAGCTCATCGAACTCCCAGTTCGTGATGCAGTCATCTACATGTGTATGAAAGGGATAAATAAGTTTACTGTTGGTAAACATGCACGGAATAATTTACTGCGAGTAAATAAATGGTACAAAAGGTTCTCGTAATGTTCCATAATTTTCTATGAATTTTCTATAAATTGTAATGCAAATTTCAATGATTAAAAGCAATTTTCAACAATTACAATTAACCAAAACAGTAAATAAATACAGAAAATGGCAGAAATAAATATGCTTCAAATGCTAAAAATACTTTCAGTTTCCGAATTCGGATTCCCGAGGCCTTTTATGCTAGAATATGAATTTTCAGCGAATTCTACAATTTCCGAGGGTTTATATGCAAACTTTCAGTTTAGAGAAAAATTTCGCGTAATTTCCTGATTTTCTGAGGGGTTTTCTGTAAAATTCAGGACCTTTTTCGTAAATCTGAGGACCTATTCAAAATTTTCAAAATTAGAGGCCCTTTCTGCAAAATTCGGGACCCATATGCAAAATTTAAGGGTTCTTCGGTAATTTTCAGAACATCGGGGGCCTTTTTGCAATTTCACCGCCACCCCACCGACCGGGCCTTTTTTTCTTTTCTTCTTCCCCCTTTCCCCGTTCAGCCCACCTTGTCCAGCCCACTCACGGCCCATGCCAGCCGGTTTTCAAGGGGTAGGGGTAGGGTTTCCCCTACCCCTGTTCACATGGGTGGCAGCGGCACATTTTGCCTGAGCGGCTGCGGACTCAAGCTGGCGCGGCGGCGCTGCCCGCGTCGAGGCGACGCGCGGCGGGCCGGGCCGGCGGCGGCGCGCGGGAAGGCCGGCTCGGTGGCGGCGTGGCGCAGCGGCACGGGAAGGCCGACTTGGCGGCGGCGGCGCGGCGCGCGAAAGGCCAACCGGGCGAGGCACGGCGAGTGGCGATCGGGCGCGGGCGGCTGCGGGCGATCTTGAACGCGGCGGCCGGCGGTCGGGAGCTCAAGGTGTGCGGTTCGGTTCCCGGGGTGGCCGGTCAGTGCGCATGCGGGCGGCAAGACCGAGGTGGCCGCTATGCGCTCGTGTGGGCGGCAAAGTCGGCGGCGCCATGCAGGGCGCACAGTCGAGCGACGAAGCTGAGGCCGAGTGGCGTGCGTGGTGGCGGCACCGTGTAGGATCGGAAATGACAACAGAGGGAGGGTGAATGGTGCCTTCAAAAAATCGCCCCGAGTATTCTCACAACTTCCCTTCTCCGATAGCTATAGTAGCTAGGAAGATAGAAATTTGAGTTCTCACTGAAAACTAGACTTGTCAAACTGGAAAGACCTTAGCCGAACCAAAATAGAGGAGCCAAATTGTTTGATCTGTTTTGCTGAGAAGAAGGAGCAGGAAAACAACAAAAAATCTGAATTTTTTTGGCCAAGAATCGGACACTGCAAGCTGCAGAGATTACCCAGCTGAAAAACCGCAAACTGCTGCCTGAAACACATTAAAACAGCAGACTGCAAGTACTGAAAACAGCCACCTGAAAACACAAAATACTGCACTTGAAAACAGCAGGAAACTAAAATTTCAGAGCTGAAAACTGATTGCTGCCGAGAGTTGTTCGTAGACTGAAAATGCATGAAACCGAATGCTAAAAATAGAGGCACAATACATATTTTTTGCTGCCGAGAAACAAGGGTGCACAGGAAGACAAAATACATGCAGCATGGCAATGAAACTGAAGGAATAGGAGCAGTTCGGCAGTAGTACAAAGCTGAAACAGCAGAAAATACTACTGTCGAAAACTGATTGCAGTCGATTGGGAGAACAGCACAGCTAGCGGCAGTGAATGCTTGAAGCACAAATCTTCAATAGTCTGAATGGCAAGGAAACACTCAGAAAGCAACAAAAATGAACAGGCAGCTTGCAGGCCAAAGCACTGAGGTAGCAGCCAAACTGAACCAAGAGCACATGAACTGACAAACTGAAACTTTGAGAAGTTGAAACTGCTGTCGAAAAGGAGGACATAGTAATTACTGTGCAGCAGAACCAAAAGACAGAAAATGAAGATTAAATGCTGCTCTTCTCAGGGCAAATGATTAGGACTACACTCTAAATACCAAATTGATCTCCATGAGAAGAAGGTGCAGACCAAAACTTATTGGGAGCATTAAACTGAAGTTGTCATAAAAGACATGGCAAGGAAGACAAAAATGCAAAATACTTGAGATTCTTGTAACCTTTGACCATGACCTTTTGATTTCAGTTATGCCATGACCTCACCTCAGGACTTGAAAGCTCACATTTGATCACATCCTTTTGAAGGGAAATCAAAAGTCTCAAATATGCCCTGCCTTCAAACCCTAACTATTTAGAAATAGAGGAAGTCCTCTCACAAGGCCAAAAACTAATTTATGCAGATTTGAGATTTTAGCACCCTTTGGTCATTTAGAGCATAGCTTGACCTCTTCCTCTGGATATGAAAATAGAAAAGAAGGAGAGTCTTCTCAGCCGAAATCACCAAGAGCCATAACTCCTCTGTTCTTAGAAACAGTAAAACCCTAGAAATCTTGCAAACAGAGAAGAGCTAGCAAATGATCCAAGAGAAAAATGCAGCTAATAAAAGGACAGGCTCTCGGGTATGAACTGGTCAAAAGACCTTGAGAAGTACCCAGTTCAGAGCAAATCTCAGGGATCCAAAAGAAAAAGAAGCAGTAGAGGCAATCAACAAAAATCAGAAGAGAGGTACGAAACACCAGAGCATCTCAATTGCAAGCCATCTCATATTGAGTCGGAGACATGAGCAATTACAAAGTTGAGTGTCTACAAACATTTCATTTCTCACTACATGGTTCTCATCCTGGGCTCACAACCTAGACAGCACACCCTAGAACACACACAAACCTCAGCTCACTGACTACTTCTCTCAGCTCAACACCCATCGAGAGCTCACATGCCATGAGGCTTTAACATCCAGCACTTCCACTCAAATAGAAGTTCAAGAAGTGGCAGCCATCATCCACTCCCAAAAACACACATACACAAGAGGCAAAAAGTCAAAGGCAGCATCAGGATGGAGGGAAAACTCACATACCCTCCAAAACCCTAAACCCTTTCTAATTTGCCTTTACTACCACTATTGCTAACGGGTCTCCAACCCGTTGTCTTCAACCGAACCCGCTTCCAATTTTGCAGCCGCGCGCATTTTACTAAAATGCCCCTGCCACAACTTCCTGGAAGCTTCCTACTCGCACGACCGCACCCAGCATCCTGACCGTCTGGACCTTAGCTCCTCCCTGAGCCTAGTCCTGGTCCACCTCGCCGTTGCCCGTCGTGTCCACCTCTGGCAGCTCCAGCTCCGGTTCCTCGTCTCCCGGCTCACAACCACCTCAGCAGCCTCGATCATCTTCGACGTCTCCGACCGTTTGGAACTCAACACCTCCTGTGCCTAGTCCCAGTCCTCCCATGCCTCACCATGACCTAACTCCGAAATCCTGCAGCCACACAGACAAGCAAACTGTCACATAGCACCGCACGAAACAGTATAAACAACATTAGTATTAACAAAAGGTACTCAAGCATGAAATACCCAAATCGACCGATCGAGAAGGAAAACAAGCGTCCTAAACACTTCCAACCGTGATCGACCAAGTCCAACTGAACCAAACTGCGCCATGCACCGACTTGGCGTGAACCGACCAAACCAAACTCAAACTTTCCAACCCAAGCGTCAATTACTCATCACAAACATGGGAATACCTCCACATGGTCTCTCACACCGGAGCGGGCGACTTCGGGCGCGATAGTGGCCGGGTGCGAACCACGAGCGGTCGGTTGTGTTGGGCGCGGTGCCAAGGCGGCACGGCTTCGAGCATGCATCCCCGGGCGGCGGTCGAACGACCGGCGGCGGCTGCCATGCGGACCGGCGACCGGTCGGCTATGGGCCGACGGTGGCGCCTCGGGAAGAGGCTGGCGGCCGGCAGCTGGCCAGCGGTGATCTAATGTATGGTGATCTACAGGACCAACCGAACACAGTTTTCCCTTTTTTTGATCTATAGTGCAATCAACATCTACTCTGTATGCAATCTACCAATCGACATTGTGCCGGCGACTTCAGGTCTGCTCACGGTAGATTAGAGCAGATTTGCACTGTAGAGAATCAATCTAGAACACGAAAAATTGTGAATTTACAACGATCTAGATAATTCAATCTATTAGAGCTTCAATGATTACCTTCGATTCACTAGAGCAAAGTCGTGCTATTAACGTGTTCAGGAACCGTCGCTGGCGACCAGTCCAATCAATTCCTCTGCTTAGAACGAAATGAATTAATCACAGAAGACAGAATAATAGATTGAAACACACAGATAGGTAGAGAGAACTCCTGGTCTTTCTTTATTGCTTTTGATTGCATGAGTACAAATTCTACCAGTACGACTCCCTATTTATAGTCTACAATGAGGTGCCCGCCATGAGCCTAGGCTCCTGGCCCAGGCCCAGGTTTCTGAACCGTTTGAAAGGGCTGACTTACAAATCGCACGCGTGCCTTCGGTGTCGTTCCAGCGGTTGGCCTCAGCACAAACAGCTTTTCTCATGTGAGTGTCGAAGATATTTGCTACATTTATGATGCATGCATTTTACATACATATTGATTACTCTTATTCTGCATATTTATTACCATTTTTTATCTTTTTGTCTTAATAATAAAATAAAGTTGAGTCTATGTAGAAATCCTATAGATTACATGTACCGATGCAATTAAGAAGAAATCAAGGAGGATCTCACATTTTTGGAAGATATTTCGGGGCAACCAACAGTGCCATGCTAATCCAGGAGCTAAGACAAGCATAACAAAATAAAGTTTCATCACAGTCAACACCTTGCATTTGTTTGAAACCCTTCGCCACCAATCATGATTTATGGATATGAATATTTACATCTATGTTAATCTTTTTCTTAAAACCCCATTTACACTCAATGATTTTTACACCATTGGGTGGATTAACTAGGTTTAAAACTTGATTATCATACATGAATTGTATTTTAGATCTTATGGATCTAAGCCATTTTTCAAAGTCTGGGCCATCATTGCCTCCTCATAAGTCTTAGGCTCATCATTATCTAATAATAAAATATTATGTCGATACCTCATTGGCAATTGACGTGGCTTTTCGTACTTACGTGGGGCTGGTGCTTTTTTCATAGGTTCTACAATATCTTATACATCCTATGGAGATTTAGTACGAGCTAAAATATTTTCTGTTAGTTCTCTAATTTCTTTGAGTCTAACCATACTCCCACTGACTCGTTTTAAAATAATCTCTTTCATCAAAAAGGCGCCATTTTGGGTAACAAATACTTTGTTCTCATCCCTTTCATAAAAGTAATATCTTTAGTTTTCTTAAGATACCCCACAAAAAGCATTTATCTTATCTGGGTGTGAGCTTGTTAGATGTCAAACGTTTTACATATATCTCACATCCCCATATTTTGAGAAAAGACAACATGGGATGCTTCCCATTCCATATCTTATATGGTGTTTTCTCTACAGATTTTGATGCAACCCTATTTAATGTGAATACAACTGTTTCTAGAGCATACCACAAAAAGACAATGATAGATCAGATTGGCTTATCATAGACCGAACCATATCTAACAAGGTCCGGTTCTGTCATTTAGATATCCCATTCCATTGAGGCGCTCCTGGTGGAGTTAGCTATGGAACAATTCCACATTGCTTTAAATGATCACCAAACTCATACCTCAAATATTCACCTTCATGATCTAATTGTAAGAATTTAATTATCTTACCGTGTTGATTATGTACCTCATTATGAATTTTTTTGACTTTTCAAAAGATCCAGACTTATGTCTCATTAAGTAGATATAACCATATTTACTAAAGTCATTGATAAAAGTTATGAAGTTATGAAAACTATGTCTAGCCATTGAGCTCATTTGTCCACATACATCTGAATGTACTTAGGCTAAGAAGTCATTTGGTCTCTCACCTAAACCAATGAAAGGTGGCTTAGTCATTTTGCCAAGTAAACAAGACTCTTATGTTTCAAATGATTTAAAATCAAATGGGTTTAGAAGACCATTTTTTAGAGCTTCATCATGCACTTCTTATTTATGTGACTCAAACGACAATTTCAAATATAAGTAAAATTTAAATCATTAGGCTGAAACCTCTTAGCACTAATGTTATAGACAGGTACATTCTCAAGATTTAAAACATATAATCCATTTACTAATGGAGCATGGATATAAAGCATATCCTTCAAATAAATTAAACAATTGTTTTTATTTTGATTAGTTTGGGTTTGTGGTTGCACGATTTATGTGTCGAAAAGATGAGTACAAGAATTCGGTCCTTAAATGACTCAGGTGAGACTAACCACAAATCCAAGCTCATGCAATCCCTGCATATTCAAAAAAGGACACGTGCAATCTCTGCACGGCCTTTCCAAACAAGACACGTGCAATATCTGCACGGCCAATCCAAAAATGCCATGTGCAATCCCTTTATGGCCAATCTAATATGTGCAATTTCTACATTGGTCTCCTGCCAATCACTCACCCGAGTCTCCACCATTTTTAGAAAATATTGTTTTGTTTCCAATGGTACCCATGCTAGCATTATTATCATGTTTTCAAGTTCAGTTGGCAATATTTGTGTCATACTTTATTTTACCACTATGACATTTCTAAGTACAACTATAGTCTACTAGAGGTCAATCAATGATGGAGTTATCCTTACTTGTAAATATCCTAGGGTAACATGGCAAGGGAATGCTAATAATCAATGAGGGGGAATACTAAGTATAAAGTGCAAGGTTTAACTAGGCATTCAACTTTTAATATAGCATTTTAACAATTATCATAATAAGCATGCATGTAGATTTGAAAGCAAAATATTGCATTTGAAAACTAGGTTCAACATGATTAATTATAAGGACTTGCCTTGATCAAATGTGGCCATGGTGGGATCTTCTTCATCAGTGACGTGGGTGTCCGAAGCATCGAAGTCTATACACACAAAATCATCCACATTCAATCAAATATTGAAACAAAAATTCAAATGAACTCCAAAAATTATGATTTTGGTGATTTGATTTTAAGAAAATGGGTCATGTCATATACAATTGCTTTAACATAACTTTTGTTGGGGAAAATTTAACTTGCCATATTTTAATTCTTTTATTAGTTTAACACATTTTTATTGCTAATAGGGTGTCATATTAGTTTTTATCGTAAAAAATGGACAAAAGTTGGATAGGAAAGCCTTGCGCTAGTAAAAATTATGTGGATGGTGTTGCGAAATTTATAAAGCTTGCTAATCAGAAATCATCTATTGATGGAAAAATCCTTTATCCATGTTGAAAATGTTCAAATTGATACTGGTTTCCTCTTGACACTGTTGAAAAATGCTAGGCACCGGAATGGTTTCTTGTTAGGATACACTGAATGGGATCACTATGGGGAATATGCTTTGGAAGATCTAAATGATGCATCTTCTAGTAAAGAATCTTCTGATGTACATTATAGTAGTATGGGAAATGATGATATACAAAGTCTGCTTAAAGTTGCTTTCAGCTGTTGATGCTGCGACTTTTCTTATTGAACCATTTGCTAATCAAGACAATTACAATGTACATAATAGTGATGAGCATTATAGGTCAAGTCCTAGTACCCCCATCTGAAATTCATACATCACCTCTTGATGATTCTTCTAGTGCTCGCTTTGAGAAGTTGATGCGTGAGAATGAGTTGGGTTTATACTCAGGTTGCTCAAAATACACAAAGTTATCTGTTTTACCGTGTCTCTTTCACCCAAAATGTTTGAATGGTTGGAGTGGCAATTCATTCACTATGTTGCTTGAATTACTAAAAGATGCCTTCCTGAAGACATTATTGAGTTAGATTATTATGGAACCTTCAAAGTTGTATTGTTCCATTGTGATTGGGTTTACATCTCTTAAGGTTTAAAGGAAGATATCTATGGTTGCAATCTTGTGAATTTTTATAAGCTCATACACAGGACAAAATTTGATGGATGACCCATTCATATTTTGCAAAGTTTGTGGTATGTTATATTTTTCAAACATTTCTTGTCCTTGATCTTTATATTGAACATGGTGTTTAATTTCTTAATGGAAAGCTTGGAGTGGTTGTGGCCTCTATTATCTAAAAAAATGTTTTAGCATCTATATAACACCTTTCAACCAATTCTCTATATGAAAGTAATGTATCATGACTTCCAAATTTAGTTACAAGAATATAGTGCATACCTTATTGAAAAAGCATGACTATAAAAAACTTGGAACTTGTGGTTAACACTGCTTATTTTGTAGGATGATGCTAATAATATGGTGCAAAATGAAGCTGGTACTCCAAGATCTTCAAGATCTGTCACAGAGATTGAAGATCAAGTTTATACCAAGTTAAAGGATAAAGCAACTAAAGTGACCAGTTTTGGAATGGGAGTAACTTCGGATGATGTAAATGAAGTGTAGGTTGACGTTAGAAATGCATTGTCCTTTGGTGAGAAGATCTAGGAGTAGATATAAGATATGAGAAGCCAGTATGAATTTGAAGCTAGCTGAAATGCAAAGTCAGTATGAAGCAAAGATATTAATAATGGAAGCTCAGCATGCTGCAGCACAAAGTGAACAAGAGTCAAGGCATTCTATATTGTAGGCTCAAGTTGATCACCTAATGAGTGTTATAATGACATCTTCAATGCCTCTCAACCAAGGTCATGGTCACAATCCATATTGAACTACTGACTGTTGGAAGTATTTTTTGCTGAACTTTTGCACATAATAGCTTTTGCGAATGTTACATACGTACATCTAAATGCAGAGACCCGAATATGCAAATCCGGACTCTCTATGTATTGTGTACTAGTCCAGGATCATGCTAGTGCACACAGTTGTAACATAGATGAAATATTACTGTTGTGGTTACAGACCAAACAGAGAGAGAGATGGCAGTGGAGAGTGAGGGAGATGAGTAATGGCTTGGGTCTTCCCCATGGCCAGTATTCTATATATATACATGGGGAGTGCTTTTACAATTATACCCTTACATTTGATCATCCTTTCAGGGGCATTTATGTCATTACACATGGCCTATTCTGGGCCTTACAACCTCTTACCAGGCCTGCTGGGTTTAGGTGGGGGCCACCCCTACAACAGGAGCCTCTCATGGAGAAGGGCTTCACAGGGCCGAAGCCATGTTGCCGAGTCCTTTGGCCCCCTCCGTCCCTGCGACCTGAGAACTTTTCCGAACTTGACCAGGGGCTGAGGCCGTAGTCGAAGTAGACGCGCACGCGATCCGTCCCCTGCCACCTAGTCGAAGTAGACGCGCGCGCTCCGTCCCCTACCCTTCGAACGGGTGGCAGCGGAGCTGGCGCCTAGCCGGCGAGACGCGCGCGCCCGTCCCTACCCTTGAGCGGGTGGCGGCGAGCCGGCGCCTAGCCGGGCGACGCGCGCGCTCCGCCCTCGCCCTTCGAGCGGGTGGCGGCGGAGCCGGCGCCTGCCGGGTAGACGCGCGCGCTCCGTCCCCTGCCCTTCCAACGGGTGGCAGCGGAGCTGGCGCCTAGCCGAAGTAGACGCGCGCGCTCCGTCCCCTACCCTTGAATGGGTGGCAGCGGAGCTGGCACCTAGCTTGAACTTCTTGGCTTCGGGGTCCGTGTTGGGGGCGGAGGCCAGAATCGTGGTCGACGCAGTGGTGAAGGTGGGTGCCGCGCCGCTGGCTTTCCCGCGTTTTGCAGGTGCCCTGACCTTGCGGCTTGATAGTGCGTTTTAAATGACGGCTGGAATCATGCCGACGCCTGGCCTGTCAGAGGGCAGGCTGTCGCGTTATGCAGTGTGCTTTCGCGTGGGTGGGGCACGCGGCGGCTTGCAACTGGCGCGTCGTGGGATGTGAGCGGTTGCGTGCTCGTGGCTGTTCGCTGCTTCCCCAGGCAAGCGGGACGCGTGTCAAGCGCGTGCTGGGGTTGTGCGCTGCATGGCCACCTACCAGGCGCGCCCCTCTAGGTACCGACGGTTCTTTTTTTCAGGTAGTGCGTTGCCGAACCGCTGGGGTTCTGACCTAACTGCGCTTCCTGGCCATGGGGGAGGCAAGCGGGCTTTATAAGGTGCCCTCACCGCGATGGGGGCACTTTGTCCCGCCTGCCGGTTAGTTTTGATTTATGCCGTGCCGGTAGTAGTGCGACTTCTTGCCTTGGTTTCTTTTGCCCTTCCTTCAGAAGACAATGGCCAGCCATGGCGACGCGTCTCGCCCTCCTAGCGGCGGCTCCTCTCGTAGCTGGGACAAACTGTCCTTCCCTTCTGGGGATTACAAGCTGGTGCTGCGGGGGCGCTCGCGTGCCGACCGGCGATGGGACGCCATGGAATACTCGGGGGCCGCTGTTCGCCACCCTGTACGACGCCTGCTGCCGTCCCAAGAAGGTTGGAGATGGAGCCATCTCCAATTTTGGCAGCGTGGACTTCGTGCTGCGATCGTCTTGCACGACGCTGTTTCCTGCGCCGGCCGCCTCGGGGAAGTGGGAGTCCAACTGGACGCGGTGGTGGTTTTATTACCACGTGACCGGTCCAAGTGGCCTGCTATGCTGAGGCGGGCCCATCTCGTTCAATACCTCGCCAGGCGTGGAGCCAGAGGCTGATGACGCGCAGAGACTCTGGAGGCTTACCGGCGTCGCCCGTCGGCTAAGTATGCGCGACCTGGCCGAAGAGTTCACGATGTACGGGGTGGCGCCACTGTCCTCCCGGTGGAAATACCCGGGCCGTGGCAATGACCGAGCGGACGGGGTCTGCCCGCCAGTGTCCTGCCTGCTTCCGCCCTCCACCCCTTGTAAGTTGTTTAGAGTGTAGCAGGTGCCTCTTGACGTATCCGCGCTTGTTCCCATGTGATCGCCCCTGCTGTCTCTTGTGCAGTGTCTCGGCTAGAAGACGCGGAGCGCGCAACGGAGGTGTTCCTCGGCTCATACACACTTGAGGAGCACAAGCTACGCGAGACCGCGACCCAAACGGCGAAACAAGGGCGGGTGAACCGCACATGCGAGGTTTTGGGTATTGCCATGCCGGAATGCCCGATACCAGCGGAGGCTCCCGCGGGGACTTCGGGTCATCCTGGCGGTGGCGGCCGTGCCGACGCCTCATCTTCACGGCGCCGGGCTCGCTCCGAGGCTGCCATACTCAGCCTGCCAGTCACTTCGGCAGCTGGCGCCGCTGGGGCAGGATGCTCGACCGGTGACGTGCCCAGCCGGATCAGTTCGGCGGGGCGCGCCGCCTCGATTCCCCCAGCCGCACTATCCGGAGATGCTGCTGAGCGTACGGGCACGGCCTTCAGTAGGCCGGAGCCCGCCAACCCGAAAAAGAACGTTACTCCTGACGAGAGGGCCGCAGCCGATGGTGCCGTTACTACCGGGGACACGTCCGGCGCGGCGGAGACCGAAGGTGGAGTAGGAGCTGCGGCCGCTAACGTCACGGAGGAATCGCCCTCGGTTCCTCAGTCGAAACGTCCTCGGATGCAGTCTCCCCGCCTTCGAAGGGTCGCTACAACGTTGCAGGCCCCATGCTTGAAATTGTGGCGCCTGATGTCGCTGAGGGGATCGCGCACCCGACCACCGAGGCGCTCACGCCCCGATCGGTGGCCGCACAGACACCACCTCCTACTGCGGTGAGGGGTGCAGAAGGTAAGCGTGGCTCCCTCTCTCCGATCTGCTCGCTCATTCCGTCCGCATCAGGCGAGACGAGGTCTCCCGGGCGTGGTGAAGGATCGAGCAACGAGGGAGTGCGCGAAGTCCAAAACCTTGTGCAGGGTGTCACGCCGGTATCTGCCGCTGTCGAAGCGGCCGACGCCTCCCCAGCCCTTGACGCGGTGGGGTCCGAACCCGTCTTGTCCGACTACCTCCCGCGTCTGGAGATAGTCCGTGCTCTCACCATGGCCGCAGAACGCGCCAGCGGCGGCCTTGACCGGTGGATACTGTCATCATGCGAGGGAGACCACTTAGCGCTGGCGCTGCGGGCCTCGGAAATAAGGGTGAGTACGTGTGACGCTTGTTTTGTATGGTGCTACCGGGCGCCTGGTGACTCTCAGGCTGCTTTCAGACGCTTGTCATCAGCGACGCGCTAGACGAGGCCCGTACCCGGGAGCGGAAGGCCCTAGAAGCCAGGCTTTGTGAGGCGGATGACGCCCACGCGACAAAGGACTAGGAGCTCCGCGCGCTGGGGGGTGCCTTGTCATCCATACAAGTCGAGGCCGAGGAGGCGAAACGCGCCGCTGCGGAGGAACGCGCCTCCTTTTTGCGGCAGATTGCCGCCTTGGAGGAGGAGAAGACCCGGCTGGCCGAGACTCTCGCGGGGAAGACCCGCGCCTTGGATGATGCGTCCACGTCAGCCTGGGGGGCAATGGAGTCTCTGAACCGGGCCCTCCGTGATCTGTGCGTTGACGTGCCCGACGCCACCCACGGGCCGGAGGACCTGATGGAGATGCTTGGGCTGATTGAGGAGGGGGCGGGCGTCGCGCTTCGCAGCGCCAAGACCTTCGGGGAGCACTGCGGCTATCTTGGCGCGTGCCTTGCCCTCGGCATGCCTCACACCTGTGATTGAAGGCATATGCAGGAGCTGGCAAACCCTCACCTGGATCTTCCTGGCCGGCCGGAGGTGCTGCCGGACGCTATTCGGTCCATCGAGCCTAGCCTCCGGAACTTCCACCGGCGGATTTGGAGTCGCGTCGGGGAGGATGCGGCGAGGGTTGCAGTACAGCAAACTGTAGGACCGAAATGGCGACAGAGGGGGGGGGGTGAATGTCGACTTTTAAAATCGCCCCCAAGAATATTTGCAAAAATCTCTACTCTCCGATGGCTATAAAAGCTATGAACGAGAAGAGATCATTGCTCACTCAAGCTGAAAACCAAACTGACAGGAGACTGAAATGGATCAAGAGAAAGAGACTGCAAAAACTGGCCACGGCAAGAAATCAACTGGAATTGCTACCACGGCAAAGAAAGCAGGCTACCACGGTTGCCACGGCAAGGTTTTTCGCTGCTTTTGCTGCCACGGCGAACAGCAGAGAACATAAAATATTGCTACGGCAGACACGGCAAGAAACAGCAGTGAAAAGCTACCACGGCAAGGAAAGCGGGCTGCCACGGCAAAGAAATCGCAAATATTCCTACCAGCTGAGAGCAAACACTAGAACCAAATCAAACCAAAAGAGTTCTTGCTGTCCAGAGACAAGAAATCAGCACTTAGAGACAACGAGCTGGCCGAAAAGAACTAGAGGGCTGCTAGCCAAACATAAAAGAAGAAAGAAGCAATCACCTAAAAGAGGAGCTGCCAAAACTGATAACAGTGGGCTGTTTTTACTCGCCACACGCAGCAGTAACTTCAATGAAAAGATAGCAGCCGAACACTTCTATTTGCTCCCCAATGATTAGGCAAAAGAGACAAGCTGCAGAGCACAGCTAGCTGAAAGCAAAAGGAGTCTCTACTGCAGAAAACTGCAAGCAAAAGAAAGAGAAAAAGCTGCACCCAAGAACCAACTCGACAGCACAAAAAGAATATTGCTTGCCACGGCAAGAATTGGCAGGAAAACAACTTGCGACGACAAGGAATGGCAAGGAATGATTACTGCAGTTCTTGACAAGGATTGAAACTTGCTAGCAGAAAAAGCCTATGAGCTGTAAATAGAGAAATAAACAAGAGACTCTTGACAGGGGACCAAAAACCACCAGAAATCAATACAAGAGACAACAAGAAGCCCAAGAACAGCTCAAGCACACAACAAGAACCAAACAAAGTGCTCAAACATAAGATATCATAAACACGATACAGAGACATACATGCTTGATATGAAGTGTTTACATCTCAATCCATCCTCTCCCTCTCAATCCTCAAGAACACCAAGAGCTACACATGCTTCTTGGGAGGAACACACACATACACACATGGAGAGACCCAAATGAAACCCTAACTTTTACACTCACTCTCTCAAAAATTCAGCACAACCTCTCCCTCTCCTTTTATAACCTCCCTTAATGGGTTTACACATGCTTTACCCATTAGGACACCAACTACTTGATGCTTTATCCAAACCCGCTTCCTTTAGTGCAGCTTTGCGTTTTTACCGAAACACCCCTCGCGCACCTTCCAGGAAGCTTCCTCCTTCCATAGCCTTCGGCTAACGGGTTTCCAACCCGTTACGCCTGCCAACTCCGAACGGAACTGTCTCCCGCCTGTGCAGTCTTGCGAAATTCCCGATTCGCCCCTCCTGCACCTTCCGGGAAGCTTCCGCATTCCTTGTCATCCACGACTCGCAACCACATCGCATCTCCGCCGTCTTCGACACATCCGACTGTTCTGACCTCGACACCGCCTGTGTCTAGTCCAGTCACCTCGTGTCTCACCACGACTCTGCCACGACATCCTGCAGTCACACAGACAAGAACACGTAAAATAGCACCGCTCGACACATGAAAGCGTAAATAGCATTAATGAAACCACATTAAGCCCAAACCTATCAAATCAACGGAATATGCATCCTAATCACTATGACCAGGTTTGACCAAGTCCGACCGAGCCCGTTGCACCGCGCAACAACATGGTCCGAACCACCCAAACCAAACTCGACTATCCTAAACCGATGTCAATTACTCATCATTCACACGGGACGACCTCCACATGGTCCCTCAATCTCCCCCTTGATGAGTATATTGACAAACCCAGAAAAACATGAAATTGAGTTTGATTTGAAGAGTCCAACATGGTCCAAAGAAAGAAAATGAGGCTAATAACCATGTCGACAGAAGTAACACTAGAGCAA
Organism: Dendrocalamus sinicus; assembly: GCA_036346575.1. Lineage (NCBI taxonomy): Eukaryota > Viridiplantae > Streptophyta > Magnoliopsida > Poales > Poaceae > Dendrocalamus > Dendrocalamus sinicus. The sequence goes on along the minus strand of CM070662.1, from coordinate 18,267,774 downwards.
CAACTGAAAGAGCAAATTGTTCTCCAAAGCTCTAAACTGATCCCAAGCTAAAATGATCCCAACTAGCTTTTTCTTCTCTATTCTCCCCCTTTTGGCAATAAACACATCAAGAATGCAAAGGAGAGAATATGACATGTTAATAGATGAAAATGGCTGAAGTTTGTTTATTCTAAGCATTTAGAGCCATGAGAATTATCCATAATGACCATAAGGAATTACACCAAGCCATAACTCAATAAAAGGCTATCTAGATCATGACAAGATACGTATATCCTAGCTAGAGCACATAGATGATGATCTGAAATGTAATGCATTTTATGAGCATGTTAAGTCATCAATAAGCAAAGTCTAACTTGAGATATCCAAGGATGATGCAGGCCATGTCAATAAGCTAAGCGGAACAAGGAAGCTAATATTGAGTCCAAATAGAGTGCTATAAGCTCAAGATTGAAACATTGGTTAAGTACATGGTTCTTTTTGTAGCTTAAGCAAATTGAACACATAAAACATTGTCTTTTTAAAGCTCATGGTCGTTTCCAGCCCAATTTTTTTCATGTGCTAGATCTCAAGCCTTATGCGACTACTCCAAGCGAGAAGCTTAAGAAGATAGTCTAGGTCATCCAAAACTCCCCCTGTGTTCATGCCTAGTGCAATGGCAAGCCGTCTCATGAGAAAGAATTGGTGAAATCAGTTTTTTCGCACAAAAGAGATTATTTTGCTTTTTAAACATGTTGTACTAATGCATCATCAAGAACTAATATAGCTTAAACTAAGGCTCAATAGAGATCCAACGCTCAACTTAGCCTACTTGACATGGCATGGATCATAAAAGGATCGCTCAAGAGAGACTAGACTCAAATGCTAGCATGACAAGTTTTAATTCAAGTTGAGCAATTTTAAGTAACTTATCATGGCAAAAGCTAGTCTACACATATGAAGTCATGATAAATCTAGCATATAAGCACAAGTCATGGCAAGGTGTAAAGCATTGTAAACAAGTCATAACAGGATAATAATCAAGGCTCCATATAGTTATATCACAATGCGAAATGCTAAAGATGCAAGAAAATCCAGCTCCCCCTCAACATGTGATGCAACTTTTAGTTCAAGTTGAGTTAAGTCAATATTGAGCTCCTAGAAGCTCCCAAATGAACTCCCCTTGAACCAAAGTAAGAAGATCGAGAAGCTGGCAAAGAAAACAGCAAATAGGCAGTCCTTAAAGCATAGATAAGATATAGAGACAACTATGACTCAGACTGACTCTCATCTACCCCATATGACTCCAGGACTATTAGCTGACCGTAAAACACACACTAGAGAGCAAACACGTACCATGTCTACCCGAGGGTGGCCCGACCCTCGCTAGAACCTACAAGAAGTGAGTGAGCTCAATCTAGTGAGATAAGAAGCAGCTAATCAGAGGCATCCTGGAAGCACAAGATAAGAGTAAGAAGTCTATGCAACTAGACAAGAGAAGCACTCTAACCTATGCTAGAAGGACTAAGCCCGATGCACCCCGAGTACAAAGCAACAGAAATGAGACAGGAGCATAATCAATATAGTAAAGCAGTAAAGCCCAAAACTCCCCTCACTACACCCATAAGGACAAACCACCCCAAGCTCTCCCATGAGTGAAAACCTCGAACTATCCAATGGCTTGGTAAAGATGTCACCAACCGGTGGTCACTCTCCTGGCCGGAGCACTATATCGCCCTTCTCTACATGGTCTCTAAGGAAGTGAAAGCGAATATCAATATGCTTGGTCCGAGAATGCTGCACTGGGTTCTTAGCAATGTTAATCGAGAAGTGTTATCACAAAAGAGTGGAACACTGTCTATAACTAACCCAAAGTCCCGCAGGGTCAAAGCCATCCAGTAGTACTGATCGCAGCAGAATGGTCGCAGCAACATACTCGGCCTCTACGGTGGGTGTGCAACACCGGATCGCTTCTAGAAGACCAAGAGACGAGAGAAGTGCCAATGAATTGGCAAGTGCTGAAGTGCTCTTCCTATCTATCCTACAACCAGCAAAGTCTGCGTCCGAGAAGGCTCTCAAGGAAAGACAGGATGAGGAAGAGTACCGAGATACCATAGTCAATGGTAGCTCGGAGGTACCGAAGATGCGCTTCACCGCTTTGGCGGTGAGATACGCGAGAGAGGCTGAAAGCGAGCACACGGACACACGAGAAGTGTATGTCGGTCTCGAGGCGATGAGGTAAAGAAGGGAGCCGATCATACTTCGAACTCTTTCGATCAAGCGGCTCGCCGTCCTCATCTCAGGTTAAGATAGGTCAGAGAAGCCATGAGAGTCGACACAAAGCTTACCATCACTCATGTCGAGCGCCTCGGGAGGTCACGAGTGTACTTTCACGATGAAGAAATGTACCTCCCGAGTGCGCTTGATTTGGAAGCCAAGGAAGAAGGTCAACTCGCCCATCATACTCATCTCAAACTTGGTGCTCATAACATCCGAGAACTATGAAACCAGAGTATGGGAAGAGCCGCCAAAGATGATATCATCGACATAGATCTGGACGAGCAGAAGGTCATTGCCAGGTCTACGGATAAACAAGGTCTTATCTACTTTACCCATTTCAAAGCCATGACTCAACAAGTAGGACTTAAGCCTCTCATACCAAGCTCTGGGGGCCTGCTTAAGTCCATACAATGCTTTGGAAAGCTTGAAGACATGGTTTGAGTATTTGGGGTTTTCGAAACCTGGAGGCTGTCTGACGTAGACTTCTTCCTCAATGACTCCGTTAAGGAAGGCACTCTTGACGTCCATCTGGTAAAGCTTGAAACCCTTAGAAGCTGCAAAGGCAAGCAGGATTCTAATGGCCTCAAGACGAGCTACAGGGGCAAAGGTCTCCTCGAAATCTAGACCCTCAACCTGGGAGAACCCCTGAGCTACCAGTCTAGCCTTGTTCTGAATAACCACTCCATCCTCGCTCTGCTTGTTCTTGAACACCCACTTAGTCCCAATAATATTGTGACCACGCGGGGTTTGACAAGCGACCAGACCTTGTTTCTTTCGAAATTCTCTAACTCCTCATGCATGACATTGACCCAAGACTCATCGGAAAGAGCATGAGAAACATCATTGGGCTCAAAGGAGGCAATGAAAGCAGAATGGAGATATAATTGAGATAAGCCAGATTTTGAGCGGGTAACACGCTCGAACAAGTCTCCAATAATCTGCTCGGAAGGATGAGCTTTCTGAATGTGTCTAGGAGGTCCTGGATGAGATGAAGAAGTGGCCTCTACCTCATGAGTAGAAGAGGTAGGAACAGAGCCACTAGCTCCAGAAGACGCAGAAGGCAAGGGCTGATCGCCTCGGGGTGTAGTGGAAGACGACACCTCAAGGGGTGGATGAGGGACTGGATCAGGTAGACAACCCTCATCTTCATCATCCTCATCATCCATGAAGATGGGCTCGGACTGCTCTAAAGAACCTGAGATATCGGGCCTAGTCCCCGGACTGGCCTCATCGAAGGTCACCTCACAGGTCTCTACCAATTTACTAGACTCGCAGTTCCAAACCCTATAAGCCCGCGAAGAAGTCGAGTAGCCTAGAAAGATTCCATCACAAGAACGTGACTCGAACTTGTCTAGGTTCCCGGACTTCAAAATAAAGCACTTGCAACCAAGCACGCGAAAGTGAGAGACGATGGGCTTTCGCCCATATCTCAACTCATAAGAAGTGCGGTGCAAGTGTGCCCGAAGAAAAACTCGATTTGAGACATGGCACGCAGTAGCTATAGTCTCAGCCCAAAACTTCCGCGGTGTAGAGCACTCATCAAGCATCGTCCTGGCCATCTCGACCAAGGTACGGTTCTTCCTCTCTACAACGCCATTTTATTGTGGGACGTGCGGAGAAGAGAATCGGTGCTCTACACTGCCTCACCACAGAAACTCTCGAAGTAGGAATTCTTGAACTCCGTGCCATTGTCACTGCGGATCGCTCGCAAGGCACCCGGAAGCAGAAAGCCTACCGAAAAGACCTCGGAAATGTGAAAATGTCTCATCCTTCGAGGCTAAGAAAAACACCCAAGAGAACCTCGAATAGTCATCGACCACGACGAGAACGTACCACTTCCCTCCAGCTGACTGCACTCGAGCTGGCCCAACAGTGTCCATGTGGAGCAACTGTCCCGGTGCATCGGTCATTGTAATTGTGACCGGAGGATGAGAAGCGGCAACCATCTTGCCATGCTGGCATGGAGCGCAAACAAGATCTTTGACCATCTTGAGTTTCGGCAGACCACAAATGAGATCGTGGACGCTAACTCGGGTCAAATGGTCAAATCCAATATGACCAAGTCTCCTATGCCAGAAAGAGAGGTCGCGGGACTCAGAAGCAACTAAACACCTGAGAGGATCACCAGAAGACTCAGAAAAATCAGCATGAAAGATCCTCCCAAAACGAGAAATCCTGCAAACCAGACTACCCGAAGAATCAAGAATTTTGCAATTGTTTTTCTTTAAACTCACCTCGAAACCGTCATCGGTAAGCTGAGAAACGGAAAGCAAATTGTACTGCAGCTTACTAACCAAGGCAACATCCTTAAGAATAAAAGAAGCATTAACATGCACAGTACCTTTGGCGATGACGCACCTGCACGGCGTCTCCGAAGGTGATCATCTCATCACCTGGAGCGCGGGCTAGGGAGGAGAACCAACGGGAGTCTCCGGTCATATGACGAGAACAACCGGAGTCTACAAGCCAAACCTTCTCCTTCCCTACCCGGCGAACCTGAGTCAAGCAGAGAGTAAAGGCTCAGTAATGGGGTAAATCAAGAGTGATTTTGGCACCCAATACTGAGTAACACGTGGAGCAGATGAAGTAGTCAAGCACGACTGACCTCTATCTACCCTACGCTCTCGTGACTCAAAGAAGCGTATGTCCGTGAGCGGACACGAAGGCGTGCGGTCCCGATCGCACTCGGAGAGCAAGTCGAAACACCGGCAACACGCTGATCACGCCGCGGGTAGCTATCTCGACGGGGAAACCGAGATCTACCCTCAGGACGGCGGAAGACACGACCAGAGGCAGCATGAGGACGGAAAACAGAAAACTCAGAAAAGCCAAGTCCTCTATGCTGCCCAAACTCCGCAACAGGAGCAAACCTAGACCTAGTGTTGGTCTTAGGTGCACTCAGGATCTAGGGCTGACCCTGAATACCCCTAAGAGACTCAACACGGTCTCTTCGCGCAATCCTGGCGCGCCTGAAGCATCTCTCGATCGAGTGCCCATCCTTCTGACAGAAGGTGCAGTGGTACTTCACCTTCTGAGAGGTGGAAGTAGCACGAAGAGGCTTCGCCTTCTGAGAGGCCGAAGCAACAGGTGGAATCACCTTGCTGTCAGAGATCCCTTGGACAAAGCCCGCTGATTTGAATTTAACCTCATTAGATCTGGGCTCAACCTCGATCACACCTCCTACGATGGGTCGGAGAATAGCAGGTGGATGCTTCCTCATATCCTCATAGAAATCATATCCTAGACCTTGATTGAACTTGCAAATCTTGGATTGGTCTAGAATAAGATTAAGCTTCTTCTTGCCGTCTACAAATCTCTCGAAAGTGTTCATAAGATACTGACACTCCCGGAAGAGAGAGGTGCAAGAAGAGCAGGGGGAAGAAGAGACAGCAGAAGGTAAGGGAGCAGATGAAGAACCAACAACAGAGGGAAGAATGGCTTGTGCACACACAGCCGACTCTGAAGGGACAGTCCTACTGCTAGCCAGTTGGTTCACGTCGCTAAGCGTCTCAACCTTGCCCTGGGGCTTCCCCCTTCTCCTCAATCACATTACAAGCACAAGGTGGCTTCTCTAGAAGGTCCTTAGTTAGCTTCACACATTTCTCATCCAATGCAATCAAGTCGGATTTTAGTTTGTTACAATTAATGCATGGTGAGCTAACAGGGTCCTTAGAAGCATACTAAGCTAACTTCCTATCATGATCAATCTTATCTTGAAACTGTTTGGAGACAGCTTCAAGTTCAGCAGTTAACTTAGGACAGTTCAAGCAGGAATTAATCGGCTCAAGAAGAGAGGCTTGTAGTTCAGCAATTTTATGATCTGCCCGTTTTAGGTTCATCTTCAAGTTATTGCAATTTTCACAAGATTCGGGCAGATCAAGGAGCATGGTATAAGGTCCTCTAGCAGCAATGTCCTTATCCTCACATGAGGTGGGAGGAGTAGTCTCATCAATAGTAAGAAGAGTAATAGCCATCCTACTCAACTCTAATTCGGCAAGCAGACTAACATTCTCCACCTTAACAATATCAAGCTTGGAGGACAAACTATCATGCGAGGTCCTTAATTTCTCCATGTCACCCAGCAAAGCAGAGTATGTATCACAATCATCACGGGAGGGAGCAGATATAAGTGAAGTAAGCTCCCGTGATAATCTATCTACTTCCTTCTCTAACTCGGTACACCTAGCCCTAGCTCTAGCATGAAAACCACCTAGCTTAAGAAAAGCATGATTGAGCTGGTCGTAGGTGGGGCATACCTCGTCCGAGTACAGCTCGCTGTCGCTCAGTTCGCCCTCGAGGGCCATGAAGCACATGCCGGAGAAGTCGTCGCCGCTCTTGGGGTCTTGGTCACCCGTCCCGTCGTCGTCGCTCCATCCCTCCACCTCGCTGAGGTCGAGGTCGTCGAAGGCGGTGAGGACGCGGTGGAAGAGCTTCTTGGCCTTCCGGAAGTCGCGGAACTTCTTCTTGCCTTGAGCAGGTGCTGAGGGCTTCGTGTTGCGGTTCTTATCGGTGTAGTCGTTCTTGCCCGAACCGTCGTAGTCACCTTTGCCCTTCCCAAGCTTGGGGCAGTTTGCTCGGATGTGGTTGGGGCCACCACACTCGAAGCAAATCACGGGTCCTCTCTTTCTGTCCCTCCTCCCTTTGTAAGCGTGGGAGAATCTTCGAGCAAGGAGGGCAAGCTGCTCATCCGCAAGTGCTCTAGCGATCATCGCTTATGTCACAGAGAGCGACAAGGAGAATCCGCAAGAAGACTCGTAAGGAGACCGTGGCTGAATCGATCGGTGACCAAAGCCATCGATCGTGACTTCGACCTCACGAGACAACGTCAATCTCGTGAGTCTTGAGGCGCGAGTACAGCCGCGTCAAGAGTCAATGTCGAGAGTCTGTCGTATCTTTGATGGTGGTCACTTTCATCTCCCACACACGCAGTCGAGTCTTTGCGAGCATATGACGGCGTTATCCGAGTCGGGGTATGTGAGACCGACCGCTCGGAGGTTGCTCAAGATTTTGTGAAATCGTGAAAAGCACTCGTCCAGGGACTCACCAGCAAGCATATCGAATTTGTTGTATTCGCGCTTGAACTGGTCCTGCCGAACCGTCTTAATCTGGGTGGTGCCCTCATGGTATGCGTCGAGGGTCACCCAGATATCGTAGGCGGACGACAGGTGAGAGATGCGATCGAATTCGCTTCTGCTCAAGCCCTGGATAATGATGTTCCTTGCCTTCGCATTTGCCTCAACATCGGGCATGTTTGCCACGTTGATGTTCTCATCGGCAGGAACAACAAATCGTACCTTGACCTTCCGCCAAATGGCATACCCTGGGCCTGAATGTATGTCTCCATTCGGCTCTTCGGAAGGGTAATGTCGATGCCATCGAAACGGCGGCTTGGTCGAGTACTTGTCCGTCGCCATGGCTCTTGAGACCGGTTAAGATCTATTGATTAGAGCTAACCGGCTCTGATACCAATTGTAGGACCGAAATGGTGACAGAGGGGGGGGGGTGAATGTCGACTTTTAAAATCGCCCCCAAGAATATTCGCAAAAATCTCTACTCTCCGATGGCTATAAAAACTATGAACGAGAAGAGATCATTGCTCACTCAAGCTGAAAACCAAACTGACAGGAGACTGAAATGGATCAAGAGAAAGAGACTGCGAAAACTGGCCACGGCAAGAAATCAACTGGAATTGCTACCACGGCAAAGAAAGCAGGCTACCACGGTTGCCACGGCAAGGTTTTTCGCTGCTTTTGCTGCCACGGCGAACAGCAGAGAACATAAAATATTGCTACGGCAGACACGGCAAGAAACAGCAGTGAAAAGCTACCACGGCAAGGAAAGCGGGCTGCCACGGCTGCCACGGCAAAGAAATCGCAAATATTCCTACCAGCCGAGAGCAAACACTAGAACCAAATCAAACCAAAAGAGTTCTTGCTGTCCAGAGACAAGAAATCAGCACTTAGAGACAACGAGCTGGCCGAAAAGAACTAGAGGGCTGCTAGCCAAACATAAAAGAAGAAAGAAGCAATCACCTAAAAGAGGAGCTGCCAAAATTGATAACAGTGGGCTGTTTTTACTCGCCACACGCAGCAGTAACTTCAATGAAAAGATAGCAGCCGAACACTTCTATTTGCTCCCCAATGATTAGGCAAAAGAGACAAGCTGCAGAGCACAGCTAGCTGAAAGCAAAAGGAGTCTCCGCGATCCAGCCTTGATTTCTTCAGGCGTCACCGCCTGATCACCAAAAAGAAGCTTGAAGGGCGTGAACCCTGTCGGGCGTGTTACCGTTGTGCGAAGGGACCAGAGGACGCTGTGAAGCTCACTCGGCCACCTGCCCTTCGGCAGCCCGACTAGGCGTTTTTGGACGGCGATAGAGATGACACCGTTCACCCTTTCGACTGCTCCGTTGGACTGGGGGTGCCCAACCGAGGCGAACCGAATCGTGATGCCCATGTCGCCACAGAACTCCTTGAATGGGGCGGCATCAAACTGCAGGCCATTGTCGACGGTGAGTTCCCTGGGCACGCCGAAGCGACATATGATGTTCTGCCAGAGGAAGCGCTGCATGGCCGCCGAGGTTATCTTGGCTTGGGCTACCACCTCCGGCCACCTGGAAAAGTATTCCAGCGCGACTACCATGAACCGCAGGTCCCCTAGGGCTCAGGGGAGCGGTCCCACTATGTCGACACCCCAGCGTGCCAACGACCACACCGGGGGAATAGGATTGAGGTTCGTCGGGGGCCTGCGGATGATGCGCCCCATCCACTGGCACCCCTGGCACCGACGCACGAGGTCCCGGTGTCGATGATGGCGATCGGCGATAAAAGCCTTGCCTGAACGCCTTGACAACCAATGACCTCGGCGCGAGGTGAGACCCGCATGCTCCCGCGTGGGTCTCCGCGAGGAGCTTCTTCCCTTCTTCGCGGGAGAGGCAGCGCAGGAGCGGTGCGCAGACTCCCTGCTTGTAGAGCGTCCCTTCAAACACCTGGAAGGATCTGGCACGGTGTTGCAGACGCCTGAGCTCGGTGTGGTGCTCTGGCTCGGCGATGCCCTGCAAGAAGTTGAAGATGGGCTCTCACCATCGCCTGTTTGGGCGGCGTGGTGAGCGAGCCGCGTCCCGTTGTCTGCGCGATGGCGCTGCGGCAATGCCGTAAATGCCTCGTCAGGAGGTGGCAGCTGCTGGCTGCCTGCCTTCGCGAGAGCATCGGCCTACTCATTTTCCGCGCGAGGGATGGCTTTGACCGTGATGCCCAAGAAATGCCTTTCCCTTGCTCTTACGGCGGCGAGGTATTTAGCCAGCTCGGGGTCCTTGGCTTGATATGACTTGTCTATGTGGCCGGCCACCAACCGCGAGTCCGTGCGGACGAGCACTCACCGCGCACTAATTGCCTTGAGCTTGGTCAGGCCGAAGAGGAGCGCTTCATACTCCGCTGTGTTGTTGGTGGCCGGAAATGCGAGGCGTGCCGAGTACGATAGGCGCTGCCCCTCGGGTGTGACAATTACCGCGCCTAAGCCCTCGCCCGCGATGCCGTAGGCCCCATCGATGGTGAGGGTCCAGACCGGGTCGTCGTGCTTCTGAGCGGGCTGAACCGGCGGGGTCCATTCTGCGAGGAAATCGGCGAGGACTTGAGATTTGATTGCCGTCCTTGAGGCGTATGTCAGGGAAAACGGGGCGAGCTCGACAGCCCACTTGCCGATGCACCCTGTGGATTCCTTGTTGTGCAGCATTTCCGCCAGCGGGAATGAGGAAGGCACTATGATTGGATTAGCCAAAAAATAATGCCGGAGCTTCCTGGAGGCCATGACCAACGCGTAAGCAAGCTTTTCAAGCTCTGTATATCTCATCTTGGCGCCTTGGAGGGCTTGAGAAGTATACAGCCGTTATCGACGCCTTCCTCTAAGACGAGGCGGCGATCGACCGCTATTCTTGGCGTGGCGAGATAGAGCGGGAGGAGCCTATGGTCTTTGGGGCGACGAGTGGGAGACTCACCAGGTGTTTCTTGAGCGCGTTGAAGGCCTCCGCACAGTCACCATCCCAGCGCAATCTGTCGCACCCGCGGAGTGTCTTAAAAAATGGTAAACCTCGCTCCGCCGCCCTGGATAGGAAGCGGCTCAAGGCTGCCATGCGGCTCGCCAACCTCTGGACTTCCCTCGTTGTCTTGGGCGGCTCCATACCCAAGATAGCGTCGACCTTATCAGGGTTCGCCTGGATGCCCCGCCCGGACACGAGGAATCCCAGAAGTTTGCCCGCCTGCACGCCGAAGACGCACTTGTCGGGGTTGAGCTTGATGCCGACTTTCCTGAGATTGTTGAAGGTCTCTTGAAGGTCCCGGCCATGCAAAGAGAGTTGCCGGGTTTTGACTACACGTCATCGACGTAGGCCACGACGTTCCTCCCGAGCTGGGCGGCCAGGGCAATGGCGATGAGGTGGGTAAAGGTGGCGCCCGCGTTCTTTAAGCCAAAGGGCATCCTGATGAAACAGAAGGTGCCGATTGGTGTGATGAAGCTAGTCATGCTCTCGTCGTCTTCCGCCATGTATACCTGATGGTAGCCGGAGTAGGCATCTAAGAAACTCATTAGCTCGCACCCCGCGGTAGCATCGACCAATTGATCGATGCGCGGCAAAGGGTAATTGTCCTTCGGGCACGCCTTGTTGAGCGCCGTAAAATCGATGCACATACGCCAGGCCCCACTAGCCTTCTTGACCAATACTGGGTTGGCAAGCCACTCTGGGTGGTGGACCTCGCGGATGACTCCGGCGCGAAGAAGCTTTGCCACCTCCACCTTGGCCGCCTGCTGCCGATCCATGGACATGCGACGAAGCTTTTGCTTGATCGGCTTGGCGTCGGGGCGGACCGCCAAGCGGTGCTCGATTATGGCGCGGTCCACGCCCTTGATATCTTCCGGCGACCATGCAAAGACGTCGGTGTTGTTTCGAAGCACCTGGAGTAAATCTTGCTCGACCTGCAGAGCCCTCACCAATAGACACAAGCGCCCCTCGCTGAGCGGCACCCTTTTGACTCCGCCCTCGGGCCGAGGCTTAGGCGTCCATCCCGGGGTGGAAGGCGCGTCGCCAAGCACGTCCGGTAGGGCGTGCACCGGGCGCTGCAGATCCTGGCTACCGACCTCGATGCGCCTGGCAAGGCCTTGGTCGCCGAAGACGGTGATGACACCCTCCGGACCCGGGAGCTTCATACATAAGAAGGCGTGGTGTGGGACCGCCTCGAAGGAGTTGATGGCGGGCCGTCCCAATATGATGTTGTAGGGGTGTGCGATGTCCACAACGTCGAAGACGACATGCTGGGTTCGGACGTTACTCTCCTGGTGGAGCATGATGGGGAGGGATACCTGCCCTATGGCCTGCAGCGGCTGACCTCCGATGCCCTGAAGCGGGGCTCCTGCCTGCTCCAGGCGACTGCGGTGGGTTCCCATACGGTGTAGGGCCCCTGTGAACAGGATGTTCGCAGAGCTCCCCTCGTCGACAAGGACGCGCCTGACGTCGCAACCCGCGATGTGGGCCCGGATGACCAAAGGATCTTGATGAGGGAACTCCACGCCCCTAGCGTCATTCACGCGTGAAGGTGATCTTTGCGGGCGGCAGCCACGATGCGGCTGCTCGCGAGGCCCCCGATAAGGAGCCTCGGTGATGAGCGTTGATGGCGCGGCGCGTCGTCCTCCACGGCTGAAGCTTGCGAGGGCTGCCTCGGATGCGCTCCTGGACCTCGGTAGGGAGACGAAGGGGCGAGTCCCGAGGTGCGGCCATCGCCCGTTGCAACTCCACGACCGTGGTGCACGTCTTCGTGTAGTGATTACCATAACCGTGCACCTCGCACCATTTGCCGTAATAGAGTTGCTCTTGCTCCGCCCGGGGTCGCTCATCGCGGTCGAGTTCGCCTTCGCGTCCTCGAAGGGCATTCTCGATGACGAAGGTATGGTGAGCCTTTTGCGGTCTGCGCTGGTGACGTCGGGGCTTGCGTCTGCTCTTTGGAGAGCCTTCCGGCCCCCCAGTGCTGTTGCTCCCAGGGGGGTCCTTCCGTGGCTGTCGACTGCGGGCCTGCCTCGAGGGGTCGTCGCCCACCCCCCTCGTCGTCTGTCGAGCGCGTCGCTTGAGCAAGATCGAGGGTGGAAGCGTTGCGTCTCCGCGCGTCTTCCTCTGCCCGCGCATACCCCTCCATCTTGTCGAAGAGCTCGGCGACCGTCTTGATAGGCGTACGTGCGTTGTATTCGGCCAAGGAGCCCGGGCGGAGACCCTGTATGGCCGCGCTAATGACGGTTGTCTCATCAACATCCTTGATCTGGCAACGTATCTTCACGAAACGCTTGAAGTAGTCCCGGAGCTTTTCCGAGGGTTTCTGCTTTACGGCGAAGAGCTGGTCTGCGTCGACCCGCTCGACATAATTTCCTTGAAAGTTGTTGTGAAGACGGTCTCGGATCTGCTCCCACGCGTAGATGGAGTTCGACTCTATGGTAAAAAACAAAGAAAGTGCCGCTCCTTGCAGCGCGAGGGGGAGCCCTTTCGCCTTTGTGGTATCATCTCCGCCCGCGGCCTCGATCGCGATTTTGTACACGCGCACGAACTCGCGGGGATCCGTATCACCCTTGTAAGGCTCAATGACACTGGGGAACTTGAAGTCTTGGGCCGCCACTGCTGCGATCTGCCAAAGCGGGACTCGGATCGGCAGCGCGCGCAGCGCTGCGGGCGTGCGTGGGGTCGCGGCTGTCCGTCCTTTCGGCGGGCTCGCTCGTGGTGGCCGGCGCGGCTGCTGGCCGAGCCTCTTGCATGTCACGGACAGCTCGCGAAGGTCCCCTAGCTCCCGAACGCGCCGAGGGTCGCCGATGGTGCGCTTTCTACTACCAGCGCGGGCGGGCGCCGCGCGCCCAGCGGCGGGTCGGCGCGGTACTGATTATCGCGGGTGCCGGTGGCGCGGCGATCGTCGCGGCGCCGATGGCGGGTTGGTCGTCGCGGTGCGGTGGCGGGTCGATCGTCGCGGTGCGATGGCGGGTCGGTCGTCGTGGTGCGGTTGCGGGTCGGTCGTCTCGACGCCGATGGCGGGGTCAGTCGTCGCGGTGCGAGCGTCGACGTCCTCGACTACTGCGACCACGCCGCCACCCGCGCCCGCCGCCGAAGCCCCCGAGCTCACGCGACGCCCCGCCCCAGTCGTCTTCTTTCCCCTTGCCGGCGCCGACGAAGCCTTTTCCGGTGCCATCCTTCTTCGAACTTCAGGCTTACTCCTGTCCTCCCCACGGACGGCGCCAACTGTTGTGGTTACAGACCAAACAGAGAGAGAGATGGTAGTGGAGAGTGAGGGAGATGAGTAATGGCTTGGGTCTTCCCCATGGCCTGTATTCTATATATATACATGGGGAGTGCTTTTACAATTATACCCTTACATTTGATCATCCTTTCAGGGGCATTTATGTCATTACACATGGCCTATTCTGGGCCTTACAACCTCTTACCAGGCCTGCTGGGTTTAGGTGGGGGCCACCCCTACAACAATTACCATAATCACGAATAACTATCAAAGAAGCAAATATTATTAATTAGCAGAGTAGCAACCTTATGGCCAAACTTACAAGTAATAGCCTGAATGGCTTCACAAAAACTAGCAATGAAAAATGAAGATAAAATAGTGTCTATTCAACATGCCCATAGGTAATCGATTGGGAGTGAAGTCCTAATGCGTGAAGTCATCGACTTATAATGTCCATCTGACACACTTCTAAAACCTTTACAATGCTCGATCTCAATCTAGTCTTGCCCGCTAAGGTTTTGCTGATGAGTAGGTTGATCGTCTAGTTGAAAAGGCCCCCTTTTGCACCAATTTGAGACAATGGCTATGACACAACTCATATTCATCTCAATGGTGAAATCAAAGTTGAAACATCACAAATTAATTAACCAGGTCCATCGTATACTAGGCATGTAGTTGCATGGTAAGCCTTATATCAATAGCGCATAAAGTTAAGTCCTTAATCATTACCTAGGTGAGACATCTACATCCTAATATGCCAACAGCACCCACTTTACTACATGATCACTTGTCTAAGTGGAAGCTATTTTGTTTAACCAATACCAATGGCACTACCCATGTCATGGCATACAAATTTTATAACTGTGGAACCACCATGGTTCAATATCCCATTAAGTCAAAATTTATTAATTGATCGATGATATGAGCCCAATGTAGTTATAAGCATGGCTAAGCATGCTAGACATATAACCCAAGTGGATACTAATATTGCATCACTAGATAATTAACCATCTTATGGTGACAACGGAATCATGGCATTCAAATTATCAAAGGAGGAATTGTCAAAATTGATTAATAACTATCAAATAGAAGAGTTTGTAATAAATTAGCAATGCATAATAATTTAAAATAAAACAATAATACTTAGATTTAAAATAATAGGTTCAACATGATCACAGGTAAATAATTGCTTTGGCCTTGCTCAGTTACCACTTCAATTCCTGCTTCTGCTCCTTCAAAGACATTCTCTAATGAGAGAGAAAACAAACGAGACATAAAATAAATCCAAAGAAAATACAAATAAAATCTAAATATAATAAAACAAGAACAAAAAAATAGAGCTCAATTTTAGATAAATTTAGGAAGAAGAATCGGGTCAATCAGAGTTCGTATGAAGGAGAATGTACTCTCGGAAGATGGATTGGCCGGGAAATTCTGGAAAAAGGAAAAAGCTTGCTAGTGTTTACTGTTCTGTGGACCGATTGTATGGACCATGCCTTTGGTTCACAGTGAGCATGGGTCTATAGAATAGTGCAACAATGTGATAAGATGGCTACTGTGCTGACATGGTTGGTGACATGTCAGACACATATGCAACAAGCGATGAGGTGGCGTCTAGGTGGTAGTGACATGGCATCCTACATAGCTAATGACATGGCTCAATGCTGCAATGGGTGAGGTGGCAAACTGGGGCTTGCGTGGCTTCGACGTGAGACAATTACACTGAGGTGGCACGCACATGGCGACCTGCTAGCTACTAACGTGGCATCGGTGACGAGTGGTGCTCGGGTCCCTATGGTCGCCGGCGAACGGTGGTGCGACTAGGGTCGATAAGACACAAAAGAGAGAGAGAGAGAGAGCAATGCAGCGGTCTTATTTTACCTAGTGTGGGTGGTGAGGATGGATGGAGGGCGGCCGTCGATGAGAGGGAGTGGTGGCGTGAGCTTAGCTCTGGTAAACTTGGCCTCCCATGGCTTTTCGGCGTGAGCGAGGCAAGGACAAGCTAGAGTTCGAAGAGGGGATTCCAATGGAGGTGACGAGAAGGGCAAGAGCTCTCCAACGGAGGAGATCAACCTTGACAAAGATGACAGACAAGGTGGTAGTTTGAAGCTGAAATCCGATGGATTGGCGACGAAATTGGAGGTAGGGTTTTAGGTTTCAGAAGAGGATAGCTCGGGGATGAAATTCCGGGGCTTGGTATGCCTTTTTATAGCATGGCAAGGGGAAACTCCTGAGCGGAGATGGTAGTGTAGTCGTTGCATCTTTGGACAAGGAGTGAAGAAGAAAAACAATACCCAGTACTGTTGGGCTAACAAGCGGGGCCCAGGCGTATGTGGGAGAATGTTGGATCGAAAACGGCAACAGAAGGGGGGTGAATGGTGCCTTTTAAAAATCGCCCCCGAGTACTCGCACACAATTTCTCTACTCTCCGATAGCTATGTAAGCTATGAAGAAAGAGAATCAATGCTTACTGATGATCTAAAGCAAGATTGTATGCTATAAAATCAACTTGCATCAAAGACCAAGCGGGCTTACAGGAGAAACACAGATAAGCTGATGAAACGGAGCTCAATCTGTTGACACCATACTAGAGAGGTATCACAAATCGACAACAATAAAGAATATACTACCATTTTGCCAAAACAAGAATTGCACAGAGTAAATTTTGATCTTACATTACTCACACAGGCCAAGAGACTTGAGGATTCAAAATAAATAATTGGCCTGTCTAAAGTGGTGAGCATAAAAGTGAAAGATCAAATTGACAGGGAAAAACAAGAAACAAGGTGCATGTAGTTTACTGCTTTTTGCTGCCCATTTCGGCACAAAAAGAACCACCCCAAAAGAGACTCTCTTGTCGAAAGCATGAAACAGCAAAGGAGTAAACAAAGGCACAGAAACTGCAGATTAGAACCAGCAAACAAAGGAGCTATTCGGCTTTAACAGCTGCAGGATAGCCGGTCTGCATAAGGACAACAAAATCAGAAACTGCACTAGGTTCCAAAAGCAGCAAATCAGAGCAGAACAGCAAACCGAATCAAAAAGCTTTCCCAAAAAAAGGTGACAGTCGAAAATAACATGCAGACCGAAAGTAGTCTCCAAGGGAATGGATTTGCTAAAAATAGCAGCATTGCCTTTGACGGAAGAAAGTAATATCCAAGAAACATCCTACTGCGATTGATTGAGAGCAACCACCCGAGAAATATTGCTGGTCGTGAGTTACTGAGCTGCCACAAAAATCAAAGAAGACTTGAGACTGCATATTGCTGGCCGAGAGCTGTTATCTTTCTCAAGACATAGGGCTTGAATTTTAACTCAAATAGCAGAGAAGCTCCAAGAACAAAACACAGACTAAAAAGAAAGAAATAAAGGATCAAAGCAGGAGATGGCAATAGGAAGATGAAGCACAAGGCTGAAACTATTTCTTCCAAGATTAAATAGAAAACCTCAACTCATCAGGACAACTGAGAGCAAAGAAAAGGAAACCAAGGCAATCAACAACCAAAAGAAAGACTCAATGAGTAGATAGATAGCCAGACCAACTCAACCAAAGTCTCTCATATTGAAATTGATACGGAGACATACGCGATTACAAAGAGTTGTTCTCAGCTTATCCCGTGCCTCGCCACAACTCCACCTTGACGTCCTGCAACCATCACAGACAAGAAACAAATCACATAGTACCGCTCGAAATATTGTAACCATACAATAACACCAAAAGAAATACTCAAAGCCCAAACCGATCGAAACAAAAAATAAACGACTTAAGCACGTTCGACCTAGTTTGACCAAGTCCGACCGAAGCCGATTGCACCGCGCAACGACATGGCCCGAACCACACAAACCAAACTCGACTTAACAACATGGCCCGAACCACACAAACAAAACTCGACTTTTCTAAAACAAATGTCAATTACTCATCACACATACGGGGTCACCTCCACATGGTCTATCAATCTCCCCCTTGATGAGTATATTGACAAACCCAGAAAAAGCGTAAAGTTGAGTTTGTTTGAAAATAAAAGAGTCATACATGGTCCAAGAGAAATCAAAGAAGCTTATGACCATGTCGACAAAACGGAGCAAAACAGAAAGAGCAAATTGTTCTCTAAAGCTCCAGAAAGTCCCAAAAAGGCTTTTTCTCCGCTATTCTCCCCCTTTTGGCAATAAACACATCAAGAATGTAAAAGAGAGAATAAGGTATGATGTTGGATGAAATGGCTGAAGTTTGTTTATTTTAAGCATTTAGAGCCATGAAGATTATCCAAAATGACCTTATGAGAATTACATCAATCCATAACATATAAGAACGCTATCAAGATCATGACAATGTATGTATAGACAAGCTAAGCCAAATAAGTCATAATCTGAAAATTAGTCGAATTTCTAGCATGTCAAGTCGACCATGATTATAGTCTAGCTAAAGGTATCCAAAGATGATGCAGGCCATGTCAATAAGCTAAGTGGAACCAAGAAGCTAGTGTTGAGTCAATTTAGAGTGCTACAAGTTCAAGAATGAGACTTTGGTTAAGTACTTGTAAGTTGTGTAATTATAGCAAATTGAGCACAATTGACATGTTGTTGTTTATAAAGCTGATGATTGTTTCCAACTAGATTTTTGTTTAGTCATGTGCTAGATCTCAAGCCTTATTCGACCACTCCAAGCAAGAAGCTTAAGAAGATAGTCTTGGTCAACCAAAACTCCCCCTAAGTTCATGCCTAGTGCAATGGCAAGCAGTCTCATGAGAAAGAATTGGTGAGATCAGTTTTTTTCGCACAAAAGAGATCTTTTTGCTTTTTAACATGTTGTACTAACTCATGCTTCATCAAGAAACTAACATAGCTCAATCTAAAGCTCAATAGAGATTCAAGACTCAACTCAGCCTATTTGACATGGCATGGATCATAAAAGGATAACTAAAGACAGACTAGTCTCAAGAGCTAACATGACATGATTTAGTTCAAGTTGAGCATTTTAATCAACCTATCATGGCAAAGACTAAACTACACATATAAAGTCATGATAAATCTAGCAATTAAGCACAGATCATGGCAAGATGTAATTCATTGTAAACATGTCATAACAGGATAATAATCAAGGCTCCATGTAGTTATATTACAATGCAGAATGCTGAAATACAAGAAAATCCAGCTCCCCCTCAACATGAGATGCACTTTTAGTTTAAGTTGAGTTATGACAATATTAAGATCTAGAAGCTCCCAAATGAACTCCCCCTGAACCAAGGCAATAAATACGAGAAGCTGGCAAGAAAATCAGAAAAGGCAGTCTTTAAAGCATAGATAAGATATAGAGGATACTATGGCTCAGACTGACTCTCATCTACCCCATATGACTCTAGGACTATCAACTGATCATCTAACACACTAAGGAGCAAACACATACCCTGTCTACCCAAGGGTGGCCCAACCCTTGCTAGAACCTATAAGAAGTGAGTGAGCTCAATCTAGTGAGAAGTGAAACAGCTAATAATCATCATCATCCTAGAATCACAAGATGAGAGGAAGAAGTCCAAGCAACTAGACGAGAGAAACACTCTAACCTATGCTAGAAGGACTAACCCGAATGCACCCGCATGCAATGCAACAGAAAGGAGTAAGAGCATAATAAACATGATAAAACATGAAGCACAAAACTCCCCCTCACAACAGTCCATAAGGACAAACCACCCCAAGCTCTCCCCGCAGAGCTGAAAACCTAGAGCTATCCAAAGGCTTGGTAAAGATATTAGCCAATGGTGGTCACTCTCCTGGCCTGGAGCACTATGTCACCCTTCTCCACATGATCTCGAAGGAAGTGATATCTGATATCAATATGCTTGGTCCGAGAATGTTGCACTGGGTTCTTAGCAATGTTAATCGCAGAAGTGTTATCACAAAAGAGTGAAACACTGTCGATAACTAACCCAAAGTCCCGTAGGGTCGAGACCATCAAAGCACTGATGCGCAGCGTGCTCGGCCTCTGCGGTGGGTGAGCAACACCGGATGCTTCCTCGAAGACCGAAAACAAGAGAAGTGCCAATAAATTGGCGGTGCGAAGTGTTCTTCTTATCTATCCTCTGACCCGACAAAGTCTGCGTCAGAGTAGGCTCTAAGGGAAAGACAGGAAGAGGAAGAGTACCAGATACCATAGTCAATGGTAGCTCGAAGGTACCGAAGAATGCGCTTCACCGCCTGATTGTGAGATACACGTGGAGAAGCCTGAAATCGAGCACACAGACACACGGAGAAGTGTATGTCCGATCTCGAGGCAGTGAGGTATAAGAGGGAGCCAATCATGCTACGGTACTCCTTCTGATCAACTAGTTTGCCGTCCTCATCTGGGTCAAGAGAAGCTGTGGATGCCATGGGAGTTGACACTGGCTTGCCATCACTCATGTCAAAGCGTCTCAGGAGGTCACGAGTGTACTTGCCCTAATGCAAGAAGGTACCCTCCCAAGTCTGCTTGATCTGGAAGCCAAGGAAGAAGGTCAACTCACCCATCATGCTCATCTCAAACTCGGTGCTCATGACATCCGAGAACTGTGAAACGAGAGCATGAGAAGAGCCGCCAAAGATGATGTCATCCACATAAATCTGGACAAACAGTAGGTCAGTGCGATGCCTACGAATGAACAAGGTCTTATCTACCTTACCCATCTTGAAACCATGACTCAACAAATAGGACTTAAGCCTCCCATACCAAGCTCTAGGGGCCTGCTTAAGTGCATACAAGGCTTTGGAAAGCTTGTAGACATGGTTTGGGTATTTGGGGTTCTCGAAACCTGGAGGCTGTCTCACATAGACTTCT
Organism: Dendrocalamus sinicus; assembly: GCA_036346575.1. Taxonomy (NCBI): domain Eukaryota; kingdom Viridiplantae; phylum Streptophyta; class Magnoliopsida; order Poales; family Poaceae; genus Dendrocalamus; species Dendrocalamus sinicus. Next base: position 18,247,455 of record CM070662.1, on the reverse strand, counting down.
TCCTCAATAAAACCATTGATGAAGGCACTCTTGACATCCATCTGGTAAAGCTTGAAACCCTTAGAAGCTTCAAAGGCAAGCAAGATTCTAATGGCCTCAAGTCTAGCTACAGTGGCAAAGGTCTCCTCAAAATCTAGACCCTCAACCTGGGAGAAGCCTTGAGCTACCAGTCTAGCCTTGTTTCGAATAACCACCCCGTCCTCACTCTGCTTGTTCTTGAATATTCACTTAGTCCCAATGATATTGTGACCTCGAGGGGGCTCAACAAGCGACCAGACCTTGTTTCTTTCGAAATTCTCTAACTCCTCATGCATGGCATTGACCCAAGACTCATCAGATAGAGCATGACTAACATCCTTGGTCTCAAAGGTGGCAACAAAGGCAGAGTGGAGACAGAAATGTGACATGCCAAACTTTGAGCGAGTGACATGCTCAAAAAGGTCTCCAATCATCTGCTCGGAAGGATGGTCTTTCTGGATATGTCGAGGAGGTCCTGGATAAGATGAAGAAGTGGCCTCTACCTCATGAGCTGATGAGGTAGGAACAAAGCCACTAGCTCCAAAGGAAGCAGAAGACATGGGCTGATCACTTAGAGGTGCAGTGGAAGAAGGCACCTCAAGGGGAGGATGAGGAACTAAATCGGGTAGATCACCCTCATCTCCATCCTCCCCATCGTCCACAAAGATAGGCTCGGACTGCTATAAAGAACCTGAGATATCAGGCCTAGTCCCTGGACTGGCCTCGTCGAAGGTCACCTCACAGGTCTCTACTAACTTACTAGTCTCGCAATTCCAGACCCTATACGCCCGCGAAGAAGTCGAGTAACCTAGAAAGATACCATTACAAGATCGTGACTCGAACTTGTCTAGGTTCCCGGACTTCAAAATGAAACACTTGCAACCAAACACACGAAAATGCGAGACACTGGGCTTTCGCCCGTATCTCAACTCATAGGAAGTGCGATGCAAGTGTGCTCGAAGAAAAACTCTGTTCGAAACATGGCACGCGGTCGCTATAGCCTCAGCCCAAAACTTCCTAGGTGTAGAATACTCATCGAGCATCGTCCTGGCCATCTCGACCAAGGTACGGTTCTTCCTCTCCACGATGCCATTTTGCTGTGGGACGTGCGGAGAAGAGAACTGGTGCTCTACACCTGTCTCATCGCAGAACCTCTCTAAGTAGGAATTCTTGAACTCCGTGCCATTCTCACTGCGGATCGCTCGTAAGGCCCCCGGGAGCTCAACTGAAAGCCTACTGAAAAGACCTCAAAAATGTGTAAACGTTTCATCCTTCGAGGCTAGGAAAAACACCCAAGAATACCTTGAGAAGTCATCGACCATGACAAGAACATACCACTTCCCTCCTGCTGACTGCACTCGAGCTGGTCCAACTGTGTCCATGTGGAGCAGCTGTCCTGGTGCATCGGTCATAGTCACTTGTGACCGGAGGGTGAGAAGCGGCAATCATCTTGTCGTGCGGTGGGAGAGCGCAAACAATATCTTTGACCATCTTGAGTTTGGCGGACCACGAATGAGATCGTGGCCGCTAACTCGGGTCAAATGGTCAAATCCTATATGACCAAGTCTCCTATGCGGAAGGTAAGGTCACGGGACTCGAAGCAACTAAACACCGAGAGGATCACGGAAGACTCGAAAAAATCAGCACGAAAGATCCTCCCATAACGCAAAATCCATAAACCGGACTACCGAAAAATCAAGAATTTTGCAAGTGTTTTCTTAAAGCTCACCTCAAAGCCGACATCGGTGGTGAGAAACAGAAAGCAAATTATCTGCAGCTTACTAACCAAGGCAACATCTTTTAAAATAAAAGACCGACTAACGCAGCGTCTTGTACCTTTAGCGATGGCGCGCCGACGGCGTCTTGAAGGTGATCGTCTCATCACGGAGCACGAGCTAGGGAAGAGAACCAACGAGTCTCGGTCATGTGTCAAGAACACCCGAGTCAACAAGCCAAACCTCTCTCTTCCCTGCCCGACGAACCTGAGTCAACGAGAGAGTAAAGTCTCGATCTTGGGGTAAATCAAGAGTGATTTTGGCACCCAATACTGAGTAACACGTCGAGTAGAAGAAGTAACCACACACGACTGATCTCTATCTACCCTACGCTCTCTGTCGCTCAAAGAAGCAGAAGGTCCACGAGCAGACCTGGAGCTATCGTTGGGTCCGACTGCTATGGGAGAGCTAGTCGAGCACCAACAATATCTCGATCACGCGCGGTAGCCATCTCGGCGGGAAGCGAGATCTACCCTCAGAACGGTGGAAGTCACGACCAAAGGGAGCATGAGGACGAAAACCAGAAAACTCAGAAAAACCAAGTCCTCGATGCTGCCCAAACCCATCAACAAAAGCAAGCCTAGACCGTGTGTTGGTCTTAGGTGCACTCAGGGTCTGGGGTTGACCCTGAATACGCCTAAGAGCCTCAACACGGTCTCTACGCGCGATCTTAATGCGCCTGAAGCATCGCTCGATCAAGTGCCCATCCTTCTGACAGAAGGTGCAATGATACTTCACCTTCTGAGAGGTAGAAGTAGCATGATGAGGTTTCACCTTCTGAGAGGCAGAAGCAACAAGTGGAGTCACCTTGCTGTCAGAAATCCCTGGGACAAAGCCCGCTTACTTGAATTGAACCTTCTCAGTCCTGGGCTTGACCTCGATCACACATGCGGATATGGGTCGAAGAACAGCAGGTGGATGCTTCCTCATGTCCTCATAGAAATCGTATCCTAGACCTTGATTGAACTTGCAAATCTTGGACTAATCTAGGATAAGATTCAGTTTCTTCTTGCCTCCTACAAATCTCTCGAGAGTGTTCATAAAATACCGACACTCCCGAAAGAGAGAGGTGCAAGAAGAGCATGGGGAAGAAGAGACAGCAGAAGGTAAGGGAGTAGAAGGAGAACCAATAGCAGAAGAGCGAATAGCTTGTGCATGCACAGCCGACTCAGAAGGGACAGTCCTACTGCTAGCCAGTTGGTTCACGTCGCTAAGCGTCTCCACCTTACCCTTGGGCTTCTCCCCCACACCAGCACACACATCACAACAAGATTGTGGCTTCTCTAGTAAATCCTTAGTTAGCTTCACACATTTTTCTTCCAATGCAATCAAGTCAGATTTTAGTTTATCATAATTTTTGCATGGTGAGCTAACAGGGTCATTAGAAGCATACTGAGCCATTTTCTTATTGTAGTCAATCATTTCTTGAAACTGTTTTGAGACATATTCAACTTCAACAGTTAAATTTAAGACAGTTCAAACATGAAGCAATAGGCTCAAGTAATGAAGCTTGTAATTCAGCAATTTTGTGATCTGCCCTTTTTAGGTTCATCTTCAGGTTATTATAATTTTCACAAGTCTTGGGCAGATCAAGGAGCATGGTGTAAAGACCTCTAAAAGCATTGTCCTTATCCTCACATGAAGTGCAAGAAGTAGTCTCAACAACAGATGAAAGGGGTGCAACCCTACTCATTTCTAGTTCAGCCAAAAGACTAACATTCTCCACCTTAACTATGTCTAACTCAGAGGACACACTATCATGCAAGGTCCTTAACTTCTCCAATCATCGAGCAAAGCAGTACAAATATCACAATCGTCACGGGAGGGAGTAGATCTAAGTGAAGTAAGCTCCCGTGATAAGCTCTCTACTTACTTCTCCAACTCGTTAACCCTAGCTCTAGATCTAGCATGGAATTTCCCTAGCTTAAGAAAAACATCATTAAGCTGGTCGTAGGAAGGGTATACCTCATCGGAGTTGGAATAGAGCTCGCTGTCGCTGATCTCGTCCTCAAGGGCCATAAAGCACATGCGGAGAAGTCGTCGCCGCCCTTGGGATCTTGCTCGTCCGTCCCATCGTCGTCGCTCCACCCCTCCACCTCGCTGAGGTCGAGGTCGTTGAAGGCGGTGAGGACGCGGTGGAAGAGCTTCTTGGCTTTGCCAAGGTCGCGGAACTTCTTCTTGCCTTGGGCATGAGCTGAGGGCTTCTTATTGCGGTTCTTGTCGATGTAGTCATTCTTGCTCACACCGCCATAGTCGCCCTTGCCCTTCTCCAGCTTGGGGCAGATCACGGGTCCTCCTCTCTTTCTGTCCCTTCTTCTCTTGTCAACTGGTCATCTGCAAGCTGCTCTAACTGATCATCAGTTATATCACAAAGAGCAGCCAGAGAGAATCCACAAAGCGACTCGGAAGAAGATCTAGGAGCTGAAGTGAGATCGGTGACTAAGGCCATCGACTGCGACTTCGACTTACGAGAGACAATGTCAATCTCGTGAGTCTTGAGGCGTGAGTACAACGCATCAAGAGTCAAAGTCGAAAGATCGGTGGTGTCCTTGATGGTAGTCACCTTCATCTCCCAAACACGCAAGTCAAGAGCAGATAGCATCTGTCGAGAATTATCCGAGTCGGGGTATGTGAGACCGACCGCTCGGAGATTGCTCAGAATCTTGTGAAAACGCACAAAGCACTCATCCAAGGACTCACCAGCGAGCATTTCAAACTTGTTGTAATCTCGCTTGAACTGGTCCTGTCGAACCATCTTAATCTGGGTGGTGCCCTCATGATATGCATCGAGGGTCTCCCAGATATCGAAGGCCGACGACAAATGAGAGATGTGATTGAACTCGCTTCTGCTCAACCCCTGGATTATGATGTTCCTTGCCTTCGCATTCGCCTCAAAATCAAGCATGTTTCCAGCGTTGATGTTCTCGTCGGCAGGAACAACATATCGTATCTTGACCTTACGCTAGATGGCGTAGCCCTGAGCCTGGATGTAGGTCTCCATCCGGCTCTTCCAGAAGGGATAGTTGATCCCATCGAAGACCAGGGGCTTGGTCGAGTACTTGTCTGTCGCCATGGCTCTAGAGACCGATTAAGATCTATGAGGAAGAGCTAACCGGCTCTGATACCAATTGTTGGATCAAAAACGACAACAGAGGGGGGTGAATGGTGCCTTTTAAAAATTGCCCCCGAGTACTCGCACACAATTTCTCTACTCTCCGATAGCTATGTAAGCTATGAAGAAAGAGAATCAATGCTTACTGATGATCTAAAGCAAGATTGTATGCTATAAAATCAACTTGCATCAAAGACCAAGTGGGCTTACAGGAGAAACACAGATAAGCTGACGAAACGGAGCTCAATTTGTTGACACCAAACTGGAGAGATCTCAGTAATCGACAACAATAAAGAATATACTACCATTTTGCCAAAAACAAGAATTGCATAGAGTAAATTTTGATCTTACATTACTCACACAGGCCAAGAGACTTGAGGATTCAAAATAAATAATTGGCCTGTCTCAAGAGGTGAGCATAAAAATGAAAGATCAAATTGACAGGGAAAAATAAGAAACAAGGTGCATGTAGTTTACTGCTTTTTGCTGCCCATTTCGGCACAAAAAGAACCACCCCAGAAGAGACTCTCTTGCCGAAAGCATGAAACAGCAAAGGTGTAAACAAAGGCATAGAAACTGCAGATTAGAACCAGCAAACAAAGGAGCTATTCGGCTTTAACAGCTGCAGGACAGCCGGTCTGCATAAGGACAACAAAATCAGAAACTGCACTAGGTTCCAAAAGCAGCAAATCAGAGCAGAACAGCAAACCGAATCAAAGAGCTTTCCCAAAAAAAAGGTGACAGCCGAAAATAACATGCAGACCGAAAGTAGTCTCGAAGGGAACGGATTTGCTAAAAATGTTGGTGATATGCCCTAGAGGCAACATGGAGATGTTGAATATATCACATACTATGTTTATGATACATTGCTTTGTTCCTTGAAATAGACATTATCATTATTGATCAATGAGTATGTGACTTATTCATGAGACTCTTAATGCCAAAATGTTGCTATTTCTAAATGATCCCGATCATATATCATATGAGGAACAAATATGATTCAAAGATCAAAGATATGTATTGATTGATGATCATGTCTCATGGATCATGGTATGGAATACCAAATCAATAATATGGACATGTGTTAGTGAACATATGTTGGATAGACCATATGAGACAACTGCAGAGATTCCATGTGTCATTAGTTGGTCTCAAGTAGTGTTTATGTAGAATCCTTAGACTTGAGATCATCATGGTTCCCAACATGCGTAGTAGCCTATTTTGGGACTACTAACCACTACTCCGTGGCGGGTAGTCATAAAAGTAGTCTTCGGGTTTGCTATGAAACATGTAGTGGGATGTGAATGATCAAGATAGAATTTGCCCCTCCTTATGGGAGAGATATCTCTGGGCCTCGATGTAATGGATTATGAAAGTGCATGGCCATGCCAATGTGATTGAGAGTCAATCACAAGTTTATAATCCATCACGGAATCGAAGAGTGATTGAGCTATTAAGAGGATGGCACAGTCTCGCCTTGAGCTTAATCTATATCGTGAGGCAAAGGGATTAGTACATGAGAACATTACGAGTTCAGCCGATATGATCTTTACGTATACTTTGGGGTTAATATGTCTTGCTAGAGGCCGCTATTAAGGGTGACCGGAAAGGTGTTTCGGGTCGCGACCAAGTATACGTGAACCTCTGGTCGCACACTTAATGGGTTGGAACACTAATTCGAATGTGATTCGGATGTGGGCTCAATTCGGATAGAGATCCGGATAGACTCTATTGGGCCTCGGTCCACGAGGCCCAAGTGAAGGTCTATATATTTGGAGGCGGGGGCTGAGGATACACGCATATGTTCCTCGAACAAAACCCTAGCCGCCACCTCCCGAGCCAAACCCTAGCCGCTCGCGAGTCTTTGGTACACTCGCGATCGGAGTTCCAACCGGACGCGTGGATACGGTGGAGGCGCTGCTCGTTGCGGCGTTGATCGGCATCAACAAACTACTGATTGGATCTGCTCGTGGTGTGGTTGATCGCGTGGAGGAGCGATCTGTTGGGGCGATCGGCTACTTCCACTACTACCTCGGCAGCGTGGTTGGATCGGCTTCTTCAACTCTTCTTCATTGCGCTGCGCGTCTAGTGGTAACGATCTATGATCCCTTCTTAGCATGATGTCTGGTGTGCGCGGTAGAAATTTTTATTTTCGCTATCGTAGCCTCTGCGTTCCTTGATGGTATCGAGCCATCTTGCTTAGTTTGCGATCGGATCAGCGCATATGATGATATGCGGTTGTAGTAGATTGGATCTATTACGGTCTAGATCGGTCGGTTCATGTGATGAATCGATGGTAGCACGGTTGATGAGATCAATCGGTGAATAGGGGTTGGATGAGGCGCAGATTGTATCACTACTAGTGCCCTAGAGATTGTCTCGGATCGGCATAAGGTGGTTATGTCGAATACTAGTAGGATCTGAATCGATAGCCTCGGGCGATGGGAATACTAGTGCCTAGAGATTGTCTCGGATCGGCATAAGGTGGTTATGCCGAATACTAGTAGGTTCTGGATCGATGGCCTCGGCCGGTGGAAAAACTAGCATCCTAGAGAATGTCTCGGATCGGCATAAGGTGGTTGTGCGAATAGTTTTTCCATTGCGATTTCATAGATTGGATCTGTAAATTTCGTAGGGTGTTGGTAGCTGCCACTGAAACCCGCGGCGGCCCTCGACCCCGCCCGCTGACCGGCGGCGGGACCGCCGTGCGTACCGCCTTGTATAGCGTCTTGGGTTCACATCGTTAGGTAGAATACGATTCTCGTCTAACTTGTTTTTGCAGAGAATGATGTGAATAGTATGGCCCTATATCTTATTGGAATGTATGAGATGTATGTGATGCATGTAACATTCGTTCATGGCTGCGTGTCATGATTATTTCAGCTATTGTTAGCTGTCTATATTGTATTTAACGACCTGCGTGTCGACCTTAATGCTTGAATCTATCTTTGTAATCTTCAATTTCTAGCTATTATAGGTAGTAGCCTAGTTTTGAGGTTACAAGCTTTCAAGCATGGTGGCCTAAAGGAGTGATGTGGAGGATGGAGATCGTCTACACCTACATGGAGATGGAGATCACCATTTGTTTGGGCCATACTACTTCACGATTAAATGTGTTTATCTCGTGATATTATCTATCTTATTCTTATGCAATGTTTTTGTCATATGTTGCTTTGGTAGGATAGAATCCCTCATAAAATTAGGTGTTCATGCCCTTCCATATGTTGCACCAAAAGATAATGATCACCGCATGGTAGGTCTACCAAAGTAGAGTGCCGTCGGTTATCATCATTATTTAGGGTAGATGTCGGACATCTACATGCGGAAGCATTTGGTTTACTTAACAAGGTTATCAAAACAGTTTTGGACCTTGGGGCATAGATTGGGGCAGGGCATGTTGATGTCACCCAACAAGCAAGAGTCACATAGGGATGTGATTAGCAAGGTGTTGCTTACCCATGTCACTAGTTTTCTAGCCGTGATGCCAAAGCTCACTAGGAATTAGTGAAATGAGGTTCTTGACCCACTATGTAACTTAGAGGAGTTTTGTTGCAAAACACATAGTGGAGTCTTTTGTTAAATTGTTTAATAAAGATGAACATAAACATAGTGCTAAACTTTGCATATTCTTTGTTGTAGATCATGTCAACTAATGCCGCATCCAGTTCTTTTAATTTGCGATCTATTCTTGAGAAAGAAAAACTCAATGGAGCGAACTTTATGGATTGGTATCGCAACTTGAGAATTGTTCTCAAGCAAGAGCGCAAGGAGTATGTCCTTGAGTCTCATTATCCCGATGACTTGCCTGATAATGCTCTGCGGCTGCACGGAGAGCTTATGAGAAGCAAGCGAATGATTACCTTGATGTGAGCTGTCTCATGCTTGCCACAATGTCCTCTGAGCTTCAGAAGCAATATGAGAACACAGATGCCTACAATATCATTCTAGGGTTGCGTGGTATGTTTGAGAACCAAGCAAGGGTGAGAGGTTCAACACTTCAAAGTCCTTGTTTGCGTGCGAGCTTGCGAAGGGAATCCCGTCACCCTCATGTGATTAAGATGATTGGCTACATTGAGAGTCCGGAAAAGCTTGGTTTTCCCTTAGCCAAGAGTTGGCTCGATGTGATTCTCGATCGCTCCCCGAGCTTTGAGCCATTCATCTTGAACTATCACATGAACAACATGGATAAGACCTTGGCGAGTTGCATGGGATGCTAAAAGTCGCGAGAAAGCATTAAGAAAAGCAGAATCATGTGATGATGATGCAGAAAGGCAAGGCAAGCCCAATGTCAAGAAAGCGCGGTCAAAGAAAGTTAGCTCCGATGAGATCGCGAGCGGTTCTAAGGCCAAGCAAGTCAAGAAGGGCGCTGCTCCTAATGCGATTGTTACTCTGTAAGCAATCGGGTCATTGGAAAAGGCGCCCAAAGTACTTGGAGGATCTTGAGAAGAAGAAGGAAGTACGACTTCCTCTCCGGTATAAATGTTATAGAGATCAATCTTGCTACTTCATCCACTGATTCTTGGGTATTTGATACCGGATCGGTTGCTCACCTTTGCAAATCGTTGCGGGGGCTAAGAAGAAGTAAAAGTTTGAGGAGGAGCGAAGTGGATCTTCGCGTTGGCAATGGAGCAAAAGTTGCTGCGGTCATTGTTGGCACCATGCCATTGTCTTTACCTTCGAGATTAGTTTTGGAATTGAATAATTGTTATTGTGTTCCATCTCTTTCCAAGAACATTATTTCGCTTCATGTTTGCAAGCGAAGGTTATGACTTTAGATCTGTGAACAATGGTTGTTCTCTTTATTTCAAAGATATGTTCTATTGTCATACTCCATTGGTGAATGGGTTATATGTTCTTACTCTTGAAGAGTCACCGGTCTATAACATTAATGCAAAGAGGCAACGTTCGAATGATTTGAATCCCACGTTTATTTGGCATCGCCGCTAGGCCACATAAATGAGAAACGCATGGAGAAGCTCCATAGAGATGGTATTCGCACTCATTTGATTTTGAATCATTTGAGACATGCGAATCTTGTTTACTTGGCAAGATGACAAAGGCACCTTTCACCGGTCAAGGTGAGCGGGCAAGTGACTTATTGGCACTCGTACATTCGATGTATGTGGACCAATGAGCTCAACGACCAGAGGTGGTTTTCATACTTCATAACTTTCTATCGATGATTTTAGTAGATATGGGTATATCTACGATGAAGCATAAGTCGAATCCTTTGAAAAGTTCAAAGAATTCCAAAATGAAGTGCAAAATCATTTAGGCAAGACAATCAAGTTTCTACGATCGATCGTGGAGGCGAGTATTTGAGCCATGAGTTTGGCAATCATCGAAGGATTGTGGAATTGTTCCACAATTGACTCCGCCAGAACACCTCAATGGAATGGGGTATCTGAACGGAGAAACCGCACCTTATTAGATATGGTGCGCTCCATGATGAGCCAAAGTGATCTTAGTTGTCTTTTTGAAGTGCGCTCTTGAAACACCCGCTTTCACACTAAACAGGGTTCCATCAAAATCGTGAGAAAAGACACCATATGAGATGTGGACAGGTCAACGTCCTAGCTTATCTTTTCTTAAGATTTGGGGATGTGAGGCTTATGTAAAACGTTTACAATCGATAAGCTCAGTCCTAAATCGATAAATGCTTCTTTATCGGGTATCCTAAGGAAACAAAAGGATATTACTTCTATAATCAAGGAGAAGGCAAAGTGTTTGTCGCCTGGCATGGTGTCTTCTTAGAAAAGAGTTTCTCTCAAGAAGGGATAGTGGGAGCATGGTGCAACTTGAAGAAATTCGGAAACACTGAAAGCGTTTCAGCTCCTCTGAACCACAACAGGATGAACAAACTGTTGAAGAACCTGTTGTGGACACACCGGCACCACGTAGGTCGGAGAGGTCACGTCGTGCACCGAGAGGTACATGTTCTTGACTACTCAACAACGGGACATATTGTTGTTAGACAACGATGAGCCTAAGACCTATGAAGAAGCGATGGTGGGACCAGACTACGAGAAATGGCTTGAAGCCATGAGATCCAAATTGAATCCATGCACGATAATCAAGTTTGGAACTTGGTTGATCCTCGATGGTGTTAAAACCATTGAGTGCAAATGGATTTTCAAGAAAAGATAGACATAGATGGAAATGTTCACATCTATAAAGCGCGATTAGTGGCCAAAGGTTTCAAACAAATTCAAGGTGTTGATTATGATGAAACTTTTTAGCCCGTCGCAATGATAAAGTCTATTCGGATCATTCTAGCGATTGCTGCATATTTCGACTATGAAATATGGCAAATGGATGTCAAAACAGCTTTCCTTAATGGAAATCTGAGTGAGGATGTGTACATGACACAGCCCACGGGTTTTGTCGATCCGCAATCACCGAAAGATATGCAAGCTGCAAAGATCCATTTATGGATTAAGCGAGCATCTCGGAGTTGGAACATTCGTTTTGATGAAGTAATCAAAGGGTTTGGTTTCATCAAGAGCGAAGAAGAGCCTTGTGTTTACAAAAGGCTAGTGGGAGCGCACTCGTGTTTACGGTCTTATATGTGGATGACATATTACGATCGGAAATGACATTCCTATGCTCGAATCATTAAGTCTTCATTGAAAAATAGTTTCTCTATGAAAGACTTAGGAGAGGCGGCATATATTCTGAGCATCAAGATCTATAGGGATAGATCAAGAAGGCTAATTGGATTAAGCCAAGATCGTACATTGACAAGGTGTTGAAAAGGTTCAACATGCAGATTCCAAGAAAGGATTCCTACCTATGTCACATGGTATACATCTTAGCAAGAGTCGGTGTCCTAGTACACGATGGCGGGATAAAATGAATGCGATTCCATATGCTTGGCTATGGGATCCATTATGTATGCCATGCTTTGTACACGTCCGGATGTCTCGTATGCTTTAAGTGCTACAAGTAGATACAGTCAGATCGGTGAAAGTCACCTGGATTGCCGTAAAGAACATCTTGAAGTACTTGAGAAGAACTAAAGATGTGTTCCTCGTCTATGGGGGTGAGGAAGAGCTCGTTGTAAATGGTTACACCGATGCTAGCTTCCAAACCGACAAAGATGATTTTAGATCGCAATCTGGATTTGTGTTACTGCTGAATGGCGGTGCGGTGGTGGAAGAGTTCCAAGCGAGAGAGGCGGTTGCTGATTCTACAACAGAGGCCGAGTACATAGCGACTTAAGGCGCTAAAGAGGCTGTTTGGATCAAGAAATTTGTTTCGAGCTTGGTGTGGTGGCTAGTGCCTCCAGCCCAATGGACCTCATTGTGACAATAGTGGGGCCATTGCGCAAGCCAAGGAGCCTAGATCGCACTGTAAGTCCAAGCACATTCTCGGCGATTTCATCTCATCCGCGAGATTGTGGAGAGAGGCGATGTGAAGATATGCAAAGTACAAACGGATTTGAACATTGCAGATCCGTTGACAAAGCCGCTTCCCGACCAAAGCATGAGGCTCACACTAGGGCAATGGGTATTAGATACCTACATGGTTGACTCTAGTGCAAGTGGGAGATGTTGGTGATATGCCTAGAGGCAACATGGAGATGTTGAATATATCACATACTATGTTTATGATACATTGCTTTGTTCCTTGAAATAGACATTATCATTATTGATCAATGAGTATGTGACTTATTCATGAGACTCTTAATGCCAAAATGTTGCTATTTCTAAATGATCCCGATCATATATCATATGAGGAACAAATATGATTCAAAGATCAACATATGTATTGATTGATGATCATGTCTCATGGATCATGGTATGGAGATACCAAATCAATAATATGGACATGTGTTAGTGAACATATGTTGGATAGACCCGCCATGAGACAACTGCAGAGATTCCATGTGTCATTAGTTGGTCTCAAGTAGTGTTTATGTAGAATCCTTAGACTTGAGATCATCATGGTTCCCAACATGCGTAGTAGCCTATTTTGGGACTACTAACCACTACTCCGTGGCTGGGTAGTCATAAAAGTAGTCTTGGGTTTGCTATGAAACATGTAGTGGGATGTGAATGATCAAGATAGAATTTGCCCCTCCTTATGGGAGAGATATCTCTGGGCCTCGATGTAATGGATTATGAAAGTGCATGGCCATGCCAATGTGATTGAGGAGTCAATCACAAGTTTATAATCCATCACGGAATCGAGAGAGTGATTGAGCTATTAAGAGGATGGCACAGTCTCGCCTTGAGCTTAATCTATATCGTGAGGCAAAGGGATTCGTACATGAGAACATTACAGTTCAGCCGATATGATCTTTACGTATACTTTGGGGTTAATATGTCTTGCTAGAGGCCGCTATTAGGTGGTGACCGGAAAGGTGTTTCGGGTCGCGACCAAGTATCGTGAACCTGCAGTCGCACACTTAATGGGTTGGAACACTAATTCGAATGTGATTCGGATGTGGGCTCAGTCGGATAGAGATCGGATAGACTCCTATTGGGCCTCGGTCCACGAGGCCCAAGTGAAGGTCTATATATTTGGAGCGGGGCTGAGGATACACGCATATGTTCCTCCCGAACAAAACCCTAGCCGCCACCTCCCGAGCCAAACCCTAGCCGCTCGCGAGTCTTTGGTACACTCGCGATCGGAGTTCCACCGGACGTGTGGATACGGTGGAGCGCTGCTCGTTGCGGCGTTGATCGGCATCAACAAACTACTGATTGGATCTGCTCGTGGTGTGGTTGATCGCGTGGAGGAGACGATCTGTTGGGACGATCGGCTACTTCCACTACTACCTCGGCGCGCGTGGTTGGATCGGCTTCTTCAACTCTTCTTCATTTGCGGCTGCGCGTCTAGTGGTAACGATCTATGATCCCTTCTTAGCATGATGTCTGGTGTGCGCGGTAGAAATTTTTATTTTCTGCTATCGTAGCCTACGCGCGTTCCTTCAAAAAATAGCAGCATTGCCTTTGACGGAAGAAAGTAATCTCCAAGAAACATCCTACTGCGATTGATTGAGAGCAACCACCCGAGAAGTATTGCTGGCTGTGAGCTACTGAGCTGCCGCAAAAATCAAAGAAGACTTGAGACTGCATATTGTTGGCCGAGAGCTGCTATCTTTCTCAAGACATATGGCTTGAATTTTAACTCAAATAGCAGAGAAGCTCCAAGAACAAAACATAGACTAAAAAGCAAGAAATAAAGGATCAAAGCAGGAGAAGGCAACAGGAAGATGAAGCACAAGGCTGAAACTATTTCTTCAAAGATTAAATAGAAAACCTCAACTCATCAGGACAACTGAGAGCGAAGAAAAGGAAACCAAGGCAATCAACAACCAAAAGAAAGACTCAATGAGTAGATAGATAGCCAGACCAACTCAACCAAAGTCTCTCATATTGAAATTGATATGGAGACATACGTGATTACAAAGAGTTGTTCTCAGCTTATCTCTCTCTCAATCTCACACTAACTAAATCCCCATACATGCTTGAAAACGAAGAACTCAAAGCATACACGCACAGGAGATAGACTCACACATACACTCTCTCAAGACATCTCTCCTAAATCAACCTCTCATTTCCCATGAAGGCTACTAGAGAACACCCTCTCTATTTATAGCCTCCACTAATGGGTTTGCAACACACTTTACCCATTAGCTCTCAACAACTCATGGCGCTTTATCCACAATCCACTTCCTTTAGTGTAGCTTTGCGTATTCACCAAAACGCCCCTCGCGCACCTTCCAGGAAGCTTCCTCATTCCTTGCCCTCCAAGCCACGCAGCCACCTCGAATCCTCGCCGTCTTCGGCACACCTCGACCGTTCTGACCTCGGCACCGCCCGCGCCTAGTCCGGTCATCCCGTGCCTCGCCACGACTCCACTTCGATGTCCCGCAGCCATCAGAGACAAGAAACAAATCACATAGCACCGCTCAAAATATTGTAACCATACAATAACTCCAAAAGAAATGCTCAAAGCCCAAATCGATCGAAACGAAAAATAAACGACTTAAGCACGTTCGACCTAGTTTGACCAAGTGTGACCGAAGCCGATTGCACCGCGCAACGGCATGGCCCGAATCACACAAACCAAACTCAGCTTAACGACATGGCCCGAACCACACAAACAAAACTCGACTTTCCTAAAACAAATGTCAATTACTCATCACACACACGGGGTCACCTCCACATGGTCTATCAGGGAAAAAGAAAGGGAGGTGGGTTGGGCTGCTAACGGGTGGGATATGCCTGGCAGACGGGCTACGTGGAGGTGGGCCACGGAACGGCTAGGCCAAGAGAGAGAAAGGATTTGGCTCAAAGGGGCTTTCAGATTTTCCTGAGATTTATAAATTTCAGAAATTGGATTAAATTCAATTGAGCTCTAAGAAATAGCAAATAAACTCCAAAAATCCAAGAAAAATGGAAAAAATTCCTTGCAACACAAGGAGCTAATCTAAAACAGGTTTTGATTTATTTGATGTTTACTTTATTCACATTAAGTATTTTTTATTTCTAAAAAATTAAATTAAGGCTTAATTAATTCAAGAAAAATCTAAATAGTTATTTTTATTTTAAAAGCTTTAAAAAGGTACTAAAAGCCATAACGTTACAGTAGGATTCTTTAGTTGTCTCTGTTAGGAAGCCTGGGTCTAGGTTTGAAGCCTTGGCCCATGGTAGACACCTCACTATTAGACTATAAATAGGTAGCATTATTGGCTATTTTGTATATATAATCAGAAAGAAAGCAATAAAGAAAGACCAGGAGTTCTATCTACCTCTCTGTGTTTCAATATACTATTTTCTGTCTTTTGTGATTGATCTGGTTTTGCATAAGCAGAGGAATCGATCGAACTGGTCGCTAGCGACGGTTCCTCAACACGTTATTAGCATGAATCGCTCCAGTGAATCGAAGGTAATCATCGAAGCACTAGTAGATTGAGTTGTCTAGATCGCTCTAAATTCGTAGATTTCACTTTCTAGATTATTTTTCTACGGTGCAAATCCGCTCTAATTTACCGCTAGCAGACTGAAGTCACCAACACAATGTCGATCAGTAGATTACATCACAGAGTAGATGTTGATTGCACTGTAGATTAAAAGAAGAAGAAAAAATACGCGCACGGCCGACCCCGTACGGCCGCCGTACGTAAAACCGGCCACCAACCACCTTCCTCAAGCGCGACGCGCGCACCGTTGAGCTAGCTCGAAGCCGCCACGCGAGCCCGCCTGAAGTCGTTGCTCGAACGTCGGTCGCCGGCCTGCCACCGGCGCCGCCTCGCACGCTCGCCGCCCGAAGCACTGCCAGACCCCCTTGTGCTCCGCCTGTAGCCCCACACGACTAGCCGCCCATCACTGGCGTCCGCCTGGTGCCGCCCAAGCCCCGTCCGTCGCTCGAAGTACCGGCGCCAGCTCGTCGCCCGAAGAAATGGACGGAGCCACCGAAGCCGTGCTAGGCCGCACCCGAAGGCCGCTCGCCGCCGGCCTTCCTGGCGTCGCACACGGTCGACCTTCGCGCTCGCTTGGCTTCTGTGCCCGAAGCACCCTAGAAGCTGAGGAGTCACTGCCGCTTTGACTCTCGGAGCCTGCATGGCTGGCTGCCACTACGTTCGAAGCGCTGGCCCGGCCGCTAAGCCACAGCTTGAGCCGACCACCGCCGCACTCAAAGCGCCGTGCATCCGCCACCCGCCGGCCTGTAGCCGCCACCCGCCCACCGGCTTGCTGCCGCCGCCTGCTACGCTGGCCCCACTGCTGGGCCCGCGCTCGCGCCACCCGAGCTAGCCGCTTAGGTCGTCGCCACCAAATGAGAATCGGGGTAGGGAAACCCTAGCCCCACTTTCGAGCAGACAGGATAGGCTGTATGGGCCGTGAGGAGTTGGGCCGAGAGCCCGGCCTGGCCGGGGAGGGGGTATTGCAAAAAGGCCCCCTATTTCTGGAAATTGCTATGGGGTCCCGAATTTTACAGAAAGCCCCTCAAAAAATCAAAAATTTACGCAAAATGTTTCACTGAACTGAAAATTTGCGTATAAGCCCTAAAAAATTACAGAATTAACTGAAAAAATCATATTTTGGCATAAAAGGGCCTCGGGAATCCAAAGTTTGAATTATTTTTAGCATTTGAAGCATGTTTATTTCTGTCATTATTATTTTCTATGTTTTCTGTATTTATTTACTGTTTTTGGTTAATCGTAATTATTTAAATTGCCTTTAATCACTGAAATTAACAGAAAAATTATAGAAAATGTGAGAGACCATGTGGAGGTGACCCGTATGTTTGTGATGAGTAATTGACACCGGTTCTAAAAGTGTTAGTTTGGTTTGTGTGGTTCGTTGTCGGGACCGGAGCGGCAACTCGAGAACCCTCGTGTTGTCGCAGATATCCCAGGAAAAGCTAGTGCACACAGTATCACAAAGACAAATATCATGCGTATTGACAAACTTTATTTAACTAATATGAGTCTGATGGCCAAAGTTTACAATAATAGCAAAAGAAGACAGCGGAAGAAAAACATAAAGTAGCAGCCCATCTAGCCTTCCCACAAGGTGAATGACTGTAAGACGTGGCCTAGTCGTAGTCCTCACCGAAGTCGTCGAAAGCTTCCTCTGGAAAGAGTTAAATTGAGCAACATGAGTACAAAAAGTACTCCACAAGTTACACCAGGAGATTAACAGAATTGATGCATGCATATGGAGTATCAAAGGAAGGCATAATATGGTTAGTTTGCATAAAAGCAACATTGGGAAAAATATCATAAAGTAAGTGCAAAAGCTGAATTTGATACAGTAAGTAAACAACATTGTAATCAAAATAAATATCGTTAGTGCATGTCCATGCCCTACACTACCCTAACCACGGGCATCCCACGGACCATCTTTTCCAAAACAAACTCGCATGGATTCCATCCATCCATGCGGTTTTCAAAATCTCTCATGGATTCCATCCATCCATAAGATTTTCATAAACCATTTTCAAAAGCAAAGTCTAATCCGTGAAAAACTTCACTCGGCTTGCCCATGACTGCGAGTACGGCTATCCAGATAGTTTATACACTCTGCAGAGGTTATGCAGCTTTACCCACAAGACATAATTATCCCGGTTTGCCACGCGAGTTACACACTTCCTTAGGTGTGCGGCGAGAAGATCATGACAAGGCCTTTACAATGATCCGTTGTCAACATAATCACGCCACCACTAAGGTTTCACCACAACATGAATCCACATGTTGGAGCCCCCTCTTGTGCCATGTGAGACTTCTCACGGCCTACGCTGCGCTCACATTCAGCCTATAGCGAAATCATGTTGAAACTTTACAAATTATTCGGCCAGGTCTGTCCCATACCAGACTTGTGGTAGTACAATAGGGCTTTGTAACAGTAGCTCACAGACCGATCCTTAACTTGACTTAGGCCTAACCACTTACTCCTTGTGTCTGGCAATCAACATCGAGTCACCAAACTACGATGCATGCCAGCAAACACCCACCATCATACTAATGCCTAAGTCTAAACCAAGTTTTTATATTTTATTTTGAAATAATTTCATAAACATTCTTGACTCACCAAAGTCATGAATACACGATAAAAAGTTATCATTTTATGTGAAAGATTAACCCAATCCATATCATTATAAGCATGGCTAAGCATTAATACCAAATTTCTAGTTAGTGCTATTGTACTAACTAGGTTTTATCTAGGGTTGACAAGGCATATTGATATCCAAGGTCAAATTTGGCTGTCCAAAGAATTTGGGTATAACTAGAGTACAAAACTGAATTTAAACTAACTTAGATAAAATTACGCATGCAATAATAATTAAAAACAACATAAATAATTTAAAATATTAGGTTCAACATAGTCAAGGGTGTAACTTGCCTTGCTCGAAGACCTGGTGCGATTCGCCGAAGTCGTTTTCTCCGAGATCGTTGAAATCTACGCGCGAAGAACCAAACAAATAAAATTCAAACAAAATTCAAATAAAATTCAAAAATTGAAAAACAAAGTCTAGATTTGGGTAATTTAGGATTTTAGAAGAATTTAGAAATTTGCACGGCTCAAATCGTAGTTAAAATGAGAAAGTTAGGGCTTCCGGAAGATTAAAAGGAGAGAAAAATGGAAAAGCTGATTTTCGGAAATTATTTTTGTACTGGAAATACTATTTATGACGTCAGTACATTTTGAAATTTTGGACGGGAATTATTTTAAAAAGGAAAAAGCTGACGTGGCAATGGGGTGACGTGGCCGGCCACGTGGCTTGCCACGCGACGCCACGTCGCGCATGGGCGGCCGGCGTGGCTAGCCGAGACAGGCGGTGCAGGAAAGCGCGATCGCCGGTGTGCGGATGGCGGTGGCGGCAGCGGCGGCGGTTGTTGAGGCGGCAGCGGGGCCGGGGCCTTACCGTCGGCGAGCTCGAGAGGCCAGGGAGACGGGGCGGCGGAGGAGAGAAGGCGGCGGCGGCTCGGATGCGGGTGGCAACTCCGGCGGCAAGGCCTTCGGCCTAAGGGGGTGGGGGAGGCGGAGGAGGAGGAGGGGATGCGGGGGAGAGCTCCCGGGGGGGATTTTATAGGGGGACGGGGGGTGCGGGCTCGCCGGAAAACACAGGGAAGGGAGGCGGTTTCCGGTGTGAACGCGGGCGGGTGCGGCGCCATTAAGGGGCCGCGGGGTGCGGCGGCAGTGTGGGGAGCCCGAGGCGGCTCTTGGGGAGAGAGCCGGCCGGTTGGAGCTTGGGCGCGCGCAAAAATGGAGGCACTCGGTTTGGGGGAGAGAGAGGGAGGAAGGAAGAAGATCTTGGAGGTTGAAGATGAATCTTACATGTGGGCCCCATGCGTCGGTGAGAGAAAGAGGGAGATGAAGGGGTATTAAGCCGGATGGAGGACACGTGGCAAAAGAAGGTGATCTCGGCCATTGGGGTTTAAGTGGTGATGGATGGCTAGGATTAAATAGGGGAGAGAGATGGATTAAATCTGGGCACGACACGTGTTGGCCCGAGATTAAATCCGGATTTAATTTCGGATTAAATTTTCAGAAAATACCACATAAATTTATAAATAATTAGAAAATAGTAAATAATATCTAAAAATTCCAGAAAATTCATGGAGCTATTTTAGACTTAGTAAAAATATTTGTAATTCAAGTTTGGCCTTTAAAAATTTTATAAAATATCTTTTGACTTTCAGAATTGATTTTTACTTCCAGAACATTCTCAAAAATTCTACAAAATTTGAGAAAGCTTTATAAAAAGTGAAATAAATTCTTTTTGGCTTTACATAAAATATTTATAATATATTTTCTGGCCCTTGGATTTGAAATAAAAATTCAGATAACTCCAAATAAATCCCAGAAAATCATAAAAAATCCAAATAAAAGCCAAATGGTTTTAAAAACTTAATTTGAAATAATGTTTTTACAAATACCTTTTATTTAATAAAAATTTTATGTTTTTATTAAAATTACATTTCATAAAAGCCTTTTAAAAGCTAAAAACAGGTAAAATAAAATCTTCAAAATTTGGGTAACCAAAGTACACTTGTTTTTATTTTAAATTAAATTAATTAATTTTTTACTGAAAATTTTGAAATAACAATTTGGCTTTTATTACATTCGTGCCATGTCGTTGTGTGGTGCGATCGGCTTGGTCGGACACAGTCGAACTAGGTCGAGCGTGCTTAAGTCATTTATTCTTCTTTTCGACCAGTTTGGGCTTTGAGTATTTTTACGATGCGAATGTGTGATTACATTATCTCGAGTGGTGCTATGTGATGTGTTTCTTATGCGTGATGGCTGCGCAGGACATCGAGGCGGAGTCGTGGCGAGGCACGGATGACCGGACTAGGCACGAGCGGTGCCGAGGTCAATCGCGATCGGGATGTACCGAGGGGCGGCGAGGACTCGAGGTGGTTGCGAGGCTTGGGCGGCAAGGAATGAGGAAGCTTCGGAAGATGTAGAGGCGTTTGGTAAAGCGTAAAGCTGCATGAGGAAGCAGATTTGGTTTTTGGTTTAGCAGGTAAAGCGAGTGAGAAACCCGTTAAGCAAAGGCTATAAATAGGAGAGGTGTCTCCTGGTGAATGCATGTCTTGTGAGAGGAGTAAGGCTTTTGGGAGTTTTTTTTCTTTTCCTATGGGTTGTTAGTGAGTTGGTGAAGAGAGGAGAGGTAGTTTGGCTTTCTGTTGCTAACTGCGTATGGGGTTGTCTGGATGAGTTCTTGATTCTTATTTGCGTGTGTGCTCAGTTTGAGAGAAGGGGTTGTATTGACTATGATCTATCATGTAATCTTTCATCTCTTTGCACTTCCCTGAGCAATTTGTGTGAGATGTTTCAGTGTTTCGCTTCTATTTTGCTCTTAGTTCATTTCTCTGTTCTCTTGTGCTCTTGCGGTTTTAGAGTTGAATTCTTGATCATTTTGCTGCAAAATCATTGAGCTCTGAACTGGGTATCGTCTCAAGGTCCTGGGCCAACTTATACCCGAGAGCAGAAGATTTCTACAACAGTTGTTTCTTTCAAGAGTTTGCTCGAACAATCTTCCTCTGCTTTTGGTAATTCTAGGGTTTACTGTGCGCGGAGGTAGAGCATCTCGGTGTTCTTGAGTTCTCAGTGAAAAGATTGATTTAGGTCGGTGTTTATTGCTGTGAAATCCTTCCCTGCTGTTGTTTAAAGACTCAAGATCAATAGACTTGGGAATCTTAAAAAATGTAGAAGTTGATCTCTTGCTCTGTTTCTTATCTTATTTTCGGTTGGAGTTCATTCTTCAGCTAAATTGACTTTTTGTCAGTATTGAAATGGTTCTCTGGCCAATCTGCTGTTTCTGTTTTAGTTCCAATCAATTTATCTGATTTCAGCAACAAGCAGTCTTCAATTCCTCTGAGTTTCGGCTGACTGCAGTAGCTACTGTTCCTTGTTTTTGGATCTGAATTTCAGCTACATGCTTTGCCGAAAATATGCCTGTTTCCTGAGTTTATTCATTTCGGCAATTGCAGTGATTGTGTGCTCTCGGGTTTGCAGCAAGCTCTGTCTCTAGTATCACTTTTTATCCTGCTATTTTTAGTTTTGTCATTTTATTTTTTAGTCTCCCTTTTGCAGATTTCAGCCAAGAGCTGTTTCAATTTTTGTGCCGATTTTTAGCTATCGGACAGCAAGTATGCACTGTCTTTTTGCCTTGTCGGACAACAAGCTTTAAGCATATATTCACTATTTTTCACTGTTTTTGGTTGCTACTCAAAGTATTGTCAGTACTGCATGCTGGACTGATATTTATCTTTGTTATCACTGATCAGACCTGCTCATAAATAGAAGGTGAACTGGGCTGCAATTTCAGCTTTCAGTTTTGTCTCTCTGAATCCAATTTTTAGTTTTCCTTTGCAGAATTTTCAGCCAAGTGCCTTTTCAGTTTTTTTTGTAGTTTTTCAGCCGAGTGCTTGTTAGTCTCTTTTGACAACCTTTCGACCAAGCCTACTTCACTTCTTTTGACGATCTGGCTATTGGCTCTTTTAGTAAAGTTGATGGTCTGTAGTTTGATTTTCCAGTAAGCACTTAATCTTTTCTTCATAGCTTCGATAGCTATCGGAGAAGAAAAATAGTGTGGATACCGAGGCGATTTTGAAGGCACCATTCACCCCCTGTTGCCATTTCCGATCCAACAAAATGCATAGAAAAGTCTGAAACATTACGTGAATTTTTGTACCATTTATTTACTTGAAGTAAATTTATTCCATGCATGTTTACCGTGAGAAACTTATTTATTCCTTTATGCACATGTGGATGACGGCATCACGAATCGGAAGTTCAAGGAGCTGGCCCAGCTTGGCCAAAACTATCTGACTTGGGCTTACGATGTCGAGATAGTACTTGGAGCCAAGAAGCTCCGCGCTGCTGTGGGGATTGGCGCACCGCAGGATGCCCAACCCACCCCTGAGGAAAATGATCAGGCACTTCACTTTCTCAGGCACAACCTCTGTCTCACTCTCAAGAATGAGTACATGGCAGAGAAGAGCGCGATAGCACTCTAGACTGCACTCAAGAAGCTGTTTGAGAGGCTAAAGTGCACCATTCTTCCTCAGGCCGAGCAAGAATGGATACGACTGAGGTTTGCCGACTTCAAAACGGCTGGAGAGTACAATTCTTCCTTGCACAGGATTTGTACCAATCTTCAACTTTGTGGCAAGCAGATCACAGATGAGCAGAAGATTGAGAAGACCCTATCCAGCTTACACCCCAATGCAGTGCAATCTGCATGCAATTATCGTCAAGACAGCTACAAGGAGTAGGCGAATTGATTGATATGATGCAGGTTGTAGAGCCTCAAGATGAAGTTCTCTGCATGAACTATGTCACACAGCCACTTGGGAGCTCCGCTGGCCGTGAAGCCAACGCCGGGAGCTACAAGGTGCGAAAGCCTTTGATGAAGAAAAGGGAGAGGAAGGGTAAGGCCGCAGCCTAGAAAGGCAAGTCGGAAGCTCCGCGTGAGAATAAGGGGAGCAAGCCAAAGCGGGATGGCAAGGCCTGTGGCCACTAGGACCAATCCTGCTTCAAGTGTGGCAAGTTGGGGCATTGGTCGCGGATCTGTAAAGAGCCGCAACATGTCATTGTGCCTTCCAACCTAGAAGAAGAAGGAAGGCAAAGGGCAGCATGAAACCCACTTTGCATCTGTTGAGGAGGAGAGTTCTGTGCAGCTGTCTGCGATGGAGGTTGAGAACATCCTGGCAGCATCATCCCCTTTTGACCTAGCAGCAGCCACCACCATGATTTCTCTCGAAGAGCATATCACTCCCGAGAAAATAGTAGACGAAGTCTCTGATTTCTTAGCAGATTCAGTCTAATGCACATAATGCATTTAGAGTTTAATTGTCATTTATTTTTTGTGTGAAAGGACAAGTTAGAACTTGCATGGATGGTACTTAAGTAACTTTATCTCCTCGTGATGGTTGGATGATATTTGAATAATTTATTCATTTATTCAGTTTATAATGGCATGATATGTTCTGATATTGAAGTATTTTATTTATATGTTGATTACCTTCTACTGCATATTAATAAAATACCTTATATTAGAACATGTGTGGCGCCCCATGGAGGAAGTGTGCTTAGCCGACAGCGGCACAATGAATACCATCTTAAGAGAGATGAAATATTTTAATTCGATTTGCAAGAATGCTGGCAGCCTTACAACAACCAACATCAAGGCACCTGTAGCCTATACTGCCCTGAAGACAATATTTAGAAGCTCTGAACTTTTCTGTCTCTAGCATAACAGATTAGGCCACCCAGATCTTAGGATAATGAGAAATATAATCAACAATTCCCAAGAACATAATATTAATTTAAAGAATTTTTCGAATCATGAAGATTTTGTGTGGCCTGCATGTGCCACCGGAAAATTAATTACTATACCCTCCACTCTGAAAGTGAAGGATGAAGTCTCTGCATTCCTGGAACGCATCCAAGGAGATATTTGCAGTCCCATTCAGCCACTTTCAGGGCCATCAAATATTCCATGGTGTTCATCGATGCTTCCTCGAAATGGTCGCATGTATGTTTATTGTCTACGAGAAGTCATGCTTTCGCAAAGCTGATCTCGCAGATAATTCGCATCATAAATATTGTCCTTGATCATCACATAAAGTTCATCAGAATGGACAACACAAGGGAATTTACTTCAAAGGCATTTGATGATTATTGCATGGCGATGGGAATTATAGTTGAGCATTCTTTACCGCATGTCCATACCCAGAATGGTTTAGCAGAGGCATTAATCAAGAGAATTAAATTTATTGCCCGACCTCTTTTGCAGAATTGTAATTTTCCAGCTACATGTTGGGGACATGCAGTCCTACACGCAGCAAATCTCATCAACTTTAGACCATCGGTGTACAACATCTATTCACCTATGCAACTAGCATAAGGGTCAACACCGAAAATTTCTCATCTCCGAAGGTTTGGATGCAAGGTTTATGTACCTATACCCCTTCCACAGCGTACTGCAATGGGTCCTCTCCGAAAGACTGGGATATACGTTGTTTGTGAGACAACATCCATAATCAGGTATTTAGAACCCATGACAGGAGACTTGCATACTGTCTACTTCGCTGATTGCATATTTGATGAAAATAATTTCCTAACATTAGGGGGAGAAAATGAACCCCTTGATGAAAAATTCGGAAAATTACGTGGCAAGCCACAGGAATCCATGCACATGACCTGCGCACTAGTGAAGCAAATAGAGAAGTCCAGAAAATCATTGATTTGCAAGCATTAGCAAATCAACTGTCTGACCACTTTAGTGATTTGAAGAGCGTGACCAAGTCGCATGTGCCTGCACGCAATACACCGGAGAGGGTTGAAATAATAAAGAAAGTAAAAGATATCCTTAATCCTATTCAGAGGTCTCAGAATAAAAGGACGAGAACAACAGCCCCTCGAATCCCAATTAACCGGGGACGCCTAGTGAAGAAGGATAAGAAGGACTTGTCACAGCCGATCACTGAAGATCTCTAGAACCAGAAGGGGAGCCAGTTGAGACCTGGTATTAGTATGACACCTTCAGAAAAGTGCATACTGGATCTGAACATCCCCATGGAAGAAGAAATTGGCATGGATGTGTGCGCACACATCGGAGCCGAAAAACTAAAGGGACTTGCCACCGTAACTGGAAGAAGCATGAGCAAGGAGAAGCTCCAGAAGAAATAAACGCTCTAGAAGAAGCAACTCATGAAGAAATAGCTATAAATTATGTGCACACAGGAGAGTCCATGAATAGGACAACATCCAATGTTGATATCTACTTTGCAAAGAAAATTGCCACAATCATCGATCTTGATCGAGCACATCGCTCATTGAATGTAAGAAAAGATCAGATTGGAAAGATTGGAAGAAGGCAATAGAAACTAAATTATTATCTCTGAACAAAAGAGAGGTGTTTGGGCCCGTATGCCGCAGACCTCCCCATGTGCAACCTATAGGGCATAAGTGGGTATTTGTTCGAAAGAGAAATGAAAGAAATGAAGTCGTAAGATATAAAACAAGACTGGTAGCACAAGGTTTTACTTAACATCTAGAAGTTGATTATGAAGAAACCTACTCCCTAGTCATGAATGGAATTAACTTTAGATATTTAATCTCAATGGCAGTGAACTTGAATCTAGAAATGAAATTTGATGGATGTGGTAACTGCATACATTTATGAAAACTTGTATTCGGAGATTTATATGAAGGTACCTAAAGGTATCCCCATCCTGAACCAAGACAGAGCAAATAGAAATCTGTACAGTGTGAAACTCAGGAAATCACTATACGGATTGAAGCAATCAGGCAGGATGTGGTATAATCACTTAAGAGACTTTTTATGCAAGAAAGGCTACACAAACAATGAAGATTGTCCTGTGCATTTATCGATGATCCTATAATAGATTTTGTATAATCCCGGTGTATGTAGATGATTTGAATATCATCGGGACAACTGGAAGACATAAAAGAAGCAAGTTCTTACCTAGAGTCGAATTTGAAATAAAAGATTTGGGTAAACCAAATACTACTTAGGCCTGTAGCTCAAGCATGTCCCGAAGGAATATTAGTGCATCGGTCGGCCTCGCCTTGAAGGTGTTAGAAAGGTTCAACTTTGAGAAGGCATACCCATCGAAAGTACCGATGATCGAGAGGTCTTTACAGCAAGAAAAGATCCATACCGACCTAGGGAAGTGGGGAGGAAGTCCTAAGATTCCCATACTTAAGTGCAGTAGGAGCACTTATGTATTTAGCAAACGCACTAGACTAAACATTGCATTTGCCTAAACATGTTAGCAAGGCATAGTGCAGAACCTACCAAAAGGCATTGGTAGGGAATAAAGTATATCTTCCGATACCTCCAAGGAAGCAAGGACCTTGGATCGTTCTCTGAAAAGAATCAAGATTTGAACTTGATTGGCTATGCAGATGCTAGATACCGTCGGACCCACATACCACAAGGTCACAAACAAGCTATGTATTCTGTGTGGTGGAACGCAATTTCTGAAAATTGTCTAAGCAAAGTCTTGTAACGACTTTGTGAATCACTCGAAATTATAGAATCGTATGAAGGCACACGTGAATGTGCTTGGCTCCGATGAATGATTCACCACATCTAGCAGTCATGTGGGATGAATATTATGCAAGCTCCACTATTATCTATGAAGATAATGCAGCTTGTGTTGCACAAGTGCGAGACGGGCTATGTGAAGAGTCATCTCACAAAGCATATCAACCCCAAATTCTTCTATGCTCATGAATTGCAAAAGATGGACGAAATTAAGGAACTGTATACCAAGTCATGTGAGAATCGCAGATTTATTCACTAAGTCACTCCTTGCATCTAGCTTTGAAAGATGCGTCGAGGAATTAGAATGATGAGACTTAGAGAAGTACAGAATCGGGGAGAATTTTCTCAAGCCCGTTATTAAATCTTGATGACGAAGATTTAGTACCCAAAAGAATGAGTCTGAAGATTGAATGAAATTGGGTGAATTGTACTCTTTTTCCTTGACGAGTTTTCCTGAAATTTCTTGGCCAAGGTTTTTAATGAGGTAATTCGTGTAGCATAATATAACATGTATCATGTACTCTTTCTCCAAATTTTTCCTACTGGATTTTTATGGAGTTTTGACGAGGCATGAGCGTGTCGGATGAGTGCCCAAGGAGTGTTAGAAAACACGGTGCAGGCTTGAGTTCTTAGCTTACGGTGGGCACTTCCCATTAGACTATAAATAGGGAGCACTATCGGCTATTTTGTATATGGAATCAGAAAGAAAGTAATAAAGAAAGACTAGGAGTTCTCTCTACCTCTCTGTGTTTCAATCTACTATTTTCTGTTTCATGTGATTGATCTTGTTTTACATAAGCAGAGGAATCGATTGGATTGGTCGACTTCCTCAACAGTCTCTTGTGAGGATAAGATATCAAGTGTTAATCGGTTGTTAGTTGAAGTCCATTAAGAAGGACGTCGTTCATTGTAATAAGCAAGCATTAATCAACTAAGCTATCCTCTATCTTCTAGGCGTGCTCAGAGCGTAGTCACTGGCTGGAAACAAGCCCAGCCAAGCGCATGAGGCGAGTGCGATTCTTGCTGTTACCCTCTGCGTTCTCAACCAGACTCCCGCTTCATCTTCTACCTCCCCTCACCAAATATCCATGTGTTAACATAAATCTCTTTCAGAATTTGCTGCCTGTTGTACATGATTTTCTTCTGTTAATGGTTTTTGGATTAGATGGCATTAGTTCGTTCATTTAGTTTCATTTAAATGTATGCATGAAGTTTGTTGTTCAATGGTGTAAACTTTTTTGCAATAAGTATTCTTCCTCTACTTGATGTATCCTATCCATCCCACATGCCAATGTTTCCTGCTGTTTGATGGCCAAAAGCTAAAGAGCCAACAGCGGTGATGATTTTGGACTCTGCCAATTAGGTCAAGTTTTTTCAACAGCCAGTGACGTTATGAAAAGTTTGAAATTTGAATTTCAGTTGGGCTTGTATGCAATGTATATGTCAATCGCTATCTTTTTTATCATTTTTTGTGGCCAATTTTTATGTGGGGTGCAGCCCGGATGAAAAGGAATACCATATAATTTCCTACTACCAAAATTTTCTGATGACTATGCTAACTAGTCGTGAACCCGTGCCTTTGCATGGGCTAGCTTCCTAGACAAACTAATGCTCGCTTTGGCATTATGGTGTCTTTTTTGAGACAATAACTACTTGCAAGAATCTTTTATAACCACAACATTTAAGTCTTTCTGAAATTGGTAAAAATCGCACAACCATCTAGTTTCGCATTCTGAACAACAACTTCAAACTTGACCTTTGTTAGATTTAATCTTGACTCGAGTCCTAGTCGCAATTGAGTTCGAATTAGTGTGTAATTCGAGTTGAAGTAGTGTCCAATTCAAGTCCTAGTCGTGTGCTATTAGGAGTTATAGGCATATAAATTGAGATGCTTGTAACCAGTTTAGGCATTGCAATATTTGTTAGTAATAAAGATTAGAATTCCAGGGCAGATTTTGTAACAATTGGTATCAGAGCCAACTTTTGATTTCTTTTGCTGCTGCCCTCGGGAGGTTCTTCGCTCCCGGGGGCGGCCACCAGTGCGCATCGCTGAGATCGAGTTTCCCGCCGGCCGTCCATCCGGCACAACACGCAAGGACAGCAGCGCCCAGAGCACTTGCGCAGGAGAGAGGAAAGGCAACAAATCTTCTTGAGGAAAGGCAACAAATCTTCTTGGTGCATTGGATGTGGTCTTCTGCCTTTGCTTGTGATCTGGTGAGAGAAGAAAGACCAAAGAAAAGAGACAAGACAGAGAGAAGTTTCTATTTCTTGATTTCTTTAGTCTTTGGTTCCTCGGTCCAAGCAAGGGAAAAGTACTACGGCAAGAAAAGAAAATTTGTGCAGCAGGTGTAAGCATCCGAAGGTCCATTGCTTGTGAAAGAGAGAGGCTTGAGAATTCAATGCACAGAGCGAGTCGCATCAAAGCAAAGTAGAGAGGAGAGAGAAAGAAGACCAAGTGGCGCAGAGGTGGAGTTCTCAGATCGGTCTAACTCGGAAGAAGAGAAGCCCGAGATCAGACCGGAGAAGGACTCGAGCTGAACTGTTTTCAGTTTTGTCTCCGAGATCAAATTAGACAAGTGC
Organism: Dendrocalamus sinicus; assembly: GCA_036346575.1. Classification (NCBI taxonomy): domain Eukaryota; kingdom Viridiplantae; phylum Streptophyta; class Magnoliopsida; order Poales; family Poaceae; genus Dendrocalamus; species Dendrocalamus sinicus. The sequence continues at coordinate 18,217,926 of CM070662.1, read as the reverse complement.
AAATAAAAGGCACCCAAGGCGCAGAGCAGCAGCAAGAGCGCAAGTCAAGCAAGAGCAAGAGCAAAATTCAAGAAAAGAGAAAAAGGAAAACATCAATTTTTCCTTCCGTTTCTCTCCGTCCAAGAGACTTCAAAGTAGCGGAGTTTTTGATCCGCGCCAAGATCATGTCGCGTAATTGGAAGCGATCTCGGCGGCAACGAGGCATCATCCGGTGCGATGGTGAAGGAGAGTTCGCTATCTCGCTGCATTATCCGATGCTCACGGAGAGCAATTATGCAGCATGGGCAATTAAGATGAAGGTGTACATGAAAGCTCAAGGAGTGTGGGATACGATCGAGAACGGCAGCGTCGATATGCGCAAAGATCGATGGCATTGGCGGCCATCTACCGGGGCATCCGGAGAGACGCTCTTCCTCGGCGAAAAGGAAACAGCCAAAGCCGCGTGGGAGGCGTTGAAAGCGATGCATCTTGGCGCGGTCGTGTGAAGGAAGCAAAGGTACAAACTCTCAAGACCGAGTTCGAGGTGCTACGTATGAAGGAAACGGAGTCGATCAATGACTTCGCCGTCCGGTTGACGGTCATCGTCAACAAGATACGGGCCCTTGGCGAGAAGGTGGAAGAGTTGTATGTGGTAAAGAAATTCCTTCGTGCTATTCCCTCACAGTTTCTCCCGATTGCTTCAGTCATAGAGCAATTGGAGACCTAAAGGCAATGACCATGGAGGAGGTCATCGGTCGTCTTAAGGCTTATGAGGAACGCATCCATGACACTAGCAACAAAGGTGAAGGATAGCTCTTGTTGACTCGCGCCGAGTGGGAGGCTCAATCATCGAAGCGTGAAGGCAAGAACACTTCCAGGGGTGATGGCCAAGGCCGTAAAGGTCGAAGGTTTGATAAGGCAAAAGTAAGGTGTTATAACTGTAATGATTATTGACACTTTGCTTCAGAATGCCAAAAGCCGAAGACAAAGAAAGCGTTTGTTGCCGAAGCGCTCAGCGAAGATGAAGTGCTCTGAAGATGAGTTGAGTCAGGAATGTTTGAGATGTGTCGCCATCCAAACTCGAGCAAGATGGAAAGAAGTTAGAAAGTCAAGATTAAGGGGGAGATTGTTAGATTTAATCTTGACTCAGAGTCCTAGTCGCAATTGAGTTCGAATTCGTGTGTAATTCGAGTTGAAGTAGTGTCCAATTCGAAGTCCTAGTCGTGTGCTATTAGGAGTTATAGGCATATAAATTGAGATGCTTGTAACCAGTTTAGGCATTGCAATATTTGCGAGTAATAAAGATTAGAATTCCAGGGCAGATTTTGTAACAACCTTCATAACTACTCCTTTGCTGTAATATTACATTTTTCTAGCTATATAAAACCCAAATTTTATATTGGCCATGAAATTCTTATTCAAGATTTCTGGGACTATGCTACCTTACTACATTAAAAGGTTACTGTAAATGGAACAGAAAATTCTTATACCATATTATTGTCTTCATTTAAATTCTTTCTCTGTGCCCTATAATATTGTTAACAACGTTGTAAGACAAAATACTTATCTTTCTGGTTCATGCTAGTACCAAGCCAAGAGGTCAGCAAATGCATATGTGGTGCTCAGAGATGGAGAAGCAACAAAGATTGCAGAACCTGGGAGGCAACTCTTAGCTTCCATGGAGAAGTATGTGTTTGGATCCTGAGAACCGCAAAAGTTAGCATACACACACATGCACGCGCACACACATCTATGAAATTGACTACCTTTCTTGTGTGTTGATACCTTCAAGGCTCACAATTGTTTGTAATGGTTGTAATCAAGCAGCAGCAAACTTCTATTCTTTTGAGCAAGAATATATAGCTGCAACGAAATATTTGATACAAAGTTTGGTTTTCTGTTACAACACATGCGCACCTAAGCACCTAAGTTCATTCTGGTAGTGTGATGTTATGAAATTCACCAGTCAATTCAAAGGCATTGCTATGTGTTCTCTTGGTAATGGTCATGATATCCTGTTTTGGAAGAATTACTAGGAAGGTCACTTATTATGTCATAAATACTCTAGGCTCTATTCCTTTGTCATGGAATAGGATGTATCCATTCATGACTTCCTTGTTCTTCTTGGCCCATTGGCCCATTTCCATCTGCCTTTATCTGAGGAGGCTTTCTCTGAATATGAAGAACTCCAGGCTGGGTTAAGTTTGATTCAGAGGCGCGGAGGTTTTGATTCTTGGACTTAGATCTGGGGGCATGGCCGTTACACTTCTAGGAAGTACTATAATCAACAATATGGCCACTTCCTCAATTCTCCAAGATTTATGCTAATCTGGAATAGTAAATGTATCATGAAGATTAAAGTTTTTGCCTGGCTTTTGTTCATGGATAGACTCAATACTAAAGACCTTTTAAAACAGAGAAACTTCCATATTGTTAGTTTGTCAACCTGTGTTATGTGCGATGGTGGTAGGATGAGACGTTGTTTCATCTTTTCTTTGTCTACTCATTCAGTTCCCGGTGTTGGCAGCTCCTTGGGATTATTTGGCTTTTTGATAGCAATGTTGAGCTCATGATCTACTCCACAAATGTAGTGCAAATCTATAGAGTTTCATGGAATTATTTATGATTGCAACTTGCCATATTTGGAAACAACCTAATGGTGTTATTTTTGAAACTTCTGTCGAAAGTCTAGAGAATTGGAAAAGAAACTAAGGGAGATGTAATTCTGCACTTGTGCAGGATTAAAGCTACTGATCATGATGCACTTTGTAATTGGCTAGAAACTCCTTAAAACTTCTTCCTCTGTACATATTGTAATTTATTATTTTAATATATAATACCATAGTAGGAGTCTCTCCTACTGTTTCACTTTTCAAAAAATATAAATAAATAGTTTGTTTGATGTGACAATCTTAATTAACTAAAATATGTAATCGTGTTTGGTAAAAACTACAGCTAGGATACTTTACCTATTGCTGTTTTGTGTTGTTTCAAAGAAAACACTTCGTTTATACTAAAATTACCTTTTGGAAGGTAAGATGCCATTTATAGAACACCCATGTGCTATAAAAAAGGCACGAAAGCATTTTCAATAGAAATTTAGATGAAAAGAAGCTGAGAAGGAAGAACGACATGCACAGAGTTAACAATAGAACCATAGGGCATCTACCTTCGGTGCGCATTATGAAAAGGAAATATGAAAATAAAAATACATTAATGGGAAAAATAAAAATACATTAATGGCTGTTCTCCTCATTAAAAGATACATTAATGACACATTTAGACTTGGCCAAACAGGTCGGCTTGAGGCACAGAACTGTTGGCCCAGCCAGTCACGACACAACATGAACAGTAAATAGACCATGCCGTGCTTGCGCCGGCACCTCAGCACGGCGTACCTGTTGGACCCCGGGTTAACCAACCCAGAACCTTCTGTGATAGACCCGCACTATTCTCTGGGTCAGCAGATAGTGCTCACAGATGCATTGCCGAATCATCCCATACACGATATTGACCATATTATTACAATACCAGAGTTTACATAACCCTTTTTGGGTGAAGTCTTACAAAAGAGACCGCCAGGCCCAATAAGTCCACTACAACAAAACAGCGGTAGAGGAAGCACAACGAGGGGTTCATCTCATCACAACAAGTGACTGAGATAACCTAGGTGCGACTACCATTACCCAATAATCTGGCTAATGTCATGCACACCTATTGGTCAGCATGGTCAGCTAGGCTATAAAGAGACTTTATATCCCAAACCGATCGCCACCATCTTCATTTCTAATGAGGCAATGGGGTCCCGATCTTCCGATAGGATGATAATTATCGATTTTGGTGGAGGTGACTCTTGCGACCCGACTACAACCGTGCGACGTCGCTTGCGCCTTAGCAATCGCTGAACCACACTCCAAGTTGTTATCAACCGTGCCAAGAACGCGGTTGACCTGACCATGAAGGTCTATTCCTGCATGCAACCGAAGAACACGCAAGAACAAGGATAGTGAGCAACCTGTAATTTGCTAGATATAAAAGTCGCACAAGGATAGTTGAGGTTCTGTAACACGAATCTGTTGGTCTAGCCGACACAACAGACAATGTGGAGTTTGCACATGGGGCTAAACTGATCTAAACAAAACCTAACCCTAAAGGCTATGAATAACATGCTTATATAACCCCTTGGGACGTCCACAAGGTCCCCAAACTGAGTACAACTCAACCCGACATTGTATTATACTCAAACTCATACAAAAAGGAAACCCTGATTTTTCCACCGTCACATTATTTTGAATATTGCGGCGCGACCAGAAGGGTTCTGAAGCTGGGGCCTTACCCATTGGATGGGCCTTGGAATAAGCTTTCCAACAAGCACAAGAATGCCTAAATCGGACTCCGTTTGTGAAAGTTATGGCCGTTTTATTAAAGGCCTGTCTGGCTATCCCGAACCGAGTCCGAATTGAGTTCTGAGTTGATTCCGAGTTTGATTTCGGTTGGGCTTGTGGAAATTCCGAATTGGGCTTGCAAACTTCATCCAAAACATGGGCTTTTAAGTTCTTGGACCTCTCCCCTTTTGCTCTCCCACTGTATGGCTTCTCATTGGCTTTATTCTTCCTTGTTTTTCTCCATTGCTTTGACGCCGGCCTCCTTCGTCCCCTCGGTTCAAAAGTCTTCCATTTGTCAAACCTAAGAATGTACAAAGTAGTGACATGAGGTAGTATCTCATTCTCATGAATAACATTAGTAGGAATAGATAGAAACGAATTCACCTTTTGTTCAATCTTGATATTAGGTGCTATGGCCGTATACGCTTGTGACATGGTTACATCAATTTCCTTCACCAACTTGATCCTGATAGTACTTGTATTGGTCTTGATTTGCAGGCTCTGAGGAGAAGGGGCAGTAGAGAGCAAGGGTGAGCACACATAGCCGTGCTCCACGAGCTAACACACAGAATACAAATATTAATATGCAAGGTTTAAACAAAGGTGGCTTAAGTTCTTTTATTTGCTCAAAGCAACAGTTGTAAATATTGTAATTACAAATCCTATGACCTGGCTTTTTGACAAAACATGCTTTAAAGAGTTTAAATTGTGCAGTTCATGTATAAATTGGTGTTGGTTCCATCCACCAGTTACATGGCTCCATCCATCGATGCTAGGTTTCTAGATAGGTTAACTGATATAATCGCTGGAGTACTTCCCTCTAGGAAAACTCAAGATTTGGAGTACTTCCCTCCAATGAGCATTTCAACCCACCCACAAAGATTTTTTAGAAACAGAACTAACTCGAGGAAGTTCCCCTGTTCGCCTGTAACCGTGGGCACGGCTATTCGAATAGTTTACACTCTGCAGAGTTGGTACATTTTACCCACAAGAGACAATCATCCCGAATGCGCCCACATGATTCCTTTATCATGTAGATCGAGAGATCATCACGAGGCCTTTATAATACCTCGCCCTATCATCCTCTCACCCTTATGGGCTTATCCATTTCCGAAGGGTCCCATAAGTTGTGCAGAAAGTTCCACCACAACGTCTAGCGCAGTTGGACTTCTGTCTTCATAACGTCTAGAGCAGCTGGCGAACATCACCTGTATACGGTGTCCTGATCAGGCCGGATTTACACTCCTCCTACACAATCCCTCCTTTCCCCTACCTGTGAGATGACTTCAAGAGTCTGGTAAATTATTCAGCCAAGCCTACAGTTTGCCGGCTTGTGGTTGTACTATTTTTACACAGGGAGGTCATCTCAAGATTTGGTCTTATTTTGTCCAGGCGGTTCTTACCATAAACCAAAACCTCTCGTGAGACATCGGCACCATCCATTCTTACCATCCGCCCGGACAGGTTTAGCATCTTTTTAAGAGTTGGGAGATGTAAATTAAATTATCATAAATACTCAGCCACTTACCTTCCGTCCCAAAACCAAATGCTCATGTTCTTGGAAATCATGATCTGGGCCGTGATGCCGGGGCGTGACAAGACGAGCATAACATTTAATTAAGATGTATGACTAATCTGAGTAATAACAATAGCATCTATGGTGACAGGCTATATGGATATTCAATTTTAGGGAGGGTATAAGTATATACATTTCTAGATTTTTAGGTGGGTGGTAACTACCTTATAAGTCACATACATTTGTACATAAAATAACGCATGTAGTTTGAATAATTCAAACAAAGATAGTTTACGTGAAACATAGGAGCAAGATGATCAAAATTTGACTCACCTGGTTCCAAAGTCAGAGGGTCTTGCGGGTCTGAGGTGGGTCGTGTTGCAGCTCGGTGTGACTTCAAATTCTACCTAATGGAGAAGACTGAATAACGAGAAAGCAGGCAAATAGGACAAATAAGCATAAAATAATAAACAAACAAACAAATGCAAAGTTACACCAAACTGGAACCAAAAGAAAGGGTTTGAATTTAGAAAATTTTAGAAACAAGTTTCACTCAAATCGAGTTCTGACGAGGAAGAACGAGCTCTCTGAAGTTCCATTTTCAGAAATCACAAAAATAAAGCAGAGAGAGAGTTCTTTCACGACATGTGGGTCCTACCAATTTATTTTAGTTTCGAAATAAATTTTTAATTTCCGAAAAATACAGAGTATGACATGTGGGGCCATGGGTGCTTTATTTAAGAAAATATTTTCTTTTTCCGAAAAAGCCAAGAGGCTGACATGTGGGGCCGAGATACGGCACAAACAGTGCATTGGGCCCACCTGTCAGTGGCTTAGACTTTTAATTAGATTTTAAAATAGTTTCTTTAGTTGGAATGGGGCCCACTTGTCAGCCTAATAGAAAGTTTAAATTTCTTGGGCTCACCGGTCGGTGGTTTATTAGTGCCAACTAATCGCGGTGGTTAGCGGTTGGCAAATCACACACTAGGCGGAGCTCCTCCCGGCCAAGCGACGGTGAGGCCTGCTGGCGGCAATGGGTGCCACGGTCGCGTGGGGAAACGCCTAAAATGGAAAGCTCATCTCCGTGTGCACCCAACGGTGGGACGAATCGGTCGGAGGTGAACCGGAGGGGCGCCGGTGGCGAGCCGGCGGCGGCGGAGATAGGGGTTGGTCATGGCGGTGATTCCCTGCTATGAGAAACCAATTAGGCATCAGGGGAGCTTCTAGGGGTTACCTGAAACTCACCAGTGCGAAGAATGGGACTCAGGGAGGATTGAGGAAGGCTGTCGTCGATCGGCGCCGAGGAAGACGAGACAGCGAAACTTCAATTTGACGGCACGAGCAGCTTCGTCAGGTAGCGAGGGTGCTTTGGCTGCAAGGAATCGGCCAGAGATCTTCGGGGTCGGTGGCAGCAGGAGGTGGCCGGAGATGGGGAAGATGTGGTCACCGGCGAGCTGCAAGAGGAGAGAAGCTAATTAGGCTTGTTGGAAGCTTCCAGGAAACATAAGGAGCCTAGGGAGAAGGGTAATGCCGAGTGGGATTCTTCGGGATGAGCTAGCGGCGGTGGCGGCCCAAGTAGCTTCGGCGGCGATTTTCAACTCGAGGATTGGAGTGGGGAAGGGGTGCGGCAAGTCTGGCGTTCGACTGGCTTTTATAGCTACAGAAAGACGAGAAGAGGGAATGGGTGGTGTACGGCGTGGCAATAACCCCCCTCGCTACAGTGTACCCAAGCAGGGCGGACGTGGCGGAGCTAGCGCCAGGCTAGGGCGGAGCGAGGGGATGGGATGCCAAATGCATTCACGGGGAAAGGGCGACGCAGTGTGAGCATTTGCAGCTCTTCGTACGGCGGCACGACGGTGAAGCCACGAGGCGGCGTTTATGCACGAAGGCATTGCCGGGTAAGGCGGGAAGTGATGGGCACTCAAGGCGGCCATTGAAGGCGGAGAGGAGCCCATGCTGTGCCCGGCGAGTAATGGCTGGGAGGTGACAATATAACTGGGGGCGGTTTCGGCAGCTGGCCACGGCGGCGAACGAGAGGGCAACACACAGAGGAGCTACGACATGGAGGCGGAGGTCTAGGTCTGGCAGAAGTGCCCGGAGATGCGGCGGAGCTGCCACGGGGGGCGCAGGGGGGATGGCGCTGGTGGAGGAGAGAAAACGGGGGGTGGGGTGTTGCACGGTGTGCAGGTGACGACAAGACGAAGGTGGGGCATCGCATGGTGTGCAGGCGGTGACAGGACGGAGCGGGGGGCGTCGCGAGGAGGAAGACGAGGGAGGGGGCGTCAGGCTGGGCCGGCTGAAGGCCTAGGAGGCGGGGAAAGAAAAAGAAAAGGGGCCGGGGAAGAAAAAGAAGCAGGCCGGGCCAGAAAAAAAGGGGAAAAGGATGGGCCTGCCCAGGAAAGAAATGACACAAATTTTCTTTGAGCCCAAAAGGAGGAAAAGAAGAATTGAGCAAGGCAAAAGGGATTTTTTGGACTAAAAAAATCAAACTCAAAATGTGAAATTTTGAAACAAAATTTTAGCAAGCAACAACAAAAATAAGGCAAAGAGACAAACCCGAAAATGGGATGTTACAGTACCTAACCGGCCCAGCATGCACAGCAACTCTCCTATGGTAGTGTAGCAATATTTCTTGTGGTTGGCAGTAAAATTACTTATGTTAGGGTTACTGCACTCTTTTGAGCATGGACGGGTGATTTGGTAGTAAAATTACTTGTGACTGATAGTAAAATTACTTATGATTATCAATAAAAAATATTTATGAATCAGCGACTGGTAGTAAAATTACTTACAACTAATAATAAAATGAACAGGCTATTGGTGGCCCGTTTGGTTAAGCATGCCTAGGCCAGCTCGGCATGACCCAACCCCTCTACGTGTCGTGCCTAGGTCGGAGGGCAGGCACGTAGGCCAGCATGACATAGCATGATAACTTATTTAGACCAACCATGCCGGCCTAGTCGGGCGTGTCTTATTCGGTCCGTGTCATGCCATGCCGGGCAACCCATTTTAGCGAGTCAAGACACATTAACCATTTCAACTTCTAAAGTGGAAGAAAAAAATTTATAGGGTGGGACCTCCCACTCTACCTTTGAAGGCTCTGCCTAAGATCCTACTATGTTACATCAACACAAATATCAGAATAACACATATTCACAACTTTAGTAGTCATGCCACAACCTCTCCAAGAAATAAGCCAAATGGATGTAATGATGCCTCCAGCCTCGTCGCCGCCGCAACAAGACTCCCGGCTCGATAGCACGACAACAAGCCATACACCATGGCATTATCCATTTCATACGGTCACTTGACCGCGGCCATGAGCCCATTTACTCATGCCGAGCAGGTGGCGGGTATGCCATGGCATCATCACCAAAAAAGTTTGACCTATGCAATAGCTCAAATTTGGGTCAAAACTAAAATTCCATAAATTTCATGAATTTCAAAAACTTCTATTTTGTTTCAAAAATTTCCAAAAGCGTTGCCTTGAATTTGAATTTTAAAACAAAATTTCCATGGCTCAAAAATTGAATTTCAAAATTTCAGAGACTTATTTGTGTGCTATCCAAAATCTTTGAAAATACTTATGTGGAAATCCTTCTTTGATTTCAAAATTCAAATCTGAATTTAAATCTCAAATAGAAGATTAAAATAATTCCTTAGTCTCTTTCCCTCTCTTTCTCCTAGGACAAAACCCAGCCGAACCCAGCTGCTACCACCGGCCCTCTCTCCTTCCCCTCCTCTTTCTCCCTCACGAGGCCAACACCTGCGCGCAAGCCCACCAGTGCCCAAGATAGCCATCGCTTGCTCCTTCACTACCGACTAGCCCTGTCTGCAAATGCCAAGGCACTAGTTATCTTCTCACCGAGCCTTTCTTTATCTGCTCTCCCATTCTCTCTCACACACGAGGGCACGCACATGGTTGACATCTTCAACTACTCTGCCACAGCCAACCTCAAGCACAATGCCACCGCAAGTTTGTCAAGTCAAGGCCATCCCATCACATCCAATTTCACGCACCACGCTCATGATTTCTCATGATTGAGACATGCTTCATGTTGCCACACTGTCCCCTTCCCCCCTCTCTACTTAAGCCCATGTTGAGTGTCATCTCGTGTTCCCACATCCTTCGCTACCCTACCCCAACCCCCTCTCTCCTCCTTCCCCTCAAGTGAAAAATTATGGTCTAGGATTCAATTTCATTGAGCATGCTAAGAAACATCCCCCTAAAGTTATCAAGGTACTCGAACCAAGAAAGTTTGAAGTAGAATTTGAACCAAAACAAATTATCTTTAGATCTGCTGGTATTGCAAAAAAAAATTGTACCAAACTGAGTGCTGTGATGATTGATATGAAGTATCAGTGCACTCATTGTGGTAAAGATGGTCACTTGGTTCAATTCTACTTTAGAAAAGCAAAGAAAGAGAAGAAGGAGAGGATAAGGAAGAGTTTTTGACCAGCTGCCTTCCATAGTTGAATAAGTGAGGCTAGACCATACATTCGACCAATTGTTTCTCATGGTCGAACCTCGTGATCGAACAAGATTTCGACCACTGTTTTCTGCGATTGGACCAGGTGTCCCAAGAGACTTTCGATCGGTAGTCTTTACTCATTTGGACCGATCGAGTCGGACCACTTTACTCATGCGGCCAAATCATTTTCGACCAGCTTTCTGCTAGATTAGACTAGTCGGTGGTCGGACCGACAGCTAAGGAGGTCAAATCGCCTCGTGGTCAAACCGGCGTCTCATCGACTATCTGGTCAAAATTTATTGAAACCTAATGCTTTACTTAAATCATTATTAGTGCATGCTTTTCCTCTGTTCGTTGAGTATCTCGATCTGGATACCTAAATCTTTATTGTCTAACCCCGTATTAAGATACCGATGATTGTTCATGCTCTGTAGGCTTGTCGTAAGATGAAGGAGAACATATGGTTCATTGACTCTGGTTGGGCTCGCCACATGACCGAAGACTCATAACGGTTCACCTCCTCACTCATGCCCTCGGTGATGAGATGATCATTTTGGAACAAGCTATATGACCAGTTTGTTTATTTCAAAATTTCAGTAATAAAAAAATTTATTAAATTAATTTAGTTTAACATAAAAACAAGTGTTCTTTGGTTGCTTAAATTTGAGATATTTTAGTTTGCCTATTTTCAGCTTTAATAAAAAGCTTTTATGAAAAATAATTTGACTAAAAACATAAAATAATTATTAAATAAAAAGTTTTTGTAAATTTTTGTAAAAAATTATTTTAACTTAAGTATTTTAAAGCATTTGGATTTTCTGTGATTTTCTGGGATTTATTTGGATTTATCTAGATTTTAGTTCAAAGCCTAGAGAAAGAAAAGGTATTTTTAAATATTTTATTAAAGCAAAAAGAGTTTATTGTGCTTTTCCAAAGCTTCCTAAATTTTATAGAATTTTGAGACTTTTCTAGATTTAAAAGCAATTTTAAAAGTCAAAAGGTTTTTATAAAATTTTTAAAAGCCAAATTTGAATTAAAAATATTTTTCCTAAGTCTAAAATAGTTGCAGGAATTTTCTGGAATTTTTAGATATTATTTACTATTTTTTAAGTATTTATAAAATTTTCTGGTATTTATGAAAAATTATTTCAAAAATTAAAGTCCGGATTAATCCAGGCCGACATGTGTCCGACCTGGATTTAATCCGATCTGCCTTGATTTAATCTGAACCGTCCGCCACCACTTATCTCCTCCAACGGCCCCGATTCTTCCCCCCCTCGCCACGTGTCATCCATCCGGCCATCAACCCTTCCTCTCCCCTCTTTTTCTCACCGACGCACCGACCCCACCCGTTATAAGCTTCTTCAACCTCCATCATCTCCTACCTCCCGTCGCCACCATTAAAGCCCTCGCAAGCTTCAACCCGGCCGGCTCCTCTCCCCAAAAAGGGCGCCTCGGGCCACCCCACCTCGTCGCCGCACCCCCGTCGCCCCACGCCGGCCATTAATAGCGCCGCCCCGCCCGCGTTCCCACCGGTCGAGCCAGCTTGCCCCCGTAAAAACCGACGAACCCCGTCGCCTCCCTCCCCTATAAAAACCTCCCCCAAGCCTCTATCCACACCGCTCTTCCTCGAGCTTCCTCCTCCCCACCTCGGCCGGAGCTCCTGCCCTCCCCCTCGCCGCCGCACCGAGCGCCACCGCTTCCCTCCCCGCTGGCGACCACCTCCGGCTACCTCCGCGCCGACGCCGTGAAGGACCGAACCACCGCCTCCTCCTCCCTCGCCCCTCGCCGGCGCGCCGAGCGCCGCGCTCGGCGGCGAGCCGCCTCATCGCGCCGCCCGGCCGGCCGTGCCACGTCAGCACCTCGAGCCGACATGGACGCCCCGTGGAACCACGCTAGCCGGGAGCGCCATCTCGGCCTCCACCCCGGTCCGTGGACCTGGTCCACGGTAGACCGGGCCCCCCTGTCCGAAAATTCAAAATTTAAAATCGACTAACGTTAGCATTGCGTCATAAATACCAATTATTTAGTAAAATATTTCAGCCAAAATTAAAAACCCTACTGACATCATAATTAGTCTTTTTCAGAACAAAAATAATTCCCAAAAATCAGCCTTCTCATTTTCTCTCTTTTTAAACTTCCGGAAGCTTGTATTTCTTCATTTTAACTCTGATTTGACCCATTCAAATTTCTAAATTCTTCTAAAATCCTAAATTATCCAAATCTTTTTGAATTTTATTTGTTTGGTTCTTTGTGCGTAGATTTCGACGATCTCGAAGAGAACGACTTCGACGATTCGCGCGAGGACTTCAAGCAAGGCAAGTTACACCTTTGACCATGTTGACCCTAATATTTTAAATTAATTATATTGTTTTTAAATTATTATTGCATGCGTAATTTTATCCAAGTTAGTTTAAATTCAGTTTTGTACTCTAGTTATACCCAAATCCTTTGGACAGCCAAATTTGACCTTGGATATCATTATACCTTGTCAACCCTAGATAAAACCTAGTTAGTACATTAGCAATAACTAGAAATTTTGTAGAAATGCTTAGCCGTGCTTAGAATAATTATGGTTTGGGATGATCTTTCACATAACATGACGAACTTTAAAACTGAATTCTTGACTTTGGTGAGTCAAGAATGTTTATGAAATTATTTCCATATGAAATATAAAAACTTGGTTTAGACTTAGGCATTGGTATGGTTGTGGGTGCTTGCTGGCATGCATTGATGTTTGGTTTCAGTTTCACAGTTGGTAGATGATAGCCTTGAGGTGAACTTTAAAAAGCATTCATGCTGTATTTTGGATTCATCTGGTGATCTTGTATGCAAAATTAGTCAAGTTAGCCACTTGTTTAAGGGTGACTCTTCATATTCAGCCTCTTCTGGTCTTAGGTGTCTTATTTCTTGATTTCTAAAGATTTGCTCTTCTAGCATCATAGATTAGGTCATATTGGCTTTGATCTTCTTACTCGGTTTAGTAATATAAATATGATTAGAGGAATTCCTAGTATTAAAATTGAAAAATCAAAGGATCTAATTTGTTTACCACTGTCGACATGGTAAATTGGTCTCATCGTCGATCCTCCACTCACTCTTGTAATGGTTGTCTCTCCTAGTCAATTGTTGCGTAGGACATAGTAGGTTCTACTAGGGTTCATCGGTTGGAGGTAAATTGTATATTTTGTTTTTGTTGACTATTACTGTAGATACTCTTGGGTGTATTTTATGGTCTCTAAGGGCAAAGCTTTCGGTCAATTTTGAGAGCTAGCTCTTAGACTTGCTAATGAACTCCCAAGAGCTCTTAGAGCAATTAGAAGTGATAATGGAACTAAATTCAAGAACACATTATTTGCCTACTTTTATGCTCAAAATGGTAAAGATCATCAATTTTCATCAGCTCGAGTGCCTCAACAGAACAGTGTGATCGAACATAAGAATAGAATTTTGGTCGAGATGGCTAGAACAATATTAGATGAATATGCTACTCCTAGAAAGTATTTGGCTGAAGCCATTTTGACTGCCTGTTACATTTGAATAGAGTATTCTTGTGAGCTAAACTGCATAAGACCTCCTGTGAGCTTCAGTTTGGCCATTATCCTAACATTTCTCACTTGAGGGTATTTGGATGTCGATGCTTGATTCTTAAAGATGGAAATCTTGATAAATTTAAATCTATATCCGCATATGGTATTTTTCTTGGTTGTGGAGTTCACACTAGAGGCTATCGTGTACTCAACTTAGAAATAAACAAATTTGTTGAGATCTGCGAGGTCACTTTCGATGAGGCTAGTCCTGGTGCTAGACCTGATAATGTAGGTCTACAGGTCTCTAATGCACTCAAGGACATCTTCTATGACTTTGACAACGACAATAAGGAGTTCCCGAGCCACTCTATGACTGTTCTCTCAAATGGTATTCCTACAACCACTAATGAGGTAGAGGCTACTACGACCACTATGACCCCTTCGATTACATTTACGACCACTCCTACGACCACTTCACAGGCACCTCTATATATTCAACGAAGTCATCCCCTTGAACAAGTGATCGGTGAGTTAAATGAGAGAGTTCTACGCAGCAAGTATAACTCCAATGCTTTATATGCTCATTCTACCTTCATCTCCTCTTTTGAACCCCAAGATGTAAGTTACGCTTTATCTGATGAGTCTTAGATTAATGCCATGTATGAGGAACTAGAAAACTTTGAGCATAATAAAGTCTGGTCGTTGGTTATACCTCCTCATGGTTATAATGTTATTAGAACTAAATGGGTCTTTAAGAACAAATAAAGTGAGGATGGTATTGTTGTTCAAAATAAGGCTAGACTTATGGCTCAAGGATTTACCCAAGTAGGAGGTCTTGACTTTGGTGAAATATTTGCTCTTGTTGCTCGATTAGAAGTTATTATAATTTTGTTAGCATTTGCTGCATCAAAGGGTTTTAAACTATCAAATGGATGTGAAAAGTACTTTTCTTAATAGCTATATTGAGGAGGAGGTATATGTTAGACAATCACCTAGTTTTGAGAATCCTAAGTTTCTTGATCATGTATACAAATTGTCCAAAGCTTTATATGGTCTAAAGGAAGCACCCAGAGCATGGTTTGATAGGCTTAAATCATATTTGCTAAAAATGACATTTAAATGGGCAAGGTAGATAAGACTTTATTTACTCTCAAGCATGGCAATGATCTTCTACTTGTTCAGATTTGTGTGGATGATATCATCTTTGGTAGTTCCTCTCATGCTTTTATTTCCAAGTTTTTAGATACTATCAACAGGGAATTCGAGATGAGCATGATGGGAAAGCTCACATTCTTCCTAGCTTTTTAGATCAAGCAATCAAAATTGGGTACTTTTGTTCGCCAAACTAAGTACACAAAGATCTACTTCATTGTTTTGACATGGGGATAGTCAAACCAATTTTTACACCTATGGGATCTATGGTCGTAATGGATCCCGACGAAGATAGAGAGCCCGTTAATCAAAAGGAATACAGAAGCATAATTGGCTCTCTTCAAGGCCAGACATACACTTTACTATGTGTTGGTGTGCTCACTTTCAAGCTTCTCTACGTGCTTCACATCGTCAAGTTGTGAAGTGAATTTTAATGTATCTTCAGTTAACTTTGGAATCTGGCTTATGCTACTCTTCTTCCTCACGTTTTACCCTTAGAGCTTTTTCAGATGTGGATTTTGGGGTTGTCAAATTGATAGGAAGTGTATTTCTAGCACATGTCACTTTTTAGGCACATCTCTTATTTCATGAGCTTCTAGCAAACAGGTACCTGTTGCACTTCCCCCTGCTAAGGCTGAATATATAGCTACTGCTTCTTGTTGCTCTCAATTGCTTTAGATGGCAGCTACTTTGAAGAATTTTGGCATAAAATTGGATAGTGTTCCATTGTTCTGTGACAACACTAGTGCAATTAGTATTGCTAAAAATCCTATGCAACATTCAAGAACCAAACACATTGATATTCGCTATAATTTTCTTAGAGACCATGTGGAAAAGGGAGATGTCATCTTGTATTTCATTGATTCTGATTCTTAAGTTGCTGATATTTTCACTAAATCGCTTGATACTTCTCATTTTGCTTGTTTGCGAAGTGAGTTGGTGGTGTTGCATCCTATGGGATTATTCTAAGGGGAAGATTGGTGTTTAAATGTTACAAAAGCTTTGTTTATTATACTTGTCAAATAATATATCAAGTCCAAGCCTTTGAAATCAAATGATATGTAGAAGAGTTGTTTTTATCATATTTACTCATTTACTTTGTAGTCGTAGTCGAAACAGGTTGTAATCATTTTGCTCTACTTGAACCAAAACGTGACATGGCTGAAAACTTTGACTAGATTGATTGTAGATATCACCTTGTGATGATCATCGAAAAAGATTTGCTTGATTGTGAGTCCTCTTTTAAATCTTGGTCATGAGGCTCATATGTTTCATATTGCAATCTTTGTTTGTTCACTCAAGTTGGCATGTTATGATAAAACAAGAAGATTGAAAAGATGTATGCTTCAAGCATGCCATGGTTAAACAAAAGGAAAAGCACAAAATGTGCTCAAATGAAAAGTAGTATGCTTTATGTATGCCACCATTTAAAAGAAGTTTACTACAAAGATGGCATTATGAAAAGAAATATGCTACAAGCATGCCACATGCTTATAAAAATGAGTGTCGAGCTATAAGTTGCTATATGAGACTGCGAGTTCAACTAGATTTAAAGCTTGCTTCACTTTTAAGCTTACTCTTTTAGGTGTGATATCTCTTTGTACTCTTTATAGATTGGTTTGGTCATGGTTGTAATGCCTATCATTAATCCAATTTGCTTAATTATACTAAAGGCCTATTTAGACTTGTTATATGATATATGACTTTATATGATATACATAGCTTTGCTAAAAAAAATAGCTTGTTCAAATTATTAAATCAATGCAAAGTGACTTTATAATCTACAAAGCTTCTTGATTTTCACTCTCATTGCTCCTTTTTAGAATTATCCTCTCTCTGGAGCTCTTGATGATTTCATTACCAAAGGAGGAGAAAATAGAAGAAAGGGGGAGAATTTTATAAGAGTTTGGAGAGAATGAAAAATTGAAAAAAAAATTGCACCTTGGTGTTGAGGGGGAGGTTTCTACGTTTTCTATGAGTTTTCTGAGTGGTCTGTGCTCTCTGTGTTCTTTTGACATTAAGGTGTTGTCAATGTATTTATCACGGGGGAGATTGTTAGACAATGTGATGGTCGTGCATTTTGTTGATGATAAATAATTGACATTTGGTTTTATTGGAATTTCCATTCGTGAAAGTTCTAGGTGATGCTCTTCTGTGCTTGAGGTTTTAGGATGGCAAAATGACCATATCAAGCTGTCGTAGCTACAGGCTAAACAGGAAGAGAGGGGGATCGCTAGGAGAGGAAGAGAGCTAGATCTGGAGAGGTGGTGATAATGAGAGGATCCCCCCTTTGCCCCTCCTGGGGGCTTATATATATGTGAGTGGGGTAGAATGGGAAATCCCCATTATACCCCTTAGTATTTACCAAGGATGGGGGTACACTGGTATATTTACACTGTTATATTCCTCTACACTATTGGGCCTATTACATGTTGGACTAGTTGCATGGCCCAGTCACGGGGGGTTGGGCCACCCCTACAACAGTACTCCCTCGACAAAGCGCGCGAGGTCCCGATGGCGAGCCGACGCGATCAACCACCCCAGCCCCCGCTCCACGACAAGCAAGCACGAGGGTGCCGGCGCAACCGATAGCTCGAGACCCTAGAGGCCATGCTTATGAAGGAACCGTGAAGCGCCGAGACGTCGTTGAGCGCCGAAGACGTGCCGTCCCACCGAGGTGATGTCTACAAGGCGGACGGCGGAGTCGAGGCCGAAGGCGCGTCGTCGAGCGTCGAAGACGTGGCGCCCGCCGGGCGATGCCTACGAGGCGACGGCGAGTCGAAAAGCCGAAGACGTGTCGCCGAGCGCCAAGACGGTCATCGAGCGCCGAAGACGCGCCGCCCCGCCCAGGCGATGCCTACGAGGCGACGGTGGAGTCGAGCGCCAAGGCTCGCTGCCGAACGCCAAGACGTGCCGCCCCGCCGAGGCAATGCCTACAAGGCGACGACGGAGTCGAGCGCCGAAGACGTGCCGTCCCACCGAGGCGATGCCTACGAGGCGGACGGCGGAGTCGAGCGCCGAAGACGTGTCGTCCCGCCGAGGCGGTGCCTACAAGGCGGACGGCGGAGTCGAGCGCCGAAGACGCGCCGACGCTGTTGTTCCCGACCTTCAAAGGAGTGCCCGCGGGAGCGGGCGCTGGAGCGTAGGCGAACGCACTCACGCACGCCAAGGTAGGGAGGCGAGACCGCCGCCCTACCTTCAAAAGGAGTGCCGCGGGAGCGGGCGCTGGAGCGTAGGCGAAGGCACTACGCACGCCGAGGTAGGGAGGCGAGACCGCCCCTACCTTCAAAGGAGTGCCCGCGGGAGCGGGCGCTGGGCGTAGGCCGAAGGCACTGCACGCCGAGGTAGGGAGGCGAGACCGCGTTCCCCTACCTTCAAAAGGGTGCCCGCCGAGGGCGGGCGCTGGAGCGTAGGCGAAGGCACCACGCACGCCGAGGTAGGGAGGCGAGACCGCCGCTCCCCTACCTTCAAAAGGAGTGCCCGCGAGCGGGCGCTGGAGCGCAGGCCGAAGGCACCACGCACGCCGAGGTAGGGAGGCGAGACCGCCGTTCCCCTACCTTCAAAAGGAGTGCCCGCGAGGGCGGGCGCTTGGAGCGTAGGCCGAAGGCACTACGCACGCCGAGGTAGGGAGGCGAGACCGCCGTTCC
Organism: Dendrocalamus sinicus; assembly: GCA_036346575.1. Classification (NCBI taxonomy): domain Eukaryota; kingdom Viridiplantae; phylum Streptophyta; class Magnoliopsida; order Poales; family Poaceae; genus Dendrocalamus; species Dendrocalamus sinicus. Next base: position 18,199,245 of record CM070662.1, on the reverse strand, counting down.
CCTACCTTCAAAAAGAGTGCCCGCGGAGGCGGGCGCTTGGAGCGTAGGCCGAAGGCACTACGCACGCCGAGGTAGGGAGGCGAGACCGCCGCTCCCCTACCTTCAAAGGGTGCCCGCCGAGGGCGGGCGCTGGAGCGTAGGCCGAAGGCACTACGCACGCCGAGGTAGGGAGGCGAGACCGCCGTTCCCTACCTTCAAAAAGGAGTGCCCGCGAGAGGCGGGCGCTTGGAGCGTAGGCCGAAGGCACTACGCACGCCGAGGTAGGGAGGCGAGACCGCCGTTCCCTACCTTCAAAAGGAGTGCCCGCGGGAGCTGGCGCGGGCTGGAGCGTAGGGCGGGCACTCGCGACGCCGAGGTGGGCGAGGCCGCCGTTCCCCTACCTTCAAAGGCACCACGCACGGGCGCGAGCGTACCACGCACGCCGAGGTAGGGAGGCGAGACCGCCGCCTCTACCTTCAAAGAGTGCCCGCGAGGGCGGGCGCTGGAGCGTGGGCCGAAGGCACTACGCACGCCGAGGTAGGGAGGCGAGACCGCCGCCCCTACCTTCAAAAGAGTGCCCGCCGAGGCGGGCGCTGGAGCGTAGGCGAAGGCACTCACGCACGCCGAGGTAGGGAGGCGAGACCGCCGCCCCTACCTTCAAAGGAGTGCCCGCGAGAGCGGGCGCTTGGAGCGTAGGCCGAAGGCACTACGCACGCCGAGGTAGGGAGGCGAGACCGCCGTTCCCCTACCTTCAAAAAGGAGTGCCCGCGGAGAGCGGGCGCTTGGAGCGTAGGCCGAAGGCACTACGCACGCCGAGGTAGGGAGGCGAGACCGCCGTTCCCCTACCTTCAAAAAGGAGTGCCCGCGGGAGCGGGCGCTTGGAGCGTAGGCCGAAGGCACTACGCACGCCGAGGTAGGGAGGCGAGACCGCCGCTCCCCTACCTTCAAAGGAGTGCCCGCTGAGGGCGGGCGCTGGAGCGTAGGCCGAAGGCACTCGCACGCCGAGGTAGGGAGGCGAGACCGCCGTTCCCCTACCTTCAAAGGAGTGCCCGCGGGGAGCGGGCGCTTGGGGCGTAGGCCGAAGGCACTACGCACGCCGAGGTAGGGAGGCGAGACCGCCGTTCCCCTACCTTCAAAAAGGAGTGCCCGCGGGGAGCGGGCGCTTGGAGCGTGGGCCGAAGGCACTACGCACGCCGAGGTAGGGAGGCGAGACCGCCGTTCCCCTACCTTCAAAAGGAGTGCCCGCTGAGGGCGGCGCTGGAGCGTAGGCCGAAGGCACTACGCACGCCGAGGTAGGGAGGCGAGACCGCCGCCCCTACCTTCAAAAGAGTGCCCGCGAGGGCGGCGCTGGAGCGTAGGCGAAGGCACTACGCACGCCGAGGTAGGGAGGCGAGACCGCCGCCTCCCTACCTTCAAAGGAGTGCCCGCGGGGCGCGGGCGCTTGGAGCGTAGGCCGAAGGCACTACGCACGCCGAGGTAGGGAGGCGAGACCGCCGTTCCCCTACCTTCAAAGGAGTGCCCGCTGAGCGGGCGCTTGGAGCGTAGGCCGAAGGCACTACGCACGCCGAGGTAGGGAGGCGAGACCGCCGCCTCCCCTACCTTCAAAGGAGTGCCCGCGGGAGCGGGCGCTGGAGCGTAGGCCGAAGGCACTCGCACGCCGAGGTAGGGAGGCGAGACCGCGTTCCCTACCTTCAAAGGAGTGCCCGCGGGAGCGGGCGCTTGGAGCGTAGGCCGAAGGCACTACGCACGCCGAGGTAGGGAGGCGAGACCGCCGTTCCCCTACCTTCAAAGAGTGCCCGCGAGGGCGGGCGCTTGGAGCGTAGGCCGAAGGCACTACGCACGCCGAGGTAGGGAGGCGAGACCGCCGTTCCCTACCTTCAAAGGAGTGCCCGCGGAGGGCGGCGCTTGGAGCGTAGGCCGAAGGCACTACGCACGCCGAGGTAGGGAGGCGAGACCGCCGCCTCCCCTACCTTCAAAGAGTGCCCGCTGAGGGCGGGGCTGGAGCGTAGGCCGAAGGCACTACGCACGCCGAGGTAGGGAGGCGAGACCGCCGTTCCCCTACCTTCAAAAAGGAGTGCCCGCGGGGCGGGCGCTGGAGCGTAGGTAGAAGGCACTACGCACGCCTTCAGGTAGGGAGGCGAGACCGCTGCCCACTACCTTCAAAGGGAGGCGAGACCGCCCCTCTACCTTCAAAAGAGGCCCGCGGCGCTGGAGCGTAGGCGAAGGCACCACGCACGCCGAGGTAGGGAGGCGAGACCGCCGCCCCTACCTTCAAAGGAGTGCCCGCCGAGGGCGGCGCTGCTGAGCGTAGGCCGAAGGCACTCGCACGCCGAGGTAGGGAGGCGAGACCGCCGCCCCCTACCTTCAAAAGAGTGCCCGCGAGGGCGGGCGCTGGAGCGTAGGCCGAAGGCACTCACGCACGCCGAGGTAGGGAGGCGAGACCGCGTTCCTCTACCTTCAAAAAGTGCCCGCCGAGGGCGGGCGCTGGAGCGTAGGCCGAAGGCACTACGCACGCCGAGGTAGGGAGGCGAGACCGCCGCCTCCCTACCTTCAAAAGAGTGCCCGCGGGGCGCGGCGCTGCGTAGCCTGGCACTACGCGCCGAGGTAGGGAGGCGAGACCGCACCCCTACGCAAAAGACGCCGAGGTAGGCACGCCGAGGCGAGACCGCGTTCCCCTACCTTCAAAGGAGTGCCCGCGAGGGCGGGCGCTGGAGCGTAGGCCGAAGGCACTCGCACGCCGAGGTAGGGAGGCGAGACCGCCGTTCCTCTACCTTCAAAGGAGTGCCCGCGGAGGCGCGGCGCTGGAGCGTAGGCCGAAGGCACTCACGCACGCCGAGGTAGGGAGGCGAGACCGCCGCCCCTACCTTCAAAGGAGTGCCCGCGGAGGGCGGGCGCTTGGGGCGTAGGCCGAAGGCACTACGCACGCCGAGGTAGGGAGGCGAGACCGCCGCCTCCCCTACCTTCAAAGGAGTGCCCGCGGGAGCGCTTGGGCGTAGGCGAAGGCACCACGCTGAGCGAGGCGAAGGCGTTCCTACCTTCAAAGCCGAGGCGGCGCAGGCGTAGGCCGAAGGCACTCGCTACCTTCAAAGGCGAGCCGCGCCCTACCTTCAAAGAGTGCTGAGCGGGCGCTGGAGCGTAGGCCGAAGGCACTCGCACGCCGAGGTAGGGAGGCGAGACCGCCGCCCCCTACCTTCAAAAGAGTGCCCGCCGAGGGCGGGCGCTGGAGCGTAGGCCAAGGCACCACGCACGCCGAGGTAGGGAGGCGAGACCGCCGCTCTCCCCTACCTTCAAAAAGAGTGCCCGCTGAGGGCGGGCGCTGGAGCGTAGGCGAAGGCACTCGCACGCCGAGGTAGGGAGGCGAGACCGCCGCCTCCCCTACCTTCAAAGGCCAGTGCCCGCCGAGGTAGGGAGGCGGGCGCTGGAGCGTAGGGGCCAAGGCACCACGCACGCCGAGGTAGGGAGGCGAGACCGCGCCCCTACCTTCAAAGGAGTGCCCGCGGAGCGGGGCGCTGGAGCGTAGGCGCCGCAGGCACCACGCACGCCGAGGTAGGGAGGCGAGACCGCGCTGGCCCCTACCTTCAAAGGAGTGCCCGCGAGGGCGGCGCTGGAGCGTAGGCGAAGGCACTCGCACGCCGAGGTAGGGAGGCGAGACCGCCGCCCTCTACCTTCAAAAAGAGTGCCCGCTGAGGGCGGGCGCTTGGAGCGTAGGCCGAAGGCACTACGCACGCCGAGGTAGGGAGGCGAGACCGCCGTTCCCCTACCTTCAAAGGAGTGCCCGCGAGGGCGGCGCTGGAGCGTAGGCGAAGGCACTCGCACGCCGAGGTAGGGAGGCGAGACCGCCGCCCCTACCTTCAAAGGAGTGCCCGCGAGGGCGGGCGCTTGGAGCGTAGGCCGAAGGCACCACGCACGCCGAGGTAGGGAGGCGAGACCGCCGTTCCCTACCTTCAAAAAGAGTGCCCGCGGGGGGCGGGCGCTTGGAGCGTAGGCCGAAGGCACTCGCACGCCGAGGTAGGGAGGCGAGACCGCCTTCTACCTTCAGGTAGGGAGGCGAGACCGCCGTTCCCTACCTTCAAAAGAGTGCCCGCGAGGGCGGCGCTTGAGCGTAGGCCAAGGCACCACGCACGCCGAGGTAGGGAGGCGAGACCGCCGTTCCCTACCTTCAAAGGAGTGCCCGCCGAGGGCGGGCGCTGGAGCGTAGGCGAAGGCACTCACGCACGCCGAGGTAGGGAGGCGAGACCGCCGCCTCCCCTACCTTCAAAAGGGAGTGCCGCCGAGGCGCGGGCGCTGGAGCGAGGCCGAAGGCACTTCACGCACGCCGAGGTAGGGAGGCGAGACCGCCGTTCCTCTACCTTCAAAAGGAGTGCCCGCGGAGGCGGGCGCTGGAGCGTAGGCCGAAGGCACTCGCGCGCCGAGGTAGGGAGGCGAGACCGCCGCCCCTACCTTCAAAGGAGTGCCCGCGAGGGCGGGCGCTGGAGCGTAGGCGAAGGCACTCACGCACGCCGAGGTAGGGAGGCGAGACCGCCGCTCCCCTACCTTCAAAAAGGAGTGCCCGCGGGGGGCGGGCGCTTGGAGCGTAGGCCGAAGGCACTACGCACGCCGAGGTAGGGAGGCGAGACCGCCGTTCCCTACCTTCAAAAAGAGTGCCCGCTGAGGGCGGGCGCTTGGAGCGTAGGCCGAAGGCACTACGCACGCCGAGGTAGGGAGGCGAGACCGCCGCCCCTACCTTCAAAGGAGCCCGCGAGGGGCGGGCGCTGGAGCGAGGCCGAAGGCACTCACGCACGCCGAGGTAGGGAGGCGAGACCGCCGTTCCCTACCTTCAAAAGGAGTGCCCGCGGGGCGGGCGCTGGAGCGTAGGCCGAAGGCACTCGCACGCCGAGGTAGGGAGGCGAGACCGCGCCCTACCTTCAAAAGAGTGCCCGCGGGAGCGGGCGCTGGGCGTAGGCCGAAGGCACTCACGCACGCCGAGGTAGGGAGGCGAGACCGCCGCCCCTACCTTCAAAAGAGTGCCCGCGGAGGGCGGGCGCTGGAGCGTAGGCCGAAGGCACTACGCACGCCGAGGTAGGGAGGCGAGACCGCCGCCTCCTACCTTCAAAAGAGTGCCCGCCGAGGGCGGGCGCTGGAGCGTAGGCCGAAGGCACTCACGCACGCCGAGGTAGGGAGGCGAGACCGCCGTGCCAAAGAGTGCCTACCTTCAAAGGAGTGCCCGCCGAGGGCGGCGCTGGAGCGTAGGCCGAAGGCACTACGCACGCCGAGGTAGGGAGGCGAGACCGCCGTTCCCCTACCTTCAAAACGGGTGCCCGCTGAGGGCGGGCGCTTGGAGCGTAGGCCGAAGGCACTACGCACGCCGAGGTAGGGAGGCGAGACCGCCGCTCCCTACCTTCAAAGGAGTGCCCGCGGAGCGGCGCGCTGGAGCGTAGGCCGAAGGCACTCGCACGCCGAGGTAGGGAGGCGAGACCGCCGCCTCTACCTTCAAAGGAGTGCCCGCGGGAGCGGGCGCTGGAGCGTAGGCCGAAGGCACCACGCACGCCGAGGTAGGGAGGCGAGACCGCCGCCCCTACCTTCAAAAGAGTGCCCGCGGGGCGGGCGCTGGAGCGTAGGCCAAGGCACTCGCACGCCGAGGTAGGGAGGCGAGACCGCCGCCCCCTCGCCTTCAAAAGAGTGCCCGCGGCGGCGGGCGCTGGAGCGAGGCGAAGGCACTCACGCGCCGAGGTAGGGAGGCGAGACCGCTTCCCCTACCTTCAAAAAGAGTGCCCACGCCGAGGGCGGGCGCTGGAGCGAGGCGAAGGCACTACGCGCCGAGGTAGGGAGGCGACCGCTGCCCCCTACCTTCAAAAGAGTGCCCGCGAGGGCGGGCGCTGGAGCGTAGGCCGAAGGCACTCACGCACGCCGAGGTAGGGAGGCGAGACCGCCGCCCCTACCTTCAAAAAGAGTGCCCGCGAGGGCGGGCGCTGGAGCGAGGCCGAAGGCACTACGCACGCCGAGGTAGGGAGGCGAGACCGCGTTCCCTACCTTCAAAGAGTGCCCGCCGAGGCGGGCGCTGGAGCGTGGGCGAAGGCACTACACGCCGCCGAGGTAGGGAGGCGAGACCGCCGCCCCTACCTTCAAAGGAGTGCCCGCGGGAGCGGGCGCTGGAGCGTAGGCCGAAGGCACCACGCACGCCGAGGTAGGGAGGCGAGACCGCCGCCCCTACCTTCAAAGAGTGCCCGCGAGGGCGGGCGCTGGAGCGTAGGCCGAAGGCACTACGCACGCCGAGGTAGGGAGGCGAGACCGCCGCCCCTACCTTCAAAGGAGTGCCCGCCGCTGGAGCGTGGGCCGAGCACTACGCGCTGAGCGGGAGGCGAGACCGCTCCCCTACCTTCAAAGGCACTACGCACGCCGAGGTAGGCCGAGGCGAGACCGCGCCCCTACCTTCAAAAGAGTGCCCGCCGAGGGCGGGCGCTGGAGCGTAGGGCCGAAGGCACCTTCGCACGCCGAGGTAGGGAGGCGAGACCGCCGCCCTACCTTCAAAGGAGGCCCGCGGAGCGGGCGCTGGAGCGTAGGGCGTAGGCGAAGGCACTACGCACGCCGAGGTAGGGAGGCGAGACCGCCGCCTCTACCTTCAAAGGAGTGCCCGCGGGGCGGGCGCTGGAGCGTAGGCCGAAGGCACTACGCACGCCGAGGTAGGGAGGCGAGACCGCCGCCCCTACCTTCAAAGCGAGTGCCCGCGAGGGCGGGCGCTGGAGCGTAGGGCCAAGGCACCACGCACGCCGAGGTAGGGAGGCGAGACCGCTGTTCCCCTACCTTCAAAAGAGTGCCCGCGAGAGCGGGCGCTGGAGCGAGGCCGAAGGCACCACGCACGCCGAGGTAGGAGGCGAGACCGCCGCCCCCTACCTTCAAAACGCGCGAGTGCCCGCCGAGGGCGGGCGCTGGAGCGTAGGCCGAAGGCACCACGCACGCCGAGGTAGGGAGGCGAGACCGCCGCCTCTACCTTCAAAAAGAGTGCCCGCTGAGGGCGGGCGCTGGAGCGTAGGCCGAAGGCACTACGCACGCCGAGGTAGGGAGGCGAGACCGCCGTTCCCCTACCTTCAAAAAGAGTGCCCGCTGAGGGCGGGCGCTGGAGCGTAGGCCGAAGGCACCACGCACGCCGAGGTAGGGAGGCGAGACCGCCGCCCCCTACCTTCAAAGGAGTGCCCGCGAGAGCGGGCGCTGGAGCGTAGGCCGAAGGCACTACGCGACGCCGAGGTAGGGAGGCGAGACCGCCGCCCCTACCTTCAAAAAGAGTGCCCGCGGGGCGGGCGCTGGAGCGAGGCCGAAGGCACTCGCACGCCGAGGTAGGGAGGCGAGACCGCCGCCCCTACCTTCAAAGGAGTGCCCGCGAGAGCGGGCGCTGGAGCGTAGGCCGAAGGCACTCGCACGCCGAGGTAGGGAGGCGAGACCGCCGCCTCTACCTTCAAAAGGAGTGCCCGCGGGCGCGGGCGCTGGAGCGTAGGCCGAAGGCACTACGCACGCCGAGGTAGGGAGGCGAGACCGCTGCCCCTACCTTCAAAAGGAGTGCCCGGCACCACGGAGCGGGCGCTTGGAGCGTAGGCGTAGGGCCGAAGGCACCACGCACGCCGAGGTAGGGAGGCGAGACCGCCGCCCCTACCTTCAAAGAGTGCCCGCTGAGGGCGGGCGCTGGAGCGTAGGCCGAAGGCACTACGCACGCCGAGGTAGGGAGGCGAGACCGCCGCTCCCCTACCTTCAAAGGAGTGCCCGCGGAGAGGCGGGCGCTGGAGCGTAGGGCCGAAGGCACTACGCACGCCGAGGTAGGGAGGCGAGACCGCCGTTCCCCTACCTTCAAAAAGAGTGCCCGCGGGGGGCGGGCGCTTGGAGCGTAGGCCCAAGGCACTACGCACGCCGAGGTAGGGAGGCGAGACCGCCGTTCCCCTGCCTGCAAAAAGAGTGCCCGCGGAGGGCGGGCGCTGGAGCGTAGGCCGAAGGCACTACGCACGCCGAGGTAGGGAGGCGAGACCGCTGCCCCTACCTTCAAAGGAGTGCCCGGCGGGGCGCTGGAGCGTGAGCGCCGAAGGCACCACGCACGCCGAGGTAGGGAGGCGAGACCGCCGTTCCCCTACCTTGAAAAAGAGTGCCCGCTGAGGGCGGGCGCTTGGAGCGTAGGTCGAAGGCACTACGCACGCCGAGGTAGGGAGGCGAGACCGCCCGCCTCTACCTTCAAAGGAGTGCCCGCGAGGAGCGGGCGCTGGAGCGTAGGCGAAGGCACTACGCACGCCGAGGTAGGGAGGCGAGACCGCCGCCCCTACCTTCAAAGGAGTGCCCGCGGGAGCGGGCGCTGGAGCGTAGGCCGAAGGCACCACGCACGCCGAGGTAGGGAGGCGAGACCGCCGCCCCTACCTTCAAAAGAGTGCCCGCCGAGCGGGCGCTGGAGCGTAGGCCGAAGGCACTACGCACGCCGAGGTAGGGAGGCGAGACCGCTGCCCCTACCTTCAAAAGAGTGCCCGCCGAGGGCGGGCGCTGGAGCGTGAGGGCGAAGGCACTCACGCACGCCGAGGTAGGGAGGCGAGACCGCCGCCCCTACCTTCAAAGAGTGCCCGCCGAGGGCGGGCGCTGGAGCGTAGGCCAAGGCAC